>OX596234.1:14690620-15390620 GCA_951394345.1 Salicornia ramosissima | reverse complement strand
CAACAGCATAAAAGCCAGAACTAGCAAGAACACCATTAATAGACTCATGATTGGTAAGGATCACTGGGTGGAGGATATGAGTAGCATCATAACCGCCTTCCAACAATTCTATGAAACTCTGCTGAAGGGTGTTGAAAGAAGAACTCCATTAATCAGTGACATCATCAACTTGGGAGGAAAGCTCACAGAACATCATAGATCTCTCTTGAGTTGTCAATTCACAGATAAAGAAATCAAACAAGCCATGTTCTCTATCCCCTCCAATAAGGCCCCGGGTCTGGATGGGTACAACAGCCACTTCTTCAAGGCTGCTTGGCATATAGTAGGACAAGACATCATGAGGGCTGTCAGGGACTTCTTTGCTACATGAAAACTACTAAGAGAGGTGAGTGTCACTACCCTCACATTGATCCCCAAGGTAAAAAACCCTAGTACTGTTGGAGAATTTAGACCTATTGCTTGCTGCTCAACTATATATAAATGTATCTCCAAGCTTTTATGTAGTAGACTCAGCTCAGTGCTACCTGACATCATCAGCCCAAACCAAGGTGCCTTTGTCAATGGAAGAAGCATCATGCACAATGCCTTGATCTGCCAGGACATGATGAGGTTTTATAGGCCAAGCCAAATTCAGGATTGCTGTATGTTTAAACTGGATGTAAAAAAGGCTTATGATACGGTGAGTTGGAGCTTCATGAAAGATCTTATGAATGCTATTGGTTTCCCTGAGCACTTCACCAACCTCATTATGGTATGCATCTCATCTCCTCAATATGCCTTGATGATAAATGGCACCCCCTCTCCATTACTTCACCCTAGTAGAGGATTGAGGCAAGGGGACCCTCTATCCCCCCTCCTCTTTACTCTATGTATGGACTACTTCTCCAGAATCATGAAGAAGGTGGGTATGCAGGAGGGATACAAATTCCATCCTCTGTGTAGGAATGTAAGCCTGAATCATCTATGTTTTGCTGATGATATCTTAATGTTCTCAAGGGGTGACATCCATACGATTACTTTAAATCTTGCTAGACTCAAACTCTTTTCTAATTCCACAGGGCTGGAGATTAGTGCTGCAAAATCTGAACTTTATTGTACTGGCGTCCAGACTCATATGAAAGAAAGAATTCAAAAGCTTTCAGGCTTCAAGGTGGGGTCCTTGCCTTTTGTATACTTAGGGATTCCAATGAGCCCTAAACAAATCCACCCTAATGATTGTGAGAGACTGGTGGATAAGATGTGTGCCAAGATTAGAACTTGGAGCTCCAGAAACCTGTCCTATGCTGGAAGACTCCAACTGGTTAACTCATTCCTCATGTCTATTTGCTCTTATTGGTGTCAATTATTCTTACTTCCAAAAACAATTATACATAGAATCATTAGTGTGTGTAGAGCTTACTTATGGCATGGCTCTTATATGAGTGGAAAGATGTGCCCTGTGGCTTGGGATGAGGTATGCAAACCAAAACATGAGGGTGGGCTTGGAATCAGGAGCCTACTACATTGGAATATGGCAGCAGTAGGTAAGCATGTGTGAGCAATTGCTCAAAAGAAAGACAACTTGTGGGTGAGATGGGTCCATACAATCTATATAAAGGATACAGAATGGACTCAATACTCCCCCACAAAAATTTGCAGTTGGTGTGGAAGGGGTTTTGTAAGATCAAAGACCAACTAATCAATGCAGGGGTCGACATCAAGAGTGACAATTATTCAATCAAGAAGGCTTATGAACTTCTGAGACCAACTGGGATTAAAATCCAATGGGACAAAGTCATTTGGTGCCCTATGGCTGTACCTAAACATCAATTCCTTACTTGGTTAGCTTTCAAAAAGAGACTAATTACTAGAGACAGATTGCTAAAGATGAATGTGGTGACAAATGAGAGGTGTTGCCTGTGCAACTTAGGTTTGGACACCCACTCACACCTGTTTTTCGAGTGCACTTTTAGTACTGAATGTCTAAATCAGATAACAACCTGGATGGGACTGAATGTGCAAAGTAAACCTTTGCCAGACTTGGTGGTATGGCTCTCGAGGAATTGCAAGGGAAACAAAGTGAAAAGACAAGTTTATGCTACAGCTTTGGACGCACTAGTCTACCTGATATGGACTGCTAAAAATGATAAAATCTAGAACAACCACATGAGAACTACAGAACAAATTATCAAAGAAGTGAAGTATATTATCAAACATAGAACTCCTTTTGTAAATAGAAATTTTGATAGAAGAACGGATGATAGAAATTGGTTTTTATCCTTGTAAGTAGCTTTTTTGCTTAAAGTGCTTAGGTTGTAAAAGTTTTGGTTATTAAGGCAATAAATTTCCTCTTATCTCCCAAAAAAAAAAAATAATAATAATAACAATAATAAAGAGTAATAATGTCTGTTCTGATCTGATCTGATTTAACTAAGTCTGATCTGATCTGATTTGATTACTGTAGCTTTTAAGTCCTAAAGAACAGGGCCTTATAAGTTTTAAAAAAAATTATCTTAAACTTCCTATAATAGATGATAAAAAAAGATTCATATTACTCCCTCTGTCCCCTTTTGTTTGCAACATTTGCTTTTTAACATCTCCCAACACACAACTTTAAATAAAAATATATGTAAATACATATATTAAAAAATTATAAAAGTTATATATTAAAAACTACACATCGAGCCGAATCAAACGAGGGATATCATTTGACTATATTTTTTCTTATGTGTATTAAATTAGAGATAATCAAAATTACCCAATAAACAGTGGAAAAAGTCAAATTGTTGCAAAAGTAAGAGGACAGAGGAATAGCATGTTTACAAACGATCAGAATTATAGTAGTCAACAACGTAAATCTTGAATTATAGTCTGGCGCCTTAGACCACTCGGCCATCCTGACGCTGATAAATCTTCAGACATACATACAGTATGTGTAGTCACCAACGTAAAGTAAGTACATGGATCATAAACCCTAGACATTTACTCCACCCACTAATTATTTCATTTATTTGTAGCCTTGTAGGGCTATTCCATTTTAAAGATAAATTAGTTTTAACCCCGTGCTATGCATGGGTTTTTATTTGACTTATAAATTGAGTACATAAGAGAAATTACAATGTTTTACCATACATATATAAAAAATTATCTATTCATATACACAATGTATATAAAAAAATTAAAGAAATTGAACATGCATATAAATAAGAGCATATACTCAGTAAATAAAAGTTTAAAAATATGCATTTAATATTAAATTAAGATATAAAAAAAGTTATGAGTTTAAAAATCAGGCAATGTAAGGAAGTTAAAGAGATTATAAAGATGATTAGGTAATTTATCATTAAATTTTTTTTATTTTTTTTATTATTATTGTGGCAGTCATCCTCAATTGATTGCAGGAAGATGAAAGGGAGCGACGATTAAGGAGCAAGGAACTGAAATGAACAGTCATGCAAATGAAAAAGTAACAACACATAAGTTTTGATTAGCTAGGAGGAGATTAATGGGTGGGTTGATGAGTGAATGAGTGAAGGAGGTGACGTGTCATGAGGAGGGCTAAAGGCTAGACACGTGGCACTATAACATCCTGTTTTAAATATTTAAGTTTAGATAAGTGCAAAATTCATTTAGCTTCGGTATTAGTATCCTTTAGTGTAGGGATGTCAAATCGGATTAACGGTACAGGTTAGGGTTGACCCGAACGGATTCGGTACATTTTAATTGGGGTATGAAGTTATGCTATTAATAAATTCACATAACATCTAATATGATTTAAATAATTCTCATTATAGAAGCTTGTGTGAGATCATGATTTCAGTTAATATGTTGGATTATTGGAATAATGAAGAACATGATTAATTAGTAACTAATTAAGTTATTTGTTTTTTGAAAGAAACTAATTAAGTTATTGGCTATAAAGATAAGATTAACTGATAATGTTCTCACAAATTAAATGTCAGTAGCGACCATATATGTGATTCAAATTAAAATCAATGAATCGGATTCCCACTAATTGAAAATCAAATTAAAAGTCAACAATGATTTAAAATGATTTCAAATGATTGAGTTTATTGAATTATTGAATTATTTTTGAAAGGATATTAGTCATTAGGTTAGCACTGATTTTAACAAAATAAATGGTAAGATTTTTTTATACTACGGAGTATGATGTATTTATTTATTAAATAGGAAAATTTGTCCAGAAATAATCATAATTAACTTGTCTTAAAGGTAGCAACCTGTGATAATTAATCATAATTTTTTAATAATTAATCATCATTATAATCATAATTTATTATAATTTATTAAAAATTAATCATAATTAACCTATTGCAACCCGCAATGATAGGTAGAGTAAAACCATTGACCTAAATTTAGATTTAATGATAGTAAGGTTGGCTTATTTTTGAATTTTCATAAAATTGACTTAGGTTGCGTTTTCTTCAACTTTTTTTTATCAGGTCTCATAACTTATCAGGTTTGAACATGTCAGGTCATGTTTAATAAGTTATAATCAAATCAGATTTAACATGTTTAATCTGGTTATATCAGATCAAATTATGAAATACCTGTCAAAGGTTTGCTTATTTTGGATAATTTTTTCTATTGAATATTATTCACTTTGGTTAGCACCGGAGCAAGCAAGGCCTCTGCCTAGGGCCCAAAATTAAAATGTCCAAAAACTAGTCGAGTCATCATGCCATAATATTCAGGTTGAGTCATCATGCCATAATATTTTTACATTAGAAAGTTGACAATTAGCTAAAGTAGCATCATGACAACTCGCTTACATAAACAATTTGATAGACTTTAATTAACCCTAATCTAATCATTTATAAAACAATCTTTTTATGTCAACTCGCTCAAGTAAATGGGTTGATACTCCATAATTAAACCCACTATGACCTGTTTAGTTACCAATTATATATAACGATAATAATGGAGATCTAGCTTTTGTCTTACTGTAACATGAGTTTTGTTTTATTATGAAAAATTACTAAATTTCCCTAATGGTTAGACATAATGTCCACAGATGGTTATGAGCTTATCATTCCTCAAATGTTGAGGTGCATGTAAATATATTACTAATATTAGTGTATCATAATACTTCCTCCATTTTTTTTTAAAATTTACCCACTTGGGTTTTTATAATATTAAAACCAATAAATCAATTAGAAGTAAGAGGAAAAAAATAAACGATGATAAAAGTTGTATAAAAAGTAAGAAAAAGCGTGTATGAAAAAGAGAGAAAAGAAGATAATTTTATTGAAGTTAGTCAAAAGTAAGAGGGAAAGTATGGAAAAAACATTTGGGTATCATAAATTAACAAGTGTAGGGAAAAAATGTGAGAAGTGAGTAAATTAAAAAAAAAAAATCCAAAATAGAAAGTGAGCAAATTAAAAAAAATAAAAATGCAGGGAGTATTATATTTGTGAATTAGATATAATTTGTGAGGAAGATAAATATGTAAATCAAGTAGGATTAGGAATCCTACAAAGTGGGTAAAGGGGTTCTTGATGAGTTGTACTATAAGGCCCGTTTGGTAGCCATTTATAAATGGTGGTAATGGAAATGAATTTATAACTAAATTTAGAAGGGAAATCAAAATTCATTCTCATGGTAATGCTAGTTTAACTACTATCTAATTTTCTTTACAAATATCCATTCCCGTCTAATACCATCCTTCCCAATGGTAATTGATGGTTTAAAAAAATAAAAAGAAAATTGAAGTTTGAGAATGAAAATATGTTTTCCAATAGGATTTTGAGATTCTTACCTAATAAAATTACACTTTAAATTCATTACCATTACCATAATTTATTATCAAACACCAAACGAGCCGTAAATGCATTGGTTTAATCCCCTTAAAAACGTGAGTTTTTTCTTCTTAATTACATCAAATTAACATGGTAATCAGAGGCCACTAAGTTAAAGAGTATTATTTTTAATCCTTTTTTTTTTGGGTGTACATGCGATTTTGTTAGTTACATTTGGGCTTGTTTATTTCAGCTTAAATTAAGTTCAATTTAGTTCAGTTGAGTTCAGTTTTCAATTTCCTTCTTTATAAAATATTACATTCAGCTGTATTCAGTTCAGTTCAGATATATTCAGCTAAAGTAAACGAGTCCTTTATAGAAGCATACAGCCTAACATCCCTAGAGCTATTGTGCTTTGTGCATAGTGCCCAACTGCCAAACCTTGGATTTGTAATCGTGGATGGGATTTAACAGTTTCTTTCAAGTTCAGTTGTCCTGGCCAACAGTTCCAATTTGCAAAATGCTAGTAGCAAAAAACCCAAGACATAACATAACAACACAAGAAGGCAATGAATATACTCCAGGCCACTTCCCAATAAACAAGATGATAAGAAATTTTCTCTCTCTAAGTTTTCTCTCCCTTGAGTTTTTTAGCCATCAAAGAACGAGTGGCCGGAATTAACCGAATTTGGACCGGACCGAACCAATGGCCGGAATCACTATTTTCATAGATTAGGGACCGGACCGGTTCGGTTTATGAACACCACTAGTCCCCTACAAACATCTACTATCATCATCTTCAAAGGGTTTGGTGAGACAACATTGTGGATAATACTCCGTAATATATAACTCCATATACAACCGGCAATCTTGGGTTACCTACGTGCTATATAAACATTTTCTTGCGCAAACTTTCATTGATATTTATTTTCGTTACGTTATATTGTTTGTGTTTTGACCTAGTAGGTATACCAATAATTTTTTTTTAACAATTAATAATTACATATTTACACCAATCTTCTTATATATTAGGAGAAATTTGGAAAAATTCTCTATGTTATACAACACATAAAAAAGAGACAAGTTAAAAAAGCATCCTTCGAGTTTTCATACTTTGAAAATGTTCTAATACATCATTGTCACTTAATTTAGCAAAATGATTTCTTTCAATAAATGTGACTAAACTATCATTCAATAGTTGATCACCCGTACTATTTCTCAACTTGTTTTTCACATAAGTCATCGCGGAAAACACATTTTCCACACTTGCGGTTGGCACTGGAAGGATTAATAATACTAATCTTACAAGCAAATATACCATTTTGTAAGAATTATGATTATTTGTTTCAACTAGCATCATATAAAGCTCATTAATATCCTTCAAGTTCTTGAACCTCTCATCTTTTTGCATGTCATCAATAAAATACTCAAGTTCATGACGAAGTGCTATCATCGTCATATCATTACTTGGAAACTCTTTTGGGTAAAACTCGACAAGACTCATCAGCTTTTTCTTATCAAATGCCGCAAACGAATTGATAGGATTCAAGCTAGCCAGCATACAAACAAGCAACTCCATATTTTCCTCATCAAATCTATTATTAAGCTCTTGAAGTTGTAAGTCGATAACACTTAAAAACATCTCAATTCGAAAGCGATGAAGATTTGGAACTTTAGCAAAGAAGCGCTTTGATCTCCCACAAGGAACATACAAATCACCCATTTCAGGAACATCAATCTCATGTTTGACACCAAAGGAAGTGAAAAGGTCTAAAAAGTATGTTTGACAAATTGTTGAAGAATTAAGATTTAGGGTTTCACAATCTTTATGGAAGAATGTAGAAAACAACAAAAGTATGTTCACCCAAACAACTATGCATAAGTGGACGTTATATCGAATCAGAGCGAACTCACATATTGTAATGCTTTGAATAGATGATTTTTTTCATTAAGGTAATTTTAATTCAAATCTACTGTATAACTGCTTCTTATGCGTTATGTATTTTTGTTGGAATTTAAGAATTTTGAACTAAGTCCGGGTATTTGATGATCTCTTAGCTTGTGAATTAAATCTCTTTTCTTCCTGTTAAAAAAAAATTACAAACAGATTTAATAAGTTCAATAAGTTCTAGTACAAACTACTCTCACCTAGGGATGTCAAATCGGGTTAACGGTACAGGTTCGGATTAACCCAAACGGATTCGGTACATTTTCAGTTCAAGTTGAATCAGGTTATCTCGTCCAACAGTTCAGTTCGGTTCAGGTCAAGCTATTTCGGTAGCTGGTCATAACAGATTGTCTTTTCTCTGTTAAAGTTCAGTTCAGGTTCAGGTCATTAACGGTCGGGCCTATATCAGTTCATTCCAAAACGATTCAGATTAATACGGGTCAACGATAAGAAACGATATGTTTCGGGTTGAAGCCAGTTTGTATCGAGTTTTATTAGAGTTTCAATTAGATAGAAATTTGATAATATTTTGGGGTTAACGTATGTATGTATCAATGTATGTATGTATAAAAACCGTATTTTAAACTAACGTCCATATAAATCGAGTCAAATATTTTTTCTACGAGGAAATAATAATTTTATTCATTCATCAACAAGATCAGATCTTATAATTTCCAATATTTCCTCCGGACCTTCTTCAAATTTGAGTACAATCAAATGGTTATTAACAATTGGTGAAAAGTACTTTCAAATTTGATTACAACTAGTACTCCATCCATTTCATAGAGTGTTCCATGAACGGACACTTTCGTATATAAAAATGTTTTATATAGAATCATGCAAGTAAAATGTTTCAGGTTAGTCGGTCATCCAATTTTAGTTAGTCGGTCATATAGAATTATGCAAGTAAAATGTTTCAGGTTTCAGTTCAGTTCAATTCAGGTTTCAGTTCAGTTCAGGCCAAATTATGTAACGGGTTGATTACAGTTCAGTTCAATTCAGTTCAGTTTCTAGAATTTTCAGATTTGAGACAGGTCATTATCAGTTCAGTTCATATTCAATTCAGTTTGGGTTCAGGTCAGTTTAGGTTATTAATATATGGGTCACTTTCAGTTCAGGTCAATTTCAGTTCAGGTTATGAACAGTTCAGTTAACCCAACGAGTCTCAACCCAAACTGACATCCCTACTCTCATCTAACATTTCTTAATTTGATTAGGTTTAATAAGGTTTACTGGGGTAGAATAAGAAATAAAGCTCAATATATAAAGTTCAATAAGATCTAACTAGTTCCGCTAACCAATTCAGGTTTGATATAAGTTTATAAATCGGACTCGTCATTAATGTGAATGAAAATGAGATTATATTTTTGGGGAGTGATTGACTGCACTCATAATATTATTTTTTTATGCAATCGATGATACATTAAAACATTAATTTTATGCAATTTCTCTCTCTAATTTATTACATACACATAATTATTTTATGAAAAATCATCATTATTGGGGACACTATGTTTTTAAAATTTACATTAGTAACATGTGTGTTTAAAAAATATAAAATTAACCTCATATTATGCATTAATTGTCAAAAGTGACAATAATGATGTTCTATTTTAAAGAAAAAAATATTTCAATTACCATGAGAGCTAGTCAATCATTTTTACAAACCTCGATAAATTTTGCTCATTAATTTCGACATATTTATGAAGCAGGTAGAATACCATTCATTCATTTTAAGCATGACTGAAAATGTGTGCCTATTAATTAGCTAGGCATTTATTTAAAATTTGTTTTCATTCTCAAGAACTTTGCATTTTTGTAAATGCAAACTGAATCGCTGACAGCATCTGGCATCTTTCTGCTTCTGCATAGTTTATAATAATATATATAGGAGTATTTATATAGGAAAATCCAGCTGCTTATTGATGACATCTGGTCCATCCTCCGCGACTTTACAGCTTCCTTTTCTACCCACGTTTTTCGTGAAACTAACCACACTGCGGATTACATTGCGTCTCTCGGGCATTGAACCCCTTCACACATTGATATCGATCCTTTCTTGGATGCTAAGTTTTTTTATTTCTTAGCACTAGATAAATCAGAATATCTCTTCGAGATCTTAATTTTTTCATTTGTTTACCTTTTTCTCCTTAAAAAAAATAAATAAACAAAAAATAGGAGTATTTATATATTTATACAGGCATCATTTATACACAAGCATCATGTGTAATACTTAGGATCCTCCTTTTTTTTCATTTATTTTTTAAAATATTTTTTAATCAATCTGATTGCTTCGGATACCTTTTACTGCACAACTAGGATTTTTTTTTTTTTTTTTTTTAGTATTTAATAATTTTGGCTTTGATAATAATGGATATGCAATTATGACATGTTGTCAATACAAAATCTTTGGTATGAAGGTCTTACCATACAAACAAATCACACCATATATAAAAAAAAAAGTTATAAAAAAAATTACGACAAAGGTTATAGAAAGCATCTAAAAATTATATATAAATGGAATATTTGATTTTAATAATCCAATCTTTTAGCCATTCGCAAATAATAAACCAACCTTTTGATTATTCCTGAATAATCCAACCTTTGTACTAAATTTCATAGAGTAAACCAAAACCAAATTTTAGGTGTGATATTGGGGCTAATTTAAGTGTTGTTTGTGTCTTTAGGTAAGTGGTCAACAACGTTAACGCTAAACTATTCAAACACTACTTAAACCAACTCCAAAACGACACCTAAAATTTGGTTTTGGTTCACTCTATGAAATTTGGTACAAAGGTTAGATTATATAAGAGTAATCAAAAGGTTGGTTTATTATTTGCGAATGGCTAAAAGGTTGGATTATTAAAATCAAGTATTCCTATATAAATAATTACTCCTTCGTTCTGTAATTTTTGTGCATTTAGAGCTCATTATGCAACCTAATTTACACTTTATATCATTAATGTTTAAGATTGTATATTTGTAGAAATTATAAGAATTATTGCATATTAATAATGTTCTCGACGGGAAGAATTAAAAAAGATCTTATATGACTATTTATGTTTATATATTAAAAAATATATCGAATGTTCAATATATACCTTTGAACATTGTTAAAAAACAACAACTTTGCATATAAATTTCTAGAATAGAGGGGGTATTTGATAAGTTGTCGTATATTTTAGATTACTTTTGTCGAATTTTCATAACTTGATACTTGTTATGGACTTATGGTGAGACAGTGTCTCAGAGGCATAATGAGGATTGACTCAACTCTTCTCATCATCCTAAACAAAGATGCTTTAATTAAGCTTTTACTTTCGATAGAAAATAGTCCGTTTGCTTTACTTAATCGGAATAAATAAGCAAATAAATAAATAAATAAATACTTATAATAATAAAAAATAGTCCGTTTGCTTTACTTTTGATAGACTCAGGACATTGGAGCACGTACTGTTGTTCATATATTCACTAGGATTAGTTTCGCTATTGCTAAAGGAGTGGAGACCCAAATAGTATCTCAGCTGCCATTAATTTCTTGTAAATTTCTTACGCTAATAATAATAATAATAATAATAATAATAATCTATACTTACTATATACTAAAACAAAGTATTGCTTAAGTCACAATGTACACGTCACTTTTTCATTAAAAAATTTTCCTCCAAAACTAATTGATGATGTCATTTTTTTATTATGCTAATTCGTATCATTTCACAAGTTCCAATGCTGACAAAAAATTCTTTAAAAAATAATAAGCTCGTCATATTTTGTACATATATACAAAATAATTTACCAAAAAATATTATTTAAAACGTGCAATCGCTTGGAACTAAGCTAATAACAATAATAAATAAATAAATAAATAAATAAAACCTGCTGAGGGCTGAAAATTGAATAGATCAGCATCGATCATCATGAGCAGATGGGATAAGTCGTGGAAGGCAACAGTTTAAACTAGTTTCATCACGTACGTATGGGTTCCTCAATTATTATTATTATTATTATTATTATTATTATTATAATATAATTAAATTAAATTATTGGTATTGGTATATTATATATGTTGATCAATGATCATGTTGCCCAATATTGAGAATTGAGGCAAACACAACATGTACATTTAAATATATATGTGTTTGCTCTGCATCTATATGATTAATTAGCCACTAATTATATATATGAAGCATTCTGGTCTAAGCAACCCAATCATTATCATTAATTCATGGCTTACTAAAATGAAATGTGGAGTATATATATGTTAGTTGCGACTTGCGACCCCTTTTACAACAATAATAGTAAAGCCGGCTTTAAATAAGTTTTAATCTCAACAAAAATAAATTTTTAATCTCAAAATATATGCTTCCTCCGAATAATACATCAAACTAAAAAAAGTCCCTCCTAATTTGATAAGTATAACAATTATTCTGAATTTGATGGAGTAGTTTTTTTTTTTAAGGAAAGGTATAAAAAAAACTACTTGTATTAAGATTTCTCATCTCGAAGAAAAATTCTAATTTGTTTAAAACTGAGAAATAGAAAAAGTTGACATCCATGGAAGGATCAATGAGTATATGGGTTGGGGTCCAGTGGCCCAAGGAGGCGATGTAGTCGGGTGCATTGTTGGCTTCTTCGAAAATGTAGGAGGAGGAGGAGGTGGTGAAGTCGCGGTGAATATTTGTGGACATCATCCATGAGCAACTGGATCCACTACAAGAAAGTACGAAATTACCTACTGCCAGCGGTCGGATATTTAGGAAAATTGTTCGGAAATATGATTTCTGACCGATTTTCAATCGATTTTGTTCGGTCGCAATTTCCTTGGTCGCTAATCGTAAATTTCTGACCAATTTTCGGTTGAAAAAATTACCTACGCAGTTCTCAACATTTCCGAACGACTTTTGTGAGTAGGTTATTTCTTACTTAAAAATGTTGCTTGATAAGTAATTTGCTAACAACTTCCATACATTTTTGACCAACTTTTATGTGGTAGTAATTACCTACTGAAAAATGTTGATAGGTAATTTGCGGCCGATATAACACATTTGCGACCAATTAGCGGTAGAAAATTTCCTACTGAATAATATGTCTATTTTTCAGTCTTATTTGAAGTTCGATAGGACTCTCAGAACAATTTTTTTATTGACAACTGAATTTTTTGCAAATTAAATTTACATTTTTTTTTTCATATATGCAATAACAATAGTCTAAAAGAGCATATATAGTACTCATATAATATGAGTACTATGCAAGTTACATAAAAACTTGCTTCAATTAGTGATCTGATATCCTACATCGAACTTAAATTATTCCAATTAGTTCAAGCTACATATATAACACTTGCTTCAATCAGTCCAAAAAAACTACTTATGGCCCGTTTGGTAGCCGATCATAAATAATGGAGATAATGAGAATGAATTGAATTTGTAACTAAATTTGGAAGGAAAATCAAAATTCATTTTCATGGTGGTGCTAGCTTAACTCCAATTTATTTAATTTTCTTCATAAATATCCATTCCCATCTAATACCACATTTCCACTGGTAATAAATGGTAATGGAAAATAAGAACAAATTTCAAATTTGGGAATGAATAATATATTTTCCATGTGAATTTTGAAGTTTTTCCTTAATAAATTACACTTTAAAAGTTTGCATAGCTAGGCTTTATTTACGGCTTCAGATTTTAAGAGACCTAGGCCTCCTAACCATTTGGGGAGACAAACTTTATCCCAGGCAATCATAAGAATCCCGAGTTTTTTTCGAATTCTGTCTCCAAAAGAAAGATATGTTAATACGATAAAAGGGATGTTCGTACTTAGCTTGCTGGCCAGGAGGGCTGCTGAAGACATACTAGACGATTTTTTTTTTTAATAGGATAAAGAGATGTTATAAAGAAGATTAGGTAGCCCTTCTAACCAGGGTCATACACTCATATCTAATCTACCCTCCTCAAGAATATTACAAATTTAAGAAGGAGGAATACATTGAACACATAAAGTAGACGGGTTAGATGCCCCACATTTACGATCCAAGACATACTAGACGAAGGGCATCAAGGTTCGTTGCTTTGAAAAAGAAGAGTTATACTGGCTTTAAAGAACCATTGAGCAGATCATAAAATTAATTTGGCATCAGTTTTCTTAATAATGTGAGTAAAATTTCATTTTAAAAAGTAGACGAGTTAAAAAAACACCACTAAATAGCAACCTAGAAATTGACGAGTCATGTCAAACACATTGGCTAAATTTCTTTTATAAGGATTTTCAACGTTTTAGAAAAACACAAATTGAGGATTTGTTAAATTTGATTAGTTTCCCGGATGATGACATAAATTCATTTAATATATCTCTGATTTTGGAGCAATTGGAATTTGGAAGTAATAACTATTTTACATGAACTAAGAATTTATATATTTTATATGGTATGCAATTTCCAAAATAATAAAAATGGAAAATTTTAGAGTTTTTATGTTACATGTTATTTGTTATATTAATCGTACTTTTCTTAAGTGATTGAAATTTGTGACATTTTTGAAAACATTATATTTGCAGTGTTTCATTGATATGATATTTCCAAAATTTTAATAGCGACATCTAATTTCCTTTATATAAAAAGATGTGTAACATGCATATGTAAACACTAAAATGTGTCTCTCCATTTAGATTGAATTGATGGAGAAAAAAATATCTTGCAATGCAATTGGTCTGATTTTTTAGTATGGATAACAACTTGAATAATGTACGTAGTAATAAAAGTGATTGGTCCATTTAACAAAATTATTTTCAAAATTCAAATCAACGCCCGAATTATCCAATAAATTCGAAATAAAAGAAGTGTAAGTCCATACGGCATTCATATATACCCACATGCACACAAAAGATCATGGCCCATAAGCGCTTTTACATGGATTAAATGTGACACGTCCTCACTCCTTTCCTCATTAATTACTTTTGAGATATATATAAATTGTATTTCTATGATTCCAAATTCATTGAAAAGTAGATCGACTTCAAAAGATTTCAAAAGAAGGTGTTAAGCTCAGTTCCAATAAGTAACGAAGAAGTTATGACATTTTAAACATTAGCTGAAAGATACGACACAACGTAGACTAGTTGCAACATGTCGCATAACCTAGTCATACGTTGTGGGCTCATGGGTTCTCCCACTACACTCATTCTACAATTCAACATGTTGCAGCCTAGGTAGCACAGATATATACTTCATTGAGGTGGTCGTACCTGTATCGGATACAACCAATTCTTCACTTCATTTTATTATTTTAATTTTTTTTGATATATTTTCCTATAGATTTACTCAATTTTTCCATATTTTCATATACTTTTGCACGATTTTTCTTATGTTATTTAAATAATTAAACTAAAGTATTCCAAATGATACTAAAAATTTAATAACTAATGTTCCGGGCCCACCCAGGTGGTTAAACCCGTATTAGTGGGCCCCAAAACCTAGGCCCAATTCTGATAGGGCTAGGTCTACACCAGATACTCTACAACGAACCAGAGAATGCCACGTGTCATCTGACATGGTAAAACCTTGACCAGGTTATCACTGTGTGCTATGGGTCAGGCCCACACGCAGGCCCTGCTAGTTCAGTAAAACCCTAACCGGGGAACCTAATGCCTATATAAGGATCAGTCCAATCATTCCAAAGGTACGCAATTCATAGCTTACAAACTCACAAAGCACTCTGACTCCTTATTTCCGATATCTGACTTAAGCATCGGAGGGGCGTTCCCGGGTTCCACCCCCCGGGTTAGCAACCTTTGACTGTTTTGCAGGTCATAGCTACATTGAGGATCGTCCAGAGTACACGTCACACATTCAGAAGATCGTTGACCATTCACAGGAAGTTCCAGAACAGGAACACATTGGCGCCGTCTGTGGGGATAAGAACAAAAGACATGGCAAATACCAGGGCAAAGGCGACTCGATCCAATCAGCCAGAAGAAAATCCCCGTGAATCGTCTAGCCGGCGGGATGCACATGTCACTGACGATAATTCGTCTAATCGGGCAAATGACCATCATCGTCGCGAAGAGCAGATGGTCTCACGAAAGGATTTCGAAGAC
The DNA here is from genome assembly GCA_951394345.1 of Salicornia ramosissima. NCBI lineage: Eukaryota > Viridiplantae > Streptophyta > Magnoliopsida > Caryophyllales > Amaranthaceae > Salicornia > Salicornia ramosissima. The sequence goes on along the minus strand of OX596234.1, from coordinate 15,374,843 downwards.
ATCGTGACGGCAATGAACAACAAATTTCAAAAGAGCTTACAAGAGATGAAAGACAACATACCTGCGATGATTGGGCAACAGAGGCCTCCATCCCAGGCCACTGCTCCATCAAGAGGTCCCATCCCTAGCCGGGAGAATGGGTCACGTTCACAGAGAGGTTCCCAGCCCGGGGACGCTCGAGGAATCATCAATTCTAGGCGCGATGACGCCCGAAATATCATCGAGTCGCGTCGGGCACGAACGGCCTCGAATGTCAGGGAGGTCACTGATAATAGAAGGCGGGAAACTCAAGGCCATCCAAGGAGGTCGCCAGAGAGATCTCATCATACCACTGCTAGAAATCAGAGGTCAGCTGCCATTCCTCACCGGGGAGAAGGCGTACGACGCTCCCCAGTGGCTATCCCTAACCGGGACGATGGCATAAGACGCTCCCCGATGGTCGAGCCAGAGCAACCAACATTCAGCCAAAGGCTTCTGTACACCACTGACACAAAGAAGGTAAAAGCCCCCACCATCGAACCTTTCTCTGGGGCAACTGATCCTGCTGACCATATGGCCGCCTACAAGGCTCAATTGGCAGTGCAAACGAGCTGTGAGGCTAGCTGGTGTCGGTACTTCCCTACTACTCTCAAGGGCCTGGCCCTAACATGGTTCACTGATCTCCCATCGTGTTCGATCATTAGCTTTGCCACACTGGAGGCCATGTTCCTTAGTCACTTCGTGGCTGGAAAGAAACAAAGAAAGACAAGCATCCACCTCATGGCCTGCCAACAAGGGGAACATGAACTGTTGGGAGACTACCTCAAGCGCTTCAACGCTGAACTACTCCAAATACCCAACGTTGAAGATTCAGTGGCCTATGCAGCGTTCATGTCTGGATTAAAGCGCGGTAAGTTTAAGTTTTCCTTATTGGAAAATGAAGTGTCCTCGTATACTGACGCGATGGAAAAAGCACGGAAGTATGTGCAAGCATCAAACATCAACAACCCTGTTGAGAAGTCTGAGAAAAAGGATGGAAAAAGGAAAGGGCCCCATCGAGGTGAAGGTCCTAACCGGACGTCCGACTCGAGGAAAGATGTTCGTGATGGTGGTATGGATCCTAGATACAACACCAATAGGCGAGAAATCTTCTTGGACATTAAAAACCAAGATATTCTCCCCAAGCCATTGCCTGTTCGCACACCCGTCGGCAGGAGGAATCTCAAGCTTTGGTGCGAATATCATCATGAATGTGGTCACACCACAAAGGACTGTAGAGAATTAAAGAAAGCTCTCGACAAGCTAGCAGACCAAGGAAAACTAAACTATTATCTCTCGAATGATGGAGGGAAAAAAAGGCAAAAGCGTAGTCATAGCGTAGATTCTGATGGAATTATTAATGTCATATCTTATCTCCCTACCGAAGTTAGCATTTGCAATAAGGACCCTAACAGGGTCGAGTTTCTTTGGTTATCCTCAGTGGAGTTATTTTTTCGTTTGTAATAAGACCAAAGCATGGTCGAGTTTCTTCTTGTTATCATGGAAATAACATTTGCAATAATAAAACTCTTACAGGGTCGAGTTTTGTTCATTAATTTATAAAGCCCTAACGGGGCTGAGTTCAGTTTTATTACTTGGATTCTTAACAAAATGAAACCCTAACCGGGATAATAAGCCCTACTCAATGTAGGCACCCATCGAGGAGTATGGGGAAGGCCAGACAGGTACCTCATCAAGTAGCTAGGGCTCATTAGCCCCAGGGTCCTTGATAGCATCACCTTAGGCTAACAAGCCCTATTCAACATAGGCATCCATTAAAGGAGATGGAGTGGCTGGACAGGCATTCAAAGTCCTAGGGGCTCATTAGCCCCTTGGCTTTAGAACAGCTCTTTAGGCCAATGAATAAGCCCTACCCAGAGTAGGCACCCGTCAAGGCAGATGGGGGGCTGGACAGGTATCAATCATGTCATGGGGCTCATTAGCCCCTGAGAGTCAGTTGATCATCTTAGGCATAAGCCCTATTCAACATAGGCATCCATCAAGGAAGATGGGGGGCTGGACAGGTATCAACCATGTCATGGGGCTCATTAGCCCCCAAGACTCTGTTGATCATCTTAGGACAAAGCCCCACTCAATGTGGGTACCCATCAAAGGAGATGGGCAATCAAAACAGATTTCTCCTAATTATTTCCATCACACTCGAGGTAAGGGAAGACCCTCGAGATACAAGAAGCCTTGAAAAGATCAACACTTAGAAAATTTCGTGGAAGTTCATGTAAAGAAATTCCTAAACGGTCGCGGAAGAGTATGATCACAGTCGAGGTAAGAAGACACTCGAGCTTATAAAGGAGTTCCCTAACATTTACGCTTACCGTGGCCCAGGTGACCATGGTCGCGGAAGGTTACCACGTTCCGCTTGATGTCCAACGTCCAAAGTTTCCCGTTCCACACCAAGCGTGGGGCTAATAGATCAACAATGGCGGAGGGAACGTCACACTCGAGGTAGAGGAAAGATCATCGAGGTCATCAGGGAAACCTTGCCCTCCTAACTTTATCACAGTCGAGGAAAAGGAAGACCTTGAAAAGAACCCAACACATAGAAAAATTTCGTTATAAAAATCAAGTGCAAGGGATTTTTCATCATGGAAATTATGATCGTGGAGAAACGCAACCAAAACACCTCGTTGGTCACCCTCAGGGATATCGTGAGTAAGAAATTATGATCAAAGCTGAATAATCATCAATAGTGAAATACTATATGAATGAGTCACACACTCTCGAGGTAAGGGCAATGCTAACAAGGCTAACTCTCATGGACAAGGTTGGGGCAAGGCTCATGGTTCGACTACACGGTCGAGGTAGGCACCCATCAAGGGAGATGGGAGGTTGGATAGGTGTCAACCATATCTTGGGGCTCATTAGCCCCTGAGGGGTAGTTGAACACCTTAGGACAAAGCTTAGCTCAATGTGGGCACCCATCAAGGCAGGTGGACAATCAAAATGTCTCTTGCAAAGTTACTTCCCCCACACTCGAGGTAAGAGGACCCTCGAGTTTACCAGGGGAATCCTTTCTTTGAACCTCCATCACGGTCGAGGAAGGTAGGACCCTCGAAGTCATTAGGAGGGCTATGTCCCAAAGTATGTCATATTTAACCCTCTAGGTAAGGGAGACCCTCGAGGTAAAAAGTGAAACCCATGGGGGTCATTAGCCCCTAAGTCCAGGCTGATCATCTCATTGCAACACAGGCACCAACTACTGGGGAAGGAATGACTTGCATTTGCTTCTCAAGGTGAATCCTTCACGGTCAAGGTAAGTGGGGACCCTCGAGGTAGAAAGAGGCCTTGAAAACATCAACACTTAGACAAATTTCATGGAGGTTAAAATATCATGGAAGCATCCATCACAGTCGAGGTAAAGGAAGACCCTCGAGGTGAAAAGGAGAGTTGGATGGGGTGAACACTTAGAAAAATTTCACAAAATTTTGAGGTCCTTGATGGTCGCGGAGGGAAGACCCTCGAGTTCAAAGAAGGCCCCCAAGCTTTTTCATGCTACGAACAAGGTCACCACGATCGTGGAAGACTAGCAAGGTATCATACTTAGGAAATTTTCAACAAAAGCAACAATAAGGATCAAAGGAAGGAGGTCCTTCACGGTCGCGGAGAACACGATCGTGGTCGCAAAAATACATCCCCATAATTACCTCGTTGGGCATTTTAAAGAGCACTCTAGGCTAAAATGAAGACATTAATTCCTCAGGGTATATCCCTCACAATCGAGGTAAAGGGAGACCCTCGAGGTTAATGGAGGCCCTTGTAAGGCCAATACTTAGAAAAATTTCAGGAAAGTTAAAATTTCATGAAGCACCCCTCCCAGTCGAGATAGAGGGAGACCCTCGAGGTTAAAGGAGGCCTTGGTAAGGCCTACACTTAGAAAAATTTCAACAACAAAGCTCAAATGAAGGAAGCTCTTCAACGGTCGCGGAAAGCACTATCATGGTGGAGATAGAGAGACCCTCGAGTTTTCTAAGGAGTCTCACTGCACTTCACCCCCACCGTGACCAAGGGAAACTACGGTCGCGGAAGACAAGACTGATGCCAACACATGCACAAATTTTGGAAACTCATGCCAAAGGTTCTCAACGGTCGCGCAGTGAGGGCAAGACATCAACACATGATCGAGGTAGGCACCCTCGAGGTGAATAAAGAGCACCCTCATGGTCGAGGCACTCCCCACCACGGTCGAGGTAGAAGCTTCATGTTCGAGGAACCGCGACCGATTTAGAACGACCATAACTCCTTTGTTTCAAGTCGGAATTACGCTTATGACCCTTCGTTGAAAAGCTCTTTGAATTTAGTTTCCAAAGCCTCTGGTATCGCTCGAATCCGATATTTATAGCTCGAGTTATGTACAAAATAGTGAGAGGTGGTCATCCTACCTCGAGGAGTCCTCAACGGTCGAGGTAACACATTCATGGTCCAGGGGACTCCCTCACCATCGAGGGTCATCCACCATGGTCGAGGTGACCAACCTCGAGGCACAGCCATGGGTCCCGAGGCATGTTGGTCGAGGTAGCATATGGGTTGAGCATGTTGATCGAGGAAAGGTCCATAGGGTCGAGGCTGTACCGGGGTCTGATTTGATGCACCGACTTTGAACGCCCATAACTCCTTCGTTTCAAGTCGGAATTGAGCTTATGAACCAACGTTGTAAAGATCTTTGAATCTAGATTCCAATTCCTCTGGAATCGCTCGAATCCAATATTCATAGCTTGAGTTATGTCCAAAATAGTGAGAGGTGGTCATCCTACCTCGAGGAGTCCTCAACAGTCGAGGTAACACATTCATGGTCCAGGGGACTCCCTCACCATCGAGGGTCATCCACCATGATTGAGGTGACCAACCTCGAGGCACAGCCATGGGTCCCAAGGCATGTTGTTCGAGGTAGCATATGGGTCGAGCATGTTGTTCGAGGAAAGGTCCATAGGGTCGAGGCTGTACCGGGGTCTGATTTGATGCACCGACTTTGAACGCCCATAACTCCTTCGTTTCAAGTAGGAATTGAGCTTATGATCCACCGTTGGAAATCTCTTTGAATCTAGTTTCTAATGCCTTTGGAATCGCTTGAATCCGACATTCATAGCTCGAGTTATGTCCAAAATAGTGAGAAGTGGTCATCCAACCTCGAGGAGTTCTCAACGGTCGAGGTAAAATACCCCACGGTCGAGGTAACTACCCCATGATCGAGGTAGATGCCCACACAAGCGAGGTAGTCCCCCTCGAGATAGGCGTCAGTTCATCCTAACAAGACTCACCCTACCTCGACCAAAGGGTCATGGTTCAATTGTTTTTGACCCAAACTCGAGGATGAGGTTTATGGTATGAGGTAGGGTTCATCACAGTCAAGATGTTGCCCCCTGGTCGTGGTAAACACCCTCGGGTCGAGGTATACACCCCCAAATACTTAGTCGGTGGCCATAGCCTCACTTGGCAAACGCCCCACGATCAAGGCTAACACACCTCGATCGAGGCAAACATCCCTCGATCGAGGTAGGCATCCCATAATCAAAGGGAAGTGCCAAGCTTGTTGGCCTAGGGTTATGTTGAAGCATCATCAAAATGTACAGCCCACTGGTCGCGGACTCCCCAGGGTCGAGGGCCATAGACGAGGTGGCCAAAGCATCACAAGGACAAGGTAGGCACCTCCCTATCGAGGTGCTGACCATCGAGGTACTCAAAAGGTTGGGGCTAAAACCAGCAAAGCAATGGCCAGCTAGGATCGAGGAGGCCTCCCATGTTGGTCGAGGGAGACACTCTCGAGGTAACCCTGGGGGTCTAGATGCATATGAAGTGCCCACACGGTCGAGGTTCAGACACGTTCGAGGTGCGTGTTGTGGTAGAGATGGGTGACACTCAACCCATCCAGACCTGCAACACGGTCGAGGTGCCCTCATGATTGAGGTAGTACCCCGGTCGAGGTGGCCAAGCGGACAGGCCGAGGGCGCAACGATCGAGGGAGACTCCCTCGAGGTAGTCTCAGGGCCTCCATGGGAGCACACACGGTCGAGCCAGAGGGAGAAGCTCTGCAAACATCACGGTCGAGGTCACCTCGATCGAGGGTCCCCTCCTCACGGTCGAGGTCACCTCGATCGAGGGTCCCCTCCTCACGGTCGAGGTTACCTCGATCGAGGTATCCTCCTTGGATACTCCACCGAGGTTTCCTCAGGGCCTCCATGGGGCTTACACGGTCGAGCTTGAGGGAAAAGCTTTGCCTCACGGTCGAGGTCACCTCGATCGAGGGTCTCCTCCTCATGGTCGAGGTTACCTCGATCGAGGTGTCCTCTTTGGAGTCACCCCCTCGAGGTCACATGGGGTTTCGAGATTCATTTTTCCCGGAGAATTCCGCTCGGCATCCAACATCCAAGGATTCCCGTTCTTCGCCGAGCGTGGGGCTAATTGTTCCGGGCCCACCCAGGTGGTCAAACCCGTATTAGTGGCCCCCAAAACCTAGGCCCAATTCTGATAGGAATAGGTCTACACCAGATACTCTACAACGAACCAGACAATGCCACGTGTCATCTGACTTGGTAAAACCTTGACCAGGTTATCACTGTGTGCTATGGGCCAGGCCCACACGCAGGCCCTGCTAGTTCAGTAAAACCCTAACCGGGGAACCTAATGCCTATATAAGGATCAGTCCAATCATTCCAAAGGTACGCAATTCATATCTCACAAACTCACAAAGCACTCTGACTCTTTATTTCCGATATCTGACTTAAGCATAGGAGGGGCGTTCCCGGGTTCCACCCCCCGGGTTAGCAACCTTTGACTGTTTTGCAGGTCATAGCTACATTGAGGATCGTCCAGAGTACACGTCACACATTCAGAAGATCGCTGACCATTCATAGGAAGTTCCAGAACAGGAACAACTAAATTTCTTACATTAAAAATATTTGATAACATGTATTTCTCGTACTCGTATTCCATATTTTTAAAACTAACGTATTCCGTACATATATCCATGCAACTTAGGTTGCAGCTTAGGTCGTGATCATTCCGTGATTTGTGTGCAACACGTTGTAGATCCCATAATTTTGTACTATAATACTCCGTATGAGATAACTCATGCACTCAAAATCTAAAATTCTTCTCTTTTCCTTCTCTTCTCTTCACGACATTCTCAGCTTTTCTCTCTCTAGAATATTACTAGTAGTTTAGAACACTAACGGGTCGTTTGGTAGTCGGTTATAAATGGAGATAATAGGAATGAATTTATAGATTTGGAAGGAAAATCAAAATTAATTCCCATGGTGGTGTTACTTTAATTAACTCCTATTTATCTAATTTTCTTCACAAATAATATACATTCTCATCTAATACCATCCTCCCACACGGTAATGGAAAATAAGAAGAAATTTCAAGTTTGGGAATGAAAAATATATTTTCCATAGGGATTTTGAAGTTTTTCTTAACAAATTACACTTTAAATCTATTACCGTTATCACAATTCATTACCAATAACCAAACGGGCCGTAAAAGCAATCATTTCGGAATTTTCATTAGTGTTTAGAGGAAAAGGCGTGACCATTGTAGTGCTTACTCAACTGGTTTTTCTTGCTTAATCCAAATAACTAGTCTATTCTTAACTTAATGTGAATATAATTGTTAGATTAATTTAGACTAAATAATTTAGGAAAAATAAATTGATAGAATATAATCTTGTGTTGGAAAATTATTTCTACATACCGAAAAAGGTCAAGAGGAGTGGCAAAGTGGTGCCCACTCCCACCTCGTATCCAATGGATCAATACGGGGTTCAAACCTTATTACTTCCTCCGTTATTAAATTGTTGCAACAAATGAATTTTTTATTCTCTCACAAAAAATACCCATTTGTTGCAACTATATATTTAAAAATGGATCGAATGAAGTACTAGCATCTCCCTATCTCCCTCCCAATATATGTTTAGCTCTACAAAGAATGGATTTCCTTACCTAAGTAACACACACACACACATAGATATACTAGTCATATCCAATAGCGTGAGGGCCTCGAAAAGCGGATTCATTGTAATTTTTTCTATATTGGAGTTGTATTCTGAAGCTTATCTTATCTTAGATGTGTCTCCTAATAAGAACTTTGGCAGCGATGCATAATGTAACTTAGGTATAAGCAGCAGTTTTTTTTAACAAGCTAAATGAATAATAGGTTGTCTAACCATTTATATAACAAGCAAAATATATGTCATATGATGCAATAGTTTAAGGATAAGGATAGCTAACCCATATTAACTAATTATAATTATATATATACAAAGACAATAAAATCTGATACAATTAAATAAATCCATCTCGTCTACAAGAGTCACGTGGTCATTTGTTCCTTTCTAGGCCTTGCGCCTTAATACATTAAAAAAAAAAAAAAAGTAGTCAAAATCTAGCTAGCCAAAGAAGTATGCCTTAAAAGTGGCAAATGTATACCTACATTTTCAATGAAGCTCTCCCATTTCTCAACATCTTGCACATTAAAAATTAGATGGTCAGGTGCATACAAGTTTGAAAAAGAGATTGCCTGCAAGTAGAATATAGCAAACAAATCAATGGGAAGTGCATGGTTTTAAACAATTAGAAATAAAACTACGTAGAGAACAACCTAAATTGTGAAGGTAACACCACTACCCAAAGAATAATGAACTAAAACAAAAACAATGAGAAAAAAAAATAATAGAGAGAAATGCAGATAGAGCATTAGATGCAAGATGGAATTGAACAAGTATCTTTTATCAAATGACTCAAAATAATTAGGTGTATGATGTAAGATACATGGCTAGTTCATGAGAGTATGGAAATGAAAAATGCAATCTAGTACCTTGATTCCAAAAGTATTAGAAATTCTTCTAAGGAACTCAATATGAGAACCATCAAGATTTGTAGTACGTATTCCTACTGAAAATACATATGTTAGATTGAACTTGCAGAAGAAGCTAAGAGAATATATCTCAATTAATGCCACAAGCTATAACAAGCAGGGATATGCATAAATCAGTTCACACCAGTATTTTTTCTTTGGTCATATATATTTACCAATGTATTTCAATAAATATAACAAAACTATATACGCTAGTCAAGTTAAGAAACATTTCTAAATAAAGTTCCATAACATTGAAAAGTAGCATAGATCCTTTAGTTGTACACATCAAAATGCAGACACGCTTCAAACTTGTTATTTACTTTATTACTAAGCTCCTAATTTCCTTAGATCAACACATTTCATGCATAAAGTGATTAATGCCAAGGTAAAATTGTAAATATTGGTTGATGCTAGCTAGACCAATACCCAAAGTAAACAACATAGCTTTAAAATCCAATATTTTGATCAATTGATATGAAACGCAAACTCAGTAAAAAAAATCAAACCATTTCAAACGCTCATCTTGAATGCTTCTTTGCTCAGGCCTTTGACATAATTCCCAAATTGCCTTTGCAACATATAAACAATGTGATTTAGAAAACAATATGTTTCATTGAAGAACATGATCAATCACCTAATGTGTGTAAAAACCAAAGAACCGACAATCTTAAATAAAATTTAAATTTAAAATGTAAGATAGAGAAGTATAATAATCAAGGATGATGATAGTACAAGCGAGGTCAAACCTAACATAGGAAACCCTAAAAGAAAGAACCGAAATTAAACCTAACTCCACTCGAACAGAAAAAGAAAAGAAGTCATATGTAATACTAGAATAAAACACCATAAGGTAAAAAAATCATCAAAGAAAATTAAATTAAACCATCAAAGAATTTGATTTTACAAAGAGTTTCAAAAAATATATCCCCAAAAAAATATTCCAAAATTAGAGTTACATACCCTTATCGATTCCTTCTATTACTCTCAACTTCTCAAGTAGATCGAACAGATAATATAAACAACTTTAATGCAGCCTTTTCCTTCTATCCAAAAATTGGCTTCAAATCAAACAAAGAAAATTTTGTATTAATCATTTTCTTATCAAGTTGACCTCAAAATCCTCTTTCACTATAAAATCATTGTAATCTTAGTAATAGAATAACCAATGTTAATTAGTTACTTTTTTATTGAATATATTCTTAATATATATTCATATTGTTCAATACTTCAGACCATAATAAATTCACTAACACCTCAAATGGTCAAGTTATTTATATTCAGTTAAAGAATGTCTTGAAACTAAAGGCGTTAATAATTCAACCTTCTATTTTTTTTATACAAACCTGGGATAGAAGGCAAAATAAACCAATTTGCAATGGCATTTCAATACTGGAAATGCAGCTCCTAAATTAAGCCAAATAGCATCAATTAGTGCACCTTATTTGATTGCTCTATATATTAAGGAATCTGGCAGGTGTTTATGCCAATTTTCGTCCGAGGACAAATAATGGATGGGACATTGCAGTAATTAGGATCTTAAGGATGTTGCAAGTGTTTTAGGGTGATTGAACCAAAGAAAAGAAATAAAAAGGCACGGACACAAAGAGATGGTGACGTGGAAAACATCTAAATAAGGTGACAAACTATCGGTGACTTTGAGTCTACCAATCCTATGTTGTGAAGTAAAACGTCGGTGATTACAAGTAAAATGATTAGGTTTTAACGAAAAAATCAATGAAAAACTATCTTAGTGTGTGTTCATATGAGCTAGAAGCAGTAGTAGATAAATAATAAAGCAATTAGTAAGCAAGTAAGCACTAGAGCATTAGTTACAAATTGACCTAAGTGCAAGCTGTAACACCCCGACCCCACACTAGGCAGGGTCTATTATCACCAAAGGGCACTCTAGACTAATAACATGACCCCCACAAGCCAACACGAGTCCTTTCGGCGCATTTTGTCCTCACTCATACGCACCCTGGAAAACTTCCCATGAGGTCACCCATCCTAAGACTACACCCAGCTGAGCACGCTTAGCTTAACTATGGAGTATCTTAGCATATGAGCTTCCTAAAAGAAAGATGCATCTTGTTAACATGAGTAGCTTATCAAATCCTCTTAAACCAATATCGTGGGTGTTATACAAGCTATTTATAATACACAAAATAGTTGATGGCCGTCACGTCGCCAAGTCGTGGGCCTGAAGAATCGAAGACGGTTGCAACTGCCTTGGACTCAACAAAACTCTTCAACTATCGCCTCCTGAACGCGTCTGTCGCTTAGAATCTCGGAGCTCTTGGCAACAACCTTTGAACAAGTCACCAACGTGCGTGGTGAACGGCTAAGCAACGATCTTGACTTGGTCTCTGTAAAATGCACTTTTATCTCTTGTCGCCTCTAATTGCCTTGGCTCAGTCTTTACGTCCTGACGTTTTGACGTCTGGCATCGTGAAGTAACTTCAAGCATTTACGTGCCTCCTCCACGTCTCCCACGATCTAACTATTGTGGCAATCGTGAAGTAACCGCTGAAGCTTAAATTTCGCCTATAAATAAATCACTTGGGCAATTCACTCATACTCTTTGCCAATTTTTTCTGAATTCTCTCACAACTTCAAAAATTTCAAGCAAATTTCTCAAGATTTCGACTCGTTTTCTTCCTTAAGTTACAAGAGCCATATTCGTTAAGGTAATTTCTTTTTCTTTCAAACTTCAACTACAAGACCAACCAAGGGTATCTTTACGGAAGAGAAGGGAAAGTTAGGATCAAAAGGGTGAAAACAACAGGTCATTGAGCTAAATTACGGAGTATGTCTTAGGTTTACAAGATTATCTGCATCTTTGTTTGCTGCTCTAAACGTGTCTTATTATGATTGAACTGAAAAAATTAAAATCAATTTTTGTGTATTACAATAAGGCTATGAATTTTCCAATGAACACTAACAAATATTTTTTATCATATTAGATTTATCTCAAATATCACTTGTTAAAATCCACTTTTTTTTACAACTTTAAAAAAGAAATTAAGATATTTATATTCTAAATTGTGTATTGACAATAGTGAAATTCTTCGACCTGCGGATGTGCTTCTTTATTCTTGGGACAGAGAATTTGGATGTTGATAAGTCCAATTTCGGTTGTTATTCTAGCGTCGTTTTTAGCTTAGTTTATGTTTAGTTGAGTCGGATTTTGTAACATTTTGATTGTATTTGAGCTTTATTCGCAAGATAAGGTTTTTATGTAAATGTTGCGATTTTTAGGCTCATTTTGTAGTTTTTAGGACTTGGTTTGGTTTTCTTGTAGCCTTGATATGTTTTGAGCTTCGAATGAAAGTGTGAAGCAAGGTTTAATTTTATTTCAAGGCAAAGCATGAGTAGTGGAGTTGTGTAGGAAACATTGAAAACAAAGAAGTGCAAGTTGAGCCCCTTTAATTTGGTGCATCTTTGGAGCATGGGTCAAATTTGAGAGGCCATAACTTTCAGCTCGCTCAACTTTTTGTAGTGATTCATATTGGAGGTGCTAGCTCTTCTCGTTAGCTTCGTAACGACTGGTCACAAGCCCAATTCTGATGAGAAACGAGGGAGTTATTCCCGTTTTAATTTGACCTATGCAGTCTGGTCGCGGGCCGCGAGTATATTTCGCGGGGTGCGAAATTGGGAACTTCGATGCAGTAGCTTTTTTGCGGGCCGCGAGGATCCTTCGCGGGGTGCGAAACTGGGAAGACTTTTACTTGAGTTTTTGGTTCCAGCTTCTTCACGGGCCGTGACCACAGGACACGGGGTGCGAGGCCCACCTTCTCCATTGTGCACCCACAGCTACGCGGGCCGCGACAACCACTTGCGGGGTGCGAAGCATTGGGCCGAGCTTTTCTCTGTTTTCATCCACTTGTTTTGCAAGTGGTCAAGTTGTTTTTTTAGGTTGAAACTTCAGATTTTTGCTCTCTGGTATAAAAGGAAATCATTTCTAGTGAGAGAAAGATCATCATCTACTAGCTTATGCTTAGAAATTAGTTCTAGATCTCAAGTTCATTTTAGTTTTGTAATTTCAACTTCAAGTTAAATCTAGTTCAAGTTATTCAATCAATCTTGCTATTTCTTCTTAGTTTTCTTATTAATCTTCCTTGTTCAAGCTTTTGGTAACAATTTCCATCTCTTCCCTTTGCTATTTTGTAGTTGATTATTGTTCATGTTTGTTTCAATTGCTAGAATTATTATTGCAATTAAAATTACACTTTTATAAGTTATTGCAAGTATGCTTATGATATTTACAATCAATTCAAGTATGTTCATCATGATTTGTGAGTAGTTATTTCTAGGGTTTGGGTGAAACCCAAAAATCACATCCATGGTTAATTGATTGGTTTGTTTTGTTAATAAAGTTGTGTTAATTGATGGTTTAGAGGTTTAATTAGCTAATAACCAAGGTTGATCACCTAGATTGTTCTTGTAGTTTCCTTAACGAAGGATCGAGAGATGAAGTTAAGTGAGGACTCCTCTAAAATTGATTGATTAAAAGACCATGAAAATAGGGACGTTACTGATTTCCGTGATAATGTTTTAATGGTTTGATTCGTGTTTATACCATGAGAATAGGCTATGAACTCATGTTTTACCCTCCTTACTAGCTCGACAGAGTAGTCTTTGACCATAGGAAATCTCCCCGAATTAATACTCCTTAAATGACTTAGCAAACTTGTCATGATTCCATGAGTGATCAATTGGCGGAACCCAAACCTCAATCCCCTTTTTATCGTTACTTTAATTTCCATTTAGTGACCTAGTTTAGTGACAAACCATCCACCTTTCACTTGATCTAGCTTGTCATAAGTCGATATTGGTTAGTGCTCCCCTTAGTTCTTGTGGATTCGACCCTTACTTACCCTTGCTAGTAGCCTAGTGAGACCGAGTGAGGTTTTATCTTTGGTAGCCACAACGGCAGGCTATCAGATGTTTGCATTGACATGACGGGGTCTTCTCCATTGACACAATCCGGGTTATCTGACTTGTACTGTCTGGTTGGGTTGTGTCGGTTACAGCTCAGCGGAAACGAAACAAGTATATATAAGGCTTGTTGCATGGCAATTGAGTATGGTTTTCTCCATTTAACCTTTTCTTCGTTGGGGGAACTAGAGAAGGAGGTTGTGGTGTTGCTGAAGCAGGCACATGCGTTCGCTAGGATTTAAGATATAGGAGCTTGCGTTGCTGCTCACATTTTCAGTAGACTCGAGTTTGCTATAGCTAGATGGGTGGTGTAACGCCCCAGATTTTGGGCTATTTTCTTTGTAATTATTTTTATTTTGTGCATGGTCTAAATTTATTTGGACTATTTTTATTGCTTGAATGTGACTATTTTATTATATGATTTATTATTTCTTTTATTTTATTTTGTTTTATTTTATTTTAATTAATTAGAATTTTATTTCTTAATTTTCTAATTAATTAATTAAGTTTGGGCCAAGTACGAATTTAATCATGATTAGTCATGATTTAGTGCAAATGGCCCAAGTGATCATTTAAGCCCATTTGAGCCTAAGCCCAACCGGCCCCCTTGTGTATATGTGGCTTGTTTTGCCACTTGTTATGTGTTCACACTTAACTAGCTTCTATAAATAGAAGTAGTTAGTAAGACATGGGATCATTTGCCCATTTAGCCATCTTTTGCCCACAATTGAAACACAATTCTCTCCATCCTTGGCTTTGTTCCTCACGCCATTTTGGCTTTCCAAACACCCATCATTTGTTCATCATCAAATTCAAACTCAAACTTAAAGATTCAACATCCATTGATCTTCAAGTGACTAAAATCACAAGTAGCCTTCATTACCTTGATCAAGTCTTGGGTTGGTTTCGATTTTGGGTTTGGGTTGTGTGTGGTGGTGACCGTGTGGGCTGCAACGTGGTCTGTGCATCGAAGCCGTGGTGGTGGCCATGCGTTGAAGCCGTGCAAGGGTGCTCGTGTGCAAGGCCGTGGTGGTGCCCGTGTTGTGCGTGATTTCTGGCCGTGTGGTTTGGTATTTGGGCAACGAGTTTTTGTGTATATTTGTGTGAAATCTTCATTAAGGTAACATACTATCTCAACCTAGTTTGTATACCTTGATTCATAGTGTAGATTAGATGATTAGATTAGACCGAATTGATGAATATCACCCTTGTTTATGCGTGAACTTGGGCTGATTTGGGAAGTTGTTTTATGATGTTCTTGCCATGATTCTATGTATATTATGATTACTTATGATGATTTCATGTTTGTTGATGTTCATGTTCAATTTTCATGAAGTTTTGATGCATATAAGTTGATGAATTTGTTGTTGAACATTGTTGTTTTATGCGTGATTTTTGATGTTGTATATGAGGATGAGTTCTTGATTGAGTTCTTGAATCTTGATTGAGTTCTTGAATCTTGATTGAGTTATTGGTTGAGTTCTTGAATCTTGATTGAGTTCTTGGTTGAGTTCTTGGAAATATTGTTAAGTTCTTTATGAGTTCTTTATGATTCTTTAAGAGTTCTTTATGGATCTTGATGAGTTCTTTTATAAGTCTTTATGAGTTCTTGATGATTCTTGAAGTATCTTAATTATGAATGACGATTCTTGGTTTCTTTATCATGATTATGTAGTCTTAAGTGTAGATTATATTGTTGAGCTATGTATGGTTTTGATGATAATGAACAAATGATGATTATCTAACTAACATGTGTGTTAAGATGTGCATAAACAAGTTCATAGGTCTTAAGGAAGAAAGTTCCTATTGTGATTGAAGATGTATGCAATACAAGTTCCTGAGTTGGAACAAATCAAGAGAAGCTTCTGAGTTGAAGCAACTAAATAAAGAAGTTCAAGCGAAGGATTACAAATGGAGAAGTGTTTCTAAACGAGAATTTCAAAGAGAAGATCAACCAAGAATGAAGAACTTGAAGGAGCTAGTATTCAAGTATTCAAGGGAGATCAAACAAGAGAAAAGTTTCAATGTGGGAATGCAACTCAAAGAGGTACCAAGTTGAAGCCTTGCAAAGAGTAGATTTGAAGAAACAAAATCAAGCAAGCAAGCTAAACTAAAGTTCCTATGCAACACGAGTTAAGTTCCTGTAAAGAAACAAATCAAGAGAAATGAGAATCAAGATTTCCAGAATTGGAGCATCTTGAAGGTGAGAAGAAACTAGAAAATTAAGAGTTTAATTTTCTAAGACTTTTGTAAATATGTTGAGTCATGAGTTTGACTGGAACACGAGCTAAGTTACAAGTGGAACTTGGGTCTGTCTGTCAAAGGAACTTGAGTCCAGTTCCTAAAGGAACACGAGTCCAGTTCCTAGAGGAACTTGTGTCTGTTTGGTTTGTTATGGTAGTCCACGTGTCTAACATGATTATAGCATGATTTTAGACTGATTTAATTTGGTAAACCACTCAGAATATTGCTGGAGAATGGAATCCTTAATTTTAGGAATGTTTAACAACCTAGTTTGAATTTGTTAGTAGTCATAGTTAGTTACCTATTTTGTAGGGTTAGAGGTTGTTATTATTCTAATTATTTGGGCTGATTATTTTCAAACTTTTAAGGGTTATATTTACAGAATTTATTGAAGAAAAAATTCAGCTTTTATTAAAATATAATTTCTGATTTTCATTTAACAAAAATGTGGTTTTGACTAAACTTGGTAAAATTGGTTAGCTAAATTTTAGGAAGTGATGAGTTGTTATTTTGAATGACTTTTTACTGAGTTAGATAACTGATTTTTCTAGAATTAATTCAGTTGTTGACTAAGTTAAAAGTTGGTTATTTGACTAGCTAAAAATCGAGTTTGTTAATACAACTTTGATTGTGTCAAATTCGGTTATCTTAGGAAGTTGAGTTATGTTCCTAATTCTGAAGAATAAGTCAGTCAAAGAGGTTAATTAATCTTAAAAATAAGGAGTCAATGAGTAGTGGGACGTGGCTATAGTTAGTGGGAACATGGGCAGCAATGTAGTGGGCAGTTACAAGTTCCTGACAGAATTTTGAGTGGGTTTAATGGTGTAGTTAGTGTTTTCTTGGGAAGCACGACTTTAAACCTTATAAATACTGTATGGATCACCTATTCTAAGGTGAGCCAAACTTCAATAATGTGGAGAGCTAAAACGTACCATCTTATACCCACATATTGAGTCGGTTCCACTCAAAGTTCCTATCGTATGTTCCAAGTTCCAGTCAGATTTTATGTTCAATATATTAGAGTTTTATTCTATCAAGAGTCTGTAATTTTAAGAATAGAGAAGAGAGTTTGAGTGAAAGCTTGTAATGGGGAATTTGTAAAGGGTTTGAGAGAATTCTTGTAATTGGGGTGAGAATTTGAGAAGAGTGTGAGAACAGAGAAGAGAAGAGAAAGAGAATGAGAAAAAGAACAGAGAATAGAAAGAGAAAGAGAAAGTGAAAAAGAGAGAGAGAAAAGGGAAAAGAACACTAGAATATAGAGAATAGAGAAGTTCCTAGAGGAACTTACGGGTCCAGTAGAATATTATGGATTGTAACTAAGTTGTTGCCCTATAGTGAAGTGTTTTAGAGAAATCCCTAGTGGGTCGAGGTTTTATTTCCAGTTGGGCCCTGGAAAGTTTCCTCGCTAAGTCTCTCTTGCATCGTTTCTCTTTATTTTCTTTTCATGTTCTTTAATTTCTGCAAAAATTGACTATCATGTTCCATACTACAATTCACCCCCCCTCTTGTAGTAGTTCATCCGAAATAACATATATAGTCTTGGTTAAAGAAAGTTAAGATAAGTTTAAAGAAAGTTAAAAGAGGTTCAAAGAAAGTTAAAGAAATGATTATGATTGATTAAAGAAGTAGTAAATATTTATGGTTAGACTCAAGAAAAGGCAAAAGAGGCAATCTTGAGGATAACTTCGATGGTTTACATATTAGTCTTAAGTCAAGGCGTAAGATGCAACTTAAGAGTAACTAAGAATGTAAATAATAGATTAAAGATTAAAGATTAACTTGATTTTGCTATTAGACGCCTAACCTTAGAGTAAGATTCTAAGGCTTGGGTTAAGAGTTGTCCCTATCCTATCCGCGGTATTGGGATAGTTGGAGATCCTACTATTTCGTCTTTTGATATGGATTTCCCGTAAGATGTTTTTCATGGGGTTGGGAGTAAGATTCTCAATCCTGGCATAGTAGAAAGTTCATTCGCGTAAGATGCGTTCGTACGTGCATAGTTCGGTCTAATATGTAAATGATTGCGCCAAAGATTAAGTAAAGATAAGTCTAAAGTCGAGTATTGGGAGTTAGTCGAGTTTTGGGTATTATTGTTGAATGTAGTTATCATTAACGTTATTATTGTTGATTATTGTTGGTTTGATATGTTGTTTTGCATGATCGTATGTTGGATGTCTGATTTGGTGATTTGATGTATTCTATGGTCATGTGTATCCACGTTAGGGTGGGACAGCTATGTTACTCGCCACTGACAGTGGATTGTTGTTAATTTTTCAGGCAACTCTGATGATGGCAGTGTTGCTTAGCTTTGGGTTGGGCGAGTGCCGATGTTCTTTTCGTTGTTTAGATTGTATTTCGTTTCTAGTTTTGGATTTAGTAATTATAGTTTATATATTCTAACTCTGATCGTACTTGGAGTTACTTATTAGTATTGATTACTTTTGGGTTTAGTATTATACGAACTTGTGGGTGTTGTACTTTTGGGGTTATAGTGATAATATTTCGAGGTTTTGTTTTAATTTTTAATTAGTTTGTTTGTTAGATCGGTAATTCGACTTGTCGGTTTCTTCCGCGCCGGTTTAAGCGAGTTGGATCGTCACAGGTGGGGTCCAGATCGTATATCGACTCTCCACTAACGTCTTGTAATTTATTTGACTTTGTAGATTTTTAGTTATATTATTTTTTAAAAAGTTGAAGATAATGCACTACCCTAAAGTAAGACATCTAAATAAGAAAAATGTGAAAAAAAAGAGGAGTAATAAATAACTGGTGTAAAAGTTTAAAAGAAAGAAAGTTGAGGAAGTAGACATATTTGTAGGGGTGTAAAAACGATCAAACGGTCGGAAACTGGTCGGTCAAAAACAGGTTCGGTCAAAAACGACCGGTCAAATACAGGTCATATGATCTCTTTCGGTATCGGTCGGTAATGGTCGGTCTTATTCGGTATCCGGTCGAATTCGGTATTTTTCTAAACAGGTGTCGGTCGATTTCGGTCTGGTACTTATCAGTCCGGTCGTTGTCGGTAACAGGTCACATTCGGTCGGTCAAAAACGATTTTTTGTAGGTCGTAACCGGTATACGGGTTATAATCGATCAGTAAAAATTGGTATAAGGATTATAATCGGTCGGCAAAATCCGTATGCGGGTCATAATCGGTTGGTCAAAATCGACATGCAGGTCATAATCGGTCGATCAAGGTCAAATGTAGGACGTAACCTGTCAATCTTAAACGATCGAACAAAAATCACAATACAATTAGTCAATTCAAAACTCCAGATCGGATTTTGATATTTCGGGTTAGTTGGCTCAGAATATCTGGCTTAGAAGCTTAGGATCGAAAACTATGCCCACCCGTGACTTATTAGAATAACAACGACGTTAATAAGACTAATATAAATATTATATATGGACATCAAAGAATAATATCGATGAACCATATCAATTTACGATGAGTGTGATGGCTACGGTTATAATAAAAATATATATCATTAGAATATCAATGGCTATGAGGATGGGATTTATCGTTGTCAACTTGTCATCATCATCATAAAAGCAATATACTACGTATATGGTAACAATAGTAATAATGATATGATGGTGAGTCAATGACATAAATAATCAATTGATCAATCATAATAATGATGGATGGTAATACAACAATGATCATAATGATGGTGGATGATCCATGGTGAATTGGTGTTGATCACGATGTTGGCCAACATGAAGGATGTTGATTGATGATGGTAATGAATTATGATGGCATCAATTATGTATGGTGATGATGACGTTGATGATGGATGATGATGAGTGATGATAATGATCATGGGTGATAATGTATATGAATGGCCTGGTGATGCATGTTGATGGTGGATGCATATGATGACGATGATGATGACATCAATGATGTTTGGTGATGCATGATAACGATGATGGATGTTGATGATCAATATGATAGATGGTCATGAATGATGATGATGACATGGATGATGGTGATGAATTATAACGCTAATAATAAATGGTTATAAGCTTATGATGACGATTAAGATGATGATGGATGATAATGATCGAATTGACGATAACAAAGATGATAATAATAATATTGATAACCATTAACAACAACAACGAATTGATGATGATACTGATCAATCATGTAAATAAGTTCGATAAAAGATGGGGTTAGTCGTACTTCAGTCGTAAGGTCGGTCAAAATAGGTTCAATAAAAAAATAGTCGATCAAAAACAGGTTCGGTACAATAAGATTTCGGTAAAAAACGGTCGGTTGAAAACGGTCGGTCAAAAATCGGTCAAAAACAGATTCGGTACAATACGGTTTCGGTAACGGACGGTCTCGGTATAATAAAACCGGTCGAAAACGGGTTCGGTCTTAAACGGGCTCAGTACCGGTCGGTTTCGATATGCATAAAATCAATCAGAAACGGTTTCGGTATAATTCGGATTCAATAGCGGTCGGTATCCGGTCACTAAAAATACGGTCAAAAATAGATTCGGTATCGGTCGGTAACGGTCGATCAAACAGTTTTCTACCACACCTACATAATTGAAAGCAAAGTAGGAGATTAGCAGTAAAATGATAAGTTGAAAAATCATAAAATTGTTGTTGCTTTCTCGTCTATATTATACGTGAGACCCACCCAACATCGTGTGGGACCCAGATTCACAAAATAATCTGAGCCAGTATGGAAAGAGGAAACTCACTGAATTTTTAGTGCATCCCCATTAATCTGTCTTCTTCACCTCACCTCACCCTCACCTCCTTTCTTCTTCAAACCCTCAAATCTTTCTTTCTCTCAATTCATTCGTCCTCAACCTGGAATTCTTTTTTCTCCTTATACATATGCTCTTTCAGGTACTTGATTTCATTTCTCACTGCTTATTTATTTCATTTTAGAATGCTGAATGTTGTAGGGTTTTTTCCCCCCCTATGATTTCAACGATTTGGTACTTCATTTGATTGTTGAGGTGACAAATATCCTCTTAATTGCGTTTTGTTTGTTTTAAGGTTGCTTTTGGTTTACCCTATTTTCTGGGTTCCTTTTGATTGTCTCTGGTAACTTTATTGGCTAATGAAGATCTTCAGACTTTTATATCTATTTTTTGTTATTGCATTTGTATTGGGATTTTAGTGTATTAAGCTGTTTAGTTTTGTTTAAATGTCTTTTTTTGCACCAAAAGTTGGCGTCTAAAAAAAGTCAAGTTATATTTTTTTGGGGGAATTGGTACTACAGAAAGAATGTGGCTTCTGGCATTTATGTTTTATTTAATTTGTTGCACATTTGAAGTACAGATTATGATTGATTTGTTGATTATGAACCACATTTCTTGCTTTGCCAAGCGGTGTACTTGCTAATGGTTTGATCCACCTAACATACATACACTCACAAGTCACTTTGTTTTAGGCAATTAGGCATGTTTGGTGGTTGGAGAGTTTTGGTTGTTTAGAATGGTTGCAGATATAATAAAGGGCACCAGATATTCTAAGCTTGAAATTTCTCAGAATCACACACTTTTTATTCCTTATAAAAACCTAATTAGCTTTTTTTTTTTTTCTTTTTTTAACCCGGGTGGGGGGTGGGGGGGTTGTTTGGTATTAATGTAAGAATGGAAATGGAATGGAAAATTTTCACAAAGGGAAAAGGCAACATTATTTGTTGTTTGGTGTAAGAAAATGGAATGGAAATAAGTTTTTCCAGAGGAAAGGATTTTGTTTCTAAAAGGTTGAGAAGAAGGGTTTTCATTAGGAAATCACATGTGTTACCAATATCTCATATCAAACAATAGGTAATGGAAATGCTTACTTGATTCCATTTCCGATACTCTGCAAAAATAATAATACGAAACATGCTCATAATCTATATTTATGCAACCTTATTTGAACAAGATACATTACACTGGAAATTTAGTTAAAAAACATAACATGCTGTCACATATTTGGTGCACAAATACATAAATATTACCCCTCCGTCCCCAAATAACTGCTCCATTTACTTTTTCACATCTCCCGAGACACAACTTTAAATATAAATATCTTGAGCTATATATAACAAAAAATTATATAAATTATATGTTTTGAAAGTAAGCGTCATGACAAATCAAACGAGATCACTAATGACTATATTTTTCCAAACATATATAAAATTAAATAGGGTCAAAGCTATCATGTGAATAGTGCCACTAGTCAAAGTGGAGCGGTTAATATGAGATAAAGGGACTAGTTTTTGATTAGTGGTTAATATGAGTGGTTAATAGAATGTGTTTAATACCTTTGCTTGGTTGCCTACTTGCTTGCGTATATGATTAGAACTTGAATGGATTGTTCAACAAATGATATATTCTGGGGTATTCTGAAATAATTTGTATAACTGTTTTCGAGTATTGTTTACATTTCCAATACCTGCAAATGCATAGACATGTTTCAGCGATTTGGCAAAAAGTATTGAAGGTTATACTATAATTAGCTTTCTGCATGAGCCCCCAATTTATTTTCCTACTCTAAAGGCTGTATGGATTAGTACTCTAAATGCTGTATGGATTAGTTACACAATTGTTTTTGCATCTTCAACAGGGTTTTATTTGACTTTGCAATAAGAAGTGCCGTGAAGAATCTAGCATCATTTCACCATTCGTCTTTTGGATACTGCAGGCCTGCAGCTGACTCTAACACATCTCTGCTGTTGGAAAATCTAAGATGCATTTTTTGTAGTAGATTGGTATGAGACACCTCCTTCAGTTCTTTCCCTGTGCCAATGTCATTTAATATGGCACACATGAGTTTGTTTCCTGGCAATTGTGAAATTATTGAAATTGAGGAGGAGCTAAGTCCAGCAGAAAATTATAGAGGTAACAACTATGTGAAACCTGAATTGAAAAGGGAGGAAAAAGACGGAACATCTCTTGCCTCAAATTCGGGAAATGTAAGTTCTTTAGAGGATGATCTTAATCAGCTCTTCGAAATGTTTAATCGTAGAGCCTCATCTAATGGGCCCTCTCGTTCAAGCCAAGCTGGTACATCAAGGAAGAATGCTTCAAAAAAGCCTGTCAAAGCAGCTGGGTCTTATTCACCTGGACATAACATATCTGAACGTGTCAATCTGAAGCAGGCACTTAGAGGTTTGTGCCTTTCTCAGGCATCAGAAATGGCAGCCTTGAAACACTCATCAAAATCAGCTGGTTCATCAGAATCTGGGAAGATAATGACTATGTACCGCAATGTTGCAGTTGCAGACAGTGCATCTGATCATTTTCAAGATGATGGTCGAGGAGGCATGCTTGAGATATCTCTTGTTCCCGAAGAAAATACTGTTGAAACTTTTGGGAACTCTCCTGGAAAGTTACCAGAATTGGATTTATGGCCTTCAAACCGAAGTTCTTTTGCTGATAGAGGAGCTGGATCTACTCCATTGTCAAACAAAAGGGGTTTTGAGTCAAAAGACTATGGAAACCGGGTATTAAAGCCTGAGAAATCTGGACTATCTCCATCTTCTCCAGATGTTGATGAAAGCATTCCTGATGCAGGTCATAGTATCATGACAAAGAAAGGAATTATCACACCATCTAATAAAATGAATAATCAAGCATCAGCCTCTGACATAGTCAAGCAAAAGCACAAGCACAAGCTAGTGGTAGCTTCGTCTTCACCAACTTCTAAACATAGTATGCATGGGGTGGCTTCAAGTAATATGACAGAAATTGGAGAATCATCTCCTTCTGCTCATTTTGAAGGTCAAATGTTGTTGAATGAGTCAATGTGTAAAGAGAATCATGCATCTATAGTATCTCCTTCATATCCTAGCTATGTGAAGAGCTCTCCAGAGTTTGCTCGGGAAATGCCAGCACATAAGGAAAAGTTTGTACCATCAGGTGCTGCTGGGGACCAAATGTTAAGGTCTAAGATGGGACCAGAGGAGGAGATTGCGCACCCTTCTCATAATTTTGATTTCCACAACCAAGCCCAGAGGCATTGCAGGAACAGCGTGATGGAGGATGGGAAATCCGTTGCCTCAGCTCCGCTTGTAGATCAAACACCTTTGACAAAGTCATTGCAGAATGAGAAGCGTGCTACTCAATCTTCTTCCTGTCCTAGTAATGGGAAAAAATCTTTTCAATCTGCCAAAAAGGTGGAGGAAAAGGAAATGATCTCTGTATCAACTGAAGCTGGAAATCAAAAGATACATATGATGCATGAGGAACATGCACCTGCTTGTTCTCCACATCGTCTTGAGTTTGATGATAAAGCTTCGAGTGACAAAAACAGGAAAACTGTCCCTAATAAGTCAGTAAGCAAAGACACTGCTGGAAAAAAAATAGAAGTAGAAGCAAAAGCAAAAGCAAAAGGCATAGGATTGAGAGCTGGTAAGAAGGTCAATTCAAAGATTGTATCCTCGACAGGTTCTCCAAAGGGGAAAAAAGCAAGCAAGTCTACCAAAAATACACAGCATTTGGTTAAACCTCTAATCAAGACTAGAAATTTTGTTAAGAGGAAATCAAAGAACAAGATGAGCTCAGATAAAAGTTCAAAAAATGTTCCAAGTGAATTTAACAATGACTTATATTCAGGCCCAGATCCAATAGTGTGTCCGAGATGCCAGTGTGTAGTGACTGACGAATGGAAAGAGGGCAATCAAGAGTCATCTATAACTCACCAGGAGTCTCCACAATCTCATCATGAATCTCCTGTATCGCATCATGAATCTCCTGTGCCCTTTCATGACTCACCTATATCTCCATTTGCTAGTCTTAGTGCTGAAGTTAGCTCAGGTAATGTTATTTCAGATGTTAGCACGCTTGGACCAAGTTCTGGTAGCCCAAATAAATACAAGACAATGGTTGCTGAACCTCGTAGCGACTTGAAGTCAAAGTTCAAGGGGGAATTCACACAGAGTTCAAAAGGCAGCCCTGGTGAATGTAGCAGCAGTGCAAGTATTAGCGAAGAAAGTAATGTAGGCAGGCCCAGCTTTTGTGACCGCCCACACATGTCTAAGGATGTTAGGTGGGAAGCAATTCGACATATAAAGTATCAGTGTGGAACCCTAGGTTTGAGGCATTTTAGTCTTTTGAAGAAGCTTGGCTGTGGAGACATTGGAACTGTTTATCTTGCTGAACTCATTGGTACAAACTGTCTATTTGCTATTAAAGTCATGGACAATGAGTTCTTGGGAAGAAGGAAAAAGATAGCAAGGGCGCAAACGGAGAAAGAGATACTGAGAATGCTGGATCATCCTTTTCTTCCTACATTATATTGCCAGTTTACATCAGATAACTTATCATGTTTAGTTATGGAGTATTGTCCTGGAGGTGATTTACATGTTCTCCGGCAAAGACAGCCCGGCAGGTGTTTTACAGAACAAGCTGCAAGGTAATCTTTCATTGCATTTTTCTGTGCGATTTTACTTTGTTGAAGTACTAAATAATAACTCTAAGTATGGTTTGTTAAATCAAACAGCCCTACTTGTAGCCCCCCCCCCCCCCCCCCCCACACACACACACACCCTCTCTCTCTCTCTTCCCCTCTCCCTCTCCCACACCCATCACAAGTTTACAAGTAAAAATAATTGCAGCCACTGGAATGATGGATGATAAGAATTATTATTGGACTTCTTGCAAAGAACCCAGCCTTAAGATGCTATATGAAATATAGACACGCTTTTTCATCTTTTCATATTTCATTTCATGCAGCCGTTGCCCATGTATGGAGAATTCTATTACATCTTAATGAACTCTCTCTCTTTCTTTGACCGAGACTGCTGTTTCTACAATGATTTATTGCAAAGCATAATATTTGGCTGTTAGGAATGGGTTTCTCAAGCTTAAGTAATATAAACAGACCGTAGTTCATACATAAATCTGTTTTGTCTAGCCTATTCATATTAGTTGTAAATCTTGTAATTCATTTCTTTGCTTTCAGATCTTTTCTGGTGCTATATAAGAACATATTTGCCATTCAGGCTTTCAGTTTGAACTAAAACATCATTCCATGATGCAGGGGCACTTTTTGTGAAGTATGTAGTTTTTTTTACAGCAACTTTTTGTTCTATAATACACCATTCTTTTCTTTTCTTTTTTTGTAGATTCTATGTTGCTGAAGTCATACTTGCTTTGGAGTACCTCCACATGCTTGGAGTTGTCTATCGTGACTTGAAGCCTGAAAATATTCTAGTTCGAGAAGATGGGCATATCATGCTCTCTGATTTTGACCTTTCACTCCGATGTGCTGTTAGTCCGACTCTTCTGGTATCATCTTCAATGTCAGGGACTTCTAAAAAGGTCTCGCGTCCATGTGTAGATTCCCGTTGTGCGCAGCCTCTCTGCATTGAACCTTCCTTTCAAGTAAACTGCTTTACTCCAAGGCTTTTAGCCTCTTCTTCCAAATCCTCCAAAAAATTGAGGAAGATGAGATCTGATGTTGCTGCTGAGATGAGACCACTACTGCAGCTAGTAGCGGAGCCCACCACAGCACGTTCCAACTCGTTTGTGGGTACCCACGAATATTTAGCCCCGGAAATCATTAAAGGAGAGGGTCATGGGAGCGCCGTTGATTGGTGGACTTTCGGTATTTTCCTTTATGAACTCCTTTATGGTAGAACACCATTTAAAGGACCCGGGAATGAAGAAACCCTGGCTAATGTAGTATTACAGGGCTTAAAATTCCCAGATAGCCCTTTGGTAAGCCTTCAAGCTAGAGATCTTATATCTGCTCTTTTGGTAAAAGAGCCGGAGAATCGCTTAGGGACCGAAAGAGGCGCTGCTGAGATAAAGCAGCACCCATTCTTCGAGGGTCTGAACTGGGCGCTGATCCGATGTGCTGTACCCCCTGAGCTTCCCGAGTTTCGGGCCTTTGAGATGCCGAAATCTGAATCACTTGAAAAGAACAACTATATGGGACATAGTTCGGGTTCTGTTTCAGGGTCTGGTTCGGGTTCTGTAGAACATTTGGAGTTTGAGGTGTTTTAATAGATCCCTTTCCACGCAATGTTTGTATCTAAGTATAGCCTTTACAATGTAAATTCTTTGTTACATGGTACAGTCTTCATTATTACAGTGAGGCATTGGGAAGCGTAGTTCTCACTTATGAGTTGAGTTCTGAGTCATCTTTTTTGATTCGGCTAAGCAATGGCAAATTGCTTAAAAGTTGCAATAACCAGTGGTCCAGTGTAGGCTTTTAGCCCAGTTCATCCTACGGCTTTATGTACTACGAAATTTATTATTATTACTACGGAGTATTATTTTTAGATTTTTTTTTTTATTAGAATGACAAATTTTATCTTGGTTAAGCGAAATGACCCCCCCCCCCCAACCTTAAGTAGGTGATATTTGGTGCAGTCAGGGTGTGCTCTTTTTACCTATTAGATCTGAATATATGAACTTAACTTATTAAACTTATTGAGTTTGGTTGAAAGTTATTAAACTTGTTGGACTTGATTAGGCTATGTTTGATTCACTTGAAATTTGCTGATCTAATTGGATTTGAACTTATTTCTTCTGATCTAATCTGATCAGAATTTGTTATTCTAGTAGGAACACGGTAAGAGGGGGTGAATTGTTGTGTGGAACTTGTAGTGTAAATTATCGCTTAAAACTGAAAATGAGAAGAACTTTAAAGAAAACTGAATAGTAAGAGATAGAATTCAACGAGAAAAAAACTTTATGGCCCAAGGAAGAAAAAACTCCGCTTTTATAAATAGGCCTTGTACACTCAATCCTAAATTCTTTGTGGACCTCGTAAGTTGTTCTAGGAACTTTCGACACTCTTATCTTTCTCTTTCTTTCTTCTATATTCCCTCTTTTCTTTCTTCTCTGTTCTCTTTCTTTTCTATGTTCTCACACTTCTCTTTCTCAAATACAACTCAAAAGTAAGACTCTAGTATATTGAAATGTACTTAAAAAACTGGACAACTTTGGAACTTTAGACACAAATACTAAAATATTTTTCTTTGACAGTGACTACACATCTTTGTAATAATGCATTCAATGCATTTTTCTTTGACACTGACTATACAACTTTGTAATAAAGTGTAAATGAGTGAAGGAAAATCAGCCAGGGAAAAAGACTAAATGAGTGGTTGAAATGCGTTCGAAATAACTTGGTACAAAACAGAACAATAAGTTTCATTGCTTCATAATAAAACTTTATACAATTCATTAAACTTCATAATAATCACTTAATTAAAATACAAACTAAAATTCTTAATAATAAAACTACATACCAAACATTAAATTAAAACTTGAAATTCTCAGCAAATTCCCTTGCTTCATCCAAACGAGTCTGCTCCCATGATGTGAAATTTTCTTTCATGGACAGAAATTGCACCATTTCCCATTTGACCTTGAAAAGATCCATTTCCATTTGCCTATTCGCCAATTCCATCTGATGCTTCTTCCTAGCTTCCTTTTCCATCATAAACTGAAGTCTTTTGTCCTCCATTTCACAGTTCTTTTCTCTCACATCAGTCAACAGATGAAGTCTGTCCTTAAATGAACCAACCATTTCGTAAGCATCCTACGCTTTCACCTTTCCCTTTAGCCTTGACTTGGCCTTCTTCACAATCTCCGGACGTGGCATGTTTCCATCACCCACATCCGTGCTTGTTGGGGTGTTTGGGGTTGAGCCATCACCCTCCCCCCTTGTTCTCTTGCCACTACTCCCACTATCAGTTGAATCAACCATTGTAGTTGCCTTTAAATGACGACCCTTTTATGGCACTAAATCAGGTTTGCTTATCATTGAAGCAAATTTAGGCCACTTTGGCAACAATACCC
The DNA here is from genome assembly GCA_951394345.1 of Salicornia ramosissima. Taxonomy (NCBI): domain Eukaryota; kingdom Viridiplantae; phylum Streptophyta; class Magnoliopsida; order Caryophyllales; family Amaranthaceae; genus Salicornia; species Salicornia ramosissima. The sequence continues at coordinate 15,346,001 of OX596234.1, read as the reverse complement.
ATTCATCAAAGTAGTGGAATTTATCTTCTTTGATTTCAAATATGCTATGTGCTTCTTTAACGACATCATCATCATTTTGACCGCTTCTCTTCCTCTTTCCCACTTTCGCGAAGCACCCACACCACTTTTGAAGGGCTTCATTAATTTTGGTCCATTGGCTTTTATACTATCATGACTTCGAGGTGCAATATCTTTGGGGTTATACTCCCTTTCTTGATCATACAATTCATGAACCCTAGCCGAAAAAGCACTTTTTTTTTGCTGTGTTCCAACAATGTTGCAGCTCGTGTTCATGTACGTAGATATTAGTGCTTCCTTTTCATCCTTTGACCATATTCTCTTTTCCACAACCCTCCCACCTTCTTTGCTTTATGGTTACAAAACAGGATTGTCTTGTGATAACTGTTGAGTACATGGAACGAACTCTTCCACATAACCCTCGTCATCGTTGTTGCCAACATCGTTATCATCACGGTCAGACTCAATATCAACTTACTGAGAGCACGTTTGTTGGAATTGAAAATCAGATGTTTGAATTGAGTTCCAACATATGGAGACCATGTGGGAAATGGTGAGAAATCTCCAAAAACTTGAGGATTTTGGTGGTAATGTTGTTGATATAAATTTGGGTTTTAATGGTAAAATGGTGGATTTTGTTGAAATATTGGTAAATTAAAATTTGATGGAAAGTTTTGAGCAGAATTTGAAAAATTAGAGCTACCTTGTTGCATGGTTTGCATATTTTTTCGATTCAAATTAGTAGATCCATTGTGTATGTAATTTGGATTATTTTGATCCATAATTACCGTAAAAAAAATTCTTTAGAAAAGTAGACAAATATTTATTGTAGAAATGAAAAATATGAAATTTAGTTTTTTTGTAGTAGAAAAATATGCATAAAAAAGTTGATTTTTTTTTTGTGATGAAAATATAGCAAAATGGATGTCTATTTATAGAGCATGAAAAATTATAGATTTTGGTAAAAATTTTTTTTTTGTAATTTCTGAGATATAGTGATGCCAAGTGGCGAAATCCAGCCAGCATTTGCAAAGGAGCTGACACGACGTCGTTTCGACGACCAGCACGCGTTCCCCCCTCCCCCCCCCCCCTCTTCTTTCACGTGTATGTGGTCCCCATTTCTTTGGGTCATGCATAACCCTGATCTTGGTCATTGTTAGTAGGTCCATGACCCATTTTTTTCATGACCAACCCATGAATTGGTCATTGTTAAGGGAACTTTGATAGGCGGCGCACCGTGGGATATCTTACAGGGCAATTTGGTAAATACACACCACTAAATGACAAAAAAAATTATTATTATTATTATTTTTTTTTTTTTAATTCACCCTAAACTCTCATTTCTCACTCGCAATATAGTAAAGTGTTATCATATTCTCACAAAATTTTATCATATCGTTACAAAATTTTATCATATCCTATATTGTGTGTGAGAAATGAGAGTTTAGGGTTTAGGGTTTAGGGTGAATTTTTTTAAAATATAATAATAAAAAAAAAGAAATTTTTGTTAGTGGTGTTGTGAATGTGTGATAGATTCCAAAAGCTATCACTGTGATAAATTTATAACTAGTATGTCATCCCAGGCGATGCCCCGCATGTTATTATTATTATTATTTACTTGATATGCATGTATTTTATATTTTTGTGAAGACAAAAAATAACCACTAATTTACTTAATAAAAGGAATATATAAAATTATATTGTTAATCAGATGATTAATAAAAGTTAAGTGAGATATTAAATGATTAACCTTCTTGTAAGGGATAATAGATTCAAATCTAACTATATACGGAGTACATTTGTAAATAAAATCAACTTAACATGCTTATGTGGCGCACATACATTGGAGAGTGCCACATGTACAAACCTACGTGACGCAATGTGGTGTTAGGAGTGTCTTTTAATATATTGTATATTCTGTAGATTTCTCGTGTTAAGGATGGCCTTACTCCGTATTGTTGACTTTTGAGTAGGGGTTTTTTTTAAAAAAAACCCGATCCGCTTGACCCGACCCGATGACCCACTGACCTGCTAATTATTGTCGGGTATTTTTTAAAAGATGTTCAAAGTTTTCGAGTCGGGTATCCGACCCGCTAAAAAACATAAGTGTCGGGTCGGGTAATGGGCCGCACAATGCACTAGTCGAGTACCCGGTTGTCGGTTGACCCGTAATTTTTTTTATAAAAAAATTCAAATAATTTTTTTTAAAAAATATTTTATGAAATAATAGTATATTCACAAATTCTTATATGCGGCTGGCCGCATGGTTTGTAAACCGTGCGGCCAGCTGCATTGTTTCAAATAGTGCGACCGTTTTTAGGGGTTACAAAGTCTTTAGTGGGGTTACAAAGTGTTTTTTGAGGTTACAAAATGTTTAAGTGGGGTTACAATGTATTTTTTGGGGTTACAATGTGTTATTTTGGAGTTACAATGGGGTTACAAACTGTTATTTCGAGTTACAAAGAGTTTTTGGGGTTACAAAGTGTTTTTGGCGTTATAAAGTGTTTATGTGGGGTTACAAAGTATTTTTTGGGGTTATAAAGTGAGGTTACAAAGGTTTTTTTTGGTTTAAGTGGAGTTACAAAGTGTTTTTTAACTAGGGTTACACTGTATTTTTTGGGGGTTACAAAGTGTTATTTTAGAATTAAAGTGTTTTTGGGGTTACAAAGTGTTTTTTTTTTTTTTTTTTTTTTTTACAAAATGCTAAAGTGGGGTTACAAAGTATATTTTGGGGTTCTAAAGTTAGGTTACAAAGGTTTTTTTTGGTTTAAGTGGGGTTACAAAGTGTTTTTTTGGAGTCACAAAGTGTTTTTTTGTAGTTATAAAGTGTTTTTGGGGTTACGAAGTGATTTTTTGAGTTATAAAATGTGTTTTTTAGTTTACAAACTTTATTTTTGGAGTTACAAAGTGTTTTTTGGGGTTACAAAGTGTTTAAGTGATGTTACAAAGTAGAGTTACAAAGTGTTTTTTAGGTTTAGAAAGTATTTAAGTGGGGTTACAAATTATTAAATGAGTTACAAAATATTTAAATGGGTTACAAAGTACATCCATATAAAAATCAACTTTGTAACCCCCTGTCTATCAGCGCGCGCCGCACCATTACTTAATGGTGCGGCCAGTTGCACCAAAAACGCGTTGTAGTTAGAGGTGTCAATTCAGTTCAAAAGTTCAGTTATGGTTATACCCAAACAATTCAGTTTTAATCAGTTCAGTTCAAAGCAGTTTGATTTTAAAAACAATTCAGTTTAGTTCAATTTATTTTGACTTAAGTTCGATTCAGTTTCAGTTGACTTATATCTACAGTTCAGTTCAGTTCAGTTTTCAATTTATTTTCAGTTTATACATATTCAATTAAAAGTTCAACGGTTGAACCCAATACAGTTGTGTACTACAACAGTTAATTTTCAGTTTAAATTCAGTTTATTTGCATTAATTTATATTTTTAATTGAATCAGCTCAGTTCTAATTTATTTCGGATTAAGCCCACTAAGTTAATCAGTTCAACATTTCTACCCAAAAATAGTTGTGCTTGTCCATCGCAATAATTAATTTCAATTTTATTTCTTTTCCTTTTATAGAATTTATATTTTCGGATGAATCGTTTTAGTTCTAATTTATTTAAGATGTATACTTATATAATTATACCCGCCCACTTGAACAATTTAGTATCAAAAAATTGGTTACAAATTTACACTGATGATGAATGATGATACCGACGAAGACGACGATGATAATGGAGATGGAAGATGATGGATGGTGATGATGATTGATGGTGGTGGTGACGATGTTATTTAAGACAATAATGATAGTGGTGATTATGGAAGACAATCTTGTTGGTCGTGGTGGTTGTTATTATGGGAGTTTTCCTAAGGATAGTTAAGAGTTAGTTTGCTATTTTAAAAGTTAGTTAAATTAGTTGTTAGTTGTTAGTTGTTAGTTGTTAGTTGTCAATTAGCAATTGTTGTCATTGTTCAATAAGTGATCTTTCTTCTTCTATCTTACTTAATCTCATGTTCTTTTATCTTCTTCCACCCTTCTTCTTCTATTTCTGTCAAATTTCTATCTCATTTCTATCCCAATTCGTGTGTGTAGCAAGAATTATATTTGTACCACAAGTCCACAACATTGGTATCAGAGCCTCTTTCTTGGAACGAACCGCCCCACCATTCCTGCTGCCTAGAAACGATTTTGTTCGTGCATTTTCTATCACCAACAACTTCATTTTATGGCTTTTGTGGTTTTGTTCTTTCCTGCGTGATTTTTCTTGGTCCCACGCAACAAGAGTCAGAAGCATAATATTGTTCGGTGCCTTCAAGGACAACTTCATATATTTGGCATTATTATAGACTGGAATGAATTGACAAAGTGATCAACTCCATTAAGGTCTACTTTGTTGAGAAAACTAAAGTGCCGCCTGATTCGTATGTTGTTCATTGTTTTCTTGGTGGTTTGCAAATTGAGGTAAAGTGATTTGTTGAGGAACTCAAGCCTGTTTCAATTGCTAAAGCAAAAGAGTATGCTAAGCTACAACATGTATCTTCAAATTCCCCTAAACAAATCACAAGAAACCCAAGTAATATCATGGGTTATGGAGATGAGAAGTATTCTGCAATTGTTGTAGAAGGAAGTTGTGAATTTGTGATAATTGCAATGAAGTTACTATGGAACAAGAAATTGAGTCTAACTTTGTTGTGGGAACAAATGAAATCAAGGAAGGGGTTATCGGAATGCAAACTGAAATTTCAAATCAAGAAAGACTTCCTCCAAGACCTCCTCCCTTGCACTCTTCTAGTAATATCACACACACATATATTTACTTAACCAAGAGGATCACTTACGGGGCAACAAGTTCGTGTTGTGTGGTTGGTCGGATTGTTCGACTATATGGTTGGATGTTTATGTTGTGTTGGTGTTCGATCCAGGTGGTATGAGGTTAAAATTGTTCCTATTACTATGCTGATATATGGGTATCAATTTTTTGCAAGCTAAGACTTGATGGCAAATCTTTTTTGAAGGAGGGAAGTATGTTATGGGAGTTTTCCTAAGGATAGTTAAGAGTTTGTTTGCTATTGTTTGGAGTCAATGTATCTATGACATATAATCAATGTATTTATAGTATATTTTAAATGTACCTCTAGTTGTTAATCAATGTATCTCTAGGTCATAGTTGTTAATATATATAGGGTTGAATTCCGATGATAAATTTCTTATCGTGAGAAATGTGACAAACAGAGATACATTAAAAGAACGGTTTTTTCACCAGGTACTCCTGACTAATTTCAAAATGTATGGGGTACCCCTATGTTTTTACGAATGCACCAAATGCCCTTTAGTAATTTACAAAATGCACTGAATGCCATTAATGAGTAATTGGCGTTAATTGGGCGTCAAATTGTTTTTACTATTACACCCCTTAAGTCAACCCAGTTCATATATTTGGCCGTCGATACTCATATTCCTATTTCATTTGCTCTGTTTTTACGCTCTAAAATCAAAACCCAAAGAAAAACCCTATAGTAATCCCCAAAAAAATGGGAAAAAACCCTATCATCATTCTTTGTCTTTTCATTTACTCGATTTTTTTGGCAAATTTTGATTAGTAAGGGTATTCAATGCATAAATTATCAGGAACAATAACGGATTTTTATTAATAAGGGTATTCAGTGCATTTTACGAATTATCAAAGGTATTTGGTGCATTCGTAAAAACATAGGAGTACCCCATATATTTTAAAATTAGTCAGGGGTACCTGGTGAAAAAATCGTTAAAAGAATCTTACAAATACATAAAAATACAATAAATACAATAAAGTTAGATAGGTGAAATCATCAATCTTAACAAATAACAATGCATAAATCTCAGCCATCAATTTTACTCAAGAAAACACAAAATAAACATTTTAGACCATTAGATTATAGGGCAAGGATTACTATTATTGACCATTAGATTATAAACCAAATTAATCTGAACCGCTCATTTTAACCCTAATCCACACCACATGCCATTGCCGAGTTGCCGCTTTGAGCAGTTGGGCCTTCCTCTAACCCTACACAGTACACACCCTAGTTCTCTACAATCTACAACACACTAACGTTCTTTCTCTCAGTTTTTTCACTTTTTGGTAATACTTTCAGTTCTTTCTTTGTGCCATTTTATTCTCACACCTCATTTCCTCTCCCTATTCTCTCTAATGTTCACTGATTCACTTCCAACGTTCTACTGCAATTCTGCAATTTGTAATGATAAGATTGATAACGTTCATATATAATCGCTATAATGCCGCCTATAAATATTTCAAATGTAGATCGACTTATTCTTCATTGTCTAAGTCTCTGTTTGAGTGAGATATACTACCAAGGTACTTCTTCTAATCCCATTGTTTATTCAATATTCTGATTTATTAATTTAGACTTTGTTCTTGTTCTAGTCACTGATTCATTAATGTAATCATTTTACTTTAGATATGAGTTTGTTTATGGGCTTATGTCATCAATTAATATTTATTTTTTTAAACCATTTTTTTTTAAATGGTGGTTGTCTTAATGGTGCAAAGATACAATAGGGGCCGTGGGAAATTATGCTTAGTTTGGATTTTTGGTTACAATTTTGATTTATTTAGTTTACAGATTTTGTTTTGTTCAATCTACTTGTTTACATATTACAATTCCAGATCTCGTTTTGTTCTGGCACTTTTTCCAGAATATGTTTTGTTCGGTTTTTTCTTTCGCTTTTTTATTTCTTTCAATCGTTTGAGTTGTTCACTTTAGTTTTTGTTTTATTAATTTCTTTGTTTTATTTTACTAATTAAAGCCATTTTTATTATGTTTTTACTTGTTTTAGTTTTCTAGGCTACCGATTTTTCCAGAATTCATGTATTAATTGTTTCGAGTTTTATTTGATTTCAGTTTACTACAGCCTGTGCCTGTGGTCATGGACAATATTTCAGTGACTGCTCCTGGCATTCAACCTTCTGAAGGTAATATTTTAATTAATGATTTGGATCGTAGTATAATCAGTTCGACTGTTACTACTTACTAATAGTAAGTTACTATTTTATTTTCCATGTTAATTATTTTTTCGGTGAAGGTGAAAATAATGTTGAAGGGATTGGTTCAAGAACATCAACACCTGCATCATCAGAATTAAATATCACCCCTGTTCAGTCTTCCAAGAAGCAGAAGACAGATAGACCAGAAGGTAATAGAAGAGCTGCAGTTTGGGATCATTACATATTTTCATCAGAGAAAGGTACGACTGGTAAGCTTGAACCTTTGGCGACTTGTAAGTATTGCAAGAATGCTAAATACAAAGCTTTAAGCGGATATGGTACATCGAATGCTACAAAACATCTAAATAAGTGTTCTGCCTATAAATCTTTCATTGCTGAAAATCCTTTATGTGGTACTGATTTTGATCAAAAGGTTTTTTGTAAGATGTTTGCTGAGGCTATTATGTACCATGCCTATCCTCTTAGCATTGTTGAGCATGTGAAGTTAAGAGAGATGTTGACTTACCTCAATCCTAAAGTTAGGCACATTACTAGGAATACAGTACTTAGGTACTGTTTACTAGAGCATAATAAACTCAAGACGATCTTGTTTGACTCTTTGGCTAATGTTAGCAGTAGAATTTGCTTCACTTGTGACCTATGGTCTGCATGCACTACTAGAGGATTTTTGACCCTTACTACACATTTCATAGATGAAAATTGGTCACTTAAATCGAGTATTTTGAATTTTAAATATTTCCCCCCTCCCCATAGAGGTGTTGATATATATTTGTTTGTGTTAGGGTTGATTAAGGACTGGAAATTAGAAGGTAAAACCTTTTCTATGACTTGTGACAATGCAAGTTCCATGGATGTCATGATTTCTCAATTGAAAACTGAGTTGAATTCTTGTGGTGTATTGCCTTTGGGTGGTAGGTTCTTTCACGTAAGATGTTGTGCCCACATTCTCAATTTAATCGTTCAGTTTGGAATGAAAATCATTGATGAAAGTGTTTTGAAACTACGACAAGCTGTTAATTATATTGCTGCATCTAACACTAGGCTTGTTTTGTTTGAGAAGTGTCTTGTTGATGTTAATTCGTCTTTCGTTGGGAAATTAAGGTTGGATTGTCCTACTAGATGGAACTCCACCTAGTTAATGTTGAAAAGGGCACTAGAAGCAAAAGAAGCTTTAAATTTGCTCGGTGTTGTCGATAAGTCTTTTGATTATGCCCTTAGCTATCAAGAATGGAGTATAATTGATTTTGTTTGCAAGTTTCTTGAGCCTTTTTATGCTATTACTGTCATGTTTTCTGGGTCTAATTATCCCACTGCAAATTTGTATTTCACCAATATTTTGGCAGTAGAAAAGTTATTAGTATTAGGGCATACTCATTTAGTTGGTAGTATACGGGCCATGTCAACTGCTATGATGGAAAAATTTGAAAAGTATTGGTCCGAATACTCTGTTGTGCTTGCTATTGCTTTGATCCTTGACCCAAGATATAAGATGAGCCTCGTCAAATCTGCACTAGCCAAATTATATGTACCATCTGAGATTGAAGAGAAGGTCCAAGTGATCTACGATGCTTTCAAAGACCTTTACAAATTCTATGATGAAACTACTCCACCAGCTCCAACCAATAATTCTGATCACAGTAATGTTGCTCAATTTTCAATGTCTAGTATTTTTGAGGTTTGTTACTATTTTGTCCTCATTTTCTTGTATTGTTATATGTTTTATTTACTCTTTTAATTTTTTTCTTGTTAATTGTCTTACTTAGGATTTTGAAGCAACTAATGCTTCTGGGGGAAATTTTGAAGCAGGCGTGAATGCATACTTAAACTCGCCCCTTATGCCACGTACTTCTAATTTTGATATTTTAAAGTATTGGCAGTCTCAAGTGAGCATTTTTCCAGTCATATCACGCATGGCTAAAGATATTTTGGCAATTCCTATCACATCAGTTGCTTCTGAATCTTCGTTTAGCATGGGTGGTCGTGTTTTGACTAAGTATCGATCGTGTTTGCGAACTGATAATGTCGAGGCCTTTGTTACAACTCAAAACTGGTTGTATGGTTATCTAAAAGAAGAGGAAGTGGAGGAGTGCTTTGAGGTTATGAAAGAAGTCTTGCCGGATGACATAGATTTTGATTCTCTCCCTAAGGTATAGGTCTTGAATTGTTATTTTTTAATTTCTTATTTATAATGTATTCTTACTTTCCTTTAACAAATATTCATACTTTATTTGTTTTTGTTTTGTATGTAGGAGGATTTATGAGTGTTGCTGTACTAATGGAATGATGTGGTTGCCAGCTTTTGTTAGTGGTGCTGCCAGCCACTGAATGCAGTAATAGTGATTAATAGTGAAGCTTTACTAGATTTGATGCAACATATAGTTGCTGTAATTTTTTTTAATGAACTTTTTATTGCTGAATTGTTGGTTATTGATGACCTGTTTTTGATGAACTACAACATATATAATTGCTGTAATTTTTTTATGAACTTGTAGTTGTACTGCTGGGTTGTTGGTTATTGATGTGCCTGTTTTTGCTGAACTACTAAACGCTTATACAATCCAGCAATGTCTTATGTAATTGTCTTAGTCAAGAGGGAAGCTGTAAAATTTGTAATGTTAGTCCCTTGACTATTTTGAAATGAATTGATATCCTATTAATCATTTAATCATTACTATTTTCCACAATAGTCTTCTTTTTTTTGTTGGCTTACCATTCAATTGGTGTTTTTGGTTTACTTGCACATTTATTTGTCTCATATGTTCGACCAACAGAAACAACATTAACTAATATGACTACTTATTGAGTTATAACTTATAAGTATGCTAATTGATGGAGTTGTGAGTATGACCATCATTTAATCATCTAGCCAACCATTCAATGTTTTTTGCTTACCAACAGCCACATGATGTACTTTGTTTTAGTTTTATTTGATATACCAACCATTATAGTTATTAGTGTAAAACTATCATTAAATTAATTGCAGATCATAAATAAGATTAAATACATGAAAATCATTTACTTAAATTACCATTCATATTTTGTTATAAATTAATTTAGGGTTATCATCATTTTTTTTAATTAGTTATTTTTTGTTAAAATAGTAGTCTAATCGGTTTTGATTATGTTCATAATAATTGAGTTTTGGATTAAATCAGTTTCTTCAGCCCAGTTCACTGCAATTTTTGTTAAAATCGGTTCTGGCTTAGATCAATTTTAGTTTCAATTCCAATTCAGTTCAGTTCAAATCAGTTTTGGCATTTTTCAGTCCAGTTCAGTTACAGTTGTTATTTTTTCAGTTGTAGTCGGTTATTTTCAGTTCAGTTCATTATTAGCTCAGTTATCAGTTCAGTTTCAGTTGTTCACTTTCAGTTTGTTTCAGATTTCAGTTTAAGTTTTCAGTTCAATTTCAGTTTACAATTTTATTTCAGTTCAGTTAATTCAATTCAGATCAGTTCAGTTAAAAGTTATCCAATCGGTTCTGATCCAAACTTACACTGCTAGTTGTAGTATATTTTAAAGTACTTTCATTGTTTTAGATTTAGATTGGTTCATTACCTGAAATTTGGGTACCCGCTGTTTCGGGTACCCGAAAATCCGGTACCGGTTATGAACACCATTTCTGTGTGATGTAATCGAGTCACTCCGTATTTCTTTGTTTTTGTTTGCTTGAGAAGCTGAAAACTACTCTAAAATGCTGCAAAAAAATGGCTGCTACCACCATTGACGACGAAGAAGATGATTGGATGGTAATTGAATGCAGAGACCCCAATCTCATCCAAAGTTTATCAGACTCTGTTGTTCTCTCTGAAATCTTCATTTCAACGGCTGATATTTTATTCTGGGACCTTCCTTTTATCCTCACTCATGATATTCTTAAAGTCCGTGTTAATCGTGCAAGGCAAGTTAATACTCCGTTTCTTCACCTTTGTTTTTACTTTCGTTATTAGAAAATTTTAAATTGAACTACCGAAGTAATTTTATCTACTTAATTTCATTGAAATCCAGGTTAATCAAGCATTCTTCGTATTTTCAGAGCTTACTTGGTGGAAATTTCAGGTAATCATTACTTACCAAAAAAGAGTAAAACAATTTTATTTTCTTTTTAATTGATTTTAATTGCTTAATTTTTTTATAGCGTTTAATTGTTCATTTGCTTTGCATATATTTGTTATTTGTATTTGTAGATGAAGTAGGATAATGAACAAGAAAAGGCCAAATTGAAAATTGTTTGTGTGATCATTTAATTCTAATTAAGCTCAAAAGAGTTGGATATTTATATATACATACTTGACATATTTCACCTAATAATCTCATTTTGAGAAAAATACTTGACTTTGGGATCAAAATTTTATTTTCTCTTTTTAAATTTTCTTTAAGTTTCGATTTACCTAATACACACTTCACATAATTCCATTCCTTAGCTAGGCAAATAATACACTGAAGTTTGAATGAAGTTAGTGTATACCATTTAGAGCTGCCAATTCGATTCAACTATATAGTTATGGTTCTACCAAAGCAGGTCACTTCCAATCAGTTTAGTTTAAAACATTTCAATTTTAGAAGGATTTGATTTTAGTTCAGTTTCAACTGATTTATATTTTCAGTTCAATTCAGTTCCAGTTTATTTCGGATTATACCCCATCAATTAAACAGTTCAATCCAAAACGGTTGTGTATCGCAACAGTTATTTTTAGTTCAGTTCCTTTTAGTAATTTTATTTCCTTAGTCCAACGCTAGTTTATTTTGAATTATCTCCAATCAATTAAACAATTCAACAAATTTAACCCAAAATAGGTGTGCTGCTTAATAGTTACTACTTTCATATCGTAATACATGCAACAACTTAATTTTTTGTTTCTCACAAATAATACCCCTTTGTTGCAAGTATTATGATACGGAGGTAGTATTTTCATTTGCGGCTCAATTCCTTTCAATTTTGGAAAAAAAATATCACATCAAGTCAAGTTAAGTAAAAAGATTCCAATGTGGGTCATTTCAATATTGGCTTTGTTCCTAAATGTTTGAGTCTGGTTAAAATAAAGTACTACTTATTAGTTTGTGTGGCCTTATGCTCAATTGTTGGAATTCCCAAAGATAAATTTGAGAGTTGTTTCAAAGGATATGCCAGTATTTATTCTAACAAGTGTCTTCTATGGGCAGTTTTGGGTTAAATTAGTTTCAGTTTAGTTTGATTTTAGTTAAAGCCAATTTTGTGTCAAATTATTTTCATTTTCGATTTAGTTTAGTTTTGGTTATAATCACTTCAGGTCAAATCAGTTTCACTTTCAGTTCAATTTAGTTTTGAGCCAAACAAATTAAAGTTTCAACAGTTCAAATAAGTTTTGATCTTTTCCAGTTTAGTTCAGTTATGGTTTTCTTTTATTTGGTTTTGTTCAGTTATTTTCAGTTCAGTTTCAGTTTTATTGTCAGTTTGTTTTTGTTTTCAGTTCAAGTTTTTCAGTTCACTTTTAATTCAAAATTTTCAAGTTAGTTACAATTACCCAAACGGATTTTACCAAATGGTCAATGCTAATACCAAGCTCACATTTGAATTTATTTTCTCATAATTCATGGATGTAGCCTAGGTCATACTTCTACTTATAGTATGTGCCATTTTCATTTTTTGGATGTCCCCAGAGGAATGCTTCCGCTGCTTATAGTATGCAAGATTTAACTTTCTCTGGTGTCACCAAATGACTAGAAGAATACATTAGGTATTTTAGTTAGGATGATTATTTGGTTAGATTGTACTAATGTCATTGTTATATATGTTTGTTGGTGTAATAGTGAATAGTGTAATCATTTTACACTGTATTAAAACATTTTCCAGAAGTATTCTTCCTTCTATTCTCTTCCTAATCTTTCCTTTTCAAGCTACATTAATGATTTCTTTTCTCCGTCTCCATGACTTCCTTCCCCTCTAATCATGATATATTGATATTTAATAAAGGGAGTGTGTTGAACACTCCTAATCAAATATAAAACCTATCATTATATATTGTATAGTTTTAGGGTGGAATCCACATGTAGGGGAATAGAACTAAGTAAACTAGCCTAAATGCTCAAATTTAAGAGTAACTAAGTAAACCTTTATTGAAAGCAAGTAGAACTAGGGTTCTGGATACTTAATTCAATCAGTAAGGTCGGAATTTACGATCATAATTGCAATGGAAGCAACATCAAACACGAATGGATACCACTCAGCCAAACCACCTTAAATCCTCTTTCCCTAAATATAGCTAAACCTCTCTTGAGTAGCCTAGTTATAACTCCCCAAAAGTCAATATCATCACCTTGAGCCACCTAAAGATTTTGATTCCTTAATCGGCTTTGTTTCACAAAAGGTGGGCCCACCTTTCTCTCTTATTTTAGTTCTCAAAATTCCCCCACTTTACATTTATGTTTCATCAATTATAATTTGTTATAAATACAAGTATATTTAGTTTATTTACGATAGACAATAGTTTAATTATTTCATGGTGTCCTACTGACCAAATGCTATGTATATTTGATTTATATACAAATTTAATCCTCGTGGTTTTATCCTGTAGTGAATCGTCATTGTGTAGTGTTTCCATCCATTGGAGCCTTGAGACTTTTCTACATATTTTGATGTTCATACATGGATGTCACATGGAAATTACAATTTACAATTTTCTTCCTCTTTGTCGTGTAAGTTTCTGATGGCCTTCCTTTGATTTTATTTATTTATTTTTCACTTGTACCATATATCTTGTGCACAGATTTTATGTAGAGGGGTTAGATACAGAGAGATAAAGAGGGGATCCATGCTATGAGAGTGAGAGAGAATTTTTTGCCCAAAAAGAAAATGATGCACGTAAAAAAAAAGAGATGTATACTTGTTTGTGTTTGTGTTGTATTCATTTCTATTTATTTTGCTCAGTAGTGCATGTGCAAGGTTAAGTAGATGATCATGTTGTTCAATTGCTTGCCTATAAGTATTCTTTCCCTTTTGTTGGACAAAGTCTAGTAGTTAGGTCCTTTCACATGATTCGTGACTAATACTTATCTGAGAAGACAGAACTGCAGGCTCTCCGGCTTTGTAGTATTAAATAGAATTTGAAATTTATCCAGCCAGTAAAATATGCCAAGATCAACAAAGCTACAGCCTACCACTCAGCAAATATTATACTTCCTCCGTTCCTATTTAGTTGCAACACTAAACAAAAAGCTCTCACAAATTTGGTCAAAGTGTTGCAACTAAATAGGAACAGTGGAGTATGTTTCAAAATTGTGTATCTAGCACCTGCAACACTTATCTCTTTTCTTCTGTCATATTGCAGGCTTCACTCTACTTTGGATTTGAAAGTCTTGTCTTAGATTGTAGGAATTGGTTCTCTAATATTATAGCAAAGAAAGAGATTTCTGGACTGAAGTTGGATGAATTAATCCATTTCTGGGAGTTTAGTATTGAGCATGGTAGGACTATCTCTTGATTTTTACACATCTTTTCTTCCGTTTCATCATCTGGCAATGTGCTTGATTGTCTGTTTTTCCTTTTTGGGTTTGCAGCAATCGATTGGATTTCAGCACTATGTACAAGCTATGTTGCCAGGAACTTCGTATGCATCAGTACTTTAAGCTTTTCTTTGGTTTTTTTTTCGCTTGCTATTCCTTCTTGTGTTGTAGCAGATGTTATTAGATGGTCATCATACACTTTTCTTGGTTTATAGTGCTTTAGTCCATGTTACTTGGAATTTGCTTTAAGTGTTCGACATGGGTATGTGTCCAATTGTTGGGTTTATTAAAATTAGCGTGATTTTTTGTTTCAAGATGTATTGTCAAGCTATGACACCTTTTTCTAAGTGTCAGGTATGTACTTGAGGTGGAATGAAGAGACTGAGTAACATAGGCTTGACTTATGCTTTATGCTCATTTCATTGAAGGCCATGCTTGGTGTGTTGGTCTGTATTTACTTGCTACATGCTAGTTCATTAGTCCGAACTTTGGAAACAATCACTTATGAATATAAATTAAGATTAGTTACAATAGGACCTTCCCCATCCCCTTTCATGGTGTTAGTTTTGTGCACTAAGTATGACCTTTTTTTAGTTTCTGGGGGAGAATGTTCCCAGAGAACTTTGCTTGATATTAGCATGTGCTAGTCTCATTAGTGTTATACAGTGTTATGTGCTTCTTTTTTTTTATTTATTTTTTTATCGAGTGAATGAAAAATTGTGACCGCATGGTTGGTAACGTTGGTTAGAATTTTTTTTTTTTGACGTAAACGTAAGTGAACTCTCCTGACAGTATAGGAGCCTCACTTTAATATTGCCTATTGATGGGTCGAAGACTCAAAGCAATCTCTTCAAGGTAGCATCAATGCCTAAGTTCTTGTCCAGAAAAGAGTTTTCTTAGTTAGTATCCTTTCCTTTCGTCATTCACTAGTCTTCCGTGGGACTAGTGAGTACAAATGAAAGGATTGAATCAAAGTGCCGGCGCCGCTTTAGGAAACATGGGTTTTGAGTCTCAAAACCACATTAGTTCCCAATTTAAAAAGAATTCCTGCCAAGATAATGGATCCTACCCTTGGATGCCTTACACGAGCTTCGGTTAACCAGATATGAATAGGTACCATATGAACTTTGATTGCAAAAGAGGACTTTTAAAATATTATTGTGTTGGAACTTTTTTGTTATTTGTGAGAAGGCTTTCTTATCTTCAATTCTACAGAGAAAGGTGGATACATATGATACATTCTTTATTTCAGATGTGGGCTTTGTCTTGTGATGCTTTTGTTGATCTTCCATTTGAATTCCTCGTTTCATGTGTAAAGCATCCTCATTTGACAGTAGACAGGTTGGTTGGTTAGCAATGTTATTTAGTAATAAATGTTGTGAAAGTAGGTTTTATGTTCATGTTTCTTAACTTGAACAGTGAAAGGCATCTCTGTGAAGCATTGCTAGCATGGATTCATGAAAACATGGAGCAATGGGGACGCACAGGCACTGTTGAAGATGGCAGTAGTGACAAATTAAAGCAAATGACGGTCATTACACAGGGTTGGACTAGCATCCTTGAGGAAGTAATTTTGTAGCCTTTCTTTTCCATTTTTGATTTCCTTTTAGGGTGCGTTATCTTCAACTTATTATAGCTGAACTTATCTAAGCTGAACTTATTAAACTTGATTGAAACTTATAGACCTGATTGAAACTTATGGATTTGATTGGAACTTATTGATTTGATTGGAACTTATTAAAGATGATTGTAACTTATTGGACTTAACTATATGTTAATGGAACTCATTAACAATTGAGGTGGGTTAAATAGTTTTTGTAAGTTGTGTTCGTTATTGTGTATATTTTGGCAAATGATCAATAATGGACTAATCTTATCTCACTTGAGCGTTGATTAATTGTAGTTCGGTATTACTATAGCATTTGGTATACTATATGTTTGCTTCTCCCAAAATATAGGATTTTACAATTAGGCAGAAATCTTTATCTCTCACTTGTTTATTCTATAGAAGTGATCTAATTCTTATAAAAAAATTGTTAGAGAATAAAAAAAAAAATTAAAAAGGGTAAATGTGAGTTTACTTTTGAAATTAGAAAGCCAAATAGTTGAGGGTGCGTTTGGCATTGTTGTTGTTCTTTTTTGTTTTTTAAAACCCAATATTAAACAAAACGGTGTTCGGTAAAATAGTTTAAAAAAACAACTTTTCAACAATTTTAAAAAAACTAAAACACTTTTAAGAATTTTTTTAAAAAGGTGTTTTCTAGGTTTTGTTTTTGAATTTAGGCTTCCTCTTTCTCATCTCATTTTAGGGAAATTCCTACTGGTATACATGAGAGTTTGGCAATGCCCACTGGTACTCCCAAAAGTATACCTGAGTTAATAATATACTTGCCCCGATTTATGTGCAATTGGTTTGCATGGCGAAAAATAACCAGATCAAAGGTTTTGGGGGTCATTTTTAAATTTGCAAAAAAATAATATTTATCTCGAAATGCGTGCTAAAAACTAAAATGTATAGTAATTTACAGAATATACCATCCTAATGTCACATTTTGGACCTTATGATAAACTCATATACTACCTCCGTTTCGAAAAAAACGCAACAAATTGGATGGCACGGACTCCTAGTCCATTTTTTGTTGTGAGAGTAAAAGGGATAGGGAGAGAAAATAGGGTATGTGATGATGAGAGAGATAGGAAGAAAAGACTTACAAAAATAGAATGATTAAAATTGTTGCATTTATTTTGAAACTTCCTAAAATAGAAATTGTTGCGTTTATTTCGAAACGGAGGAAATATATAACAGAAAAACTTCTCACTACCAACAACACCACCGCCGCTGACACCCCCCCAACCTCCACGGTTGTCGCTGCCACCCCCACAACCCCTGCCATCACTGCCTCACCACCCCCTCCCCCCACCATCGCCTCTCACCACCCCCCACCGACACCACCCCCACCACCACCCCCAATGTCGTCATAACCTCCGTCGTCGCCATCTCTCCCCCACCGCCGCCTCAACCTCCACCCCAATCATAACAACAACAACAATTTTTACTATTAGTATTTGTATTGTTAAATCCAAGGGTTGTTTTCGGATCGAATAATTGACGATCGGGATTTTGTTTCTAATTAAATCAATTAATGATATTAATATTATTGTTGTTGTTGTATTGTTATTATTATCATTAATTTTTGAAATCATGATTATTATTGTTATTACTATTAAGTATTAACTAATAGTATTATATATTTCTATTAGTTGATTCATTACTTTATATTATTTTTTTGAGAGAAAAAAATAATATAAAGTAATGAATCAACTAATAATAATATATAATACTATTAGTTAATACTTAATAGTATTATATATTACTATTAAGTATAATACTATTAGTTAATACTATTAGTTAATACTTAGTTATTGTTCACAGTTTCCCACCATTATTTGTCTATTTCCCCCTAAATCTTAACAGTTTCGGATACTTAGATCCAGGCATCCGAATTAATTTTGCAAAATCGGATATCAGATATCTAAAAGTTTCGGATTTCAGGATATTGAAAACAATCAAAACAAGTATATCCGCATTTATATCCGATATTCAACATTTCGGATCGGATATTGGATCCAAAATTGGATTTCCGGATAGTTTAGTTCATCCTGGGTCATATAGCCAATTTCGTGGGCAATGTGGGTGGTTTGCTGTTGTAAGCTCAAAACCCTTTTAATATGATTGCAAGTGTTATTGTGGCCGAGCCTTAATACCATGTACTTCAAGATGATAGCATGATCTTCTAGTGTATGTGAATTATCCATTAACATTCGTTATGTTTCAGCCAGTGTTTATGTTATGAATCTAATATCCTTCCAGCCGACCCTTAATACCATGTACTTCAAGATGATAGCATGATCTTCTAGTTTATGTGAATCCATTAACATTCGTTATGTTTCAGCCAGGTTTATGTTATGAATCTAATATCCTTCCATTTAACAGATACGTGTCAACCTATTACCACTTTGGTTCATTATGGGTATGTGATGTATTTCTTGTTAGTAAAAGCTGCCTATAGCCCTAAAACTAGGATTTTGGAATCTCTCTTTGCCCATGACATTTGTCTTTATAACAGCAACGCTAATAATTTGAATGTTCTTCAGGGAAATCTAGATGTCGTTATGTTTCAAGGATTGCAAAGCAAGGTATTTTTGCCATAATGAATCTGTTAAAGGGATTCTCTAAGGATCGAAATTATATGGTTGATGCCAGTGACCAGATTTACATGAGAATTAGATTGACAGAGTATTCAAAGGTAATCCGCTTTAATTGGTCTTTGTATTCTAGGATTTGGTACAGATACTCCCTACCCTCTCCCCTCCGGACATTTTTACGTTTTACATTATGTTCATTTTTTTCTCCTCTCTTCCTTTAACAATTAAATTACAGTTTCTTTTCATAAAAAGATTCAAGGTTTTCAGAACTGTTCTTTGATTAAATAACTGTTATGTTTGCTGTGTTATCAAATGCACTTCAGTCAGTTTTTATTTATTTATTTATTTATTTTTAAATCATTCTAAGTCAACTAGAATTATTGTAAGCCTGTTTCAGTTTTTTACTTGTAGTGATTATACATCGGCATAATTTTTAGGAAAATTTGTTAGAAAAGACCTTATAAAACATTCTTTTTGTTAGAAAAGACCTTATAAAAATTTGTTGTGAACAGGGACCTAAAACAAAAAAAAAGTTGCAAGGAGGGACCTTACCTCTATTTTCCGACGTTGACTGTAAATTTCCTGCGTTGACTCGCTATTTCCCTCCAATTTTCGACAAATCCTTTCTTCTCTATTTAACCTTTCCTTTTATTTTCACTATAAATTCATTTTTCCTCCACTCCCCCTCCATTTCCACTCCTAAATTCATCTACATAAGCCCTACATTAACACTTCCTTCTAGCATCTAAAATTCACTTCTTCTGAATTTGGGTTTCCTCATCTCTTACCCCCTTAAATATGAAAGGATTTGTGCAAAATTGAAGGGAAATAATGAGTCAATGCCGGAGATTCACAGTCAACGTCGGAAAATAGAGGTAAGGTCCTTCTTTGCAACTTTTTTTTTGTTTTAGGTCCCTGCTCACAACAAATTTTTTATAAGGTCTTTTCTCACAAAATGAATGTTTTAAAAGGTCTTTTCTCACAAAATTTCCTAATTTTTAAATACATTTTATACAACTACATTTGATCCATAAATTTTTACCCATTTACTATTATAAATTTATAATGGTTAAAGTTTAAAAAAAAGTTTGTTTGTACTTGCCAATGGTTAGATTCCTCTTATAGGAAATTCTTTCTGTTTATTAAAGTTCACTAGTCGTGGGCCTAGGCCAGAGGAGAAACTGATTATACGCAAGCCTGGTGGAGTTCCATTATAAAACCAATTGGTAATATAAGGAGTAGCACACCAAGCATATATATTAGTCATCATCTCTCTAATATTTCAATGTAGGACCCTTACATATGGTGAACTTGGTAGGTATATTTTTCAACACTCCCCCTCACATGTAAGGTCCCTTTTTAACTTTTGTCTCATGCTTAGTTTTAAAAAGCGCGCCTCGCTCTCAGGCTGTGAGAAATGCGCTTTAGCTAAGCGAGGCTCGGCAACATCTCGCCTTTGAGTGCTTTTTTGTAAGGCGCGCCTTTGCGCCTTAAGGAAAATAGCTTAGGTTTAAGTTACAAGCTGAAGAATGATTGTTTTTTTTTTTTTTTCAAATTGAGACTATCTTAGCTTTACAAATATCAATATTTAAATTATTAGGAATCTTTTTAATGGATATTAATTACAATCAAAGAAAAAATTAATTTGAAATAAGTATATAAATACTTGCGCTTCGCCTACAAAAGGCGCACGTCTTCGCCTTGCGCCTAGGCTCCAACGACTATTTGCGCCTTGGTGCGCCTTACGCCTTTTAAAACTAAGGTCTCATGTGTTTTTTTTTGGGCAGAGTGCTTCTTCATTCCCCTCACATGGACTTTTTTTGGCCTAGTGAGCTTGAACTTTTTTTAAAGCCATTTAGGGTCCCATATCGTGGGTCTGGATCGCATACCATCTTAAACTTCATAGGTCCTAGTTGCGGGCCTATGCCAGAGGAGAACCTGAGCATACATAAGCCTGGTGGGGTTCCATTATAAAACAAATTGCCAATATAAAGAGTAGCCCACCAAGCTTATATATTAGCCAATAGCCATCATCTCTTTTATATTTCACTGTTGGACACTTGTGGTGAACGTGTTAGGTCTATTGTTCAACACCGTTTTTCTTGTTAGGTTGTTGCATAAAGTTCTTTCCACATTCACTTTCTTCTTTATTTGGCCATTTTTTTCCTTATTACCGTTTCTTACCCCAATAATTGGACCTTAACTCACTTGTTACCATCTCTTAACCCACTCATTGGACCGTAATTTCAGAATCCCTCAAAACCACATTCTCTCTCTGATTTTTCATACAAAAAGTAACTCACTTTTTAAAAAATTTCCCGCCATTTTCTTGGCATGTGTATCATCTTCATTTGGTGTGTAATAATCATCGAGATCCTCCTTCAAATTCAATCTCAGAAACTTCTCTTTGTTTGTACTTGTATTGGTTCCCACAACGTTCTTGACTATATTCTTCATATCCTTCTCTAGATCCTCCTCTTCTTGATCCCGATGAGATTTAATCACTGGATCCTTAAAAGTAACTTTCTTCTTTACTTTTCCCCTGGTGTATTTTTAGAAGTATTCTTCATCAAAACAATATAACCTTAAAAAATAGACTAATGTAGGGTACCTGTTTAAAAATAAATTATTGAAATGTATATAATAACTTATTTCAAATCAATTCGATTTGTTCTCTTTTGCTACAAAATTTACCCTTAATTATGGGGAAACACTGTGAGAAGATTGAATAAATTAAAGAGGGTATATTATGGGGAAAAAGTGGTACATTATCATATAAAAGTGGTAAAAGTGAATATTGAACTAATGTTTGACTATAGAATATCCAAACAAAAAAAACGTAGGCAAAAATAACAGGGGAAATTACTAAGATACTTTGCTCATTGTCAATATTAAATTACTAAGCTTTAGCCTCTTAATCAATGAACTAGCACAAATGGAAGTAGTACACTTGTGCTCAACTAATTAATCCGTATATTGTTGAAATAAAATGGAGAATCAGACCAATACTTTCCAGCTACATCGCTAAAAGAACAGGAACCATGATCATGTAAGTAGTCATTACAACAACCATATATCATATTTTCCAAGCTAGAAAATATTTATTATGGATTATTGGCATATAAGACTGAAGTGTACCCTTAGTGTGTTCTACTCTAAGCCTAAATGAAGGTAACACTAAATTTAGATGAATGTTCTCTGCCTAATGCAGTTTGTAAAGGCTAGTGTTCCAATCTTTTAGCCATTCATGTTAGACCTGTTAAGCCATTAGAAGAACTTTACTTGTCTTAACATTAAAAATTTGATTAGTATGTATAAATTTACTAGACGGAACACAATAGGAGTACGAATGTCAATTTTGGAGTCCAAATATCATATTCCAAGCTTAATTTAGTCTCTGTTTTCTCCACCTTAAACTTATTTTTACTTATCATTGTGTTATACTCCTTTGCTTCTGTATATTGTTCTTATTTTGACTGTGCGCACAATTTTTCCTATTTTTAATAGTTGTAACATTTTTTAAGATTTCAAATGGGAACACATGAAAATTTTGAAGGAGATTCCAATCTTGTGAAAAATGTGAACTTCATTTTCTTGTTTTCAAAAAATATGAATCTTTGGAAGGAGATTCTTAATTTTTGAACTTCTTTTCTTTAGGAGTGGAGATGGACACTGAAATGCTTTCTCCTTGTATATAATAGTTCATGATTGTTGGACTTTGTGTTTTCTTTTGTAGAAACTTGATATTTCTGGTTGCCCTCAAATAACCTCCTCAAATATACTCCTTTCTATGCTTCATCAAACAAGTTCAGTGGATCCCCTATTGTTGGAGGGTATAGGGCGGAAATCGATTGACCTTGATTGTCCAAAGTGGCTTTTGGGTTTGGATACCGTGTCTTGCAAAGAAGTGTTGGAAGTTGATATATCCAAGTGTTCTTTGTTGCATCTTGGTGCTGCATGGGTATGCTTTCAGAAATCATTTCCATTCTTGAGGAGTGTACGAATGGCTTACTTTTTGGATTTTGAAACAAAAAGAATGTATGATCTGTTAGAAAATAATTCTTCAGTCTGTGAAGTTGACTTGACTGTTGATGTTAGTCCACTTGTATCTTCAAATATATCAATTTTATATTCTGAATCTGTAAGTAGGCCTGCTCTAAAAAAGTATTTTGATGTATCTTCATGTTGTGGAAGAAGAACAACTGTGTCAAATATAACAAAACTTACACTGGAAGGACGAAGTGATTTCTCAGGTGAGAGCAATATTTCTTGTGCCCTTCAGTTAGAATTGTCTGATACTCTGATATCCTTAAACTCATATCACATTGGGGTAAATAGTGGGGTATGGGTGGCTGGAGAAGGCAGAGCAAGTGAGAAAGGGAGAGGGAAGAGGAGAGAGTGCGTTTAGACAATCTAAATTGATCTGCCATAATTACAATTTGCAAATTTGTTAAAGAACTTGAAACTAGTGACGGCTTCATACCCTAATGAAATGAGTTCAACAACATGCAATACATTCGTTACTTTTGTCATTAGCATGGTGAAGATGTTGATTTTCTTCATTTACTGAAAGTTTCTTTTTTGTTTGTTTGAATTGATGGATTTTAGTATATTTACGTTTATATACTGAGTTACTGACCTCAGTTAAATGTTTGCACCAGATCTTGAGCTCTTTCACATTGCAGAATTTTGCAATTCCTTGTGTTACTTGAACATTACCGGTTGCTCATCAGTGACCGATGTAGGCATTGCAAATTCTATACTAAAATGCAGAAAGTTACATTCAATTATAGCTACTGATACCTCGTTTGGGAGACATTCAGCTTCTGCTCTTTGCTCCAGAGTTCTAGATGGTGAATGCTCTGAGATGGTGATAAAGAAGCACATAGATCTATCAAGTATGTATCTTGAAGTTCTGCATATTGGTGGTTGTAAAGGTGAGTTCAATTCTTTCCCAAATACATTTTTTGGATTAATATATGGTGGAGTTTTGTAGCAATGTAGCGTATATCAAGCAGGGAGGCAGGAATTTATCTCTTCGCTCTCAATTATCTGTTGTTATCTCCCCTAATTCCAATAGATCTTTTATCTGATATCAGGTTTATACTTGGTTAGAATCTTTTAAACAATCATGTATGCATTATTTAACTAACTGAAAAATTATCTCACTCGTGAAATAAAGATGCACAAACTGAAGAGTTCTAGATTAAATGTTATTAATAGTTTTTGTTTTTAGTCAAATTGTGAAGTAGATATGATGTGGTCCAACTCTGATTACATGCTCTTCGGCCGCACTAAGGAATTAAGGATACAATTTACAATGGAAGGCTCAAGTGATATTTTATTATATAAATTGATTTACAATATAATTTTTGAATATTATTTATTTTCCCCATAACACTTCAAAACAACAATTCCATTCAGGGTGTGTTTGGTTGGGGGTATTGATCAAAGGGAATGGGAATCAACTGCTCCCATTCCCTTTGATAGTGTTTGTAATGCCACTTTTGTCATTCCCTTTCCCCTCCCCATTCCCCTATTCTAACACTTTTGCAAACCCTCCCTCCCCCCTATCTTTTCCATTCCCTTTCCCCACCTTCCCACCCAACCACCACAACCCACCCCACCCACCCAGGCACCACCCACCCAGGCCCCACCCCACCCAGCCCTACCCCACCCAGCCCCACCCCACCCCAGCAACACCCACCCAGGCCCCACCCCACCCACGCCTTACTCACGCCCAGCCCCACCCACCGTCACCCAGCCCCACCCACCCCACCTCACCCCACACGACACCCACCTCACCAAATTAAAAAAAAACCCCCAACCACCTCCACCACCCCCGAAGCCACCCCCAGCCGCACCGCCTCCCCCCGCCGCCCCTTCGCCACCCCCTCCCCACCACCCTACAGCCCCCAACCACCCCCCACGAACCAAAAACCCCCAAAAACACTTCAAAACAACAATTCCATTCAGGGTGTGTTTTTGGTTCGTGGGGGGTGGTTGGGGGCTGTAGTGGTGGAGGTGGTTGGGGGTTGTTTTTTTAATTTGGGTATTTGGGTGGTTAGGGTTAGGGTTTTGAGGGGTGGGGGAGGGGAGGAGGCTTCCGTGGTGGAGGAGGGGGTGGCGCCGGCAAGGGGTGGGGGAGGGGGGGTGGTTTCGTTGGTGGTGGAGGAAGTGGGGGTTGTTTTTGAACTTGGGTGGTGGAGGTGGGTTTGGGGTGGTGGTGGTGCATTTTTTTTTTAACAAACAACCTTTTAAATCTAATACTTTTGCTTTCCATTCTCCCCCATTCCCATTCTTAAAGTGATTCTCTTTCCCCTTTGATAACCAAACGGCCCCTCATTTTTGAACTCTAAATTTTTTGCACTTTTTTTATCCTCATCTTGCGCTGCACCTTAATCCCAAAGCGATGGCACGAGGACTTCCTAAGATGCCACCCACCCTAGTACTATTTTCGGCCAACCACGGGGTCGGTGGGGTCGGCGGCATGGCAACCCAAGGACTTTCCAGGAGGTCACCCATCCTAGTACTTTTTTTATCCTCATAAATTAAAGAAATATTATCATCAAGGGACTTGTAGTCTTATTTGATTTCACAAGCTTTCGAGAGGCTTTCATTCTCCTTGTCAAAAAATAAAACCCAAAAGAACTTGTATCTTCTAATCCATGCTACTAATAATAGAATTATGTTGCAACTACTTAAAGTGCCCCTCCCACCAAACATCAACCAATTTAGTATTTTCACGGCTTGTAGGACCGTCTGACATAATTTTCAATTAAAAAAATGTAACTTTTTTTATGTAATTACTATATAAAAAGTTATGATTTTATACTCGAAGGTTATAATTTGTAAGCAAAAAGTTATCCTGACTGTTTCCCATCAGACTTGCTGTATCTCAGAGAATAGAGATTGATGTTACTTGGCAATAACTTTCTTCTGTCCCAAATTTTCACAAAGATTCATTGCAGGTGTTAGTGAGACATCTATTGGTGATATTTTGTCTCTGGGACGCATGATCAAGAATCTTTGCTTGAGGGATACTTTCCTTGTTGATCATGCGCTGAATAGATTTCCTGGAACCTGCTTGGAGAGACTTGATGTTTCGAACACTATGGTTAGTTTGGTACTTTGTAAGTTGATATTGTTTTCCTTGACCAAAGTTATTGTCATTTTCCCATTGAATTCCTACAGCATTTTGCATAGTCACTTTCTTTCATTTTGGTTATGACCAAGGGTCCAAGACTAGAAACCCATTATGCCGTGAAGGAGAAAACTAATTCTCTATTCCATTAACCATTTTCTGACTCTAGAACTAAAAAGAAAAGGAAAATTATCTGGCTAACTTTATGACCTGTTAAACTTTGTTCAGATGCACAAAAGTATACTGATCTACTTGTGGGTAAGCATAACTGATATGATCTGATCATCTTGGATACTTGCATCTTAGCTATTCAAGAACTTGTGTGACACTGACACAACAATCATAAAGAAGATACATTTCTTTACAGTACTGCTGCATATTTGGATAACTTATTAAGGATCATGGATTTATTAGATGAACATGTATATTTGGAAAATGTTTATTTTGTTGACGGGTTAAGTTTTGTCCATTTATTGGGCATTTCATTATTATTGTAGCTTTGACTATCAGATTCGTTTGCCTGCATGATTGTTTCTTTTCTCTATTGTTTCTTTGATTGTTTTAATTTAGCTATAATAATCGCCAAAGTTTCAACGCCCCTCTTATAGTGTTTTATTTATTTTAAGTTTTTAACAATCATTTACTTTCTACTAAAGTAGTACCAGAATAAAAATAATCTTTGCCACGTGTCTATCTCTTGGAAAAAACTTTCCCGCCAAGACACTAATTACTTTTTTCATTAATAAAAATAAAAAACTAATTTCAAAATTTTTGTACCTAAAAAACTGGGATGATAACTATAAGTTCCTATTTTTAAGTGCATTTCAAACTTATTTTTTTATTTCTTATAATATAAAGGTTTTAAGATTTATTAAAATTTTGTTTATTAAATGTTATTAAAAAATGTATAAAAAAATGCATACATAGGTGGTTTAAAAATCAATTATTCAAAAAACTTAATTTGTATAGATTCAAATAATAAAACTTCTAACAAAATTAAATTAAGGAAGGTTAGAAATTAATAATCCTACCTTTTACACTTATTCAACTAGTAGCCCAACCACCCAACATTTCATAAATTAAGGAATAATCCCACCTTTTCATATTGTATTCATTTGTTGGACCTGATTTAAGGTAAATTTTGGTGGTTTGTTGGGCTTAGCACACCAAATTCAGCGTCACAGAAGGACTTGACATAGGTTTCTAAGCCTAGTAAACCACCAAAACTAACTTTGAATCAGGTCAGTATTGTAAAAGGTCCAACAAATGAATAAGATATGAAAAGGTGGGAAGATTATTCCTTAATTTATGAAAGGTAGGATTATCAATTTCCAATCTTCCTTAAATTAATTCATTTTTTTTTTTTTTTTATATTACATCGTGCATAGCATGGGGTTTGAACTAGTTGGGCATTAATTTTAGTCCTTTCATTACTATAATAAATGTAAGGCTACTTAATTCGGGACACAGATTTCTGTTTAGCTTATTTCCCCCTTCTTGATTCTATCATGGGATTACTTTTGGTTTTATGATTCAAATCAGATTCCTTTTACTTTATAAAAATTCGCATTCTTTGTTAGGATATTTAGTCCTTTTCTACCTACATGCATAAGGGGGAGCGTAGGATGTAATTACTTTTAATAGTGTGATCGAACTGAAACCTTCTAAAGTTTTGGGGGTCTTGTTTTTACAATCCCATGTTTGCATAATTCCAGAATAATCTACCTTAACACCCTTTCTTGTTATTTTGGATGCTTCTAAAATATGACTTGCTAAAATCACTTAAATTAATCACTCTTTTATGGGAATAAGGCTTTGATTAATTGATTGATAAAATCACTTAAATTATTAGCCCTAAAACTCATCCTAAAAAATCTTTTATCCGGTTTTAGCAAGTTGCTTTTGAGTTGGACTTGGAATATGATCTAGCAAATCATATCACCGTAAATTCCAAGAAAAAAATCTATGAAAAAACTACTTTTGTTGTGTTCGTTCCTTGCAGCTTTTATTTATTTATTTATTTATTTTTTGTAATTTTTTTTATTGATGTCTACTTATTTATAATATAGTTTGGTTATTTTTGTAGATTTCAAGGGAGAGTTTGTCATACATGCTTACGAAAAATCCGGGCCTCAAATATTTGGAAGCAAAGGGATGCAAGAAATTATGTGTAGACCAAATCGAGCACAGAGAAGATTCTTTATCTTCTGGTCCATGTGATAAATTGTTCAGTTCTCTGAGACAAGAATGCAAGTTGGAAGAGCTTGTAATTGGATGGGGATTTTCTTTATTCTCTCTCTATCCCCTGAGATCTTCATTAAGATCATTAAAGGCCTTATATCTGGGTCTAGGAGGTTCATTAGGCCCAGAAGGATTGGCACTATTGTGTATTCTATCTCCGTCGTTGGAATCTGTCACCCTTCTGTTTCAGGTATGAGGTATCATCAACTGCTTGTTTTTCTTAATGCGTTTACATTTAATCCATTCTAAACAAGTATATAGATTATGTTATAGTATAGCTAAAAAGATGTTGTGGTTGAGGGAGAATTGATAAGAGTTCACTCGATTGTACTTGGAAAAATATTAAGATTTAAGAATATGGTCTATAGTCTATACAATAACTGACATTCAACAACACCAAGTGAGCTTGGTATAGTTAGTTGGAAATCAAAAGTTCAAAATTCACAACCTCAGGGCCTTGAATTCGGGAGTAAAGATTCCTTGCCCTTACCCTTTACTCACAAGTGCTTGGACATTTTTTTTTTTTGGGATTAGGAGATCCTTGGGTATTAGTACGGTTAGTACCTAATATAAGCCCATTATCATTATTTCATTATTAACTAATAAATTATAATTAATGTTCAACCCCCTAGTTTTCTGAAATTGGTAAAATTCTAAGGCTTGTATGTTGTATCGCCAAAAAAAATTACCCTTAAATGACTATAGAGTCCTGAATATTTCCTAAAATAATAGGCAATAAAAAACTAAAGTAAATAAATAGTTTACTTATTTGAATTCATGAAAAAAAGTAGGTTCATATGAAGATTGAGAAACCAAAGCTAAGAATCTTATATTGAATTGGAGTAAAGTACACAGTTACTCTCATAAGGAAGAGAGGTGTAACAGTAGCTAATTTATAGTTAGTTGAGACACTAACTAATATTAGTTATACTAAACAGAATACAAGAAAGTATTAATATAGAATAATAACCAACTCACATGTAGTATACTAATTACACGCTTTAATACAAGACATAATATATATCTAATAATAGCTGAGTGTTGCTTGCCTGGTAGCGTTTTTGTAAGTATATCTGTAACACCCATAAGATTGGTTTAAGAGGATTTGATAAGCTACTCATGTCAACAAGATGCATCTTCTTTTATTGAGATCATATGCTAAGATACTCCACGGTTAAGCGTGCTCATCTGGGAGTAGTCTTAGGATGGGTGACCTCCTGGGATGTTTCCTAGGTTGCGTATGAGTGAGAAAAAAATGCGCCGAAAGGACTTGTGTTGGCTTGTGAGGTTAGGCTATTAGTCTAGAGTGCCCTTTGGTGACAATATACCCGGCCTAGTATGGGACCGGGGTGCTACAAATGGTATCTGAGCAACCTTGCGACCGCGTCTACCCAATAGGGTTTGGCGCCTAGCGAGGGAGGATTCTGGGGCTATGTGATTGGCTTCTTGTGGTTTGGAGTTTCTGGGCGCAACGAGGGCGTTGCGTTCCTTAAGTGGGGGTGTTTGTAACACCCATAAGATTGGTTTAAGAGGATTTGATAAGCTACTCATGTCAACAAGATGCATTTTCTTTTAGGGAGCTCATATGCTAAGCTACTCCACGGTTAAGCGTGCTGCAAGGTACCTGTAGCAACCACAACCACACAGCAATACAAGAGGGAAAATGCAGAGAATAATTCTTTGATTTAGGGTTTTCTTTGATTGACAATGGAGTTCGTAATAGTGTAATGGGTTTAGCCCATAAGTCTCTCAAAATAGCCAAGTGTATATTTTTCTGCATGCCTCTCTCTTCTCCTCTTCTTCTTACTTATACTCTCTAATTTTTGTCTTTACTCCACTACAAAATCAGACAAGGGAAGTGGGCAAATTAAAAGTACATCACAAAAGCCAAAAGAAGAAAATTACAAAAATAACAACTACAAAATAACAGAATGTCATGGAGGTTGATTCACGCCCTTGTGGCTGCTGGAGTGGGCCTGCTGGTCTGTCTGCTCCTGCGGTTGTAGGTGTGGATCAAGGCAGGTGGGTTGTTTGGGTGTATTGCATTACCCTCCCCTACGAGAAGCACCTTGTCCTCAAGGTGGAAGTTGGGAAACCTGACCTTGATCATCTGAGCATCTTCCCACGTCGCCTCTGATTCTGGTAAGTTTTGCCACTTTAGTAGAACCTGCTGAGCCCCCTCTGAATTGTCCCTCACGGCCAGTAGCTGTTCCGGTTCTGCCTCGAGCTCCAGTTCTGCATTCACTTGGGGTGGAATGTCATTTGCTTCTAAGATTTCCCCATGAGCCTTCTTCAATTGTGAGACATGGAACACCGGATGGATGCGGGAATGATCAGGTAGCTTTAGCCTGTAAGATACTTTCCCCACACGTTCCTCCACCAAGTAGGGCCCATAGAAGCGAGCCGCCAACTTCTCGAACGGTCTCCTGGCCAGGGACTTCTGCCGGTATGGCTGCAGTTTCAAAAAGACCATGTCGCCCACATTGCACTCGACCTCCCTCCTCTTACAGTCTGCGTCCCTCCTCATAACCTGTTGAGCCCTTCCTAAATTCAGCTTGAGCTCGTCAAGGATGTAGTCCCGCTCTTGTAGCATACTCTCGACGCTATCCACTGGTGTTTGTCCCTTCCCAACCCGCACCAACTTGGGTGGCTCACGCCCGAGACTACTTGAAAAGGGGTCATAAGTGTTGATGTGTGAACGGAAGTGTTGTATGAGTACTCCGCCCATGGAAGCCATTGAGCCTAAGCCTTGGGCTGATCCCCGGTGAAGCATCGTAGATATGTCTCCAAGGTCTTATTCACCACTTCGGTTTGACCATCGGTTTGGGGATGGTAAGATGTGCTCCTTTTGAGCTTTGTCCCGTGGAGCCGAAAGAGTTCTCTCCAAAAAACACTCAAGAAGACCCGGTCCCTATTCGAAACAATACTCCTTGGAACCCCATGAAGCTTCACAACCTCCTTCATGAACACCTCCGCCACTACCCTTGCCGTGAATGGGTGCTTAAGACTGATAAGATGAGCATACTTGGATAACCGATCGACCACCACGAATATCGTATCTACCCCCTTAGATTTGGGTAACCCTTCTACAAAATCCATCGATATGTCCTCCCACGCGGCCTCCGGGATTGGTAAAGGTTGTAGGAGACCGGCCGGACTTTGTTGGGAGCTTTTGTTGCGTTGACATGTAGAGCAAGACCTCACATATTCGGCCACATCCTTCCTCATGCCATTCCAAGCCCATTCCGACGCCATTCTCAAGTATGTCTTTGTTTCCCCGGTGTGTCCCCCCTCCGGTGAGTCATGATAGGCTTTAAGCAACTCCCCCTTGAACTTGGAGTTTCGCGGAATCACTCTTCTGCCCTTGTACAGTAGGCACTGATCTATCATGGTGTAGCCTTGTAACCCCACTCCGTTCTTCACTTCTTCCTTGATTTTCTTCAAGATGGATCATGATCTATTTCTCTTTTCAGTTCCTCCCAATCGACTTCATGCGAGGTTACCATAGTACTCAACTCTCCAACCTCCTCCTCTCGACGAGAAAGAGCATCCGCCACTCTATTCGAGGCCCCCGGCTTATATTGGATCTCAAAATCAAACCCCACTAACTTGCGCATCCACTTTTGATATCCCATACCGACCTCTCGTTGTTGGGTGATGAATCTTAGGCTTTGATGGTCGCTTCTCACGATGAACTTTCGGCCCAACAAGTAGTGTTTCCATTTTTGGATAGCTAGACAAACCGCCATGAGCTCCTTTTCATATGTCGATTTCCCTTTTCCTCCGAGTCCCAAGGTTTTGCTAAAGAAGGCGATGGGCCTCCCTTCTTGCATGAGCACGGCTCCTAAACCAAATCCAGAAGCATCGGCCTCCACCACAAATACCTTCTTGAAGCTGGGCATTGCTAGAACCGGGGCTTGAGTCATTGCTTGCTTGAGGTAGTTGAAGGCGCTTGTTGACTCATCATTCCAACGAAAGTTGTCCTTCTTCAATTGCTCGGTGAGGGGGTGAGCAATCCTTGCGTAGTTAGCGACAAACTTCCGATAATACCCCGTCAATCCCAAAAACCCTCGCAATTCGCGGAGGCTCATAGGCAAGGGCCACTTAAGCATGGCTTGCACCTTCTCTTAATCCACAGATACTCCTTCCTTGGAAATCACATGGCCTAAGTAGGCCACTCTATTCTTGCCAAATTCACACTTCTTCAAGCTAGCAAATAAACTATTTTCTTGTAATCTTGCCAAAACTAAACTTAAATGATTAGCATGCTCTCTCTCACTCTTACTATACACAAGAATGTCATCAAAAAACACCAAAACAAATTTTCGTAAATAAGAGCGGAATACCTCATTCATAAGGGATTGAAAGGTAGCCGGTGCATTAGTGAGACCGAAAGGCATCACTAGAAATTCATAGTGCCCCTCATGTGTGCGGAATGCGGTTTTGTGCACATCCTCCGGCTTCACTAGGATTTGATGGTAGCCCGACTTGAGGTCGAGTTTGGAAAATATGCAAGAGCCCTCCAATTCATCCAAGAGCTCGTCAATCACCGGAATGGGATATTTATCCGGCACCGTTTCTTTGTTCAAAGCCCGGTAATCCACACAAAAGCGCCAAGACCCATCCTTTTTCTTCACCAAGAGCACCGGGCTCGAGTAGGGACTCGTAGAGGGTTGTATGATTCCCGCTTCCAACATCTCCTTGATGAGTTTTTCAATCTCGTCCTTCTGGAATTATGGGTAACGGTACGGCCTCACACTAACCGGGTTGCTCCCGTCCTTGAGAGTGATGTTGTGCTCATGTCCTCTTTTCGGAGGAAGCCCCGTGGGGGGGTCAAAGACACTCGCATAAGTCTGCAAAAGGGGCTGTAAATAATCTGGCACGGGTTCGGTCTGGGTATCCTCGGGCCCCTTCTCACTGTGCAAGCTGCAAAACTCCACCAAGTAACCCCCGTGCTCCTTTCGTAAGTTCTTGATCATGGCTTTCAAGGTTAATCCTGTTCGGGCCAGGGTCGGGTCCCCGTAAATGTTAACAGTTTCCCCATGATGCTCAAATGTCATAGTTTGTAGCTTCCAATTAGTTATGACCGTACCCAATGTCTCTAAGCATTGAATCCCCAAGATGACATCCGAATTCCCCAATTGCAATGGTAAAAAATCCCCCTCGATTTCCACATTCTCAGCCAGCTTCAAACGAACCCCTTCACACACGCCATACCCTTTTACAGCCTCCCCGTTGCCCAACGAAACCCCGAAGGTCCCGCCTGTCCGAATGCTCAACCCTAGCAACTCCACACAGCTCAAGGACACGAAATTATGCGTTGCCCCTGGGTCAATCATTACTACCACGGGGTGCCCTTGAATTTCTCCGGTTAGCTTCATGGTCTTAGGGTTAGTGAACCCTACTAGAGAGTTGATAGAAATGGCCGGTGACTCTTCCGCCTGCTCCACCGCCACCTCACCGGTCCCAACTTCGTCTTCCTCGCCTTCCCAGTCATCCTCCACTAAAAGTATACTCAACTCCTTACCTTTACATTCATGCCCTACGCCCCACCGCTCGTCACATTTGAAGCAAAGTCCTTTGGCCTTCCTCTCTTGCAATTCCTTCTCAGACAACCGACGGACTTGGCCGGAAAATCGACTCGAAGAATTCGAGCCTGTGTGAGATGTCGAAGGAGTTAGGGTGTTGTGGGTATTTTTGAAGGGAGTTTGGGTGGTCACGTGATGTGGGGTTGTTTGGGTTTTTGAGTGGGAGTACTGATTTGATGTGGAAATGGGCTGGGCTGAGTTAGAGTGGGAAGCATGGTTGAACTGAGTGGGGCCCTTTTGGAAAGAAGTAAGTGGGCTTCTATTAAAATATGTAAAAGACTTACTAGTACTGACCTCTTTATTGGCGACCCGATTCTTCTCTTCAACCCGAATGGCCAG
This sequence comes from Salicornia ramosissima, assembly GCA_951394345.1. Lineage (NCBI taxonomy): Eukaryota > Viridiplantae > Streptophyta > Magnoliopsida > Caryophyllales > Amaranthaceae > Salicornia > Salicornia ramosissima. The sequence continues at coordinate 15,311,977 of OX596234.1, read as the reverse complement.
GTCCATAGCTTGTTCTAAGGTGGGCGGGTCAAGCATCCGGACCTTGGCCCCTATCCTCTCCTTGAGCCCATTAATGAACTGCCCCCTCATTATATTTTCAGACAAGTCTTCCAAGGGTGATGCTCTGTCTATAAAAACTCTCCTGTACTCTACAACCGTGGAGGTCTGTGTCACCGCCAACCATTGCTGGTGGAGGTCCCCTGAGTCGGGCGGCCGGAATCTCATCAAAGCCCTCTCCTTCAAGTCCATCCATGACACCATCGGGTTCCTTCTATTCTCCCACCGATACCACCGCAGGGCAGTACCCTCCATCGAGACCACCGCAGCTTGCAACTTCTCATACTCCTTCAGCCCTTGCAGTTCGATGTATTGTTCCGACCTGACGATCCACTCGTTGGGGTCTTCCCCCAAGAACGACGGCATCTCCATTTTTTGTATGTGTGATTTCGTCCCCCTTCACACCCGTTCCCGTTCGGACGAGACCCGGGTCCACTTGCTGAGTTCACTTCACCCCTCATCGTCTCTACCAGAGCTTTTAATTCTTCTAGAAACCTCTCCTGAGTCTTCTTCATTGCTTCAATTTGTTGGTTCCGAGCTTGTTGTGTTTCTTGTTGAGTTCTGACCAACCCCTCTAGTTTTTCTTCGATTACATCGAGCCTTTGAGTGTTACCGCTCGGTGCCATTGGAGCCGCCTGCTCTGATACCAAGTGCAAGGTACTTGTAGCAACCACAACCACACAGCAATACAAGAGGGAAAATGCAGAGAATAATTCTTTGATTTAGGTTTTTCTTTGATTGACAATGGAGTTTGTAATAGTGTAATGGGTTTAGCCCATAAGTCTCTCAAAATAGCCAAGTGTATATTTTTCTGCATGCCTCTCTCTTCTCCTCTTCTTCTTACTTATACTCTCTAATTTTTGTCTTTACTCCACTACAAAATCAGACAAGGGAGTGGGCAAATCAAAAGTACATCACAAACACCAAAAGAAGAAAATTACAAAAATAACAACTACAAAATAACATAATGTCATGGAGGTTGATTCACGCCCCTGTGGCTGCTGGAGTGGGCCTGCTGGTCTGTTTGCTCCTGCGGCTGTAGGTGTGGATCAAGGCAGGTGGGTTGTTTGGGTGTATTGCACGTGCTCAGCTAGGAGTAGTCTTAGTATGGGTGACCTCCTGGGAAGTTTCCTAGGGTGCGTATGAGTGAGGACAAAATGTGCTGAAAGGACTCGTGTTGGCTTGTGAGGTTAGGTTATTAGTTTGGAGTGCCCTTTGGTGACAATATACCCGGCCTAGTATGGGACCGGGGTGCTACAATGTCAGCAACTTGATTTGTAGAGGATAAATGAAAAGTAACAATATATCCTGCTTCTACCTCTCTGGAGCATAATGGATGTCTCTCTTCAAATGTTTTTGTCTTTTCATGATCCATAGGATTTTGAGCAAGATGTTGTGCTGATGTGTTATCACAATACATTGTGATAGGTAAACTGACTAAACTTTGAGATCTTGTAATAAGCCTTCCACCCAGCTTACTTCACTTGCTGCAGCAGACATACTATCTTCAGCTAAGGACTTGCTTACAGTCCTTTGCTTCTTCGTTTTCCATGAGACAAGGCTTGAACCCAAAAAGACAGCATATGAACTCAGAGCGACTTGTAAATTTGCAGCCTTCCCGGTCAGAATCACTAAAGATAGTGATTTTCAAATCAGTAGCAGCTGAGTAAAACAAACCAAACTCATTTGTGCCGTTCAAATATATGTGTGTGTGAAGAGCAGCTCAAGATGAGGCAATCTGGGATTGTTCATGAACTGTGTCAGGTGTTCAACAGCATAGGAGATGTCAGTTCTTGTTATGCCCAGATATAATAACCTTCCTACTAATCTTCTATAGACATCAGGTGATTCAAGTACTCACCAACATCAGTAGATAATCTCAGACCAACTGGCAGTGTGTTATAGACCCACTGGCCTGCTCCTGCTTACACCACCCTCGAACTATAACAGCAACAAAAGTTCAACAAAGCTTCACAGCAATTATAATAATAGGCAACAATGAAATAGTAGACAAAAGGAAGATTGATATTCAAATGATTAAGGTAGCTTTCGAGTAGCTCCAAACTCCTAAGAGACTTACCAAAAACAATGCAAAACATAAAACAAGACTTCTTTTCTGATTAATCCCCCTAACCCCTTACTACGTAGCTATATTTATAGATAACTTCACCTAAGAACCTCTAGATACTTCTACTAGCTCCTATTATCTAAATTATTATAAAATACCTAAAATACCCTTGCACTAAATATGATTTCATTACACAGTGGAGATGTTGTTGGTTTAGTGTTCCATGTTGGCATCAATCAAAATATCCTCGATATACTTCTTCTGAGATATTGTAGTACCTTTTCTTGTTCTTTGTACAATCAATACCAAGAAAATAATGCATCTCACCAAAATCTTTGATAGTGAACTCTAGATCAAATGCTTTCTTGATGTTGTCAATCTGTTCTTGAGAAGAACCGTTCACTAGAACATCATCTACATACACAAGTAGTATGATAAACTGTCCATCTAATTCTCTAGTAAATATAGAATAATCTTGCTTGGATTGAGTGAATCCCAAACAAAACAAAAAAATTTTGAGCTCCTTATTCCAATTTCCATTGTCTGGGAGCTGGTTTAAGTCCATATAGAGACTTATTGAGCTTGCATACTTGACCCATTTTAGCTTTCAAGTATCCGGATGAAGGAATCATACATGCTTCTTCTAAATGACCATGAAGAAAAACGTTATCTACATCTAGTTGACAAAGAGGCCATTTGTTGGTAGTAGCAAGAGCAACAAGGCCAACAATTATCCTTACTGTAGCTAATTTGGCCACAGGTGAGAAGTTTTGATTGAAATCTTCCCCTTCAACTTGTTGGTACCCCGTAGCCGCAAGCCTAGCCTTGTATCTTTCGATAGACCCATTCGGGTTCAATTTTGTTCTAAAGACCCACTTTGAACCTATAGCTCTTTTGCCTTTGGGAAGACTAGTCAAACTCCACATATTGTTATCCTCCAAAGCTTTCAATTCTTTTTCCATCACACCTATCCATTCAGGAGACTTCGTGGCTTGATTGTAATTCTTAGGTTCAACTATTAAAGAAGAATTAACAGCCATGGACAAACTCTGAGGTTCAGTAGTGTTTGATGAATTTCTGTGAGGTAAGTAAGAGATTTTATAATCGGAAAATTTATTTGGTGGCTGAATACATCAAGATGAAGTTCTTACACAATGTGGTAGTGTTGACACAGTAGTGGACTGATTAGGCAGAATAGGAATAGAAATTTGGTTTGAGATATCAGGAAGATCATGCTCTGGTAAAACAGAACACAGATCAGGCTCGGCATTATTTTCAGAATCATATTTTGATGTTCTAATATTTATTTGAGGATTTACATTAGCCAACTCATGCAGACATGGTGTGAAATATCAGCCGCATCAATGCGATGTGCCCGAGATGATGCGGATTTGAATTCCACCGCGACGATATTTAGCGGTTTGTAACGCTCTATCCCAACACACCGAGTTTTTGCCCGATTCGTCCGCATCAACTCGGTTTCGCTCGAATTTGCCGGTGAATGCAAAGAAAAATCGAACACGAAGGAGAAAGAGAGAAAGTACATATGAGATTTAATCCATAAAACCAAACAAAATTCAAATCAAAGCTTACCTTGTCTTTAAAATGCAAATCCAATCAAAAGCCCTCATTTTATTACTCAAATCACTTTGAATTTAACCTTAAATTAAAACCCTAATTACAAATGAGTAACCTAATATTGCGAGTTAATAATGTTTGCGTGGCTGATTTGCATACCAAAGGGTGGTGCTGACGGCGTCGACTTGCAACCGCCGTTTCAGATCAGTTATCCGGCGTGTCACGGTCAGCTCTTGAGTAGCGTTCTTCATCTCTCTTTTTTCGATGTTTTTTCCTTTTATTTTTGAGGTTAGCATCACTCCTCTTTCTTTCTCTCTCTTTATTTCTCTGGTTTTCCAACTCCCACGTGACCCACTATTCTCTTTCCCTTTTCTTTTTCTTTTTGTTTTCCTTTCTTTTGTTTTGATAGGTGTCTTTTTTTTTCCCTTTTTATTAAATAAAATAGTAAAACGTATTGTTAAATAAAAAAAGTTTTTTTTTTTCATTTAAATATCTTATTTCACTTGTATATATTAATAGTGGTACTACTTATAGTTTCACTAAAAAAAATAATAGTAGTAAATTAGTATTAAACATAATAACCAAAAAAATGTCATACTAATAACCAAAAAAATAAAAAAATATTTAAAAGCTAATTAAAATTATTATAAAACATAAAGTAGCTAAAAATAAAAATTCGTACGCGACAACCGCGACACGGTCTGCGATTAACGCATCAATTCCGTTACCGCATCACCGCAACCGTTTCCGCGATCGCGACCGAATCCGCATTTTTGAACCATGCATGGAGAGGAATGTGTTTCATTGACATCAGGAGACTGATGATCAGTTGTGGACAGATCAGATTGCATTATCAGAATTATTAGGAAATGAGACATTAGAAGTATCAGGTGTTCACTTCTATTATAATTATTCTGATTATTATTAGATTGTTTACAACAATCTTTTGTACCTAAGGTTACCAACACACCTGCTTTTTGCTGTTCAGAAAAATATTTAGCAGCATTTGCACTAAAAGGAAATACATGCTCACTAAAATTAACATCCTTGAGACAAATATTTTATGAGTTTCAAGATGATATAAATTTGGCCATATGGATGGATATCCAAGAAACACACTTTCTAGATCTAGAATCAAACTTATCTCTTTTATAAGCCAAATTATATGCATAACAAAGACATCTAAATATTCTCATTTCATCATAAGAGGGTGTTTTATGAAGTAGAACTTCATAAGGAGTTTTCCACCCTAAAACTTTAGAAGGCAATCTGTTAACAATATAAGTGGTAGTAAGAACTAAGAACACACTCCCCCAAAATTTCTTAGGTAAGTAAGCCTGAAATCTAAGAGCTCTTGACATTTTAGGCAAAGTCCTATGTTTTCTTTCAACTCTCCCGTTCTGTTGAGGCACTCCAGATATACTTTTCTGATGTATGATTTCATTTTTAAGAAACAAATTAACATATTCAGACCTTATAATCTCAGTACCATTATCAGACCTGATACTTTTGATCTTTTTCCCAAACTGTCTCTCTAGTCTCTACTAAACTTTAGAAATCCTGAACAGTTTTCAACACTTGTTGCTTGTTGTGTAATAAGTGTGTCCAAGTCACTCTACTACAATCATCAACAATAGTAAGAAATTATTTAGCACCATTCAAAGTTGTATATCTATATGGACCCTAAAGGTCTATATGTATCAAATCAAACACAAATTCAGCTTTATTAATACTATTTGGCATTACAACATATTTCATAAGTAAAATCCTTCATTCCCATTCCTTTACACAACACCATATGTTGCATCTTAGAGAATGATGCATGCCCTAGCCTTTAATGTACACTATCCACATTATTACTCTTCCTAGACCTATTAACAGAAGCAACAAAACCTACAATCTTGTTATGTTCTAAAGACTCAGTAGTACAAACATTCACAGAAGAATTCCTCTTTGCCCTGTCTTTGGTAGTCCAATTCAAAGCTTGAACACAATGCAATCCATCAACCCTTTGTCCAAAAGCAACAATCTGACCTCTATGGTCCTGGAAGGAACAGCCAGCATTGGTGAAATTAACTATTATGTTAGAATTGTTTAACAACTTTCCTACTGACATAAGATTGTATTTAAACCCTTGAACATAGAACACATTATGCAATATTAAAGATTCAGTAATTCTTGCACTACCAATCATAGTCACAAGTTTAGTAGTACCATCCGGCATTCCTACCTTAGTAGTTTTCAACAATATTCTTTTATCAAAAGTAAATGCTCATCAAATCATATGATAAGAAGATCCACTATCAACAATCCAATGCAAATTATTACTAGATTTTACTGAATTATTAGTACAAAATGCAAAAGAATCAGAAAATATACCTGCAGAGTTCATACCAGAACTAGCATCTTCGGATTTCACAATGTCATTTGCCATAGCCTTCACAACCTCGTAGCATGTTGTATTAATCATATCAGGAGCTACTGCATTCTGATATTCATCAAAAGGAATATCACAACTGCTATAATCCACAGTTACATGACCAGAAAATCTTGAAGACCCTCTTCCATGACCTTCCTTGTGAGCCTTCAAAGAATTTTACCATTCCGGATAACCTATGTTCTTGAAACATTAATCTGTAGAATGACGATTGGCCTTACAATAATCACACTTTTCAGCCTTTTCCTTCTTCCAATCTTTCTTTTAACTATCCATTTCCAATACAATTCTGATTCCCATAATGATGTGATTCTAGTTGGATAGTTTTTTATTATTATTTTTGGATGTAATAAATTGTAGGAGATTGTGTTTTTAGATTTTTAAATTTTTAGATTTTTAGATTGTATTGTATTTGGTAGAAATTAGAAATAGAAATAAATAACTAAATTTAGGATGTAAAATGAGCCGTTGGTTATATACTTATATAAACCCATCCTTGCTTCAATAAAATCAGATTTGGGATTTTGAAAAAAAAAAGAACGTTTCTTCCTCCTCTGTTCCATACTCCGTCACCATCTCCACCAAACTCCATTAAAGCTCTCCATCCCATCCTCCATTAATCCATCCTCCACCCAAATTCATCCCCATTCATCCATTTAATTCCATCTCATCACTTTAATCCACCCATTTACCACCATTAACCGTCATTCCATCCATCAAATTATCAACAAAAATCCATAAGATTTGTTAAATTCGAGCATCTTTTCGGCCTAATTTGCGACTTTGCGTCTGTAGTCTAGTCCGGTTGCGGACGCATTAAATTGGCGCCGTCCTACTGGGAACATCATGCCATTCTAATTTTCTTTCTCTTTCGTTTCTTAGTCTTTTTGAGTGATTCTTTTTGTCAAATTCATTCTTTATGTCTAGTTTCTTCATACAAAATTTCAGAATTTTTGGAATTTTATAACTATTAAAATGGGTTGTTTTTCGTGGAGTTGTCTGATCTGCGTGAGTTTTGCGCACTTGAAAGTTTCAGGCTATTGTGAGCAACATACTTCGAAATTTTCTATGATTTTTTTTGTGATACAATCATTGAGCCAACTCCAAATCATGTAAAAACAAAAGTCTTTGATAAGGGAGCTCAAGCTCTCCCTTTAATGGAGGAATCAAGTTTAGAAGAGTTTAGGAGAATTAAGAGTAGAGAAGAGAGACAGAGATAAATTCAGAGAGAAAGAGAGAAGGCATTGTTGTATACTTGTATTGATATTCAATGAATGAATTTTTAAATTACAAATGTTTTATGCATACTATGTATCCAGCTCAGCTATACAGTGCGTGATTTTATTAAATGATGTAACAACCAAAACAAGTATATAACAGTTATACAACTATCAACATAGCTTCCCCCCTTTTAACAGACTTGTCCTCAAGTCTGATTCATAAAGTCAAAACATCTGGCTTCAAACTGCTCAGCAATTTCCCATGTAGTGTCATGAGCTAGAAAGCCTAGCCATTGCACTAGGTATTGGACTTGTGCCGTATTTTGGACCTTGACCATTTTTCTATCCAGAATTGCTGCTGGTCTGATAGTCATGTGCTCCACATTCTGACCTTGAAAGGATGGAGGAATATGAATTGCAGTGGGTAAAACTCCCCTAAATGCCTTAAGTTGAGATACATGGAATACATCATCAGATCATCTATCTTAGCTTCAGCTGGCAGCCTGTGCTTATAGGCTACCTTACCCATAGTGGCTGCAATTTGAAAAGGTCCATAGAATTGCATAGCCATCTTCTGATTGCTCCTCCTTTGTAGGATCTGCTGTTTGTGGGCAGGTAGTTTCAACAAAACCCAAACACCCTCTCAAAAGACCCTTTTGGACCTGTGTTTATCAGCTTAAATTTTCATTCTTTCTTGAGCACTTTCCAATTGGTATTTAAGATAAGCTATCATCACTTCCCTTCTTTGTATGCTTTTGTCTAAGTCATCCACCTTAGATTCACCAGGCAAGTAGGGTAGATGGAGTGGAGCTGGTTGAATATAAACTACCTTATAAGGTGTCATCTGAATTGGGGAATGAAAGTGGGTATTGTACCACCATTCAGGAACTGGGAGCGACTTGCACCACACTTGAGGTTGTTCTCCCGTCATACACCTAAGATAGGCTTCTAAACACCTATATGTCTGGCCATCAGTTTGTGGATGATATGCTGATGATAACATGAATTCTGTGCCATGAAGAGAAAAGAGCCCCTTCCAAAATTCTCTTAAAAACACTGGATTCTTATCACTAACAATGGATCTAGGCCATCCATCTAGGGCGGGAGATGAGGCTTCAGAGGAAGCAGAGTCACTATCGCTTTTGGACTTAATTTTGGGCCTTTATAAACATTAGGAATCGGGTCGAGTGTTCAACAGTGTGCTGATTGGAACTGTGGATTTGTTTCTATGTTTTGACTTGGAAGAAGACGTTTAAGGTTCTCTTTGGAGGGCCTTTGTGGAGTTTGTGGTGGTGCTATTTGTTTGGGGTTGAACCCCTATTTGTTCCATTGATAGTAAGGTGGACTTTGCTGGAAGTAATTTTTGGTACATTGGGGGAGTTCAGGTGTAATTTTCGTACCAGTTGATGAGAAATTCCCTGATCGGGCAGAACGGTTTGAATTCATTCTCTTGCTAAAGTGTGATTCCAACACATAATTCGAGAGATAAAAAAATCTTAGCAAAGAATATTGGATTGGTTGTAAAGTATCTAAAGGAAACCAATTAAATCCTTTAGGCATAATTGATTGAAGACACTGAAGGTTGTAAAAAAAAAACCTTCTTTGGATGGTTTTTATATTGGTGGCTTCACTATGATTCAATGCCATTAAAATATATAGATTTATATGATTTGTTGTCCTCTTTTAATATAAATTGTTGATGTTATTTTTCATTTTGAGATTAAATAGCTTTTGCATTGTGTTGTTAATGTAGGAAAGTTTTTTTTTCCCTTCTTGGTTAGTAATGGAGGTGGCAGTTATTGGTTAGCCTCAACTCTCTATGTTGCTATTCATTTAGCATGAATTGTATGGATCCTTAAGTATGAAAGTTTATATTAGCTTTTCATCAGACGATGGCTAAGTACACTTCAGTGGATAATTTCTTTCATCACACAGTGTGGAATTAGATGCCGAGGTAGTTTGATGAGTTATCGAGAGCATTGTTCAGAGCTTTAGACCTCATTCTGCAACCCGATCTTCTGGATTCTGTTGGAATTAGGACTTCAAAAATATGAAAAGATTTAGGATTGGTAGAGTTTAAGAATATGGTCTAAGAATTAAGTTAAATGGAGGAAAATGGGCTGAAGCTTCCATAATTCAAATCTTCTTAATTCAAAATCTGACATTCTGACAATTGGGAGCTTGTTGTTTGTAGGTGATATGTGAGACTTCCATCCTGAATTTGCTGGGAAAACTGAATAACCTACAAGCTTTGTCAATCTGCTATTGTATTGGAGATGTTTCTCCATCGATCTTGAAGAACAGTGTTCCAAACTTGAGAAAATTGAAATTGGAAAGGATGACACCTTGGTTGACCAATGATGACCTGGATTTATTGACAGAGAATTGTGCAAACTTGATTGAACTTTCATTGGTAGGCTGCGCGCATCTTGATGAAGGTCAGTGTTCTTCGACAAAAAAGTGCAAAGCACTTGTGATTTTGCTCTTACGTCCCAATTGATAGGTGTTGTAAATGGTAGAAGAGGTTTAGAATTTAGAATTTTAGAATTAATTTGGTTGTACAGTTGTACCAATCTAATGTAAGTGTTAATGGAACTTCATCCCATAAGTTTGTGTTTTTCTTCATAAACATTCATCACTGTCAATACATCTCTACTATTGAGATTATACGTCAATAGAAATTTTTACTAATAATAGATACTTGGGATTAACAAGCATACCATGGAATTCCAGGTGGCTCCTGTAGTAAAAAAGCACTCTTATTTCATTACAATTGCCACCTATCAAACAAGCTATTATGTACTCGTTAATCTTCTTACAAGCTTGCATAGAATTGTGATCTTATGGTTTTGGCTAAATGGTTCCTTTGTCTGCTAGATTCTCAACAAATCATCGCATCTGGTTGGCCAGGCTTGATTTCCCTTCATCTAGAGGTACTGATATGAGGGATTTTCTATTGTTTATTTTCTTTCTCCTTGAACATGCTACAACATATTCTTTGTTTATCTGCTGTTATAGAATCACCCTCTGTGTGGTGACATCTTTTATATCTCCACACACCAGCATAGGCTGGAATCAGGAGGCTTGTTAGTGGCAGTGTGCCAAGCATCCATGTGATATTATTGAAGATGTTGGAGAGGCTAGAGTGCTAGACATCCCTCTTTCCTAAAATCACGTCCTGTCTGAATAAAGATAGGTGGTGACACGTTGCTTGGAGCCTTGGATAGATTTTCTCAGACGTTTAATGAATTTAGCATGTGAGCTTGTTGATAAATGTAATCAAAACACACTAAAATACAATTCTTTGTTCTCGTTAATCCCTCCCAAATTCTTTGTTCTCGTTAATCCCTCCCATGGATATGTGATTGCCACGTCACTTAATAGGTGGTTAGCATAGTTTTGATGACTCTTGAATATAGATTAATGAACTTATTAATTGATGGTATATGAATCTTAGGAGTCTGCTAATTGTTTATAATCTAATGATACTTAGGAATGTTCCAATTTACGTAGTCTTATCTAATTATATTTTATTCTATTGAAACTTTGGGATATTCTATTAAATCTTTTAGTTAAAGGTGTTTCTGAATTTAGTAGCCCATTTTTGGTTATTTCCTTGTTTTTTTATTTCATCATAAATTGGTGATGTACTGGTATATTCATTCTAGGTAAATTCTGAATAATTCCATGGCCTAGACTCTAGAGCATAGCTCTAAATGTTACAATGGTTAACTGGTTACTTGAGTTTTCTTTAAACTCTCTTTTTATGTTTTATTTTTACCATACTTTGATGATACTGCAGCCAGGGACTCCCATGGAGATCGCCATCTGCCATCTGACATATGTTATCCGTTTATGACATTCTAATTAGGACTGCGGAGCAGTGACGGCAAAAGGAACTGCTTTTCTTCTCAACTGCAAGGCTATGGAAGACCTCCTGCTCCGCCATAATGTAATGTTTTATCTTTATACCCTCTAAAGAGGTTTTTGCCTAGGTAGCCTTATCCATGTATTAACAAAGAGGTCTGCTTCCATAAACACTTGATTTAAACTGCCATAACTGACTACTTAGCTATAATTACATTCCTTATGATCAGTAATAAATGCATGTCATGTTTATCCTAAACCTAATCTACACATTTAGTTGCTAACGTTGCAAAATCTTTTATCAGTTTATGATAATGTTGTGTTATGTTATGTTTTTTGGCATCTTTAGGTTTGTTTTACATTTAATATTCCTTTTCCTTGTTTAGCTTGTTGTTTTATGCTCTTTGTGCCTTGTGAAAGCATGTCCTGTTTAAGATTTCCACTACCATGGTCAAGCGTTCAAGTCTTTTACGCAAAGATCATGGTTTTAGGCAACCATCCCTACCAGGAAATGCCCAGTTTCTCAGTGAGATACAAAATTGTATCTCGTTGGCATTTTTGTGATTTTGTTGAAAATTTATTCCCCATCTTACCCCCTATTCGTTACGTGGCCGAACACCCATGCCCCTGATTTTGCTCAAAATTATGTTAAGAGTCGCATTGTGATTTTACAATCAATGTTTATTCTTGGACTTATTTACACACTGTTAATTACTGGAATATGTAAGCGACTTTTGATAAAAGTTGAACTTCTGCTTGCAGGGCCCTGGAATCCAGAAAAACTTTATATTTGATGCTGCTTCGAGAGTAAGTGTTTTCTTTTAGCTCTATTGCCTTAGAGTCATTATTGTTTCTCAAATCTCCCTTTTGCTATGTTAAAACATCCTTCTTGAAGGAATTATATGTTGACTTATGAGTGGTAATAATTGTTCTTCTTGATTGTTTGTAACAGCTGCCAATGCTTCGAAGCATTTCATTAGATTGGTGTGATGCAAGTGAAGGCGATTTTGACCTACCAAATGTAAGTGGCAAATTCAATATTCCTTTATGTTTAAGCTAGTGTTGTGAGGAATGCGCAATGAGTTTCGGCACCTGGATAGGGTATCGGAATGCATTTTGCATTTAGTTCTACTAAACCATTTCACAAGCTTGCCATTTTACACACTGTTCCTTTTTTGTTGTTGCAACTTCTCAATCATGCTTTTATACATTCATTTTTCGATTTTTGTCAAATATTTTTTTTCCTTATCTTGACCCACATAAAATCTTTTCTTACTTTTCCTTGCATCTCCATCAACTTCCACGCCTAATACCTTATTCCTATTATTTCCTTACAAAAAACCCACACTTACTCTCTCCTCCCCACCATGGCACCATGACATACACTTTGTCAGGATCCTGTTTGTGTGCTCCAACTTTTGAAAATGTGACATATAGGTTAGGGATGATCAAATGTTTCACATATAGCTTCGTTTTTTTAATTATTATGAATTATTATCAATCAATCAATCAATCAAAGCCTTATTCCCATAAGTGGGGTCGGCTACATGAACCAAAGTGATTATTCCGAGAGGTCGTCCACATAGATTTTCCTCCTCCACACCGCACGGTCGAGAGCCTCAATCTCTTGTAAATCCAACTGTTTCATATCTTTTCTAACTCCTTCCCACCAAGTCATTTTCGGTCTCCCCCTAACATGTTTGAAATCCCCCTGATCCCACTCTTCCACTCTTCGTACCGGTGCTCCCTGGGGTCTCCGTGTTACATGCCCAAACCAACGCAAGCGATTTTTTCTTAGCTTGCTCGCAATATCCGCAACACCAACTTTCCTACGAGTATCTTCATTTCTGATTCTATCTCGTAGAGTGTTGCCACACATCCATCTCAACATCCGTATCTCTGTAACCCTACCTTTTGGATATGCTCCTTCTTAGAAGCCCAACATTCTATACCATAGAGTAACACTGGTCTTATAGCGGTCTTGTAGAATTTCCCCTTCAACTTTAAGGGGATGCTTCGATCGCACAACACTCCTGTGGCCGCTCTCCATTTAAGCCACTCCGACTTGATCCTGTGAGCCATATCTTGGTCAATATCTCCATTCTTTTGGATGATTGACCCAAGATATTTAAAGCACTCGCTCATGGCTGTATCTTTCCCCTCTAACCTCACCACAACATCACTTGCCCCCCTCTGTGACCCAAAACGGCATTCCAAATACTCAGTCTTAGTCTAACTTAGCTTAAATCCTGTAGATTTCAGCCGTTGTCTCCATTGCTCCAATTTGGCATCAATCCCTGTTTTAGTTTCATCCACCAATTATTACGAATTATTCTTTTTTGAAAAAATTGTCATAACCAAATAAATATGTGATTTTGTGACTTACTGCCAAGTAATTCCATTGTGTAATTAAATTACAATTGGATCTCATTTTCTCAATGATTTAATACAATTTTAGGCGAATAGTGATGCTATAAAAATCCTTAAAAACAATAAACAATGTTGTTTGACTTTATTTGGATTGGTCGAAAACTGAATTTTGGTTGTAATTTTAAGCTGCTGAAAAGTGCAAAAATAAATTTAATTGGTTGTAAATCGAAAAATCGCTTATTTATTTGGTTATTAGTGGAAAATTTTCCCTCTTTTTTTAAGCGAACTATCGTATGGTTTTTTTAGGTTCAGTGAAACAATGATATATCTTGACTTTTTTGCTATATGGTGAAATTTTCTCTTTTTTTGTTATTTAGTGCCTTTTTTCGTAGCCGGTATACTATTAATATATCAATCAATCAAAGCCTTATTCCCATAATATACTATTAATTTATTATGTGATATTTTTAGAAGAGCTTCATGCCCCCCTATGTCATTTGGTAAAGCCTTTTAACTCTAGTCTAGACTAGTTTTTGCTACCAACACTGTTGCTCATTACCATCTAGTAAATGGGCCATGTGTGTTGCTATGTGATATGTGCTCTTGTGTTTGCTCTTGTGTGACTTTCCATTACATTGCTAGAGTTTGGTGCAATACTCTTTTTACATTAGTTGATATCACGATCTTTAAAGTTTAAGCATTATATGGGTTGCCATTTTCTGGATGATGTGCAGCTTGGACCTCTACTGCATCTATCACACCAATTGCATGACTCAAATGAGTAATCTTGTTGCTTGTGGAACGCGTGACATTAAAATTGGAAGATTGCTTCATTTGCTTGTTTTAGGAATGGGCATTTACCTTTTGGATCTTTTGGTTTTACTCTAAACTGAAAGGGTCAAATGCCATAGAAAATTTCTTAATGAACGGATTCATATTCCTTATACATTCTCTGTTTTTTATGTGCAACAAACTTGCATGCATGAACTCCGAGGCAAATTTTAATTGTGAGTGGGAAAATGATTCAGAGAGAAAAAGAGGTATGTGATAAGGAGGGAGATAGAAAGAACTGACATTACAAAAAGGGTACTAAACATTTGTTGCACAATAGAAAAATTTTATGTTTAGTAAATGTTGCACATAATGAAAAAAATGGAGGTAGGAATTTTTCTTAATATAGTAACTTAGGATCCAAATATCCTATAATCCACTGTTTATATAAAATTTACTAAATCCAGTGGAAGTAGTCTGCTTGGGTTTTTAGTAAAAATGTCAGCCTTTGCTCTCCATGTCAAAATTGCTAGACTGAGACAAGTTATTTCATGTTTTAATCTTTGTTTGCTGCAGTTTACTGACAAATACGCACTCAGCAATGTGAAGATTTCAAGATGCAAGCTACAAAAATGCACATTAGACTTCCAGTATGTAGAGGCTAAGAAGAGGCCAGTGCACAAAGAGACCCTAGTACTTGAATGGAACAGTACTAGTCTCCAAAGGACAGTTGTGAAAGAGAGAATCGCATAGGTAAACATCTTAATTAGTACATTTTCATAGAAGTAGCTGCACCAGAAAATGGCTTTCCCTGCTTATGTAGAGGTTGAAGAATATATTGTCAAAGTCATGCTAGTTAAGAAAAAGGAGCGGCAAGTATATATGTATCTTTGAAGTTGAGGTTTTATTTTAACACATTTTTAATCAAGGAAATAATCCACTATTATATTATATCTATAATAAAAGTGGGATCAAGTCTATTTGATTCGTGTTGAATTATCCTAATTTCTTCAATTCCGATTCGATGTCCGGTTAAAAACAGGATTATTTGATCCAGTTATCGAATTTCAAACCTTAGAATCAGATTACGGGTTTCCGGACCGGGTCAGTAATTTTTTGGATTACAAGTTCGGAATCGAAAAATTATGCCCACCCCTAGATTATATACAAAGTCAGTTCTATTCCATTCTGGTTAAAAACCAATGCTAGATTATTTCTCACCATTTCGGGTCAGAGCAGATCTACGTAGTATCCATTCTTGTGTAGAAAAGGGAAAAAAAAAACATAGGGCCCATGCGGGTCTAGGAGTTCATTTTAGGTCTATTCGGGATTTCGGGCCAATTAAGATCAGGGTCTACTCCATGTGTGGCAAGGAAGATACAACGAATCCAGTCCCGCACCTTTAGAGGTTTCCAAAGTATGATCTTTTGTGCCACACATGGGGCACATCTCTAGCATGATCTTCCATGTCACACATGGATCGGGTGCAAAGTGAGTTGGGTGTGGGTTGGCTTGAGCGCAATGTGGGTCCGGTGTGGGTGGGTTAGGTGTAATTTGTGTCATGTGCAAGATAGGTCGGGTGCAAAGTGGGTTTAAATCGTGTGTATTTGACTTTGGTTGTTTTGAGGTTGGATACAAGTTGAGTTTGGTTGTTTCTAATATAGGTTTGGTTCGGGTTTGGGTCAATGTAGTTCAAAGTGTGATTTGGGTTATGGTGTCTAAATTACAGGGTACGTTTGGGTCAAGGGTGTGTATGGATCAGACCATTTTGAATTGGGTTCAGTTGTCTATATTTACAGGTTAATAGAGGTTGGGTTGCAGTTCAAGTGCAAGTTATTTTGCAGTTCAAGTTAGATTTGACAACTCTATTCTAATTGGCCCACTTTCTCGTCCTTAATCTAATTTGAAAATCTCTTACTTTCTTGTATAATATCTACCTCTTATGTAAACCTTTGCACCGAAAAAAATGTGTTGATCTTTCTGGGATTGAGGGAGTATGGCTATAAATTGTTCACAGGATTGGATTTGATTGGTTTGATTTGGATAACTTAAAATATTATTATCTTTAAAAAAATTATAAAAATTATATACTTGGAAAGTACAGACAGATTGAAATGATTCAAATGAGATATCTTATGACGTTAAAATGAATTATAGTGGATTCAATGAATTAGAATGAATTTGACTAGATTATGTGAGAAAGTATTGGGTCATAATGGTTCAAATCTGACAATAATATTTTAGTCGTTCATTCAATATTCAATAATAAGATTTATGTTCATAATATGTTTTTAATAGAGAAAGATGAAAATCAAAGACCATGGAAATGTAAGCTAATTTGAAGTGCTAATCAAATTATTAAAACCTAGAACAACCAAAGCAAACATATACTAAAAAGATTGCAAACTGTAATCATAAAACTTAAAACTACTAAAATTGAAGCTTCATATCAGCTTAAAAACTAAAATTGAAGCATGACTGCTCATTTAGGTGGGAAAAAGATGGCATCTGAAGTCCTCTTTGATCTGAACTGATTCTCCATGTCGGCACTCACATTGAAGGCTGCCTGCAGTACTTCAGGAGACAATGCCTTCCACGCCGACGTTTTCCCGGCCAAGTGAGTGAATATTGGGCTGCATTTAAGATATTATGGTAGAAACATCATAAATTAATTAAGACAAGTTCAATTAATTAATTAAGTAAAGATACAAGAAAGAAAAGGGAAGACATATATACTTGGGAGTAGTAATGATAGAAAACCATTCCAAGCCACAAGGATCAGCAATCTTAGACACCACAAAGAACCTTGGAACAATAAACAGCTGACCAGCCTTGACAGTAGTCTCGAGCATCCTCCTTCCATCAACGCCAACAATCTGAACGCGGCCACTCCCTCTAACAATGTAAGTGACTTGAAAGGCTGAGTCGCATGAGAACCCCGGAGAGCACATAGCACTCCCATCTAGCCTTACAAGGTCAGCTCCGAGCCCAATCTCCCCAACCAAAGGCAAATTACCTGTGTTCAACACCACTACTCTTCCGCCTTTCTTGATATCCACATCTAGAGGAGCTTCTTCACAGTTCAACACCATACCCTTCCTGTTATCCGGGTTTGGTTCTGGCATTTTGGATGATCCATCATCTAGCTTTACGATCCCACTCCCGGGTTGGTTTCCCACAAGGGTATTGGCTGTCTTTTCGTCCAAGTCCCATGCTTGGCTTATGAACTCTGTGCTGAACCCAGTGAAGATGCCGTTGGAGCCTGTTAGGAAAAAGTCGGTGAATCGGCCTGATTTGTGAGCCTTGGTGGTGTCTCCGAGGAATAGAATCACCAAATCGGAGTCGTGTTGGTTGTACCACCAAGTCACAACTCCAAAGGGGAGTGCAATTGCATCTCCTTTCTTGATTGATATTACCTTTTCTTCCTTTTCTGGTAGGACTATCCCACCTACTCCATTTCCTGGCATCGTATGTATCATGCATCAATGTCAGTCACACCATAATTTTATTCAAATTACTTCTTTAATTAATTACCATTCACTCACTTGTGAAAGAAACATCTCAGTATGCAACAGTTAGTTACTCATAATATATTGGAACTCATATATACTATGTCAAAGAGTAAACTTTAAATCATTTTATTCTATTATATCTATCTAAAAAAAATATCGTAAAATAGTGTACGTAAATATTTATGGTGAATCTAGAACTTTTAATGCGACTAGTTAAAGTTGTGTATAAAATGTTATGTTTTATGGTACAAAGTTACAATTTTTGGGGAAGATCTTGTCATGTCAAACTGCATGTTATTCTACACATCTTCCCATATATATATATATATATAGAAGTAGGCTCAGTGAGAATCGTAGTTTTGGTGAGAAGGGTAAGAAGCAACCACAACCCTTTGATCAACAAATGAATGGCTAAGATTAAATTTGATTTTCCCTCTTTAC
This sequence comes from Salicornia ramosissima, assembly GCA_951394345.1. Taxonomy (NCBI): domain Eukaryota; kingdom Viridiplantae; phylum Streptophyta; class Magnoliopsida; order Caryophyllales; family Amaranthaceae; genus Salicornia; species Salicornia ramosissima. Next base: position 15,293,656 of record OX596234.1, on the reverse strand, counting down.
TTCTTCTATAGGTTGGAGTCAATGTATCTAAGGTGTAAAGTCAATATATTTTTATTCAATGTATGGCTGTTTGGTTGGGTAGAATGGGAAAGGGGTAAGGGGTAAGGGAATAAAAGCCTATTATTTCATTACCCATGTTTGCCTTTATTGTTTTATCATTCCTTTTCCCCATTTTAATTTTTTAAATTACCCCATTTTACTTCTTTCTCATTCTCTAGTATTTAGCAGGGAATACAAAACCCATTCTACTTCTTTGAATTATCCAACTCCTCACCCTCTTAGAACTGAACCCTAGCAGCCTTTTCCACCTCTCCAACCACCACCACCTTTCTGACCAACCACACGAAAACCAAGCCACCCACGAAACCCCTCCAGCCACCAACGAACCTAAGCCACGAAACCCTACCCACCCATGAAGACCCCCAGCCAGCCACCCACGAACACTCTAAAGCCCAACCACGAAGACCCCCAGCCACCCACGAACACGAATATCACCCAGCCACCACAAACACCCTAAAGCCCAGCCACGAAGACCCCCAACCACCCACGAAGACCCTAAAGCCCACCCACGAACCTAACCGACAAATACCCCCACACCTACCGACGAGGAGAGAGAGAGAGAGAGTAGAGAGGGGCGGTGGTGATTGGTGGTGATCGGTGACGATTGGTAGTGATCGGTGATGATCGGTGACGGTCGGTAGTGATCGGTGGTGAATTGATGGTGGTTTGGGTTTTGAGGTGAGGGTTGTGTTTTGATGGTGGAGAGAGAGAAGAAGAGATGAAGAGCTAATAGAGTAGAAGTGATAATTTTTTTCCTTTACCAAACATAAACAATGAATAAAGGGTTTTCCATTTCTTTCCCCTCCTGATCCTTTGTTTATTCCTTTCCTTTCCCTAGTTGTAAACCAAACAGCCCCTTATAGTCTATGTTGAATGTATCTAGAATTAATAGTCAATGTACCTATAGGTAATTGTTGATGTATCTATCTTCTTCTCACCTTCTCACGATAAGAAATTTCTCAGCAAAATCCAATCTTAGATATATATATATATATATATAATAAAATCAAATCTAAGGGGTTGTTAATTGATACAAATTAAATTAAGTAGGTTGTTTAATACCTGATCAAACAAACGCCATAAATTGAATTGTAAATTTTTCAATCTGATTTCGTTTACATAACTCAAACCCACATAATCAAACTCTTCTTGTTGGACGTGGCAAGCACATTATTTGGGAATCACATAAAACAGAAGAATCACATAAATCAATAATTTGTTCCTCCGTTTAAAAAAAAAGCAACAATATTCATTTTAGGATATTTAAAAATAAATGCAACAAATTTTAAGCTCTTTTGTATATGGTAAACTTTTATTACTTAAAAGACATAAATGCCCTTACTAATTTTTTAATTATGCCCACTTTTTCTTTCTCTAATTCTTTAATGGTCTTTACCATCTATCCCTCACCACGTTTTTAAATGTGCCCACTTTTCTATCCTTTTATTTTAATCAATTAACCCTCACTTTTTCTAATTATCCATAATAAAAAAAAATATGTAGGCAATTGCAGCGAGCTTTAGCTTGTCAAATTTGGGGAGTTATGCCTAAGAAGTGTAGCCATAGGAATAGAAGTTGGTTTAATTCGATATAATCTTAGCTTGTTGATTTTGTTTGGTTGTATTGTTGTGTGTTGATGAGCACATCGTATTTGAATTGTTGATTTGAGCTTCATGGAATTTTTACATTTCACCCCAAAAAAAAAAAAATACCTAGGAGTTCGTGCCATATCAATTTTTGCATTTTTTTTAGAACGGAGGTAGTATTTTAATCTAATTTCTTGTGTCGGCTACAATTATACAACATATATTCATTCCAAGACTAAGATCTTTATGTAATTAAGAAACCCAGATTTCAATTAACAATCTTGAAATAAATTATTAAATAGATAAATGGCAAACATATTAAAAATCATAAAATCCCCATATATAAACAATCCCAAATTAGTTGATCTTGAAATAAAGAAATACGGAAAAGGAAAAAGCATCTAGAAACAATAGGGTTGAAAAAAGATGGTAAAAAAATGCAATTGAACCATTAAAATAAAAAAAAGGTTCCAGGAAAATAAAAGAAAAAGAAGGGTACTAAAAAAAAATATATATATGTACCTTGAAGAACGTAGGCAACCTTGGAGGAATCAGAAAAAGCTGGAAGAGAAAAACCAAATTGGTGAAGAGAAAGTTTAGAAGCACCAATATTGCCTTCACGTAACATAGGAAGCTCAGAATCACACCATGCATAATAAGTTCCTCCTGTTCCTCCATGCACTTTTGCTGCCATTTGTGGTTTCAGATCTTTCTCCATTTTTCTTTTTCTTTTTCTTTTATTTTCTTTGTCTGTGAAACAATGATGTTGGGGTCTGGGGAAACCAGTATTTATATGTAGAGAATTAGCGATTGTGGGTATACGTGGATAGGTGTTGTTAATAAATTTAGTTATTGGATCACATGCATAATATCATAACATATTTTAATTTTAAATAATGATTAATTATAGTGAACCGGTGCAAATGCACCGGACATATTTAAAATTTTATTATAACATGTTTACATCGTATGTTTTTAAAAATTAAAAATATATTTTGTCTTATACAGATCAGTATAGATGAAACATCATTTTATTTAGCGTCTTTTTTTTCCTGTGATGAAATTTTTTATAGTTATGTTAGAAATGTTTTTTAATAAGATAATAAAAATTAATGTGAGGCCCCTATTGGAGTTATGGAGGCCTCTCATAAAAACATATTCCTAAATTATATGATAGATTTGTGTATAGAATTGGTGCTAATGCAACGAAAATATTTATTATTAACGGTTATTTCACCAGTTATCCCTAACTAATTTCAAATGGATGAGATACCCCTATATTTTTTCGAATGCACCAAATACCCTTACTCATCAAATTCCGTTATTGCTCTGATAATATATGCACCAAATACCCTTGAATAATTTATAAAATGCACCAAATACCGTTTATAGTAATCTGACACAATCCTCAACCGGAAATCTTTAGTTTTAATGATTCTCAACGCATGTTTACAAGGCACTCCTACCCCATGCCATTGCTCACACCCACATGTCCTATCTTCCAATTTAAACGGAGTGGTAACGTATATTGATGAGTAAGGATATTTGGTGCATTTTATAAATTACTCAAGGGTATTTGGTGCATAAATTATCATGGCAAACAGATCAGTAACGGAATTTGATGAGTAAGCATATTTTGTGCATTTTTTAAATAATCATACATTTTGAAATTAGTCAAAGGTATCTAATCTGGTGAAAAAATGTTCATTATTTTATGAAACAAATATACATTATATTTAAAACATTAAAAAATCTTAAAATATATTTATTTTATTGTTGGTAGTTTTTTTTTTTTTATTGTTTGTGTTTTTTAAATAATAAGATTATATTAAATTAGGATTAATAAGAGGCCTCCATTCGGGATTTTGAGGCCTCTCATTAAAATTGACTCTTAAATTATTATTTAAATAGATAGGATAATTTTTTAATTTGAAGCACCACCTCATTGTTTATTTATTAATTTCATATATCTTGTAATCATTTATAATGATATTTAATTTTAATGGCAAAATAAACCAAAAACTAAATCTATCCAATAGTTTGTAAGCCAGATGAAAATATTGTATTTATACATAAAAATTATGTACAACATCTACAACCAAAGAATAATTTATACAATACTTCTTAATATATACAATGAGTTACGATGTTCAAAATATGCATTTATATTCCTCCAATTTCATTAAAAAATTCCCAAAAGACAAGGAAAATTAATGGAAAACAATTCTAGCAACCTACATTTTTAGAAAAACATCTCGCACCCATGAAATTTTAATGTCATCAAGCTGCCTTTTTATAACCTGAAGATTGACAATCCACATAAGAATGTGAAAAGAAAAGATTGTCTTAGTTTAAACATTTATTATGTGTAGTAAGCATACAAACATTGTTAAATAACTCTTATATTAAGACCACGTACATATTTTTAGTAAGCAAACAAACATTGTCAAACAACCTATTTCATGTTTTATGATTTCTTCATGTCTTATAACATTTATTTAAGCATTTCAGGATTTATTTGCATAATTCAAGGAACATTAAGGTCATTCCGGAATGAAATTTAGAGAGTTTTGTCATTTTTTGCCTATTTTTTAGCGTTATTCTTCCCATCTTCGCACAACTCTACCTATTTCAAGTTTAAATTTTTTATTGAAGTTCTATGACATTCATTAAAGAATTCTATAACTTATTTGAATGATTCTAGGCACGATTAAGCCATTTTGGAACAGAATCTAGTGAAAAAGGTCATTTTCGGCTATTTTTCAGTGTTTTCGTTCCCATCTTCGTACCACTCAACTTATTTCAAGTTTCTAAGTTGTAATCATATTCTATAAAATTTATGTTATGACTTTAGGACTTATTCACATGGTTCTAGGGACAATAAGATCATCCTAGAACGAAATTAAATCTAGCGAGCTTAGTCATTTTTCGGCTATTTTTGGGCGTTTACATTCCCATTTTCACACTACTCAACCTATTTCAAGTTTTATAACTATATTCAAGTCATATTACATTGATTAAAGAATTATTGAACTTATTTGCATGTACTAGGCATGATTAGGACATTTTGGAATATAATCTAGTGAAAATGGTCAATTTTTCGGCTATTTTTAGGTGTTTTAGTTCCCATCCTTGGACCACTCAACTTATTTAAAGTTTCTACATTGTAATCGTGTCCTATAAAATTCATGTAATGATTCTAGGGCTTATTTTCATTATTCTGGAACGAAATCTAGCCAATTTTGTTATTTTTTAGCTATTTTTTGGCGTTCTTGTTTCCATCTTCGAACCACTCAGTCTATTTCATGTTTTAAGATATATTCATGTATAATAACATTCATTTAAGAAATTTAGGACTTCTTTGGATGTATCTAGGGACAATAAAATCATTCTGGAACAAAATCAAGAGAGTTTGGTCATTATTTTTGCCTATTTTTGAGCGTTTTTTCCCATCTTCGTGCAACTCAACCTATTTCAAGTTTTAAAACTTTATTCAAGTTCTATCACATTCATTAAAGCATTCTAGAACTTATTTTCATGATTCTAGACACGGTTAAGACATTTTGGAACAGAATCTAGTGAAAATGGTCATTTTCGGCTATTTTTCGGTGTTTTCATTCCCATCTTTGTACCACTCAACTTATTTCAAGTTTCTAAGTTGTAATCATGTTCTATACCATTTATGTTATGATTTTAGGACTTATTCGCATGGTTCTAGGAACAATAAGATCGTTGTAGAACAAAATCTAGCAAGCTTAGTAATTGTTCGACTATTTTTGGGTGTTTTCGTTCTCATCTTCGCACCACTCAACCTATTTCAAGTTTTATAACTATATTAAAGTCCTATGACATTCGTTAAAGCGTTTTAGTACATATTTGCATGTACTAGGCATGATTAGGACCTTTTGGAATATAATTTAGTGAAAATGGTCAACTTTTCGGATATTTTTAGGGGTTTTAGTTCCCATCTTTGCACCATTCAACTTATTTTAAGTTTCTAAGTTGTAATCATGTCCTACAAATTTCATGTAATACCCAGAGACTACTGTAGGAACAGTAGTTTCGACTTAACCCAAGTCTTAGAGGCTTACATTATGGTTGGGTGTCCTACTCCACCTCGGTATAGTGCCTTGGTAAATCATGCAGACCTTATCTTACTTCTTAAATCAACCAAGTAATTATCCTCGAATAATTTAGGTAATTCCATAACAGTCTGAATCTGACTTCATCATAATCCATACAATAACGTCAATAATAATATATTTACAAGTGCAATAGTCAAATAATATACATTGTATATAGTTATCAACTCAATCACATGAACAACATCTATCAATAAATATAATCAAAATCAGATTATGCAATACAAAGAAATAAATAATAAAATTAAAATCTAAATCTCTCCTCAGTTACTCCATACTACACGAAAATTAACAAATTCAATGTAGCAAATATCAACTTTAATTCAAACAACAATAATACTAAAATTATATCACCATCAATTAAAATAATAAGTAACTAATTAATTAATAAATAAACCTTTTTATGTCCAAAATTCAATTCAAGATCATTATGGAATTGAACTTAAAGAAAATAACCTACATTCATTCGGCCATGCTACACGACACCATACAACTGTAAATCTTGATTAAAGATTCAATCTTTAGGAAAATAAGGCCCCGTTCTTTAGGACTTCTATTGACTTAATTTAATTTAATTTAAGTTCATTTCATTATTATCATTATTATTATTATTATTATTATTATTATTATTATTATTATTATTATTATTATTATTATTATTATTATTATTATTATTATTATTATTATTATTATTATTGTTGTTATTATTATTATTAGTTTCGAGCATCATTTTCCGCTCGACACTTTCCGATGACGGTTTTTGAACTAACATTTCCGGCGTTCATTATTCGGCTGACTTTTCCGGCGACGATTTTCGGGACGAGTTTTTTGGCGACGGTTTTCGGGACGACTTTTCCGACGACGACGGTTTTCAGACTGACTTTTCCAGCGATGATTATTCGGCCGAGTTTTTCGACGATGATTTTCGGGACAACTTTTCCAATGAAATTTTTTGGACTGATTTTTTGGCGGTAATTATTCGGCCGACTTTTCCAGCGACGATTTTTCGGGACGAATTTTTCGACAACGGTTTTCGGATTGATTTTCCGGCGGTGATTATTCGGTCGATTTTTCCGGCGACAATTTTCAAGATGACTTTTTCGACGACAGTTTTTGGACTGATTTTCCGGCGTTGATTATTCGGCCGACTTTTACGACATCGATTTTCAGGCCGAGTTTTTCAGCGACGATTTTTCGGGACGACTTTTCCGACGACGATTTTCGAACTGATTTTCCGACGGTGATTATTCGGCCAGCTTTTCCGGCGACGATTTTCAGGCCGAGTTTTTTGGCGACGATTTTTCGGGACGACTTTTCCGACGATTTTCGGATTGAATTTTCCGGCAGTGATTTTCAGGCCGAGTTTTTCTGCGACGATTTTCGGGGTGACTTTTCTGGCGACGATTAACGGAGTGGCTTTTCCGGCGACGATTTTCAGGCCGAGTTTTTCAGCGACGATTTTCGGGATGACTTTTCCGGCGACAATTTTCAGAGTGACTTTTCCGGCGGTGATTACGGCCGAGTTTTTTTATGACGATTTTCCGACGGTGAAAATGAAGGTTTTAGGGTCTACTTTGAAATATAAATAAAATCAAAAAAATCAAAAAATAAAAATAAAAATAAAAATAAAAATAAAAATCAATAAAAATAAAAAATAAAAAATAAAAAATCAATAAAAAATAAAAAATAAAATAAAATAAAATAAAATAAAATAAATTTAAAAAATTTAAAAAATTAAAAAAATTAAAAAAAAATAAAATAAAAAAATAAAAATAAAAATAAAAATAAAAAATAAAAATAAAAATAAAAATAAAAATAAAAATAAAAATAAAAATAAAAATAAAAATAAAAATAAAAATAAAAATTTAATTTAATTTAATTTAATTTTTTTTAATTTAATTTAATTTAATTTAATTTTAGTTAATTTAATTTAAATTCAGTTAATTTAATTTAAGTTCATGTTTTCTCAATCCTATAGAACAAGGCCACTATTTATTTAATTACTTATATTGATTTAATACCAAAATATCACCTTTAATTAATTAAACTTTGATTAAACATTAACAATCAAAGACTCCTGTTACCTGCCTAATAAGACTAGTCCACATCTCTTGAAATCATCAAATGATACATGAATTATCAACTTCAAATCTAGTCATACTTTATGATACAAATCATCACATGATACATGAATTAACATGTTTAAATTTACCCACTAATCATGAAATTCATAAATTCATCATAAAATTAAACTCATAAAGATTAATGCTTTTATACTAGCCATCTATTCGGCCATCATATGATTAATTGATTAATCATGTTCATATTCATATTCTATTATAAATAACGTGTCAAGATTGGATTAAAGAATTGATTAAAACACATAAAGATCATAAATATACAAACTCTAATCATCATGTTATCTTAAAGAAACACGTGCCTATCATTATATGATCACACTAGCATAGCACCCGTGCGATGCACGGCTTGAAAATCTCAATATTAACTTTGTAAATAGTAATTTAAAGATTTGCATAATTCATTTTCTGATATAGCGACTTTAACATCATATTAAAATTTCATCTTAATAAATAGCAACTTATATCAATATAGTTTCTTTTTAAATAAAAATAGCACACTATTCAAAACATTGAATAATCCATACAAAATAATAAGTAATCTTTATACAAAATCTTCACTAACCCCCACACAGAATATTAAGTAAACATTACACTAAACACCTGGTAATTCATATATATACTACGTATATAACAAATTTCAAGTAACCCATGTCTAAACATGAATAATGCACGGCTTAAAAAATTGAGAAAGTATTAGGTCAGACGGTCTGACCAAACAATCTGGTCAGACGGCTGACCCATACACCCCATTATAATAGTGAAAAATTTTGGGAGGCTATAACTTTGCGCTCGGGTGTCAGATCGGGGCATATAATATGTCGAAATTGATTACTTTTGACAGTAGGGGATTTGGCCACCGGAAATCGCCAAACGAGACCTCTAAAGGCCTCAAAATGCAAAAAATGTATCCAGGTTATATTTTGTCCAATTTAGTTACAAAAATGTGTCCAGGTTTTACAATACGTGTCCATGTTTAAACAATATGTGTCCAGGTTTACAAATAGGTGTCCAGGTTTACAAATAGGTATCCAGGGTTAACAATATGTATCCAGGTTTGCTCAGGTGTGTCCAGGTTTGTCCATATTTGTCCAGGTTTGTCCACATTTGTCCAGGTTTGTCAACATTAGTCCAGGTTTGTCCAGGTGTGTTCAGATTTATCCAAATTTGTCTAGATTTGTCCAGGTTTGTCCATATTTGTCCAGGTTTGTCAACATTAATCCAGGTTTGTCAACATTAATCTAAGTTTGCCCAGGTGTGTCCAGATTTATCCAGATTTGTCCATGTTTGTCTAGATTTGTCCAGGTTTGTCCACATTTGTCTAGGTTTAACAACTTTTCATCAGGTTTACAAATTGTGTCCAGGTTTAAAATGTGTCCAATTCTGTTTCCAAGTTTACAAATGTGTCCAGGTCTACCAATATATGTCTAGGTTTAACAGCATGTGTCCAGGTTAAACACATATGTGTCCAGATTCAACAATATGTGTCCAGGTCCAGTGGACTAGTCTGACAGAAACGTTATTGTCAGACCGGTCTGACAGAATATCTTCTCTAAAAAATTATATATAGTGAAATTTATCTTGCATAAAATATTAAAAATATTACGAAGTACATAAAATAGTGAACTTTATTTTTTATTTTAAATAATTTAAAAACTCCTTAGAAATTTATAGTGGGTTCTAAAAGAGGAGCTGAATCATGAATTTTGTGTTTTAGCTCATCTTTTAGAACCCGCTATAATTGAAATAACTCCTTAGAAAATAATCCAACCTTTCGATTTTTAGCAACTAATAATCAAACCTTTGGATTATTGGGAAAAAAATCTAACCTTTCGATTATTGGGAAAAAAATCTAACCTTTGCAATAAAATCCAACCATTGGACCCAAACCTCTTATTTTTGAGTTTTAGCAGTTGTATAGGTAAGTAAATGTTAGTCTTTTAATGTGTAGTTGATTAAAAAACCCAAGAAAATAATAGATCAACATATAATTGACATTTTATTTTCAAGTTTAATTGTTGCTAGAAATCGAAAGGTTGGATTATTGTATGTATTTAGGGTGCAAAGGTTGGATTATTCCCTAATAATCCAAAGGTTTGATTATTGGCTATTAAAACTCGAAAGGTTGGATTATTAAAAACAAATTTTCCTATATTATATTCATATTTTACCAGGATATATAAAATATTATAATATTAAAGAAAATTTGTCCGAATAAAAGACCTTTTAATATTAACAATTTGTTTTTGCAAAAAGGGACCTGAACAAAAAGTACTTTTGCGAGAAAGAACTTTTCCATTACTTTCTGACACAAAATGTCCTTTTCGCTTGAAAAAACCGATAGAAATGTTCCTTTTCACAAAGTTTTCTTAGGTGCCTTTCTGCAAAATAAAATTAATAATTTAAAAGGACTTTTCACACAATTTTTTTTATAAGGTATTTTCTAAAACTTCATATACACCTTATATTTCATCAAATAGTTACACATCTATTTTACTTAAATAGGTGATTGAATCATATTTTAGTGTTTATCATAAACAATACAATATAATTTTAACTTAGAAAATTTTGCCACTAACCACCTAATAAGTACCAAAAGTTGTGAACAACTACCATAATTTTTTTATTTTAATTTAACAACCAATTAAGTGCCAAAAAGTTGCAAACCAACACTCATTTTTAACACCGTTAACTTAAATCACAATTAAACAACTTAAATCTTAATTAAACCTTAATTAATCTTAATTAACACTTTTTATCAAAAAAATAGAATAATAAAAAGAAAAAATGGAAAATCTGGGGGAGGGGGAGGGGTGGCTGAGGTTTTTTTCTTCTAATTTTCCAGGTTTTTTTTTAAATTTTTTTTTTAAAAATAAAAAGTGTTAATTAAGATTAATTAAGGTTTAATTAAGACTTAAGTGGTTTAATTAAGGTTTAATTGTGAATTAAGCTAACGGTTTAAAAATGGGTGGTGGTTTGCAACTTTTTGGCACTTAATTGGTAGTTAAATTTTAAAAAAAAAATTATGGTAGTTGTTCACAACTTTTGGTACTTATTAGGTGGTTAGTGGAAAAATTTTCTTTAACTTATTATTGTTTAAAAATGCATCAACAAAATATTTTTTAAATGAACAAAGTCAATAGAAGTTTTTTTAATTTATACCCGTGTTTATATAGATTAATTTTTTTCCTAAGTAACACCGACAATTACATGTTTTTGTAAAAAGTGGAAATTTAAAAATTATTATCCACTACTTACCCTATTCTTATTTCTCTAATAACTTTCCACCATTTACCAATCCTCCATTAATTAAAATCATAGTCTACCCCCATTTCTATTAGTAGGTAGTTCATAACAACTTGCTAACTTACATTTTTTTTTTTGGTAAGTAAAACCAATATTATTGCAAAACCAAACACCATACAACCTAGGCCCTGAAGCCACACAGTTACTCAACATCTACAGCAATAAGAGCCTCTAGATCATTTACAAAAGGCATAAGATTTTAAATCTAGTAATAACACTAAATTTTACAGCATTTACAACCACCTCCGGTCTATCAATTTTACCATTCCATAAAACATTATTCCTTTACTTCCACAAATGGTAGATCAAAGCACTAAGAGCAGCAGCAATGAATTGTCTAACCACCTTGGACCTAGCATTCTTCCTCCTGTTCCAAATAAGAAGCCTCTGCAGCCAATCAGATCTGATATGTAGCCACCTGCAAATGTCATCAATGCATCGAGTAGCAAAGGAACAAGTCCCAAACAAGTGAGCATGTGTCTCAGGAGCAGAACCATATATCAAGCACAAGTCATCCTGAGTTAGCCCAAATTTTAAAGAGCCTTTCCTTTGTTTGAAGCCTCTCAAGCATACAGAGCCAAACAATGAATCTATGTTTAGGCAAAATAGCCCTGTTCCAAATGACATACCCCCATTGCAATTTGGGTTGCTGCCCTCTCAGAGCAGCATACATCTTGCTAATGGATTATTTAGGGACATCCCTCATATGAGTCTTCAACTCATCCTTCACCTTACACAGAGCCCTGACAGTCCAACTGGCTGATTGAGGTGGGGAATAATCCCACCAGTCCCTCTGTTTGATGTACCTGCTGTGTATCCACTTCACCCACAAGCAGTCTTCTTTCTGAGAAATGCTCCAGACCAACTTACCCACAACAGCATTATTCAACACAAAAACATCTCTGACCCCAAGACCTCCTGAGCACTTAGGGAAGCAAACCTTACCACATACCCAAGCCTTGAAGCAGACCATGTGTCATGCCACAAGAAGCATCTGCAAATCCTGTTAACCTGCTCAAGCACCTTCATAGGGATAATAAGAATCTGGGCCCAGTAAGAATGGACACTCATAAGCACAGCATTAACCAATTGCAATCTGGCTGCAAAGGAAATATTTCTACTGCTCCAACACTTAAATTCTTGAAGTCATTTTGTTGATCAAAGCTTCACATTCTACAATTTTAATCTTCTTAGAAGAGATAGGAATGCCAAGATATCTAAAAGGAAACATAACCATCTTGAAGCCAGCCTCATTAGTTATGTCCTGCCTAAAATCATCTGAAACCCCACTTATGAAGATCTCTGACTTATCCTTATTGGCCTGGAGAAGATCTGGAAAAGAGATCAAGCCCTTCCAGAATGAGTCCAACAGAAGTAGACTCACCTTTGCAAAATAAAAGAAGGTCATCAACAAAGCATAATGCATTAAGAGCCATACTCTTACACCTAGGATGATACTGAAGCTCCTCTTTTTCACCAATAAACTTCATAATCCTAGGATGATACAAAAATCAAAGGGGACATTGGGTCCCCCGTCTCAGGCCCCTCTTAGCCTTAATAACCCTAGTAGGACACCCATTCAAAATGATAGTGAAGGAATGGGAAGAAATACACTCCATAACCACACTAATAAAATGAGAGGGGAAACCAAAATGAATTAAGAGCTCCTCAACAAAATCCCACTCAATGGAATCATAGGCCTTCCTAAGATCAATCTACATAAGACACCCATTGGGACCAATCTTCCTCTGATAGTGCTTAACCAAATCTTGGCATATAAGAATATTATGGATTATACTCCTCCCCTCAACAAAAGCACCTTGGTTCTGGGAGACCAGATCAGGCAACACAGATTTAAGCCTAGAGCAGATTAATTTGGTAATCACCTTATACAAAACATTACAGCATGCTATAGGCCTATATTCAGTCACATTTTTTGGACATTGCACCTTAGGGACCAGAGTAATAGCAGTCATATTTAATTCTTTAAGAAGATTACCACTCCTGAAGAACTCTTGAATAGCAGCTACCACATCATCCCTAATCCTCTCCCAGGAAGCCTTGTAAACCACTAGAGAACCCATCAATGCCAGGAGACTTATGGCTAGGGATAGACCACACAACCCTCTTGATCTCAGCAGCAAAAAAATTCAAGTTACGCCCATCCATCTGAGCCTCATCCAAGACCCTGCCTTTCCCAACAATAGTATGAAAGATTTCATTCCTGTTACTCCCCTGTGAACCAAGTAAACCCTGGTAGAAAGAAATAAAATCCTGTTCCACCTCCTCAGGGGAAGAGCACCAATTACCCCTACTATCAAAAGTAGACAAGATTATGTTCTGTCTTTGCCTAGCCTTGACACTTTGAAAGAACAGTTTAGTGTTATCATCCCCATAGCTAAGCCAGTCAACCTTAGCCTTTTGTCTCAACAACTCCCCATACTATTTATTCTTAGCATCATAGAGCTTCCTCTTATCAATTCATCATGAATACAAGCAATGTCTCTAGGATTATCATGCACCCTCTCCTGAGCAAGAATCATCTCCCTGTAAGCCTTAGTTGTTTCTTCCTGCAGATTCCCATAGCTGCTTTTATTGAGCTCCTTTAAACTCCTCTTCAGTCTTCTTAGTTTAGAAACAATCTGAAACTGCTTATAGCCATCAAACTCAATACTCCAAGCCTCATCCACTATCATGGGGTAACTTTCCTGCTTACACTACATATCAAAAAATTTAAAAGGCTTTTTACCAACTTTCAATTTGTGCATACAAACCAACCCAAGGTAGTGGTCAAATAGACCTTCTGGGAAGAAATTAGCATTAACCTCAGGGAACATGTCACCCCATAAATCATTCCCCATGACCCTGTCCAGCTTGGAGAACACCCTATCTTCACCATCTTGCTTGTTGGACCAAGTAAAAAATCTCCCCGCATAAGGAATATCCCCAAGCCCACAAGACACAAGGCACTGTCTCATAGGTTTCAAACCCCTCTCAGACAGCGCCCTCCCAACCCTTTCTTCATTGAAAATTGTAATACCCCAAAAATTTGGGATATTTTAGATGTTTATTTATTGATTAAATGTATAATCAATTGACTATTTAAATTGATTATTATTTAATTAATTATTATTTTGTGTAGAATTTAATACTTTTTGAGCCTGGCCCTAACCTTTTTATTTTGTTTGGCCAAAACCCGAGCCCAATTATTTTCATTTTCGTGTCTCCTAATTATTTTATCAGCCCTATTTAATTCTAAGTCCAAAAGGCCCATTATTTTTGGATTGTTTTAACTTTTAGTCCGATCTTTTCTTCAAATTGGGCCAAAGACCCAACTCTCTTTTCTTTTCTCTCTTTGGCCGGCCCTCTTTCTTTCAATTGGGTCAATATTAATTCTTGATTTAATTAATTAATATTAATTATAATGTTTAAATAATTAAATTAATTATATTTTTAAACCAAGTCAAATGTGAGCTAACAAACTAACTAAATTACCCTAGTCTTTCTATTTCCACACGGCACCCCCTAACTAATACATTAGGGTTTGTTATTTTCTTTTCTCTTTGTATTAATAGGACCCATATAATTATTTGGTCCCTAATTTGCAAAAAGTTACAAACTCTAAATTTCACTCAAAGTTTTCTCTCTTCCTTTCTCTTGTGTGTGCCGTGTGTGTTCCTCACCAAAGGGGTGATTTGTTTTGGAATTTTTAAGCGAATCCAGGTAACTTCGCTTTCTTATTTAATCTTGGGTAGAAAGAACACATAGTTAATTAGGATTATATCATGAAAATTGTAGGATTTATGTTTGCTTATTTATTCTAAAATTTCGAACCATATGAAATATTGATCATGTTATTTTCTTGATGTATTCATGTAATATTTATGAATTATTATGAAATTTCTTTTGATTATTTTATGTAGTTTATTGAAATCTGAAATTGTTGAATAATTACTTGTATGAATTTATTTCTTAATCAAATCATGTTATTTCTTGATGAATTTTTCATGGAATTTTCTTTGTTGTTTTATTATGAATCATGAATTATTTCGTGACAAAATTCGTCCTTTTATTGCTTGAAATAATTTAATCTTTCAAACCGGTAAAACTGTTCAGAATCGGTTTACGAATTTATTAGTATACTTAGTAAAATCTAATGGCTACGAAATTTTAGGTGGAAGTCATTAATACTGTTTTAAAGCTTGTGTAATTTTTTCGTAATTTTTAAAAATCGTTTGCTATGGCAGAAAATTCTGAAACCGAATTCAGCCTAATCTGACTGGTTAGTTATAAAATCACTTAAAAATAGTAAAAGATGTTATTTTTAAACGAAATTTATGCACGTTAAACCTTTAACCTATATTTAACATCCATTAAAATTTCCAGACTATTCGAGACCTTTAGATGGTTGATCTTAATTTAATCCTTTAAGATCAGATTGCGTAAAATAGTGTAATTTAAATTGTTTATATAAGTTTATATGATTAATAGATAATTATTGTACTTGATTAAATTAAAGCATGAATTTTGGGTAATATATATATATTTCGAGTAGATTGAATAAATAAAAATAGGATTTTTATTATGTTTTAGGTAATTATTGTTGTTAGTTGTTATTTTACATGATTATTTAATTTGATTTATTTGATGTTTGATGATTGTGTTTAATTGATTTAAAGTGTGAACTTTTGCTAAATTATATTTATATATATGTCAAGTAGGTCAAATTTATGAAAGGTGGAATTTTTATCATGTTTTTGTGCAATTTTTGGTGACAATTATTAATTATTAGAATTATGGTTAATATAATTGACTTGGTTGATTATTATATTAATGAATTTTACTTAATCATCAACTACCCCTAAAATGTCGAACAAATGGTTATTATTGACTAATTTTTAGGTTAATTATTTTGACTTATAATAATATTAGTATAATTTTAGGAACTGTCATTATTTTATTATGATTATTATATATTAAAGGAATTATAATTATTATTATTATTATTAAGTACCAGTAGGGATAAGTTACAATAAGAAGTTAATAAGATATTACTAGGGATAAGAAAGGAAACAGAGTAATAGCTATACATGTCATGTTTCGGTCTCTGGCTAGGAAAGACTTGGTATTTAAGGTGGCCAATATACGTGCCGCACCTCTCTTTCCTGGGACTCCGAACATTTCATTTCCTATTACGGTCACCTAGTATTTCCCAATATATGATATGATATGATTAATTAAAGATATAAGATAAGATAAGGACGCCCACCTGATGACCCGAGTAGTCAGACTGGGTTAAGTCGAAGCCACTGCTCAATGGGACGAACGCACCTGATGACCCGAGTAGTCAGGCTGAGTTCCCCCGAGTAGTTCTGGGTCTTAGGATATGTAGCCGTCTGAGTAGTAGTACACGAGCTACTATTTGGGAGTTATGGCCATAGCTTAGGCTTAGTGGTGAAACACGAGATCCGCTACGGGTTGAGTACACGAGCTCACCCCGGCATGTTCTAGGAAAGTTGTGGTGAAACACGAGATCCACAACGAGTTATAATGACCGGTCCAACGAATGATATGATTTGATATGATTACGATATGAAATGAAAGTTATGATATGAATATGAATGAAAGATACGATATGTTATGAAATGACTACGATAAGATAAGATTATGAAACCATAGGTTATAATATATGACAAGTTATAATATAAGTTGATGGAAAGTTTGGGTTAAAATATATATGTATATACTATTTATGTTATGACATAACATAGGATATAAGATAAGGTATAAGTTATGACTTGAGGAATATGGGATAATATAGGTTATGATTGTATAACACTATAAGAATATGATTCAGAATGATATAAGTCTTCCGCTGTGATTCTGTAATTTGTATGAAAGTATAAATGTATGCGTATGTATGTATATGAATGATGAGTGTATTTTGTACGTATTTCTAACCGTATAATGCAGGGTTGATTGTACGTACATTATACGTAGGAATTACGTATTCTAACCGTATTCTGCAGGTGTATTTATACGTATTTTGTACGTATATGTTTAAGTATTTTTATACGTATTTTGTACGTATACGTCTACGTATATTTGTACGTATTTTTATACATATTTTGTATGATTGCATGTAAAGCATGTATTAAGTTTCTGTACAGTTTTTATGTGTTTTCCTATGATATTATGTGTTTGGTGGTCCCTCGATTAAATGGGACAGCCTAGTTACTCGCCACTGACGGTGGACCCCCCCCTCAGTTTCAGGTGAGGACGCTGCTGATTAACGGGCTTTCGTGGATGGGCTTGAGTAGATGAGGACCCTAGTTAATTAGTTTATTAGATGATTCATGCATTAAAAACAATTACTTAGTTTATTTTATGATCCCGGCATGTTGGGACAGTTTTAAGATAATTTATGTAATAAAGGATATTGAGTTATTTTGGTTATTAGTTGATTATTTAATAAAAGTAAATCCATTTGTTCAAAATAATTTGATTTATTGTTTATTTTAAGTTGGTAATGATCCGTTTGTCGATTTCCCTTCGTAAATCGACATGTCTAAAAAGTCGGGTCGTTACAAAAATAATAGCATTGAAATCACCAAGGCAAACCCAGGGGAATTGCTGCTGAGAGTAACTCACCAAAGATTTCCACAAACCTAGCTTCTCTTTCACCAGCATCATCGCTACCATAAACAAAGGTACAAAAGAAGCTCCTCTGCATAGGCTTAGGCATGACCCAACAATGGATAGACTGTATAATGACATCCAAAATATTAACATCAAAATTCCTAGGATCCCATCCAATAAGAATTCTTCCACCAGGGTGCAAGGACAAATTAGTAGAGACACACCAACCATCACAAATCCTAAGGTACAAGGAACCCAAGTTAGGCGCCTTGACCTTATGTTCTAGGAGACCAAACAAAGCCACATTATGTGAGTGAATAAAATTCTTCACCTCTATCTGCTTGTGCACCTTGTTCAATCCCCTAGTGTTCCAGCTCAACACATTATCCATTAGAGACAGGGGGAGTCACCCCCTTCATCCTATCCCCAAGAGGCACA
Organism: Salicornia ramosissima; assembly: GCA_951394345.1. Taxonomy (NCBI): domain Eukaryota; kingdom Viridiplantae; phylum Streptophyta; class Magnoliopsida; order Caryophyllales; family Amaranthaceae; genus Salicornia; species Salicornia ramosissima. Next base: position 15,275,347 of record OX596234.1, on the reverse strand, counting down.
GAATCCTTCAGTAATTAAACTAAATCCTCCTGCTCCTCGTGATCCTCCTCCACCATAGTGCTAAGGCAATCACTCTTGGAAGCAGTATAATCCATAGGCACAACACCACCATGCATAGGCTGGAAACCCTCCTCATCCACAGTGACAGGCTTAGTTTTAGGAACCCACACTTGTTTCTGCTTTGGCTTCTTAACACACTTCTCCTCAACATTACCAAATCCCTTACAGATATTATGCCTAAAAGGGACCCATTCATAATCAATCTTCTGCTCCACCATTAAATCAACTTCATTCTTGAATCGTAGAAGAGAGGGAAGTGGCTGACCCATCTTAATCTCAATCAAAATCCAAGAAAACACCAGTTTGTCCTTGCTTTGAGTCGCATTATCAGTACGAAGAAATTTCCCAATAAGCTTCACAATTTTCTCAAGGCTCCTAGAGCCTCAATACTTCACATCCAATCAAGGTAATTTAATCCAAATAGGGACAATTTTAATATCATCCTTTACAATGTTAACATCAGTAGACCAAGGCTTAATCACAATAGGCTTTTATCAAAAAATTAAAACCCACTATTCACTAGATCATCCCTCAAAGCTAAGGAAGCCAACCTAAAAACAAAAATACCATTACCAGCCATAACAACCTTAGTCACATCAAATTTAGTCCAAATTCGTTTAAAAAAACCCTCCATCACATGTAAAGGGGGGTTTGCCCCCAACACATAGCAATACACAGAAGATTTCCAATAATCGAACTCATCCTGAATATCATCAAAATCAATTTTAACACATTCAATATCCTCATCCAGTTTCTCACAGCCTAAATGTTCAGGGGTGTTCAATTTATCCAAATTCAGTCCAATGCCAGTGTTATTGGACATACCTTCAACCTCCTCAGCCCAAGAAGCACGCTCCTTTGAAGGGCCCTTACCATTGAGCACCGAAAGCCACTCAGAGAACAACGGCTTCGACCTCGAATTATGATCCAACACTCTAAGATACGTACGGGGCGAGAGCACCTCATTATCCACCTCATCCACATCTTGCAACCCATCATTCTCCTCTACAGAATCCTCCACAGAGCCCCAGTCCTCATGAACCCTAGCTTTGCTCGAGCTACCCTTTTTTCCAGAGACCTTCTCGTCATCCTACTTTTTCTTCCCTCCATTGTTCTTCTTAGGAGCCTTGGACTTCTTGGCCATGGCGCCGACGGAGTCGAGAGAAACCCCAGACTCACTAAGAAAAACTGATAACTCACATTTTTATTCACATATAAACTTCTAAGAATATTAGTTTAATATTCGTGGTTATGATTGATCTAATATAAGTGCTCGTATAATTAAATAGTATACAATTTCTTATAAAATGATGATTGTAACAAAATTTAAAAGATTAATGATATTTTTTAGTAATATTTTGATTGATATTCAATTCAATAATTGTTATACTTAATATAATTTAAAAATTAAGATCAATGCAGAAAAAAAATAAATAAAAGATTATTAATTTATTTCTTTAAATTATTGCAACATATGGATAGGAATAATAAAAAAATTGTAGGAGAAGTCAATGAAATCTACAATAAAAAATATTGTATAAGGTGGTACAGTATATTTAATATAATTAAAATGGATAAATTTAAGGTAACACAAACAAATTTTGGAGTAAATTTAAACAATTTTAGAACCAATTTTAACCCAGAATAATTGTTATCAAAATTTAGCTAGTTATTGAATTTTAAAGGATAGTTTTGATAAAAGAGAATAAAATTACTTTTATATATTATGAGTGTTTTTTTTAAATATATCTCTTAGTAAAAGAAAAATTTACGGCTTAAAAAATCTAAAACATGAAGTTCTAGACTATATTTAATTTTTTGCTAAATGCTTCTCTTTTATATATTTTTATATATAGATCAATTATTTCATACAATTGTTCTAAATAAACATATGACAATAATATAGATTCAATTTTAGAAATTTATTTTCTCGCTTATTTTCTCTGAAAATTATAGTCATACAAACGTACAAAAAAAGTTTATAATACACTCAAAATAACTCTAGTTAATACCCGTGCTATGCACGGCTTAATTTTTTAGATACGATGACTATTAGCTAATTAAATGCACAATATTAAGTTTGCATTAATGGAAACGATATTTATAAATAAAGTATCTTAAAAAAATAATTAAGACATTATATAAAAATTTCACATTGCTTTATTATTTTATTTTATTGACATTTTTATAAAATGACATTCACCAAAAAGTCAAATATTTTGGTGTAAAATCAAAATAATATTATCCCTCATCTATGTAAAGTTTAGACTAATTATTCACTTGCTTTACAATCAATAAATAATTAAATATTATGATAATGATCCTTAGGTCTATATTTCAACAATAAAATTCAGTAAAAATCGTATTGTATACTATAATTGGATTATATCATATATAGTCCTTAGGTATTCATTTTAACATGTAGATTTTATGAAAAAAATACATGTAAATCGATATAATGAATAAATAGTTAGTGTTTGAATTTTTTTTTCTTTCCAAATTAAACTTGTTTTGTTCTATCCCTAATGTTGCAAATATTAATCTAGACCTTCTTTAAAAAAATACATTCATCTTTGAAAAGAGCTAGACATTATATATGATAGGTAAGGACAAAATGTTGAATTTTATTTTATTATTTGATTTTCTATTCTAAGGTATTGGTTTACTTCCCAATATATGAAGATTAACATCTTCATTGTATACTACTATACCTTTTTCCCACCTCATTGGGCATGCAAAAGGGAAATTTATTAATGTACTTTATGTATTTATTTATTAATGTACTTTGCAATTTTTTTTGTTAAAATCGAAAATTTATAGTTTGAGATGGAAATTGAGTATTTTTTTAGTGTTAACAATTTTAGAAAGGAATAATAGATATATAATGTCTAGACAAACAAAGATAAAAAAAATTCTTTTATAATTTTTTTGTTATAACAAAAAATGTGAAATCATAACAAAAAATAAATACTCTCAAGTGTTTTTTGTTCTAAAAAGTATAGTGTAGGTTTTTAATATGAAAAGTTCTTGTATTGTTTTTTTTTTAATATAAAATTATGTTAGCGCCATTTATTACACGATTAAAATAATTTTTTTTAGTAATCAATCTCATTAATTTTTTTTTCAATCTTTTCGATATTCCTGGCCTCTCTTACTTTTGCATACATCTTTTAGTTATCAATTTTTTATACTCTCAATTAGTTTCTTTGTTTTAATGAACCCAAATCTATAAATAAAAAACGAAGAGAGTATAAAAGAAAAAATAAGTATAGAAAGATTACGTTTTTAGAAAGCCAATCAATTACATTTCATTAGGTAGTTTAGTTTATTTATTTTAATCATTGACAAATTCAATTGTATTACTTATCCCACCATGAAAACTGTAAAAAAAAAAAAAAGATATGAAAAGATGTATTGTCATTAATTAATCATAAAGAAAATTTGAAAAATTAGCATTGGAAAACATGAAAGTTAGAAATAAATAAAAATAAATAAATAAGTAATTGGAAATAAAGTGGGAGGAGGGAATTTTAGAGTTTAGGGGGGAAATTGATTTTTTTTAGTAGCAAGCCTTTTAGTAGTATAATAAGAAATCTTACCTTATCCGCAATAACAATCAACAAACCTCAAAACTCTAGTAAAAAAGGTTCTTCTACAAACCCGGAATCGATCTACAATATTAATATATGTAGTATAAGTCACTTATCGTATACCTAGAGTTGACTCAACTTAATCCAAGGCGATACTACATATACCATGATTCTATCACTATTTCTTCTACATGCTAAATTAATAATACCACATACAAGACTATCAAAACAGCATACAAGACACGCATACAAGACTATCAAAACAGCAAGAACTTGCAGCAAGCATAACTTCTAGCATACAACTCCGATTCGTGCGATTCTTGTGCCTAAATTCATTAACTCTTCGAGATCTACAACTTCCGTGAAGGAATAAAGTTCTAAAAACTAACACAGAACTATGTAAAACGATCCAAACAGAACAGCATCAAAGACAACATCACAGCAGCAACCAGAAGCTTGCAGAAGGCATAACTCTCTCTATATAAATCCGAATCATGAAATTGTTGAGCCTAAATTCATTATATTTTCGAGATCTACAACTTTCATGAAGGAACCAAGACCTAAAACTGACTGTATCAATGAGAAATTAGACCCGAAACACAACAGCGGCAAAACAACAATTGTAGTAATATAACAAAATAGCATAACAAATATTGTAGTGACATACCACAGAAAACAAGACCACTACAACAGCAACAACATCGAACACAGCAACAATAACATACATAATTTTCCCCCAAATTAATTAACTCAAGAACCCTAACTTGACAAACCCTAAAAATGAATAAATCTGAAATTAAAACTTAAGATCTACACTTACTTTGATGGATCTTTAAAATACTTAAGGAAACATCCGAAAATCGCCTCTTTTGCTATGAACTTCGACTTCAAACCCTAAGGGTTCAAAACTCACTTTGTTATCTTCAATTACCTACAAAAGTGACAAAACTAAGTGAAGATGAAGATGAAAGAATAGAGTTTAGGAGTGCTTTAGATTGAAGTGGTAATCTAGAATGAGAAAGAAATTAAAAAAAAAAAAATAAAGGAGGAAGGAGGGACGAACCTAATGTGCTAAAGGAAGAAGGATGCTCAAAGTGGAGTAATGAGCTTACTGTGTAAGTTTCACTCCCTTTTTCACCCTTTTGTTTTGTTTTTTTTTTTTATTATTATTTTCCTTTATCTTTTATTACGTATAAATATATTTATTTAAATATCTTTTTATTTTACTTATTTAACTTCCTTATTACATAGGGACCTAATTAGAGATCTAAGAACTATTGGTCACTTTTAAAGTTAAAGTGGGAAATAATATTTTTAATAAAAGGAGATACAAAATTACTTTCGTAAAATTATTTAATGTAATAATTACTAGATAAATGATATAAAAATACGGGATGTTACATTGGTATTCAGAACAATTCATGGTTAAAGGATACCTTCGAAATAAGGGAAAGATGGGCCCCAGGTTATTGGAGGAGCACGTTTTGGGCTGGAATGTCATCGACACAGAGGAGTGAGCGTATGAACCGGTTCTTCAAATATTATATGAGCATTGAAACTGGACTGCATCAATTTATTCTGCAATATGAGGCAGCTATGAAGGGAAAGGCTGAGGAGGAGAAAATATTGAATTTCAACTCAGCACACAAACCACCTAGGTATGACAAGGACATGATAGTTGAATATGTCTTCCATAAAGCCTACACCAACGCCAAATTCCTTGAAGTTAGAGAAGAATGTGTAGCTATAAAGAACATAAATGTGTCCAAGATAACTTCACTTGGTGCGGTGGCTATCTACAAAGCAGATGAAAAGTTTCAAAAGCCTATATGGAAAAAGAAATGGAAGTCGTTCAATGTTTCTTTTGACAAGGTGCAAGGTGAGTATGTATGTTCTTGCAAGCTTTTCGAATTCACAGGTATCTTGTGCAGGCATATAATAAAAATTATTGAGGTTGAGGATGTCGACTTAATACCAGAGAAATACATACTTAGCAGGTGGAGAAAGGATATTGTGAGAGGTTACGAGGACATCAAGGTATCATACTATGACCCTGATGAATTTGAGAGGGTTAAAAAAGTTAGGGATTTGTCACAGAGGAATGCTTATCTTACCTCTTTAGCACTTCATAATGATGAAACATTTTTGATGTACAAAGAAGCAACTGACAATGTTAGATCAATGTTAGAAGATGCAATAGGTATTGGGAGGACTGGCGGGGAAGGAGGAACTTCGTGGGATCCCTCCGTGCGCAAAGTGTATGGTCGTCGTCGATTACGTCCCAAGGATCAAAACCAACGTCATCTAATTAAGAATGCTGCTCCACCAGCTGAAGGTGCCACAAAAGACCCTGTCGATAAACGCCACACTGGCCGGGGAACCAAAAATAGGAAACTTCACCCGTCCGAAAAGGGTGCGAAAGTGAAGAAGAGGAAAAGGGGGGATGGAAATGAACATAGGGATGAAGATGATGACATAGGGGACGACTACACAACAACTCAAACACAAGAAGATGTTGTGCAAAGGAACACACATAAACACCCATCCTATTCTGCAAGCCATTATGAAGACGCAGATGCAATGTTATTTCCTTTCTAGTGGATTGGCTCAAAAAATGAATTTTTTTTTCGTTGCGTAATTGATCCTACTTGTATTAAATCCCACCTTTTATTTGTTTTTATGATCCTAGTTTACTGTTGAGGCATACTACTGAAATTTAATTAGAAAAATTAAGTGTTAGCACGTACATCTCCTCTAAATGAAATTTTTTGATTTCTTTTCTTGCAATTATTTTTATGATCCTGATTTAATTTGATGATTATACGTGCAATGCTTGGAAAATTTTATTAACTATTTTCCTTTTAGAAGATGAATAAGATATCAATTCTTGTATCGTTGAACTTTATTGTTTAAGATATCAAATTCTTTCAAATAATAATAAATCTTTATTAAATTGAACTTAAAAATTAGAATATATTGTTAAATTCATGCTTATAATTGCAATGCCTGAAAAAATACTAAAAGAAAAATCCATTTAAAAGATAAAATGTCGTAATTAACTCATTGCGACATGTTGCGTACATCACTGATAAATAATTCAAACTACATTCGCAACAGATATTTGTGAATTTATTTTAAATTTGAAAGTTATGCTTTGTATATTATGATTTTTTTGAGGTTATTATTTAATTTGTGAAATTGTTTTGGCCTTCCTTCTTTTTGAATGGACATACGATATCATTAATTTATAAATGATCCTCATATCATGGTCCTAATAATAATTTTTTTTTCGTTCCAAACAACTTTAGTTGCAAAAAATACAATCCTCAAACAATTTAAATGATCTTTTTTTTTATAATTTCATCGATGTTTAAAGGTGTTATAATATATTATAATTTAATATCTTTGTTACTTCAAAAATAAAATAAAAATATCTTTGTTCAAATTACAAATAGTTATAACATTTAAATTAAAAATATTAAGAGTGAATTGATGCAGAATTACTTATAACATTTAAATTACTAATATGTGCAATGCTTGGAAAATTACTTATAACTGCAATGCTAGAATTGTATTTGATGATTATACATGCAATTAATTGTAAAATAGCAAAGGAAATTTTCATTTATAAGATGATTTTTTTAATCATTAAATTAAAACTTTATTGTTTAAGCATAAATTAGATAGTATTAAACTTATATTATATATTAGAAAATACTATTAAAATCATGCTTATAATTGCAATCCTTGACACGTAAGGTAAAAGAAATATCCATTCAAAAGATAAAATATCTTAATTAACTAATTGCGACATGTTGCGTACATCACTGATAAATAATTAAAAACTACATGCACAATAGATACTTTGCTGGAGGAAAATTAAATTCGACATTCAAAGCATCCCTCCACGGCCATGACTTCCTACCAGGTTCCCGAACCACACCGCCATGTGTGGCAACAAAAAACTTGACCCCTTGCTTGAAAACATACCTTCTGAAAGTTCCAACCTTCCAACAATGGACACAATTTGACAACTCATTCAAGTCAGTATGTGGAAGTGTACATTGACTAGTTGGCCTGGAACAAATCTTCTCTAGTTGGTTCCAGTTAATATCCACGTTCTTGTTGATTCTGGTCGAAATAATCGGCATACACTCCTTGTTCACCAACAGCATGTTCAACAGATCGAGTATTCCATTGCACTTTGGACGTATATGGCAAATGAAAATATCTTCTAACGCAGTATAGTTTGAATTAGATTTTGAGAATTTTACTGGTCATTTATCCATTTCTAATTTACTTGTGTAATGGTGAAAATAGAATGGCAAAGCTATTTTATTAGGACCTATTTATAGGCAATTTGAACATTTTTCCCTATAAAATGTATGGATATATTTTATTTTAGCATTGGTAAATGGTGGTTTGGGTAGTATGTAATTAATTTTTTTTTTTGTAAATTATTATTAAATACTGGCTGTAATAATGAGGAGTAAGCATGCCTGCATTGATAAAATAAACTGGCGGCAAAAGCAACTGTCATTTTAGATTCCCTATATTCATTGGTGGCAAAAGCAACCGTTGTTTAGTTTCCAATATCAACATTTATTACCATAATGAAACAATTATCCTAACAATTTACTTTTGATCCTTTGCGATATAATATGACTGGAAACATAAGTTGATGGTATTATTATGTGATATTGAAAGCATGTTCATAATCCAAAAAAAATTATGTACAAAGAAAGAAAGAAAGAATGTCAAGTCCAATATAGCTATTTTACCAGAAAATATGAATATATTAAACGATAATTAAAACAACAACAATTACAAAATTTGGATAACAAACTGAAGTTACGATTATGAACTTACAATAAAAAAACTTAATAAAATAAAAACATAGCAAAGAGCAAGTAGGCATAGTAAGTACAGACACAACATCATTTCATTCATGCAAGTCTAAACCAACGAAACATCTCAGCGTCGTTTGGTTCTCTACTATTCTTCATAGCATATTCTAGCCTTAGTGAGTGTCTCCATGGCCATGTCTGATCATCATTAATGGTGTGGCCACCGTAAGTATCAATATAAAACTTGACACCCTCTTCGAATGTTGATTTACGATCTTCAGCTCTCCATCCACATCGATCACGCCCCTTTAGCTCATTGAAGTTCTTGTGATTGATATCACAAGCAGGAGTTGGCGCACAACAAACCCGTTCAAGGCCGCTCCAGTCTATGCCCTTATTTTTGTTTATCCTTTCTCCAATAACAGCCAAACACTCTTTGTTCAAGGTTTGCAACTTTAACAACTCAAATATACTTTCCACTGTGGGTAGTACTTCACAAATAAAGATATCTTCAATCATTCCATCTTCCCTTAAGTTGTGCTCTGACTGAGATTTCTTAGGTGGTGGGTTTGAAGTAATTCTTTTGTTTTTTGGCAAGCTGGTGTTAAATGCTTTTCTTTTTTTTCAAGTATCTTTCCATGGTTATTTTTGTATTGTGGAAGTGTTTTGATGTAAGAAAGGGGATTATTTTATATTAAGTCTAAAACTAGAGTCTTATTTATAGTGGCAAATCATTCCCACCAAAAAATTACTTGGCGGGTAAAATGTGATTTTAAGTCTTTTATGTTTAAAACGATTCACCCCATGTTCATCCTAATTTTAAAAAAATGATATTAAACATTTGCTTTAAAACCTGACAAGTTTGCTTTTATTTATTAGTTGTTATTAATTCTGATTCTTAATATTAAATATAATACAATTAACAAAGTCGATTAATAACTTGGAGTTTTTATAATAATCATCATATTCCATTTTTTTTCAATTTTCTTGTGTCAAAATTTTTTGCAATTAGATTCTAGTGAAATAGTTAACAATTACAAAAATCTATATAGGTAGGTAATTATTATATGCATGGTTTTTAATATTAACACAGTGATTTGTTATAGAAAATCAGGTTCCAAAACATTTGCTTCAAACCAAAATCATTCATATTTTTTGAAGGAATAGAACAACTAAGATCCTGAACATTAAAAAATACCATACATAGGTCACGAAAAATCTAAGTGTGCCAATACTATTTACATACACACACAATCAGTATCCATAGATATTTGAGAGTGAAATTGTTTTGATTACAAATCAATAAAAACTACTTCAACTTATCCACCTCTTCAAGCACTTCATTGTCACTATTGTTGATCAACATGTCCAACAGACAGGATCTTATTTGCATTTCACGTTTATGAAATTCCTGTAAAAAAAAGGTGTATACATATATTTAAGACATATAAAAATAAAAAGGGAATAAATATGGTATTTTATATAAATTTCGAAGTGTAGCAGATTACCTTGAACCAACCCCATGTGTCGTGAACGATGTGTGCAATATGTATGAGGCATAGCAATCCGGTGTCTGCGCTGACTTTCCCTATAGCAAGTTCATTTGCAGGTTTTAATGGATAGTCTTCAAACTTAATATTGAGTGGAGTTTCTATCTGGCCAAGAAGGTCTTGCATACATTGGTCTACATAAATTAGAAAAATAGTACTCCCTCCGTAATATAAAACTTTCAACAATTGGTTTTGCACGCATTTTGAGGAAACGATTTAAGGGTCTAAACGAAGGAATTAGTCAAAATGGTTTTAATACAAGCAAGAATGTGATCTGATTATAAGTTCCTAATATTAAAATTATATTGATTAATTCTTTCGTTTACACCCTTAAATTGCTTCCTCAAAATGCGTGCAAAACTAATTGTTGAAAGTTTTATGTTACAGAGGGAGTATTAGATTTTATCTTGCAGGATCAAAATAAAAGAATGTTGATATAATCAATAAGACTGGAAAGCAGAAAGATACGAACCAAGATACTAGCATTCTTCTTATGCGTTGAATATTCTGTGCCATCCTTGTAATTCAAAACGTACAATATTCCCCGCTCAATATGTAAGACGAATGTAATCCATTTACCACCATATAGAAAAGGAAGGTAAAACTGTGTCACAAACAAACACGTTAAGCAACTCTTTCAACGTTAAACTAGTAATTAATATAAGATATTTCAATCCGCCAACAATACCTTCCTCATACTTTTCATATCTATACCAAAACTTATATCTTGATCCAACACATATGACTCGTCTGACAACATTTCGTCTACGTTTTCACCTACTAGCGCATTAGACACAAGGTTACACTATACAAAATTCAAACAACAAATAATTAGTTTCTGTAGCATATCATATAATTCCAAATCACTAGCCACATCACTAACCACGAACGACGACCGTATGACGTATATATCACCTCCCTACACACGGTTACCAAAAATACCCATTCCATCCATCACCTTGGTTGAACAAGAAAATTCATAAATAAGTGCAACATGATTGTTTAGTATAATAGAGAATCAAATAATGTCCTAGAAAATATTAAAAAGTTACTAAATCTAACTTCGTACTATAAAAATTAAGATTACCTCAACATGAATTGTCGATTTTTTAGAATAAACAAAGGATAACTGCCCCCGAGTTATCTGAAAATCATTATTCTTGAAGAAAACCGTCTTTAACGGTATCTTTTTATCGCATACCTTACGAAGTCTTTCTTTCAATGTTGGTGTTAAAACTGGTAAACCCTCAGTCCATTCAACCTCGTTGTCTGATAAACAGATATCATCCTCCTGTGTAGCCCTCTTTTTGCCCCTATTTACATTACATTTTTTGGTTTCCTCTTCATCTTCTTGAGAATCATCATTTTTTTCTTGATCCTCATCCTCCTCCTTTTCCTCATCCTCCTACTTTTCCTCATCCTCTTCCTCTACCTCTTCCTCCTCATATTCATCTTCTTGAGAATCATCAGTCTGGGAGCGGAAATATTAATTTTAGTATATTTATTTTTCAAAAATGATCCATCCTTGACAATATTCAAACCAATTATGGAAACTAATAATTATTATACGTGAAGCTTCATTCAAACCTCATCACGTTTGGACTTTGTTGCAATATTGTACATCACCCATCGACGTACAGGCACTTTACCTTCAATTTCCTGTGTTTCAAGTGTCAAAATAATACCATTATAAATTAAAAAAAATAAATGTTTTAGTTGTAACTATGGTAAGTAAGATAACCTGTTTGCCTTTGTATGTAGGCAATTTTCTTGTTTTAATTTTTGTTGCTGCAGGCTTCTTGAGCAAAAGTTTTATCTCTCCTTTGTGTGTGTAGTCGGCACAATTTGCAGAGGATATGGAAGGTAACCAAGATGGGTCCTTCTCAGGAGAACCTATGGGGTATTCCTTACCATAGCTTACTTCTCTAACAACCTATAAATCATAAACAATGCAAAATGATCCTACGTAAGTAAATATTGTAGTGTATTCAACAAAATTTTTAAAATTCAAACCAAAATCACCTCCGCAGCCCCGTATGTGCCATCTGCTGCAGTGTCAGCCTTGATAGCACTGTCAATGTCCTTCTGTGACCACATTCCAAGTCTTGGACAATCGGCTCTCCATCTATGTCCTTTTCCTTTAAAATTCAGCCGATCCAAGTACACAATCTGAAAAAATAAAATATACAAAAAGCAAAACATTTACACTATTCATCGGTTGATAATTATGTAAACAATGTACAGGGAAATACCAGAAGGACCAACGGGGATCCCTTCACACCACAGCCTTCTTTGTCCTTGTCCTTCCCATTCTTTACCATCCAGTCAAGGACAAAACTTGCCCAATTCCATGAACTACCTTCCTTAACAAACTCTTTTTTAACTAAACAACACAAACTCGGACTAATCCAATTGTTTAAAACCGTACAAAATAAATTACCAAAAACATAAAGAATGAAAGATTGAAGGAATTTAATCCTATCATCTGAATTGTCACAACAATGCTTAAAAACAATTTCTAAGCCAATTCCTCCCTTGTTCTTGTACAAGCACTTCAAACTCTTGTACTCTTGATCAGTTGCTTTGTGCTCTGGAAATTCAAGCCTGTATTCGCCATAAGGAAGCCCTAATACCCATCCAACCATCTCTTCATCGATGGTTATTTCATAGTCTTCTCTTATCCTTAAAACTCTGCTATCAGGATTCCACCTATCACAAAGCCATGTTAAAAAATATCGATCAAGGCTTTCTATTATAAGTTTCAACAATTCTTGTAATCCTGCGTCAGCCACCCATTTCATCTGCACATCCCCCAGTTGATCAACCAGAGCACATACTCTGTCTAGGTAGACCCTCATTGTTGGTCTCTGTTTGTCAAATGTAATTCGAATCACAACATTGCTAAATAAATAAAAACTACTCACATTATCCAATACACATGTTACATATTACATAATATCCACAACAGATACAACAAATAACTTAATTGTTAAATTCAGTAGGGAAACGCAAAAGCTTACAATTGTCTTTTTCAACGATTCGGGTATTGGTTTCCTTCCACGCTTCTTGCGTTCAGAATCTTCTGCAGTTTCCTGTAACATCATTTATATTAAAACAACCCTATCAAAATACTAGACATCATTACTTAATCTTATCAATACTCTCATACTACATAAATACTTACCCGTGCAGAATCTTTTGTTTTTGGACCATCATGCTTGACCCCTACTCCTTGGCTGGTGTCCTTTGTTACCTGAAAGATCATAATTCATATCAACTCATCTTTACCTCAATATGTCCAACCGACTACAATTATCCTACTAATATGTAAATGATCCTATGAAAATACTTACCGTCATAACTAAGAACATTGCAATACTGTGATAGTAGAAAAAAACTTACTCATGTAGAACCTCTGGTTCTTGGACCTGTATCGTTCCCTGTTTTTTGTATTTCACCACCATCTTTGTCCGATCCTCTCTTGGAGGACTCTTTTGTAACCTATTAAAACAAATTCAAAATGACCCCAATCCATTTCAATAAGAGAATTCATTTGAATACAATGAACACAGAATCATATCAAAATTATAAATTACTCCATTAAAATTCAATCAGAGAATTCATGTGACATTTAATGGACAAATTATCCTACCAAATTGAAAATGTCCCCAATCCAATTGAATAAGAGATTTCATTTGACTACAACGAATACAGAATCATACCAATTTAAAACTGACCCCAAGAAAATTCAATCAGAGAATTCATGTGACAACACAGAACAAATTTTCCTACCAAAATAAATTAATTACCCCAACAAAATGACACCAATAAAATCAAATCACAAAATTCATGGACAGTACAGAACATTTTATCCTACCAATTTAAAACTGACCCCAAGAAAATTTAAGGAAACTTATGGAAGCTAACAATCACTTACAGGAGTAACCTTTTGCAACTTTTCATCGGGATTTTTGGAAAGACCCTTAGTTTGATCATCAATGGTGGCAGTTTGGCCCTTGGTGGTTGTTGTGGTCGCCTATATTAAAACAAATTACAAAGTAATTACCAAAAACCATTTATTTTGTAATTTTTTTACAAATTATTCTATTTAGTTCAAAATGACACTATGAAGCACTTAGACATGAAAATTTGAATAATTCAACATAGGTGAATTAGTTTTCAACATACCTTAGTATTATCTTTTTCACTCCCAACTGGCCCTGGATTCTTTCTCACATATTGATGTTTCCGCTGAATATGATTCAATTTCGATTAGAATCAAATTATACCAATAATGAATGAAAACCTAAAAAATAAAACTATTAATTATACAATTATGTAAATTTGCTTACCTTTGGAGCAGATTTCCTTGGTCTTTTTGTTGTTGTTGGTTCATCCTCAACAACCATTTCTTCTCTTTCATGGTTTTTTCCTAAAGTTTCCCTTATTTTGTACCCTCCAGAACCTTGTTCTTCATCAGGTGGACTGTTATTCGACAAAGGTTGGGGATCCGTTAAAGGCACTTTAATTGGCGGTTGTTGGAAGGATGTTTCGGGAGTTGTTGATTTTCGTTTGGTCGTGGATTTAGATGGTTTTTTTAAAGTAGGGTTTTTTAATAATGGTGGTTTTTCTGGGGAATGTGTTGGTTGTTGAGGTGGTTTTTGTGCAATAGAACATGAAGATGTAATACTAGGAGTTGGAATTTTTGCTGCTGGTTTTGATGGTGGTTTTTCTGGGGAATGTGGTGGTTGTTGAGGTTGTTTTTCTTTCATTGGAGATGAAGATGTTACGGTTGGAGTTGCAATTTCTGGTGCTGTTGATGAGGGTGGTTTTTGTGGGGACTGTTGTGGTTGTTGTGGTTGTCCCTCTTTTGATAAGGATGAGGATGTTTCAGTTCGAGTTGTATTTTGTTCTAATGTTGATGATGGTTGTTCTCCTGGTGAAGGTTGAGATAGTTGTTCTTTATTTGTGGATAAAGTTGTTCCTGGAGTTTCATCTGAACCCTGTTTCTCGAGTCCATTTGCTTCCATTTCTGCTTCCTTTGCAATTGAATTAACGTCAAACATCGTCCTCTCCCATGATTCAGACTGATTTTGTTCAGACACCATTACCACTTTGAGTTTGGAGGTTTTTAGAAAGTGATAGGAATAATATTTTTTTTATTGTAAATTGTAACTGCTTTAATGTTTGAAGGAATACAAAATTAATCTTTATTTAAAATAAAAAAATTGAATTGGATTTCAGTTTTTTTTTAATAAGAGATAAACCACAAACAATTATCAATAGGTAGTTTTTTCAAAACAGTTCTGAAATTTTAAATTCAAAATAGTTATTGTCTCATTTACCACTATCAACTATGTCTACATAAAAAAATATTTGAACAATAATATATCTAATGATGTCTTTATAAAAATTATAATCAAATTTCACATAATCAAGTTAGTATCCCAATTAAACGCATATGATCTTTTTGAATTGAACGATCTCACATTAATACTAAAAAAATACAACATATTAGCTTGTTTTAATACTTCATTCAAGTTAGACTTAATCTACTGGGTTGTTGAGTTGATTAAGAATTTCCCTAAAACATCAAATTGAACTTAATTTTTTTCACAATTTATGGGAGAAAAAGAATAACCTTGATTAAAACTTTTATATTAATATTACAATGTTTCTTGGGGAAAATTGATATAAAATGGCAATTCTGTAATTTTGTCCTAAATAAATTACCAAAACACCCCTATTTAATTGTTGCTTGTGTCAGTATCCCTATAGTTTGTCAGAATTACTTGAAAATGTCATTTTTAAATACAAGTTTGTATCTCAATTTGATAAAAATGATATCCCGGCCCTCACATTTTTCTGATCCAAATACAACTCAAATTCAAATGTAATCAATATTTATTGAAAATTAAAATTAAAAATTGCCCCCATTGTTGGACCACTTATCCTAGTCGAACATTTCATTTGAAAATCTTGACTATAAGTAGTTGGGATTTCCCTCTAAACTTGTAGTTTTTCCAGCTTAGTTGGCGCTATTTACAAGTGCAATACAAATACCAAAATGAAACAACACAATCAATTAACACAACATAAATTCTCTTTGTTACTTTGCTTGCCCCTGTGCTTGAATTTCTTTCCTTTTCAGCTTGAAAATCATCCAAAATCGGGTGTTCCATTACAGTTGTAATGGAAGGTTGAGGCGGTGGTTTGGATTGAGGTTCTATCTCCATTAGTTGTTCTGATTCCTTAATCACAAAGTCGTCCCAAAATGAATCCGAAAGGCTATATTCTCCATTGTGTCTGAAAATTCAGTCAAAATTTATGAACGCGTAAATTATAATGCTATAAATTATAACTAAAAATTCAATTTTTAAAACAGAAAAAACAAGGTTACACTTACTCTGTTGACACCATTGCATGTAGGGAAGGATTTTGAAGTATTTTCTAACTTTACAAGAAATTCTTTATAAAAATTATGGATTACTAGTTGGAGTGTTTTGATGGTTTTTGTTTTGGGGATAAGAAATTTGAAAAATGTTGTAAGTTTTTTAGAAGTGAACAAGTGTAAAACTTTTTGGGAGGGTTTGTGATGTTTTAAATTTTGGTAATTATTAGTCTATATGATCTAAAATAATTTCCTATTTACCAAATGAATTTTGTCAGCAAATTTTACAATATCCAGTTTTTTGGTTAATGTCTATGTAAATACGTTACGTCAACAGAAGCATCCTAAACGACATAAACTTATCCTAATGTTTTAATAATTATTCTCAACATACTAATTCACAACAATTATTTTTGGTTCATTCAAATTTTTTTAAGACTAAAAACATTCATTTTGTAGCATAGGACCCCTAACAAATAAATTTAGCCAATTTCAATTTTTTTTATTATTAAAAATCTATACAATATTGTTACAGTACACTTATTGTTAATAAATTTAATAAGTTTCTAGATCCCTTATTTTTTTAGGCACAAACAAAAGGAACAATATTACTAATTATAAGGCAAAAGCTAGGCGTTGGATAAAAACTAATAATAATACTTACATGATATCTAATTTATACAAAAAAGTTTAATTTAGATCACTAATCCATACTTTTTAATTTTCTATCATTTGTTCTTCAAATTGAATATCATGATTCATGTAATTCAATTAATTGATGCCTTGCAAGAGGGATAATACATCTATAAATAAAAATAATTTTTTTTTTGAAAAAACAAATATCCGTGGATAGTATAAAACAACTATTTCAATCTTATATGTTTGATACAGAAAAAACAATTAAAAATAAGAGAAGTTCAGTTTAGTATCATTTTGTTTTAAATGGTATTTCAAACATTATTAGAAAATGGAGGGGAAAAGCTGCAATCTTTTGAATTTACCATGTGACAAAGTAATTAATGCAATTGTTACTCGTTAATTAGTTTTATTAATTACGTTTATTGGTATTCCAGACACTAAATACAATTACATTAATTACTTCACCCTTTTACCTTCCTTTATGTCGTCATGAAAATTACTTCTAATATGTTGTTTTATCTTATAAAATGTTTTTTGATCTCGTAATTGTTGAATATACAGATCAAATTTTTATTTTTCTAACTATAATTTTTTAGGAAATTATATTATATTACAGACCAAATAAATTTTTTCATCGTAAATCATCATCCGGAATCATCATCATCATATTCCATTCCCTTAGTCCTCATCCTAAAAAACATCGTAGTCAGTCGTAACTAACAACCTATTCATCATAGTCATCGGTCATCACAATCATTGTATCAGTACTTCATCAGGAACTATACTACACAATTTACATTAGTCATCATCATCCATCATCAGCATCATCATAGACACAATCCTCCTCCTAATCACCAACCACACTATAGTCAATAATCAATAACAACCAATTCATCATAGTCATCGGTCATCATAATCAAGGTGTCAGTAATTCATCGGAAACAATATTACACGATTATCATTCGTCATCATGAATCATTGTTAGCATCATCATCATCATTAACATCCATTATCATCATCGTTATCATCATCTCCTCGTTGTCATCATAATTTTTTGGTATTATTTTTGTGTTTTAATTTTGGTCAAAATTTTAACTGTGTTTGTAATTTTATTTCAATTGGTCATTAAACTTGACTTTTGGATATGTGTATTTTTTCTTATTTTTTTTCATGACTTAGTCCCTTTTTTTTTTTTTGGTTTTTCAGGATATAAGGATTAAGAATAACAAGGGCCTTCATGCTTAAATCAAATATGGAAGTTTTTGCAAACTTTGTATTTTTGTATAGTTCATACAATGTAATTAAATATTTGCAGTAGTACATTTTATTGAAAAAAATTATTTGTAATATATTTTACAACATGAATAACACAAATTAGTCTACAATTACTCATTTTGGATTTGTACTAATTTTATTGTGTTAGATCAAAAAACCAAATATAGGATCACAAATAATTATGTATAAAAAGTTTATATGTCAACTTGTTATCCAAATAAAGCATAAATAATCCTCATATTATGATGTACCACGATCAATTGTCCATTTTGTTATCCAAACTGTGAGTTACATTTAAAATTTTATTTAAAATGCAATTGGAATTACTTTAAAGATATAATACAAACAAATTGAAATACAAAAATAAATTCATTTCACTTCATCAATTACATCTATATAAAGAACATCAAAATTCAAGTTCTAAAATACTATTCTTCATAGTTCAAGCAACACTTAAAAATTACATACTAATAATTTTAAGTAAATAAATTCGTAATAACAACGGAGATTATGACAGAAACAATCACATGAAACCAAATCCCATAGTGCTGGGTATTTTTTTTCAATCTGTACATTTTCCTTCTTCCTCTTGTTCGTCATCTGTGTCAGCTCATCCATTAGTACTTGTTTTTCAATTGCTAAACATGAAAACTTGTCTTTCCAAGAATTAACCTCATTTTGCAACTCTGTTTTCACACTCAAAAGTGTGTTAATCTGATCAGTTTGCCACTGATTGTTTCCTTCATCTATCAATCTCCAATAATTGCATCCATTTCTTCCACTAGAACTACTTCTTTGAGCAGTCGGAATGTAGGATTTGCACCGTACGAACCTCCTACCAGGATTCATGGATGTCCAAGAAACGAGCTCAACAGGAGGAATTCTACAACGGCACAAACCTCTTGTTTCACTTCCTACTGAACCCTCACTTCTTACAGACATTTTAATGCTAAATATATTATAATTCTGAGATTTTGAAATTTAAAGAAAAAGAGAAGCAAAGAATAGATTTTATCTAATTAAAACAAAGAACTAGAGTATGTGAGAGGATAATTAGGTATATAAGAAAAGGGGGGAAATATTTAATTTTGAATTTCAAAACTAAAATTGAAATTAATTATCAAACTGGACCCCAATCTTCATACATACGAATTCTTATTTGTAGTCAAAAAATATTTTATCTTATAAATTGGAATATGATCCTCAAATAACATGAATCATCATAAACGTAATTATCCACCACATTCAGTTGTACGTTTTTATGATGGTCAATTTTATAGAGGTGGTAAACGTGTCGTATCGTGAGGAGTTCGTTTCGTGTCATTTAATTAAATGGATTTAAACCCCTCAACCCGCAGCTTAACTTCCCACTTCTCCACTACCCCACTTACACATACCTTTATGAAGTCATGCAAACTTTTTTCTTATATGTTTTTTAATCCTAAGAATTTTTTTTTTGATCTCGTAATTGTTGAATATACAGATCAAATTTTTTTTATAGCTGACATTTTTCATAAGATTGTATTACGTTACAGAGAAAATAAATAATTCTTTCATAATCTCCAACAAAAACAAAATAAACATTTCATATTATAAATCATAAAGCTTCTATAAAAGAGATAAAAGATCATATATTAAAGTTAAGGATCATTAATTCAAATTTTCAATAAACCTAAACCCTCTTTCCTAAACCCTAAACCCTCTATCCTAAACCCTCATTCCTAAATCCTCCTTCCTAAACCATAATAGACCAATACAAATGGTCAATCACTAACAAACTATTCATCATAGAAATTGATCATTACAAATAATGTATCAGTATTTCATCATAAACTATATTTACAATACGACATGATCATCATTTGTCATCAATATCCATCATCATCATCATAGTCAATCATCAATAACAACCTATTCATCATAGTCATCGGTCATCATAATCAAAGTATCAGTAGTTCATCAGAAATAATATTACACGATTATCATACACATCATGAATCATTGTCATCATCATCATCATCATTAATATCCATTATCTTTCTCCTCGTCGTCATCATAATCATAGTATATCATAACAAACAACCTTTTCACCATAGTCATCGATCGTCACAATCAATGCATCGGTAGTTCATTTGAAACAATAATAGACGATTATCATTCGTCATCAACAATCATCGTAATCATCATCCATCATCCTTCTCGTCGTTGTTATCATCATCATAGTATATCATCACAAACAACCTATTTATCATAGTAATCGTTCATCACAATCAATGTATCACTTGTTCATTAATTCATCTTCATCAACAACAAGCATAATGAAATAATCAAGTATTAATTTTTTTTAAATGATAAATACATTATTGTCATTATACTTGTACATATTTAAAAAAAAAATGGATTACTCATTTATAGCCCTCCAAATATTTTATTACTCAAATCTCATCCATAGGATCAAAAGCACATGGATCACTAATCCTAACCTTTAGATTAATATGCATTCCAATATGACCCCTTGGATCAAAAACACATGGATCACTAATCCTAACCTTTAGATCTATGATTGATTAATCTGAGCCACTCACTTTTTTTGGATATAATAACACAAAGAACTAAAACCTAAACTAATTTCTTTAAAAAAAATGCAGTTGTTCATCCTCTGACTCCTCTCTCTCTCTCTCTCTCTAACGTCTTCAAGCAGCTTCAGTTTTTTAAGTTTGATATTCAATTTTTTGAAGGTTAGATTTCATTTTAGCTTAATTATGTTTTGGTTTTTTGTTTATATTATTTTCAGTACTAAATTCGTCTGACTTTTCTTTGTCAGGCACTACAAGAGTCCTCGAATATTTGGACAAGAATCCAGAAATAAGAGAAGCTGAAGAATGTTTAATTCAAGCTTCTATTTTTCATTATTTTTTAAGTATTGGGTTTGATTTTTTTTTTGTCTATTATGTTGGAGAACTTTGTTTAAGTTTTGTCTATTATTTTTTAAGTATTCAAACTAAATACTTGTTTTTTTTTTTTTAAAGTTTTATTGGAGGACTTTGTTTTTTTTTTAAGGACGAATTTCTTGATTTGGTATATTTAGGATTTAAATCGAGAATTTTTGGGTATTATTGTTGTTTTTTAATTTTGGTCAAAATTTTAATCGTGCCCATTTTTAAAAAAATTAAAATTTAACTGTGTTTGTATTTTTTTTTTATTGCGGTTTAAACTTGTCTTTTGAATATGTCTATTTTTTCATATTTTGTTTCATGACTTAGTCCTTTTTTTGGGTTTTTTAGGATATAAGGATGAAGAATAACAAGGAATTTCATGCTTAGACAAAATATTTTTTTATTTTTGTATAGTCCATACTCCAATGTAATTAAGTATTTGCAGTTGTACAATGTCAATTTTGTATCCAAATAAAGCATAAATGATCCTCATATTTTGATGTACCACGATCAATTGTCCATTTTGTTATCCAAACTGTGAGTTACATTTAAAGTTTTATGTGGAATGCAATAGGAATTGCTTTGAAGATATAATTAAGTATATAAAATAGGGGGGAAATTTTTATATGTAGTTAAACATTGCTTTGAAGATATACAATTGAAATTAATTATCAAATTGGACCCCAATCTTGAAACATAAGGAATAATCCTCACACTATACGAAGCCAAATGACCATACGAATTCTTATACGTAGTTAAAAATAATTTCATTTTATAAATAGGAATATGATCCTCAAATAGCATGAATCATCATAATCGTACTTATCCACCACAATCAATTTTACGTTCTTATGATGTTCAATTTTATAGAGGTGGTAAATGTGTCGTGTCGTGAAACGTTCATTTCATGTCATTTAATTAAACGGGTTCACACCCCTCAACCCTAACCCCACCCATTTAATAAACAGGTTGTATCGTGTCAACCCGTTTATATTAAAAGTGTCGAAATCATTGACCCAAATTCGTTTATTTCGTGTCGACTTCGGGTCGTGTTGGCGGGTTATATTATTGTCATATTTTAAACGAAGTTATCTATTAGTTTAATTTTAATTAGTAAATATAAACGTCATTTGTACAGGTTCTCTTTATAAAATTTTGATCTATTATGTTAGAACGTAAGATTTATAGGGTGCAAATTAAAATACAAAATGTAGACAATATATGATCGTAATAAAAAATTTATACTCCGTAACACAATATGATCCTAATAATACATAGGATGCAAATTAAAATTTTGATCCATTATATTATAACGTAACATTGAAAGAACACATAACTTCCCACAGCTTAACTTACCACTTCCCACTTCTCCACTTCCCCCACTTACTCCTCTGTAACTTCTTTTCATTGCTTTACTTCTACATATTGCTACAATTTCAGTGGCTACATATATATATATATATATATATATATATATATATATATATATATATATATATATATATATATATATATATATATATATATGTCAACCATTATACAAAAAGACACTTTCTCTACCATTATTTTAGTCTCTTCAATAAATAAATCTCTATTCTAAGTTTTTTTTTTCTTTAAGTAAAAAGTTGAAATTAAACCATGGAGAAGGACGATATTAATAACCATGAACGTGACAATTCAAGTGAGAAGGTATACTATTTCAATTTTGAAGATTTCCATGTAAATTTTAAAATTTTCATGCTTTGTTCAATCTATTCTTGAATTTTCAATGGCTCAATCAATTCTTGAATTTTGTAAAGTTGTTGATTATCTTTTGTGAAATGGGATTTTGCATGCATTTCATTATTGATGAATTTTCATAAGATGCTAATGGTTATTGTGAAATGTAATTTTTGTTCATTCAATCTTTTGATGATTTTTTATAAGTAAATAATTTACTTTTGGTGTAATGGATTGTGAATTACTCATCAATTTTATTATGTTGATAATGGTGGTTTGTCAAATACTCCGTAAAACATTCATGGTGATATTAAAAGGTAGAAGATAAACTCTGTTGTACTAAGTGACCCTTCACATTCCTCTTTAACTTTTAACAATTTCAATGCACACGCAACATTAATACTATTCCTCCTTTTCTTTTTTTAACGACTTCATAGTCGTCATCAGGAATCATAATAGCCTTTCCCTTGTCTTTTGTCTACCAAAATGGAGATACAATATTACATTAAAATTTTATGCACAGTATTGCATTTTTCTTGCCTTTTAGAAATCGTTGTTCATTTTCATAAAGTTTCCTATGACTTGGCCTTTTCCCTTTGCCTCTACGATCCGTGGGATCTAGAATCTTTTTTTGGCAATCCAAACCCTCATCTTGATTGTTATTTTCAGCTTCTTTTCCCAGCAAGTAGGGTTGTCTTCCATAAACTTTACCAAATGTGTCCACATTTCGTGGTACTTCTTGACATTCTTCAACTAAAGTTTTTACTTGTGACTTCAACTTTACCAAATTTTCCAGAAAAAAGTGTATGGTTTATCATGCATAGTGGCTAAAGAAGCAATATCATCATATTCCTTTTGCAAATCTAAGTATTTTTTTCCTTGTGGATTTCTTTCAGGGTTGAAATATGGCACTAAAATTTTAGTGTACTAATCGGTCCATTTTGGACCCATTTTCCGGCTTCGTTTCACTTGTCTTTCGGGCCTTTTAGACTTTATTTCATTGCTTTTTATTCTTTTAGTATAGAATTAGCTTATTTCTTGGTTTCCTTCATTAAAGTTGTGTTTTATTTGTTTTCTTGAATAATTGGGCTAAATTTAGAAGCATTTCAAGTGCTCTTGCATATATAGGCTGATTCAAAGACTCATATCTTTTTTTATGTAACTCTTTTTAAGGTGATTCTACTTGGAAAAGATTCCTTATTACAAGAGCTTTAATTTGATATATTATATGCTCAATTCCGCTAAGAAACGAAGGAGATATGAGCATTTGAAGATCGAGTGCGCAGATCTGCACGACCGTGCAGCTACCCTTCCTTTGAGCACGATCGTGCAGCTTATTACTGCACGATCGTGCAGCATGCTCGTGCAGAGGTCAGAGAGCCCTTTTTGGAGAGCACGACCGTGCAGGCAAACCTTGCACGATCGTGCAACTTGACCTTCGTTTTGCCACGCCTGTGCAAGGTTCAACTGCACGGTCGTGCAGCTTATTATTGCACGATCGTGCACGACCTGCAGCACGTGAAATTTTCTGATTTTGGCCGTGTATTGTAGGGAACTTTTAGAGATTAGTTTGGAGAGTTTTTTGGCTATGTTTTAGACACTAAGTTTCCGATCAAATTTTGGCGCTGTTGCCGGGGAACTCTTTTCGGTTTCGGTTGTGAACTTTTTGATCCAAGTTATTGCTTTCATTTTTTTTTTTAAATAATTGTGATTGTCAGTACTAATATCTTCTTTAGCACTTCCAACCACAACGTCCAATTTCACCATCCATCCTCAATACACAAGGATGGTGCAAGCGGACCAATTTTCTTTCTTTTAATAATTTTTATTTTTTCTTTCTTTTTTTTCCCTTAATTATTGTTGCTTGCATTTTTGTTGGCTTTTAGTTTCATGATGGCTAGTTTCTTTATTCCTCAATTTGAAGGTGAGTCATTTTGGGTGTATTTTAATCGTGTTCAAGGTTCACTTCCATTTAACCACACTTATGATTTGTGGCAAATGTGTGAAGTCATATATTCGGGTCTGAATGCTTTTACTTTTAATGTTGTTGAGTCTAAGCATAATGGTGAGTTTCGAGCTTTAACCTTAGGTAATGCTTGGAATTTTTATTGTTGGCTAGCCCAAGACACCTATGAATGGGATATGGGTACCCATTCTAGCCAATTTCAACCCAACTTTGGTTCATTTTCTCATTTTTCTCCTAATTGTAGTGATGTGCATCCTAATTTTCATTCTTCACATGATTGCACGCATTACAAGCAAGATTCTCATGTTTCTAGTGATGAAATTAGCTATGACCCGTCCCTTCTTGATGAGTATCTAAGGCCTTCTAACTTTGTTAATACAATTGTTTGTACTCCTGAAGCGATAAAGAGCTATAATGACTTGATTGACAAATGTTTTGAGGTTCACAAATTTCTACCAAAAGGAGGAGAGGGAAGACGAGTTATCTTTGAGAAAATAAGTAAACTAATAAAGAGACTTGAGATAATAGAATCTTGCTTAGAGGATGAGATGGATGATCTAGGATTTACGATTAACCATGAGGGCGGTTGTGGCAAGGATGGCTCAAGCCCTACTTTGATGAATCCGATTCAAGAGGAGGTAGATGTTGCTCTAAAGGACTATGGCGAATCCTTTGAACCCATTTTTGCATCTCCATCTCCTCTTGAGCCCACTACCCCTTCCTTTCTTTCTTCACCTAAATCGTCCAATCTCCATGTTTCCATTGAGGAGGAAGAGGATTTTCTTAGGGTTTTAAGTGAATGTGATGGTGGCGTAGCCCATAGTGATGACTCTAGTGATAGTGAGGATGAGGAGTTTTGTTTTGATTTTGAAAATCCTCTCTTTGAGAATGATGATACCTTTCGTGAGTTTCTAAATCCTCTTTTTGAGGATGATGACGAAACTCATGAGTATCAAGATTCACTTTTGGAGGATGATGATGTTAAACCTCATGTTATAATTGAGTCTCGTTCTTGCCCCACCTTACCTAGGCCGTGTGTCCTAGTTCCTTCATCACCCATTTTTCTTCCACCTTATGTTTGTTGTCCGCCTTTTCATGGGTCTTTTCCCCTTCTTGAGCCTCATGACTCTTCTCTTGATGCCATAGCGACAAAAGTGTATAGTAATTATAGTTTTACTTCTTTTTCTTATTTTGATTTTATTTCTTTTAGTTTTTGTTTTTCTTTTAATTTTGTTCCCCTTCCCCCACATAAGCGAAGGATGACATTCCATGGTCATTTTCCTTATTTCCTTCTCTTTGCTTATGTGGTGCTTTCTAGATTTAGTGGCGATGTCCATGACACGCTACTACGAGCTTTGCGATGCTATTTACTAGATGGCATCCTTCTCCCTTGTACATAGTTTTCCTTGGCTTTCCCTTCTTTTCTTTTTTTCCCCTTTTTTTGTTTTGTTTTTGGAGTTTGGTTCTTGGTTTATATTCTTTTGCAGGTGTGACGATTGAGCAACACAATTAGATAGATGATGGTAATACTTGTGGAATTAGAGTTTGTGTTGTTTTGATTTGAAGCTTGCTTCGGTGAGATTGCTCCAAACCCTACTCCTTTTTATTTCTTGTTTGCATAGTTTTAGGTTTAGTATTTAGGAGGAGTTGATAATCGAGGATGTTTGGCTTTTAATTTTCGGCTTTCAAGCCCATTTGAGGATTTCTGGATATCGATGGCGTTGGGCCTCGATTTTATTTTGATTGGTTGCTTGATTGTTTTCTTGTGTTGAGCATGCTTGATTTGTGATTCCTCAATTTTATTTTTATTTTGTATTTATTTAATTTTAAGCTTCCTTTTCTTTGTTTTCTTTTCATTTATTTTTTTCTTCTTTTCCTTTTTCTTTTCTTGTTGTTTATTTAATTAGCCGACTTTGTTGAGTGTAGTTTGTGTATATTTGAACCTTTTTTTTCTTTTTCTAGTGAATAAGGCATGCTTAGGAGCTTTTCTTTTGACCTTTTATGAGTTAGCGAGATTTTGAAAACTTGTACAAACTTCTGTGTTCTAGGTTAGGGGTACTGGTAAGATTGGTTGAACCTTTGGGGAATTTGAAGCTTACTAGGAGTATTTGAACCTTGGTGGGGATTTTAGGTAGCCTTCTCCGTGCATTGCTAGTTTTGGGCGCCAATTTCCTCTACCTTTGAGCCCTGATCAAGAGTTTGTCTAGGATTTCCCGAGTTTCAAGTGACCGAGCCGCCCTTGTGGACGACGAAGGCATTCACTTTTTAGTTAATTTCATTTTTCTCCCTTTTCATTCACTTTTTCTTTTTTTTTCCACATTTTGTGATTAGGCTTTTTCTTTGTCGTGTTGGCTTTTGTTTTTCGTTTTTTCTATTCACCTTTGGAGCCCTTTTGAGTTTGAGCTTTTCTTTCTTTGAGCCACATTACAAACCATTTCCTTTACTTTTATTTCACCCTTTTAGGTAAGTGAAGTTAGGGGATATTGGTGTTGCTTAGTATGGTTATGAGCTATGGAAATGTAAAGTCTAAGCATCTTTAGTTCTCTTATTTGTGAATTTTCATGAGAAATAAAGGCCGACTAAGTGTGAAAAAGGCAACATCTTCATTAAGTTTAAAAAAAAAAGGAAAAAAGAAGTATTTCATTACTAGGAGAAAAAATGAATTTATTCTTTAGAAATTCAAAGAAAATTAAAAAAAAAAACAAAAATAAAAAATTTCCTCCTTCCATTTCTCACAATGAGGACATTGTGTCCTTCAAGCTTGGGGAGGGGGAGGAATTCAAAAAAAAAAAATGAAAAAATGTGTTCATTTTTGTTTTGTTAGGACCTTGTGAAGTTTTTTTGGTCCATTTTGTGTAAGTTTATTTTTTTTTAATAAGCTTGGGGGAGGTTATCTCCGGTATTTTGGTTTTAGTGTGATCCCTTGTGTTTTGTACTTCACTTTAGGGCACCACCAAATAGCCAAATTTTTCCACACCCTTACCCAAGCCTTACGTTACATCCATAATAAGTCCTTCCGACCCATGCGGGGTTGAGTCCTCCTTGTCTTTTGGGGAACTAGCCAAGTATATTGAGCGGGCGAACAAGGGGAGTGATGGGGGGTTAACTCTAGCTCTAAAATAAATGATCCATTCACAACAGATCCGTTTTCCCTTTTCTTTCCGGTTCCTTCGCGGAATCATGAGACACTCCTAGTTAAGTGGATTTGAACTCTTTGGTTGGTTTGTGGTATGATTGGTAGAACTAGCTTTAGGACTATTAGGTTGTGCATAGTTTTCTTAGTTTTCTTTCTTTCTTCCTTTTGGGTCAATTTCTTAGGTCCTTTGCATGCCAAGTTTGGTAGAATTAGGAAACTTTGTGTTCTTTTCTGCGCATTCTCCTATTTCGGCTATAGAGTTTATTTATTCTCCTTCTTTTCTTTTTAGTCTTAGCTTAATTTGTAGTTGGTAAGAGTTATGGGTTAAACTCTTTGGAAACCCTTACGAGAGCATACTCGTCCTCATTGCCGACTTTGGGGTTTAAATGGCTTGTTACTTGTGCTAAAAGTGACCGTGATTCCTACGAAAGTGAGTTAGACTTTTTTTTTTCTTTTTTTCTTTAGTTTTCTTTGCTTGAGGACAAGCAAAAGGCAAGCTTGGGGGATTTTGATCGGTCCATTTTGGACCCATTTTCCGGCTTCGTTTCACTTGTCTTTCGGGCCTTTTAGACATTATTTCATTGCTTTTTAGTCTTTTAGTATAGAATTAGCTTATTTCTTGGTTTCCTTCATTAAAGTTGTGTTTTATTTGTTTTCTTGAATAATTGGGCTAAATTTAGAAGCATTTCAAGTGCTCTTGCATATATAGGCTGATTCAAAGACTCATATATTTTTTTCTATAATTCTTTTTCAGGTGATTCCACTTGGAGAAGATTCCTTATTCCAAGAGCTTTAATTTGATATATTATATGCTCAATTCCGCCAAGAAACGAAGGAGATATGAGCATTTGAAGACCAAGTGCGCAGATCTATACTTTAATGAAGGAAATTGAATTTGAGGATCGAGTGCGCAGATCTATCCACAAGCAGGTTATGTTCTCGTCAATTGAATTTGAGCATCATTTTATTGAATTGAAATTATTATTGTTAACGATCTGAACTTATTTTTACCGAACTTGCTTTTATTGCCAAATTTATCTTGACTTGCTTTTATCAAATTGAAATTATTGTTATGGAGCATATTTTTACCCGATTGATCTTAATTTGCTTTTATTGAATTGAACTTGTTATTATCAATTTGAACTTATATTTATCGAATTTATCGTAACTTGCTTTTATTGAATTGAAATTATTGTTACCAATCTGAACTTATTTTTACCGAATCAATGTTAACTTGATTTTATTGAATTGAACTTATTATTGCTATCAATCAAAACTTATTTTTACCGAATTGATATAATTTTTATCAAATTCCTTAACAACTTATTAATGCTTGAAACTTAGATGTCAATTCAGCTCGAACACACCCATAGTTAGATCTATTCCAATGTACAAGAACATGATCTGATTCTGAAAAAACATAAACCAAATCCGACTGTTTTTATAAAAAAAAATCCAGCTTTGAGTCGAGGGAGGCTCAAAGTGGGATCCTATGAAAGAAGAACTGGAAGTTAGGGCTTGGGGTTTAGGGTTTAGGGTTTAGGGTCAAGGGTTAAGGGTTTATGGCTATATATTTTTAGCTCAACAATCTACATTCAAATACAACAGTTGAAGTTTATAATTTTTTTAATATAAAAAATATGTGTTTGTAATGTATAGAGTTTCTGAATTTGACTTTGGATTTTTATATTAACTTTAAAAAATGCTTCCAGAGAGTTTCCTAGGCGTTTTCAAGTATTAGAGTATTATTTTTACAATATAATGCTAAGTCCTAGAGGTTTCCATGCTCCATGGGTTTATGGTATACAATCAAATAAAAAATTCTTCCTGCGTAAATGAATTCTTGCAACATTTGCTATTTTGGGATGTTTTTGAATTCTTGCAACAAAATACTAAATTTCCTTATTTAGCAATATTTAGCAAGTTTTACCTATTTCTCTCTCCTAATTTTACTAATCTATCAAACAAATACCAAGAAAAAACCAACTTTTCTTTATGGGACCACGTCATCTTATTTCTCTCATCTACTTTTACCTAATCTACCAACTTAAACATACGTCCTAAACATACTTACAAAATTATTTTTGGAGTCCGTGCCGGAGTTCTTTGTTGCAAGAATTTGTTTACGGAGGAAGTATTATTATTACAATATATTACACTCTGTCAAATATAAATTAATATTATTTTTATATGCAATATATTACACTCTGCCGGAGTTTATTTTTACTTATTTGAACTTTTTTTTAACTTATTTTGTGAGAGTGACAAATAATAAATTTGTTTTTTTAACTTTTTTTATTTATCTAAATTTTTCAAGACTTATTTTTTCTGAAAATTAGAACAATTTTTTTTTTTATTTTAACATTAAAATAGAACATATATATCTAATTTCATGAATTTTTTTTTAAAAATAAGATGTTAACCAGTTGTAATTGGAACACAAAGTTGTCTCCAACAAGTTAAAAAAAAAAAAAGGTTAAAAACATGTATTTAATGTTGTTTCACGCATGGTAGTAACTTGCTATGGAGAAATGGAGAAAACTCTTAGACTTCTTCCATGTCTGATTCAAAATTTTGATTTTTCTTTGAAATTTAACATAGTTAGGGAGCTATATAAGCTCACTCCATCAGTTCAAAACAACTTCATCTCACTCTCAACTTCTTGAAAAGACCTTTCGAAAAAAAAAATCTTGCAAAGAAAAGGAAAATGGGAGAAACAAATATGAATCAGTCACTAAGTG
Source organism: Salicornia ramosissima (assembly GCA_951394345.1). Classification (NCBI taxonomy): domain Eukaryota; kingdom Viridiplantae; phylum Streptophyta; class Magnoliopsida; order Caryophyllales; family Amaranthaceae; genus Salicornia; species Salicornia ramosissima. The sequence continues at coordinate 15,244,497 of OX596234.1, read as the reverse complement.
TTAGCATTTCACCAAGTGGTCTCAAAGCCTTGTACGAAGAAACAATGTTTGGCCACAACAAGCTAAGTATTGAGGTTAAGGAATTGATTAAGCGATTGATTATATTGGATGAAGGTCCAAAATTGAAGAAAGCCATTGCCATGGATCTCCCACTTGTGACTCTCATGAAATTCTACGAAGAAGAAGGCTATCGCATCACCAGCCCTTCATGTGTGTCTCCCACAACCACCAATACTCCAAAAATGAAGAAGAAATTGTTTGTGGGCAGTCCTCCGTCAACAAGCGAAAAAGCTAAAAATACTCCTAGGGGAGGTGATTCTGATAAAATTGAGAAAACTATTTCAAAGAATTATATTGAGATTGTCGACGTTGATTCAGAATGAGTGTTATTCGAATTAGGATGATTGTGGAAGGGGCACTTAGCAATCTTAGTAAATTTTTTTTTTTTTAAGTTTTAGATGAATGGAAGGAGGAAGGTATTTTGGTTTTTTAGGCTTTTGTCCTTTGTAGTCTTTTGGTATGTATTACTCTTTGAATGGGAGGAGGAAGGTATTTTTGTTTTTTAGGCTTTTGTCCTTTGTAGTCTTTTAGTAATTACTCTTGGTATGAATGAAAAGTCACATTTTATTGTTGGAGTAATTTAAAAGCATTATTTTTTTATTTCTTACAATTCTTTTAATTTTTTATTGCAGTATATTTTTTTATTTCTTTCAGTTGTTATATTTACTGAGTTTTTTGTTAAAAAAAATTTAGAAGCAAATTCTAGAATCCACACCTAGAGAGAGAAAACGTAAAAAAGGGAGGAAAAAAATCATTTGGAATTAACTTTTCCACCACCTAAATCCCTGGTATGTCTTGATTTCTTGAGCATTCAAACATTAAATCCCTAATTTATTTATTTTCAGATTTGAGATTTAGAAATTTTGTCATAGTTCGAAGTAATTCAGGAACAAAAATGGTAATTACCATTGTAGATGTTAAACTGATTTTTGTTTTAATTTTTCACTGATTTTGTTCGAATTTTTCTTTTTTAAATGATTGATTTGTTTTGGTTAATGGTAATCTTTGTCAATTGTTTATTTGTTTGTTAATGGTAATGTTTATTGTTTAATTTTTTTTTTCATATTACCCGTTAGCCAATTTCTTTAGGTCTATCATTGTTGATTTGGGGAGTTTTATGTTCATTTCTAAACAAATAAATCTTTAAATCTAATAATTTTAGATAATTTTGTTAGTTTAATTTTACAGAATTCTTGCATGTGTATTTATAATCCAACAATCTTCTCCCACCTTAAAAAAAAAACATTTCAGGAAGAATAGCTGGTGAAGCGTTTGATGCGGCCGTCGGTGAACTAGAGCGGTACTAGCTTCGATGCAACTAGCGATGAAGTAGAGCGGTGCTAGGCTGCTGGATTGGTGGAGTATTTGGAGGCTACTCATGCCAGGTATTTTTTGAGATTGTGGTTAAAGATGAGAATAATGAGGAAGAGGTATAATGTCAGATTATTTTTTAGGGTTATTACTTATTATAATGGGCTATGGGGAGTTGGGCTTACGAGGTTTGATATTAGTAATGGACTTTTTCCCTTTTTTTTTTTAATACAACTACATTAGTTCCCGTGTTACGCACGATTATTACAAAAGTATATATATAAAATATTTATATCATCAGTCCTTAAAATATGCTCGAATTTGACTATTGGTATTATTCATATTGTAACTTTGACATTATTTAATTTTATACATGCAACTAGAAAATAGAGTCGTGTAGATCTCGTTTGATTCGTCTCGATATATACTTTTCAAATATATAATTTTTATATTTTTTTTATATATATAAAAAATTGTAAATCATAAATCCCAACCATATGTTAAGAAAAGGAGTAGTGATGACAAAAAGAGTCTAATTTTCTATTCTATTACAATGGTCAATCATAAAGAGTCTAATTTTCTATTCTATTACAATGGTCAATCATAAATCCCAACCATATGTTAACAAAAGGAAGTTTCAGTCACAAAAAATTCTCATGTATATGATATACTTTTTTGGCCTTGATGACAAACTTGTATATTAACTGAATTTGAGTCTCTTTCCACCTTCACTTCTTGGATCAAAGTAATTTGAACCGCTCGCGCTTGTATATTTAGTAGACTACAATAGAAGAAAAAAATAAACCGACAAATGCAAATGTTAACTTGTTATTGAGTAGTTAAACACAATACATAGTAGTAATTACAAACATAACTTACTTGCATGACTTGGAGCGGCGGGTTACTGGTCACAAAAGTTTGATATGCATTTGTGCTGGATGTCACAACCTTAATACATAAAAATAGAATTTGTAAACTAGAAGGTTATATAATGTTTAGCTTACTACAAGCATTTGTATATAATTTTAAACTAAAAGGTCACAAAACTAGAATTGAAGCATTTGCATATAATGTTGAACTTACTGGAGTCACTTGAAGCGGAGGGTTATAAGCATTTGCATTCCCATATCGATTATACAGGTTTAACTGTGTCAAAGGATTATATTAATAAATTTCATATTTAAATAGTTACAAAGTAGTAATATTAAGACAAATTATGAAAAAAGAACTTACTTGTGAATTCGACGAGCTACCAATGTAATGTGGCATCATTGGATATAACATCCCACTCGCTTGATATTGATCCTATTAAAACGTGGTAGCCAAGATTGCATTATATGTATGACACAAAGTTGCAAAGAAAGACATAACATAAACTTAGATTGTTACTTTATCGGTCCATATGTATGGTTGTCTGCATTTTTCTTGCCTTTTAGAAATCGTTGTTCATTTTCATAACCTTTCCTATGACTTGGCCTTTTCCCTTTGCCTCTACGATCCGTGGGATCTAAAATCTTTTTTTGGCAATCCAAACCCTCATCTATATTGTTATCTTCAGCTTCTTTTCCCAGCAAGTAGGGTTGTCTTCCATAAACTTTACCAAATGTGTCCATATTTCGTGGTACTTCTTGACATTCTTCAACTTAAGTTTTTACTTGTGACTTCAACTTTACCAAATTTTCCAGAAAAAAAGTGTATGGTTTATCATGCATAGGGGATAAAGAAGCAATATCATCAAATTCCTTTTGCAAATCTAAGTATCTTTTTCCTTGTGGATTTTTTTCAATGTTGAAATATGGCACTAAAATTTTAGTGTACTCCCTTACCAAATCCTTTCTCGAACGATTTATGATTTAATTTTCAGGAACACATAGAACATCCTCTTCATGATATACCCGAACCACATGATTGCACAACATCCCTCTAAACTCAAAGTTTTTACATTCACACTTCACATCGTAGAAGCCACGATCAAATGACACTTTAAACTTTTGCAAGCGTGGCCACGTAGCCTTCTTGGTCACCATTTCATACACACAAACTCTTCCATCATCTTCACTTTTTGTTGCACTAGTATATGTAACCATCCGCACTTGTTCTTCAAACTCTTCAAATTTTGTTGAAGTGTAAAAACGTTGAAATACACTCTCACTCACATATTCAGTGGAGCATAAGGTTGGTTTGTTCATTGATCGAAATGTTTCGTTTTCCTCCTCATTGGCTCTTTTACCTAATGCAAGACAATATTGCTCAACAAATTCTTTTAAAGTGGTATTGAGATTCATAAACGCTTTGAAAAAATTATTCATTCTCTCACTACGTTGTGTGCTAGACATTCCAACCCAAAAGTCATTCTTGAAATATACGGGAACCCATCGATGCCTCAAGTTAAACATATCATTAAACCAATTTATCTCATTCAAATCATGTTCCTTTATAATGTCCTCCCATTTCTTCTCAAACTCTTCAATTCGAAGAGAATCATGAAGAGCATGTTTTAGTTCTTGGTGGATTTTATCTCTCTCTTCATGAAAATTCAAGTGTTTCTTTGCAATTCTCATAATATGCCAAAGACACCATCTATGCTTTGTGTTAGGAAATATCTCTTTGATTGCATTCCCTATTTAATTAGATATTTTAAATGTTAGGAAAGTGATTTATTCAAACAAATTAAAATTATACGAAGTTACTAAAGTTTGCATAAACGAATTTGTATATAATAAATTTAAAACACCATCATCAAAAGGATAGAAAGTTTACCTATGGCCATGCATTGATCCGTAAGAATATCGCGAGGAGCTATGCCCGACATGCAAGCTAACCATGTCTTGAACAACCAAACATAATTGCTTGTATCCTCTCCCGAAAGTAGAGCACACCCGAGCAATATTGATTGGTTATGATGATTCACGCCTATAAAAGGACAAAAAGGCATCCTATACCTATTCCTCAAGTATGTGGTATCAAATGATACCACATCTCCAAAATCACGGTATGCAGCCCTACATCTACCATCATCCCAAAACACATTTTTAAGTTTACCATCGTCACTTGTGTCATACATATAAAAAAAGTTTGTGTCCTTGGAAGAAATTTCTAAGAAATGCTTCTCCATAGCTGCAAAATCTCCATCTTGAAGGCACAAACGTCTATATTTAGTGACTAAATTTCTACAATCTTTCTCAGAGAAAGGAACTTTTCCAAATCCTCCATAACACACAACAAATGTAGCAAAATTTCTACCTAATGGTACCCCTGCCTTTTCATTTGTAAGTATAATATCCTTATTGTGTGGACTAATGAATCTATAATTAGGCATGAATCTAGAATTTGAAGGGTCTAAGGGATGATTATGCTCTAAAAACAATGTGGTGAGTTTCCAATCTCCACTAACTTTATCAAATGTGGCTGTAATTTTTTCTTTACAACCAGTAACTTGTGTTCGTGATGGCTTTGACGGATCTTTCCCCTTTGGAATATATTTTCCTTCTTTTGTGCATGTCAACCTCAGTCGTGTACATTCTTTTTTGTTGTCACATTCTACCCCTTTTGCATTTTCTCGACTTCTAATTCTTATTTGAAACCCATTTTGCTTTCCAAATTAATGGTAGTAACCAATGACACCTTCATAAGAAACAAATGTAATTCCTACACTTGGGGGAGCTAGTGACTCTTCATTGTTTATATGCGTCGGTTGAGCTATAATATCCTCTTTTCCTCTATTCATGACATTATCAACTCTTGGCACACTAACATCTTGGTTGATTTCAGCCATATTGGATTCTAAATCTGTCCTGTATGCGTCGGTTTTCTAAATCTTGGTTGAAATCAACTCTAACATCTTGGTTGATTTCAGCCATATTTTGGCACACTCACCACATTTGATTGGAAACTCACATTTGGTTGTAAAGCAAAGATTACAACCACATTTGATAAAGGTAGTGGAGATTGGAAACTCACCACAGTGTTTTTAGAGCTTAATCATCCCTTAGACCCTTCAAATTCTAGATTCATGCCTAATTATAGATTCATTAGTCCACACAATAAGGATATTATACTTACAAATGAAAAGACAGGGGTACCATTAGGCAGAAATTTTGCTACATTTGCTGTGCGTTATGGAGGATTTGGAAAAGTTCCTTTCTCTGAGAAAGATTGTAGAAATTTAGTCACTAAATATAGACGCTTGTGCCTTCAAGATGGAGATTTTGTAGCTATGGAGAAGCATTTCTTAGAAATGTCTTCCAAGGACACAAACTTTTTTTACATGTATGACACAAGTGACGATGGTAAACTTAAAAATGTATTTTGGGCTGATGGTAGATGTAGGGCTGCAAACCGTGATTTTGGGGATGTGGTATTATTTGATACCACATACTTGAGGAATAGGTATAGGATGCCTTTTTGTCCTTTTATAGGCGTGAATCATCATAACCAATCAATATTGCTCGGGTGTGCTCTACTTTCGGGAGAGGATACAAGCAATTATGTTTGGTTGTTCAAGACATGGTTAGCTTGCATGTCGGGAATAGCTCCTCGCGGTATTCTTACGGATCAATGCATGGCCATAGGTAAACTTTCTATCCTTTTGATGATGGTGTTTTAAATTTATTATATACAAATTCGTTTATGCAAACTTTAGTAACTTCGTATAATTTTAATTTGTTTGAATAAATCACTTTCCTAACACTTAAAATATCTAATTAAATAGGGAATGCAATCAAAGAGGTATTTCCTAACACAAAGCATAGATGGTGTCTTTGGCATATTATGAGAAATGCAAAGAAACACTTGAATTTTCATGAAGAGAGAGATAAAATCCACCAAGAACTAAAACATGCTCTTCATGATTCTCTTCAAATTGAAGAGTTTGCGAAGAAATGGGAGGACATTATAAAGGAACATGATTTGAATGAGATAAATTGGTTTAATGATATTTTTAACTTGAGGCATCGATGGGTTCCCGTATATTTCAAGAACAAATTTTGGGTTGGAATGTCTAGCACACAACGTAGTGAGAGTATGAATAATTTTTTAAAGCGTTTGTGAATCTCAGTACCACTTTAAAAGAATTTGTTGAGCAATATTGTCTTGCATTAGGTAAAAGAGCCAATGAGGAGGAAAACAAAACATTTCGATCAATGAACAAACCAACCTTATGCTCCACTGAATATGTGAGTGAGAGTGTATTTCAACGTTTTTACACTTCAACAAAATTTGAAGAGTTTCAAGAACAAGTGCGGATGGTTACAGATACTAGTGCAACAAAAAGTGAAGATGATGGAAGAGTTTGTGTGTATGAAGTGTTGACAAAGAAGGCTACGTGGCCACGCTTGCAAAAGTTTAAAGTGTCATTTGATCGTGGCTCCTACGATGTGAAGTGTGAATGTAAAAACTTTGAGTTTAGAGGGATGTTGTGTAATCATGTGGTTCGGGTATATCATGAAGAGGATGGTCTATGTGTTCCTGAAAAGTAAATCATAAATCGATGGAGAAAGGATTTGGTAAGGGAGTACACTAAAATTTTAGTGCCATATTTCAACCCTGAAAAAAATTCACAAGGAAAAAGATACTTAGATTTGCAAAAGGAATTTGATGATATTGCTTCTTTAGCCACTATGCATGATAAACCATACACTTTTTTTCTGGAAAATTTGGTAAAGTTGAAGTCACAAGTAAAAACTTTAGTTGAAGAATGTCAAGAAGTACCACGAAATGTGGACACATTTGGTAAAGTTTATGGAAGACAACCCTAATTGCTGGGAAAAGAAGCTGAAAATAACAATCAAGATGAGGGTTTGGATTCACTAGTAGAAAAATACAATTTTGCTGCACTTCATTTGCGGCGGATTTAAGCATATGCAGCAAATAATAATACATTTGAGATTTAATGTATTATTATGTTTATATTTGTTGCAGTCTGTAATAAAGACCCCCCCAAATAACAATCTAATCTCTTTTGGTGCATAACCATATTACAACTGCCGCAAATTCAACTAAATTCTTTTTAAAAAAAAATCATTTTTGTTATGTAATATATATTAGTGGATGACCATTATACCCCTGTATATACTTTAGGGACATTCTAGAATTAGGGTTTGTTGTACATACTATTGACGGCTTGTATATATATCCCTTTACTGAATGAAATGATAGAATTTTCCCTTTTCACAACACGTTATCAGCAGAGCTCTAGGGTTAGAGAAAGAAAAAGAAAGAATTAGGGTAAAATAAGAAAAAGAGGAAAACCGTCGTCCTCCAACTTCATCTTTATTTTCTTCTACAAATCATGCATCTTTCATCTTTATCTTCTTAAATATAAACTTCATCTTTATCTTCTACAATTAATCTTTCATCTTCAATTTAAACTCAAAATTTATGACTTTCCATCTCCAATTTTATAAAATTCTTTGAGATAGAGCCGACCCACTGATTTTCGTTCTTCGGGAAATTAGACACCGCCACTGTACGACCTTCTTCCGTCGCGCCGCCGGAACCCATTAGCGTCGCCCCCAATTCCCGATCCTTCATTAATTTTACTGTAAGTTTTATGCTATAACTTTTGACATTTCGTTTGATTTATAGTTTGATTTTTGCTCGCATTTTCATTCGATTTTGCCGTTCATTTTTCGTTTGAATTTTCTTTCAAGTTTAAGATGATTTTCGTTCGAGTTTCGTTTTGTTTTTCACTCAAATTTTCCGTTCGAGTTTTAATTTGGGTCTGTTTTTCGTCCTTTTTTTCAATGGAATTTTCGTTTATTTTTCGGTAGAATTTCTGTTCAAGTTTAAGACGAATTTTGTTTGAATTTTTATTGAAGTTTTTTTCGTCCCAATTTCCAATTCCAATTTCGTTTGGGCATTTTGTTTAAGTTTTGCTTATTTATTTGTCTTATTTCTTGCTGGTGTTTAAATTAGGGTTAGCATTTTGTTTGGGTTTCATTCACTCTCACTCTCTTCCTTCAATCATCAATGGCAGCTTTCGACTATCGCAACCCTAGCTCCCTCACTTCCCCTTTTCCAGACCTTTAAAGGTATTTCACTTTTTTCCCCCTCTTTTATGTTTTTTCGTTTCCATTGTTAATTTCTTTCTTTTTCCTCTTTAAATTGAGTTGTGGCCATTCTTGTAAGGTGCCATTATTAGAACTTTTATCAATTTATCCTTCATTGTTATGGTAGAATTCATTTGTTTCTTTTTCAGAGTGCAACATTATCAGGTTAGATTTGTGCTTGTTGTTTCAGATTTTTCTACTAGTAATTTTTTAGGTTTTTCTTTTCATTTTTGTTGATTTTGTTGAATTTGCTCTAATTTAATTGTAATTTTGTGGTTTTCTGTTGATTTGTGATGTGGACATGCGGCAGAGCAACAGCGGTGAAGTGGCGGCGTCGTGCTATGCAGGTGGCGACGGGAGAGGTGGCGTTGAGCAGCGTCGTTAGCAAGTGGCGGAGGCAGTGTGAGCAAGGGCGGCTTCGATTGATAGTGTTTGGCGGCGGCTTCGAGCGGTAGTGTTGAGCAGCGGCGAGAATAGGTTGTGTCTCGGGGGCTGCAATTTCATTTTTTTTGTTGAATTCTTGTATATTACTACTTTGTAACTATTTAAATATGAAATTTATTAATATAATCCTTTGACACAGTTAAACCTGTATAATCGATATGGGAATGCAAATGCTTATAACCCTCCGCTTCAAGTGACTCCAGTAAGTTCAACATTATATGCAAATGCTTCAATTCTAGTTTTGTGACATTTAGTTTAAAATTATATACAAATGCTTGTAGTAAGCTAAATATTATATAACCTTCTAGTTTACAAATTCTATTTTTATGTATTAAGGTTGTGACATCCAACACAAATGCATATCAAACTTTTGTGACCAGTAACCCGCCGCTCCAAGTCATGCAAGTAAGTTATGTTTGTAATTACCACTATGTAAAAAGTTAATATTTGCATTTGTCGGTTTAGTTTTTTCTTCTATTGTAGTCTACTAAATATACAAGCGCGAGCGGTTAAAAGTACTTTGATCCAAGAAGTGAAGGTGGAAAGAGACTCAAATTCAGTTAATATACAAGTTTGACATCAAGGCCAAAAACGTATATCATATACATGAGAATTTTTTGTGACTAAAACTTCCTTTTGTTAACATATGGTTGGGATTTATGATTGACCATTGTAATAGAATAGAAAATTAGACTCTTTATGATTGACCATTTTAATAGAATAGAAAATTAGACTCTTTTTGTCATCACTACTCCTTTTCTTAACATATGGTTGGGATTTATGATTTACAATTTTTTATATATAAAAAAAATTATAAAAATTATATATTTGAAAACTATATTTCGAGACGAATCAAACGAGATCTACACGACTCTATTTTCTAGTTGCATGTATAAAATTAAATAATGTCAAAGTTACAATATGAATAATACCAATAGTCAAATTCGAGCATATTTTAAGGACTGATGATGTAAATATTTTATATATATACTTTTGTAATAATCGTGCGTAACACGGGAACTAATGTAGTTGTATTAAAAAAAAAGGGAAAAAGTCCATTACTAATATCAAACCTGGTAAGCCCAACTCCCCATAGCCCATTATAATAAGTGATAACCCTAAAAACTAATCTGACATTATACCTCTTCCTCATTATTCTCATCTTTAACCACAATCTCAAAAAATACCTGGCATGAGTAGCCTCCAAATACTCCACCAATCCAGCAGCCCAGCACCGCTCTACTTCATCGCCAGTTGCATCAAAGCTAGTACCGCTCTAGTTCACCGACGGCCGCATCAAACGCTCCACCAGCTATTCTTCCTGAAATGCTTTTTTTTTAAGGTGGGAGAAGATTGTTGGATTATAAATACACATGCAAGAATTCTGTAAAATTAAACTAACAAAATTATCTAAAATTATTAGATTTAAAGATTTATTTGTTAAGAAATGAACATGAAACTCCCCAAATCAACAATGATAGACCTAAAGAAATTGGCTGACGGGTAATATGAAAAAAAAATTAAACAATAAACATTACCATTAACAAACAAATAAACAATTGACAAAGATTACCATTAACCAAAACAAATCAGTCATTTAAAAAAGAAAAATTCGTACAAAATCAGTGAAAAATTAAAAAAAAAATCAGTTTAACATCTACAATGGTAATTACCATTTTTGTTCCTGAATTACTTCGAACTATGACAAAATTTCTAAATCTCAAATCTGAAAATAAATAAATTAGGGATTTAATGTTTAAATGCTCAAGAAATCAAGACATACCAGGGATTTAGGTGGTGGAAAAGTTAATTCCAAATGATTTTTTTCCTCCCTTTTTTACGTTTTCTCTCTCTAGGTGTGGATTCTAGAATTTGCTTCTGAATTTTTTTTAACAAAAAACTCAGTAAATATAAAAACTGAAAGAAATAAAAAAATATACTGCAATAAAAAATTAAAAGAATTGTAAGAAATAAAAAAATAATGCTTTTAAAATATACTAAAAGACTACAAAGAACAAAAGCCTAAAAAACCAAAATACCTTCCTCCTCCCATTCAAAGAGTAATACATACCAAAAGACTACAAAGGACAAAAGCCTAAAAAACCAAAATACCTTCCTCCTTCCATTCATCTAAAACTTTAAAAAAAAAAAAAATTACTAAAATTGATAAGTGCCCCTTCCACAATCATCCTAATTCGAATAACACTCATTCTGAATCAACGTTGACAATCTCAATATAATTCTTTGAAATAGTTTTCTCAATTGTATCAGAATCACCTCCCCTAGGAGTATTTTTAGCTTTTTTGCTTGTTGACGGAGGACTGCCCACAAACAATTTCTTCTTTATTTTTGGAGTATTGGTGGTTGTGGGAGACACGCATGAAGTGTAACGACCCGACTCGCTTAAATCGGCGCGGAAGAAACCGACGAGTCGAGTAGTTAGAAACTACAACTCAAATACTTAAGAAATAAAACTAATTCCTCAAATATTGTTATTAAACCACCAAAAGTACAAATACCCACAAGTTTGTACATAAACTAATCCAAAAGTCAAACTAGAAATACTATAATACGAGTTAACTCCAACTACATGTCAGAGTCTTTAAAAAACATATAAAAGTCCAAAAGTAATGAAATAACATCTAAACAAATACTGTCGCTAACTAATGCTAAGAAAACAGTAAATACAACAGACAACACAAGAAACAACGTCGCTCGCCCAACCCAAAACTAGGCAAGAGCACCATCATCTGAAGTACCTGAAAAATACAACAACGGTCCACCATCAGTGGCGAGTAACATAACTGACTCACCCTAATGGGAACGCACATGTACATAGCATAAATCAAACGATCAACATCATTAAACAAAGTACGAGAACAACCTAAAACGTGAACTCGACTCAAACCAACCTAATCAACTATCTTTGGCGCAATCATCCATAGTCTAGACCGGACTGTGCTCGTACGAACGCATCTTACGCGCTCGAACTTTCTACTATGTTCGGATTTGAGAATCTTACTCCCAAACCCCATGAAACCAATCTTACTGGAAATCCATGTCCCGTGAAACCAATCTTACTGGAATTCACAAAGATCACATAGTATGACTCCAACTAACCCAATACCGCGGATGGATTAGGGGCAACATCTTAACCCGAAAACTAAGAATCTTACTCTAAGTTCAGGGCGTCTAGAAATGAAATCAAGCTAAATACTTAATTAATTCATTTAATCATTTTCATCCATTTATCATCATTATTATCCAACATAACTATATTAAGTTCAAGAACTGCCTAAAGCCTCGATTCTTGAAATTAACTAGCTAAAACATCGAAGTTATTCTCAAGAACTGCCTCTAGCCTTATTCTTGAGTCTAACCAATCATTAATCATTAATCTTTATACATTCTTTAACCATACTAGACACTTTCTTTAACTTTCTTTACTATTTAAACCATTTTCTTTAACTTACAAGATTCAATCAAGAATTCATAAAGACTCATCAAGAACTCACAAAGAACTCAAAGAAATCATAAAGAACTCATAAAGAACTTATTCAAGATTCAAGATCTTCAATCAAGAACTCAATCAAGATTCAAGAACTCAATCAAGAACTCATCCAAACTCATCCATGATACACGCATACCACACGAAAATCATCAATAAAACCTTTCGAAAACTAACCAAAATCAACCAAACTTTAACACAATAATCATGATCATATTACAACATATAATCAATCATAAATCCATGAAAAACCTTTATCAAAATCCTCATATAATCACATAAAAATCAGATTATAAAATCATACATAAAATCATGAACAATCATCAACAAACATCCTAAACATGTATTTAATCTATACTATAAACAAGGTATGCCAATTAAGTTGAGTTAGTATGTTACCTTATTGAAGATTACACACAATTCAACACACAAAAGTTGCTGCCCGGAAACAAGCACCAACACGGCACACAACACGGCCCAAAACACGCACGGCACGCCTTGCACACACGAGCACAGCCACCGTTGCACGGCTGTCCAGCACGGCAGCCCCAGCACGAACACGCCTTGCACGGCCCGTCTGCACAGCTGCACCACCACGAGCACGACCCACCCTTTCGAACACCACCACGGTCCACTCGAACAACCCCCACACGAACACGAACAAACCCGGACCAACGATCTTTGAATAAAACAAATGGGTTTAGATTGTGTTTAGGATACTTAAAGATCAATAGACTTTGAATCTTTAAGTTCAAGGTTAGAATTAATGATGAACAATTGATGGCTTGTTCATCAAAAATGGCGTGAGGCAAGAGAAAGTGGAGGGAATTTGTGTTGATTGAATTTTGATGGCAAGAGTGCCAAAGGCAAATGGCAAAAATGATCATAAGGCTCACTAACCCCTTCTATTTATAGAAGTTGGTTGAGTGTGAAAATAAAGCAAGTGGCAAGCCTTGCCAAGCTTGCTAAAAACCGGCCATGGGGGGGTTACTTGGGCCTAAATTGGGCTCTCGTGATCAATTGGGCTAATTTGCGAAAACCGCATAATTAATCATGCCCAAATCGATTTCACCCGAAATACTAAATAATTAATTAGAAAATTAAATAAATAAAATTCTAATTAATTAAATAATAATTAACATAAATAATAAAAACTAAGAAATAAACATTTCGATTAAATCGAAATTATTCATATAAAATTAAAATAAATAGTTCAAAAATTAATTTGAACTAGCACATAACAAACATAAATACACATAAATACCGGCAAAAATACCGATAAAATCTGGGTCATTACATGAAGGGCTGGTGATGCGATAGCCTTCTTCTTCGTAGAATTTCATGAGAGTCACAAGTGGGAGGTCCATGTCAATGGCTTTCTTCAATTTTGGACCTTCATCCAATATAATCAATCGCTTAATCAATTCCTTAACCTCAATACTTAGCTTGTTGTGGTCAGACATTGTTTCTTCGTACAAGGCTTTGAGACCACTTGGTGAAATGCTAACACTTAGTGACTGATTCATATTTGTTTCTCCCATTTTCCTTTTCTTTGCAAGAATTTTTTTTTTTCGAAAGGTCTTTTCAAGAAGTTGAGAGTGAGATGAAGTTGTTTTGAACTGATGGAGTGAGCTTATATAGCTCCCTAACTAGGTTAAATTTCAAAGAAAAATCAAAATTTTGAATCAGACATGGAAGAAGTCTAAGAGTTTTCTCCATTTCCCCATAGCAAGTTAGTACCATGCGTGAAACAACATTAAATACATGTTTTTAACTTTTTTTTTTAACTTGTTGGAGACAACTTTGTGTTCTAATTACAACTGGTTAACATCTTTTTTTTAAAAAAAAAAATCACGTAATTAGATATATATGTTCTGTTTTTATGTTAAAATAAAATTTAAAAAAATTGTTCTAATTTTCAGAAAAAGTAAGTCTTGAAAAATTTAGATAAATAAAAAAAGTTCAAAAAACAAATTTATTATTTTTCACTCTCACAAAATAAGTTAAAAAAAAGTTCAAATAAGTAAAAATAAACTATTAAATATTTTATATTGTTATACTTGGTAAATTATATTGCATATAAAAATAATATTAATTTATTTTTGATAGAGTAATATATTGTAATAATAATACTTCCTCCGTAAACAAATTCTTGCAACAAAGAACTCCGGCACGGACTCCAAAAATAATTTTGTAAGTATGTTTAGGACGTATGTTTAAGTTGGTAGATTAGGTAAAAGTAGAAGAGAGAAATAAGATGATGTGATCCCATAAAGAAAAGTTGGTTTTTTCTTGGTATTTTTTTGGTAGATTAATAAAAGTAGGAGAGAGAAATAGGTAAAATTTGCTAAATAAGGAAATTTAGTATTTTGTTGCAAGAATTCAAAAACATCCCAAAATAGCAAATGTTGCTAGAATTCATTTACGCAGGAAGTTTTTTTTTATTTGATTGTATACCATAAACCCATGGAGCACGGAAACCTCTAGGACTTAGCATTATATTGCAAAAATAATACTCTAATACTTGAAAACGCCTAGGAAACTCTCTCGAAGCATTTTTGAAAGTTAATATAAAAATCCAAAGTCAAATTCAGAAACTCTATACATTACAAACACATATTTTATATATTAAAAAAATTATAAACTTCAACTGTTGTATTTGAATGTAGATTGCTGAGCTAAAAATATATAGCCATAAACCCTAAACCCTAAACCCCAAGCCCTAACTTCCAGTTCTTCTTTCATAGGATCCCACTTTGAGCCTCCCTCGACTCAAAGCTGGATTTTTTTTATAAAAACAGTCGGATTTGGTTTACGTTTTTTCAGAATCAGATCATGTTCTTGTACTTTGGAATAGATCTAACTATGGGTGTATTCGAGCTGAATTGACATCTAAGTTTCAATCATTAATAAGTTGTTAAGGAATTTGATAAAAATTATATCAATTCAGTAAAAATAAGTTTTGATTGATAACAATAATAAGTTCAATTCAATAAAATCAAGTTAACATTGATTCGGTAAAAATAAGTTCAGATTGGTAACAATAATTTTAATTCAATAAAGCAAGTTACGATAAATTCGATAAATATAAGTTCAAATTGATAATAACAAGTTCAATTCAATAAAAGCAAATTAAGATCAATCGGGTAAAAATATGTTCCATAACAATAATTTCAATTTGATAAAAGCAAGTCAAGATAAATTTGGCAATAAAAGCAAGTTCGGTAAAAATAAGTTCAGATCGTTAACAATAATAATTTCAATTCAATAAAATGATGCTCAAATTCAATTGACGAGAACATAACCTGCTAAAAACCTATTTTGGACCGACCTTTCTTGTCGAACATGTATAGCGATTACCCGATTTGACTAGTATATCGATTACAATCTGTATATCGATTTAATCAACCGATTACACCTATATACCGAGTACAACTGCAAAAATTCGTTTGACATCGACAAAGTGTGACTTGGTTCCATCAATGACCTGGCTGATAAGGACCGGACCAAAACCGATCAACATATTCGAAGGAAAATAACGAACTCGACTGGATAATGAATAAGATCGACCTAGTACCTAGGGGTGTTCAACTTGATTCGATCCGTGATCGGGCTCTTCCAATCCTAAAATTCGGATATCCGATATGTTTTTTTGGTTTCAAATATTTCGGAACGGATATGCGAAAATTTTCGGACAGAAAAATTTGAAATTTCGGATATCCGGTTTTTATGATATTTTAGGTTGGATATCAGGATTTTTCGGATATTTTAGATCGAATTTTTTGGATCGGATACCCGATATCTAACATAGTGTACTTGTCAATTTTTTTAGTCAACAAGTAGTATTAAAAAAAAAATCTATTGTTTCTCATGAGGGTAAAATGTAAACAAATAATGTATCAAGTACAATTTGGACCGTCACATCATCCATAATCAAGGGGTAACAACTAACAAGAATGCCACATATTACTAAAGGTGGCAAAAGTGACCCGACCTAAATTATTTGATCTGAAATATACCTTAATTATTGACCCGAATTATCCGATCATTATGTGTGTAATCTTAATTATTCTGCCCTTTAAATTTATTTGGTAAAAAACCCAATACAACAAGGAATTGGGTAAGCTCCCCACGTCCCGTGATCAAGGTCATGTGTTCGATCATTGCTTCCAGCATTCTGGGTTATTTCCCCTTCACCATTTGGCCTAGTAGCCCTGTAAGAGTCAATAAACTGTTGGTTTAATTTCCTTACCTAATAAAAAAATGAATACAACTCGACCAGACCCGACCAAAAATTAAAAAGTCTCGAACTTGAATTGATCGGACCCGAAATCAACCCGAGCGAAATGACCCGATTAAATAATCATATGCATAATGGACTTTCAATGCCTGAAGGTCTGTTCTATTTACCTTATTTTTAGTTTTCTAAATTAGTTTTGTGAGAAAATTATTAATAAGTTTATTTTTTTTTTCAAATAATTTTTTATTATTAGAAATTATTTTTTCTCTTAAAATAAGTAAGAATGAGTTAAACAGAACAAACATTAGCTTGAGAGTCATATCTATATGAGTAGGCACAACTGCAATTACCGTAAAAATACCCTATAATATATAATAAATAATTAAATAGAAAATATAAATTTAAAAAAAAAAAATTTAAAAAGAAAAAGGATATGAAATAATTTAAAGGAAAAAAAAAAGAAAGAATTAAAAAGGGCACAAACATTAATTCAACTACTCCCTATTTCCTAGGAGACTAGTTCCTTCTATTTCCTAGGAGACTAGTAAGCTTGTGTTTTAATAAAAAAAACTGAGTACCACTAAAAAAATAAAAATAAAAAAATTGGGTGTGTATTTTACCCACTGGGTAACTCAAGATTCGTCCTAAAAATTTTAGTCGTCTACAGTCATATACGGATGCGGATGGCCTCATGTGTTTCTCCACAAAATAATAGTAATTGTATTTGGACCAACGTAACAACGTTGCTCCAGTGATAGGAGCAATATTTTTCCGGAGTGATACTTCGGGTTTAAGTTCTCATGTATCCCATCAGGGCTGGTAATTGACCGGAACGACATGCACGGCCGCTCAGGGCCTCCGTTCAATAGGGCCCCCTGAAAAATGTATTTATTACTTCCTCTATTTCGAAAAAAACGCAACAAATTGGATGGTACGTATTTCTAGTCCATTTTTTGTTGTGAGAGTAAAAGGGATAGAGAGAAAGTGGGGTATGTGATGATGTGAGATATAGGAAGAAAAGATTTACAAAAATAGAAAAATTAAAATTGTTGCATTTATTTTGAAACTTCCTAAAATAGAAATTGTTGCGTTTATTTCGAAATTGATGAAGTATTATTATTATTATTATTATTATTATACTTTGATGATTACCATGACCCTCGAAGACGTGTAAAAGAGCAAAGAGAAGTATATGGGTCAGTGGTAAAGGTGGCCAATGGGCTGGGTCGGCCCGGCCCGGAACCCGCCCGTTTTTGGCCCGCCTGGGTCGGCCCGCTCCGACCCGCAACCAGCCCGGCCCGGTACCCAGACGGGTTGGTTACGGGTTGTGGTTTCAAAACCCTACCCGTAGCCCAACCCATTCGTAACCCAGCCCAACCCATAACCCAGCCCGCGACCCAGCCCAACCCAGACCCAACCCGTAACCCGGCCTAGCCCGTGACCCGGTCCGCCCGTAACCCAGCCCGGCCCGCCCGTAACCCAGCCCGGCCCGCCCGTGCGAATTACTAGCCGTTAGCTCACAACGGCTAGTTCAACGGCTAGCAGTTTTTTTTTTTTTTTAAAACTTCACCCTTCCCCTATAAATACCCCATTATTTACACCCAAAATCCTCACAATTCTCAATCTCTCAATCTCTCATTCCCTCAATTCTCAATCTCTCATTCTCTTCTTAATTCTAAATTTCTAACTTTCATATTTTCATTTATCTTGTTTAGTTTTTGCATAATTTTAAATTTAAAAAAAAAACTTCTACTTTATATTAATATATTCTAAGAAAAAAATGGCTTCAAGAGGGTATGGTAGGCAAAGTGGTGGCCGTAATGGTGGAGCTAGTGGTAGTGGTGGTCGTAATGGTGGTGGAAATGATGATCAAAATATTGGTTCATTCAAAATAAATACGGAATCATTTGTTCGGGGCTTGGAAAACGACGCATATTTTGTGGATCCTTCGTCACAACAATCGAGGCAATCGTCTTCCACAATGGCACCTCCTCGTCCCCGTCATCCAACCCGAGGTAATGTTATGCATTTTATTATTTTGTTTATTTTATGTTAAGAATTGAATATGTGATATGATTTTAATATATGTTAAGAAATAAGAATTAATATTATATTTATATGTGTGATACATGAATTTAATATATGTTAAGAAATAAGAATTAATATTAAAATTATATATGTGATACATGATTTTAATATATGTTAGGAACAAAAGTTATATATTTGATACATGATTTTAATATATGTTAAGAAATAAGAATTAATATTATATTTATATATGTGATACATGATTTTAATATATGCTAGGAAATAAAATTATATATGTGATACATGATTTTAATATATGTTAAGAACTAAAATATATGTGATATTGATATTAATATATGTTAAGAATTAAAATTATATATGTGATTAATGATTTTAATATATGTTAATAATTAAAATTATATGTGTGATACATGATTTTAATATATGTTAAGAACTAAAATTATATATGTAATATATGATTTTAAAAATGTTTCATTGTTTTGTTTGAACTTTCCAGTTTAATCATAAGGTTACAATCTGATTGGTTAGTTGGCTTAAACAGAAGCCCGGAATATGTCTAGGCAAGATTTGGTATTTAAGTTGACCATTGTGTCGCACCTCTCTTACCTGGGATTCTATCCAGTCAACATTGATTTCCAATTATGATTTATACTTGGAAATTAGTACACATAAAAACATAATAGGATTATAGATTAAGGTGATTATAAAATGAAATATAATAAATTAAAGTTGTATATTAATTATGATTTATAAGAAATAAATAATGTGATATTGATAACTTTAAATTTTAAAATAAGGTGAAGATGATTCCGGGCCATCGACCCAGGGAAACACTGGTCGTTAAGGGTCATGGGTCTGGCCATACTACGATAAAACAGAAACCAATGAGCCTAATAAATTTATAGCTATTTGAAAAGTTTGTCGGATGTCAATAAGACAAAAAACCCCAAACAATACAAATGGCAAAAAAGCGATGGAACCGGAACCTTAGCACGACACCTTTCACGAGATCATAGATTGGGGCCGGAAGGCGCGGAGTCAAGCGATGGAACCACCCAAACTCAGCTACACGGGTATGCTTCTAACATGCCCGGTGCAAGTATACCTTTTGTTTATTCTACAGATAATTTGTGTAAGTACCTAGGTAATTATGTTATTAATACGGAAAAACCTTTTAATTTTGCCGAAGACCCGGAGTATGAGGAGTTAAATAGAATGGCTTTGCAACCCGCATATAGAAGAGTCCCTAGGAATACACTTAAGCGTAAGACTCAACAGTTATACTTTGAACATAGAGCTCATATGATTGAATCGTTTCGAGCATATGAAGGTCGTTTTAGTCTGACCAATGACACATGGAGTTCTACAATTGGTGAACCATTTATATGTATCACTGCTCATTGGATTGATGATGACTGGTATTTACAAAAACGTATTAATGCTTTTCAATCAATGGAGGAAAGTCATAGTGGGTATAACATTAAATGTCGTATTACAAATGTTTTAATTAAGAACTTGGCACATTACTAACAAAATTTTTTCTTTATCCTTAGACAACGCAAGTGCTAACAAAAGGGTCGTAGATTTCTTAAAATCTAATCCTGAGTTACCCTTGTTGCTTAATGGCGAGTTATTGCATGTCCGATGTTGTGCACATATTCTTAATTTATGTGTTCAAGAGGCATGAAAGAATTACAACCTTTGTTAGAACCTATTAGGAATGTAATTAAGTGGCATAGAGTTACCCATAGAGTTAAACGTAGGTATAAGGAGTTGTGCGACGAAAAAGGTCTAAGAAAAAAAGTTTGGAGTTGGGATACTCCTACCCGTTGGAATTCAACATATAAAATGTTGACAGACGCGATTAGGTATAAAGATGTGTTAACAACAATGTATAATGAAACTTGTACAAATGAAAATGATTTGATTACGAACGATCACTGGAGCGTTGCCAGTGTTATTTGTGAAGTTCTTAGCACTTTTAACAGTGCTACAAAAGTTTTTTCTCTTATTTATGCTCCTAATATTCACCAGGTTATTTTAGAATGCATTAAAATTGTAAACTCTATTAAAAATGCCGGCGACATTCAGAACATTTCCGACATCTTGTCCCGAATGATGGTCAAATGGTATACCTATTTTGGTAAATTTCCTCACATATATGGTGTTGTAGCCATATTCGACCCTGGTGTCAAACTTGATGGTTTGACAAATTTATTAACTTTTTATTATGAATGTTTAGAAATTGATTTTGATGTTTACGCTTATGTGTTACAGTTTAAAAATATTTTAGAACAGCTTTATGATCATTACGCATCTATTTACCAACTAGAATCGGTTGGAGTTCCTAGACAATCCAAAAGCAGGTGGGACCCTTTCCTTTCTTCAATCTTGAAGAAACAACGAACAGAATCATCATCCGCAGGTGCTTCGGGTGGTAATGTTAATGATTATTTATCGTTTCAATTTGAAACTAACAGTGATTTCCACATACTAAAATGGTGGAAAAATCATTTTAATTGTTGAACCTTGGTTTTGATGATGACAATATAATTTACTATGGTTAAATAAAATGGATTTATGGAGAATCGACTAAAAGTGATTTTAGTTGAAATTAAATTTATTTTATACTTAATATATTTTATGTTATATATTTACATAGAGAATAATTAGATGAGTGTCTAATTTGTATTAAATATATTTCATTTAATATATACTTGATATTTTGTAGAATATATTTATTGGGAACAAAATTAGAGGAGTATCTAATTTTGAATTAAATATATTTAATTAAATATGTTCTAACTCTTTTCTTATGTTAATTTATTTTTATTGGAATACTAATCTTGGTGTGGTGCAGGAAATTATTTTTCACTAGTATAAGACTAGTATGTCACTCGTATAAATAGAATTAGATACTTAAACTAATATTTGTTTAGTTTTGGTATAATATTTAAGTGACTAATTATTAGTGGTAATTAATTTACATTATTTTATTTTCATGATAATCACGGTTTTATTAGAGTCAATATTTAATAGGAGTGTTTTTAGTAGTTAGTTAAGTAAGTGGTTAGTGAAATAATTATTTTAAAATTAAAAATTACAAATTTTTATTCTATTAGTTGAGTCATACGTGTAGTAGGGTGTTTTACTTGTCAAAATTATTTAAGTATTTTTAGGACTTAGTTTCTAGTCAAACCCATTATAATAGGAAGTGGTTAGTGGGTTTACTTCCTCCTTTTATGTGCGTATGACTAGAAATATTAGGAATTAGTTTTGAAATTTAAAAAGTTATTTTTGTTTGTTGAGTCAACTCATCATGTTAGGAGTGCTTAGTGGATGGTTGATGAGTCTTTGGTCATGCGTGAGGTTAGGGAGTGTTGTTAGTGTGTTGACTAGGTTAGTAGTTAGCTAGTTATGCTTATTATTAGGAGTTAAGATTTTTTTTTTAAAAAAAAAGGAAAGTCTGACTTTTTACGTGAGTTAGTGTTAGGAATTAGTGGATCTTTATTTTAGAAGTTAAATTTAACAATTTTGTTTTAGTCATCAATGTCACGTAAGTTTTAGCAAGTAGTGGGCTTGACTTAGTGATTCAATGTATCTAGTCTTATTTTAGGGTTAGTTCTTTGTTTGTTTTGCAATTTGCTTTGTCAAACTATTTTGTAGGAGATGGTGGGCATATCATGACTCCACTATGTGTGTAGAATACTTCTTCTCCAAGGCAAGAGATTTTAGGACAAAGCTTCACTTATAAATACAAGGGCTGCCAGAATTTTCGAAAGACACCACAACCAGAAAGAGAATTCAAAGATCGAGATTTCAAGTGCAAAAATATTCTAAGTGTTCTTTGAGTTTTAGTTCTTTAGTCTTTCAATTCAATTTATTGTAATTCATAGTGTTAAGGGTTGGGTGCGAGAAAAATCAAAAAGAATATTTGATTGAAATCAGAGAAAAAAGAGAAAGAGAATTCAAATTACATTCGAATCTGAAGAGAGAGAAAATCGATCTTTAGTAAGATCGTGGCATCAGTTCAGGGGGAACAGGTGTCAGGGGGAACAAGTTCCTAGTGGAACGTAGAGAATAGAGAAGGTCCTTTTTATAGGTCGTAACAGAGTCGTTTGGCCTATAATTAATAAGAGAAGTCCAAGAGTCAAAATCCCTCGTGGTCAAGGTTTTTCTTCCTAATTGGGCCTAGGAAGTTTTCCTTGTAGGTTAAATCTTTCTCTCTTTTGTTTCTGCTTGTTCTTTCTTTCGAGTCTAAGATAAAATTCCGCGAAAAGTACAAAAACTCCCTCAACTACAATTCACCCCCCCTCTTGTAGTTGTTATTCATATTACATCATTAATGAATTTCCTATATTAGCTAGAATTGCAAAGGATGTCCTTGCAATTCCAGCTTCAACTGTTGCCTCCGAGTCTGCTTTTAGTGTAGTGGTTAAGGGGAAAAAAAAAATTTGATTATTCCCATTGGTATACCTGAAAATTTGCATATTCCCACTGGTATACCTAATTTTTAAAAAATCCCAGTGCTATACCTAAATAAATAATGAAATTCAATAACCAATTTTAAAGGTTGTTTCAGGCCATTAAATACCACTAATTCGACCATAAACATACTTAGGTTAACTATAGTTAGTTTTTTCGGGTAACCACCATTGAGTAAATAAAAAGAAAAAACGATTTTATGGTTGTTAATGTACTAAAACAACCTTTAAAAGTGGTTAATGAATTCCATTAAGAATGTAGGTATACCACTGGAATTTTTTAAAACTCAAGTATTGGAAATACGCAAATTCTTAGGTATACCAATGGGAATAATCCAAAACAAAATGATTAAATGAAGACTACAGTACACACAGGGTTACACACATTCCTAGCTACATTGTATTTACCGAGACTCAAACTTGTTAAATCTGGACATATATTGGTTAAATCTGAATACATATTGTTAAACCTGGACATATATTTGTAAAACTGGACACATGTTTGTAAACCTGGTGAAAACTTATTAAAATCTGGACACATATTGTTAAACCTGAACACATATTTGTTAAACCTAGATACATATTATTATACCTGGACACATATTTGTAAACCTGGTGAAAACTTGTTAAACCTTAACACATTGTTAAACATGGACACATATTATTAAACCTGGACACATATTATTAAACCTGGACACATATTATTAAACCTGGACACATATTTGTAAACCTTGTGAAAACTTGTTAAAGCTGGTTAAAATTTGTTAAATTTGGATACATATTGTTAAACATGTACATATATTTGTTTAACCTGGACACATATTGTTAAACCTGGACATCTATTTGTAAACCTGGTGAAAACACTTTTAACCTGGATACATATTGTTTAACCTGGATACATATTTGTTTAACCTGGACACCTATTTGTTAAACCTGGACACATATTTATTTACCTGGTAAAAACTTGTAAAACCTAGATATCTATTTATTTATTTACCTGGTAAAAACTTGTTAAACGTGAACACCTATTTGTAAACCACGACACATGTTCGTTGTTTAACTTGGACACATATTGTTAACCTTGGAAACATTTTGTAACTAACCTAGATAAAATATAATCTGGACACATTTTTTGGCATTTTGAGGTCTTTAGAGGTCTCGTTTGGCATTTTTCCGTGGTCAAATACCCTATTTGCAACTGCGTTCGTCTCGAAAAACTAATCAATTTTTGTAACGACCCGTATTTTACCAACGTTGTTTTCGGAGAAAACAACAATACGAATCATAATCAATCCAAGTTTATAATTCAAAACTCTAAATAATAACAGCGGAAGCTCTATACTTAATTCAATTTATTCAATTTGTGAAAATAGTCCAAAACACTTAGAAATTATCAAAGTCCATTAACTACGAAAATTCATATGAACTACTATTACAAAGGCTAGAATAGACATAAAGGCAGCTAAACTACTATTCTCGCTTGCTCACAATCCCAGCCCTTGCGACCCAATTATTCTTCAACTGTACCTAAAAAAGGGAATTTGGGGGTCCACAGTCAGTGGGGAGTAATTAGATTGTTCCACTTAATAGTAGAACACAATTCGAAATATAATCTAAAGAACAAGTCGATAGCAATCCACACAAGTCAACAAGGTTGGAATTAGCATAACATTAACCAAAACACAAGGTACGCAGCGGAAACAAGATACATAATATTACTATAACAAGACCTTATAGACAAGCTAATACTGACTCTAGACTCTAGACTTCCATTGTTAGCTTTCAAGTTTTAGTTCACTTCAAGAGTTCTAATCCGTGACACAGTCATATGCTCGTAAGAGGTCAACCACAAAGGATCTACTTCCCCCAACTTTCCTTGCTTGTATTTATAGGAAAACTAGACAAACATGCGTAGAACAGATGAGTGCCCATTCGTATGGGAGGGGTGCCCATGTGCTTCTGTGTACACATCTGCGCGCAGATGCGTAACTTCTCTGCATCTGAATCAGTCCGATTACTATGAATTTATCACAGTTTTATTTCGGTATCTTTCTGAAATTTTCGATTTTTTACCTCTCAAAACGATTTGATTTGATTTCCTACTAATATGGTCCATTTGTGCTCTTTAAATATATTATAAAATTATTTTATAGAAAGATACTAGTAAACAATTAAAAATTAAAGAAATATTTTTAGCGCTTTCGACTTTTGGAAACCATAATCTGATTTTTGTAAAATTAAAAAGCTAATGTTCGAGTGGCATATGAAGCAATAACATTTCAGTATTGGACCTATTGTAACACGGGATGATGTAGTCGTCGGCTTATGGTGGGAACAAATGTAGGTGTTAATAGCTAGGAACCAAACCAATAGGTTCCTCCTTAGATCGAAAGAATTTCAGATCAATTAATAATCAGTAAAACCAAGTACTAAATTCACCTCTCCCTCTCGAGTACATTCACACCTTTAGCCTACCACCACTCAGCACCATTTAAGGGGGGCTTCTACAACGGTCTCCCAAAAAATGACCGCAATACCATATTAAATGATGGCCCTCCAAATTTTTTTTATTTTACCCTTTTTTTAAATCCATTTTTCTAATTATTAGATTATCCAAAATTCCATAATTAATTTTAAAATTCATTTTATAATATTTTCCATAAATTAAATTTTTTAAAAAATATTTAAAATTTTTATGATAAATTCCAAAATTAATTACTATTTTTAGGTTTAATTAAATTTGGAATTTATCATAAAAAAATTATTTTTTTTTTAATTTTAATTAAATGGAAAAAATAAAAAATTAATTTTTAAATGAATTATGGAGTTTTGGAAAATCTAATAATTAGAAATATAGGTAAAAAAGAAAAGGTAAAATAAATAATTTTGGAGGGCTAGGATTTCTCCAATAGTGGTGGTCGTTTTAAAGGATGACTGCTATAGAAAAATTGACCATTTAAGTGTCACCTTCGCTCTACCCCATCTATGGCCCGACGCACTAACAGTTCAAGTATAGCAAGGAGGCACCCAATTCACACAACCATCAACACAACCACAATAAAAAAAATCAACATAAACCCTCGAATCAGCTAATGGTGCAACCAATGATGCACCTTACTCGTTATTGAAATAAATAAAAATATGGTTTTATATGTGTCTTTCCCCTTATTTTATATGGTTTTATTGTGGTAATCATGCTATCAGGAGTCATTTTACCGCTGATGAGTTTGATTGGAGTGTTTTGTGTCATTTCATTTTATTTTTTTTTATAAGATTTGACTAAAAGATACTCTAAATAGGCCATAAACCATCAAAGTATGCCAAGGTATCCATCGGAGCAGTTCGTGAGGAAGTTATATGACGAGAGTTGGAGCGAAAAACAAGTAAAAATGGACAAACCCCGGTCTTGAGGTGGTGGCCCCGATTCCATCGAGGTTCTGTATGGAGACCGGCCTCATTGCTGGTAATTTCTTAGGGAGCAAGAGAGATGAGGGATTTCCAGACTAAACCTCGATTTGGGGTGGTGGGCCCCCGGTATCGAGATCAGCTCTAGATGGTTTCTCATGGTTTCATCGTTCATCACAAATTTCGAAGGGAGAAGCAGGCCAAACCCTAGTCTTGGGTGGTTGGCCTTGGTGCTGAGGCCAATCTTGTAAGATTGCTCGTGTTCTCTGCATACTTCACTCGTTGTCTTTATATAAAACCCCGGTAACGAGGTGAGTGTAGACATGCACCCACTTTTATCCCCCTATCAAGTTAATGATTTTATCATACCATGTCGTATAGGTCTAACTTTGAATTATGCGCACTTGATAATATGCCTCTTGAGCTTTAGTAAAATAGCGGTCCGATGATTGTTCCAAATGTTGGTAATGCTAAAATTATTTATATGGTTTTGTGTAGTAAATCCTTAATTATTTTTATGAATATTATTATTTAAATAATTTTTTGAAAATAAATAATTTAACAAAATAAAAAGAAGCGATATAGCTACTGGGCATTAGAAATTTGCTTCCTCGGATCTTTGAGCCTTCAGAAAGGTGGCGGAGAGAAGGTAGAAACAAGAAAGAAAAAATAGCTACAGTAGCTGCAGTGAATCCAAAAGGGGGAAAGCAGGAAACACACAAAATCAGCTTCTAGAAAATTCAAAACAATCGTCGGAAAAATCAAGAACCTTCATGAGTGCATGCCCGCACATGATCTCGATCCATATTCACTTCGTTTAGAATTTCTGATTTTTTTCTGGGGTTTTTCTATAAAAATAGGGCGGTTTTCTTGAAAAAAAAAATCAATTAAGAATTATCAAAAAAAGTAGAAAACACTGATAATTCTAATCTTCTCTTTCTAACACTGCTATAGTGATCTCCTAATTCTCCAAAAACTATTATGTGGGTGAGGGGGAAGAGTGAGGAATTTTGGGTGGGTTTTGTTTTATTTTACTTATTTTTTTAAAAGTTAATGAATTTTTTAAACTTAGGTTAACGAGTGATTAGGGGAGGGTGTGGCTGATCAAAGATTAGCAGCTTAGGGGCACAACTTAGAACAAAAGGCATGGGTACAGTTTGGAAAACCCAACACTTGAGGTGCGTACCTTAGAAAAATCTATAAATAAAATATGACTTGGATTATTATTCGGATCTATATTATTAGTATCATCTTAGGTATAGTTTATTTTATTAGTATCATGTTATGAGCAATTAATTTATTTAATTTTATCATTGTAGATTTGATTTATTTCGTTCATAATAAAACTTATGTTTTTAGATTTTCATATTTTAATTTTTCCTGCTCATATATATATATATATATATATTGAAAATAATTGGAGGAAAATGAAATTCTTATTAAACTGAGGAAGAATCAATTACAAATGTGTAGAGTCTAAGCTCTTAAGCATGCAAAAGAAGAGAAAGGAAAGTCCTCTTTATATAGAGGAAACAAGAAGCAACAAAGACAAAAGAAAGGAAAAATAAGGAAAACAAATTAACTAACTACAAACTAAATAAAATAAATGAAAATACATTATATAACCCTATATTCCCCCCTCAAGCTGGACATGGAAACAAGTCCAAGCTTGGAGCAAAGAATATGATGTTGAGGAGAGCTTAAAGCTTTGGTTAAAATGTTAGCATACTGGTTTGAAGTAGCCACATGAGAAGTATTAAGAAACCCCTTCTCAATTTGCTCTCTAACATAATGCATATCCCTCTTTAAATGCTTGGTCCTTTCATGAAATTTGGGGTTGTGGGCAAAAGCTTCAGCTGATTTGTTGTCACAATAGAGGGTTATAGGTAACTTAGCCTTTACTCCCAAGTCTTGAAGTAGCCCCTCCAACCATACCAGTTCACTAGCAGCATAGGACATGCTCCTATATTCTGCCTCAGCAGAAGACTTGCTGACAGTGGGCTGCTTTTTTGTCTTCCATGAAACCAGATGTGTGCCCAAGAATATAGCATAGGCATTGAGAGACCTTGAGGTGAATTGACATGAGCCCCAATCAGAGTCACTAAAGGCACTCATGGTGAGATTGTTTGAAGCAGAATAGAACAGACCAAAATCAGTTGTCCCTCTGAGATATTTTAGAGTATGCAGGACATCTCTAAGATGAGGTTCCCTTGGACAGTTCATGAACTGACTAAGGTGATGAACATCATATGACAGGTCTGGTCGAGTGATGCTTAGATAAATAAGTCTTCCAATAAGCCTCCTATAAAGATCTGGATTCTGCAATTCAGCTCCTTGATCTACTGAAAGCTTCAATCCAACAGCTAAGGGAGCATTAACTGGAACACAATCTGCCATCCCTGCATCCTGCAAAACATCCTCTACATACTTCTTTTGGGATAAAAATACCCCTTGTGAGTTTCTTTTTATTTCAATACCAAGAAAGTAATTTAATGCACCTAAATCTTTAATAGTGAATTCATGATCAAGAGCTAGTTTAATAGAATTGATTTGTGAATCAGAAGTACCTGTAATTAAAATATCATCCACATAAACTAATATGACTAAAAATTCTCCTTGCTTTGTTCTTGTGTATAAAGAATAGTCTTGCTTGGATTGTAAAAATCCAAGAGACTTTAAAAACTTACTTAATTCCTTGTTCCATTGCCTGGATGCTTGTTTCAAGCCATACAAGGATTTAAGTAATTTGCACACTTGGCCATTTTTGGCCTTATCATACCCTGCAGGTGGTCTCATATAAACATCTTCATCAAGATGCCCATGAAGGAAGGCATTATTCACATCTAACTGATACATGTTCCAATTTTTAGAAGTAGCAAGGGAAATAACAACTCTAACTGTGGTTAACTTAGTAACAGGTGAAAAAGTTTGACTAAAATCTTCCCCTTCTTTTTGTTGATATCCAACTGCTACTAATCTAGCTTTCAATCTCTCCACAAAACCATCTGGCCTTAATTTTTTCTTATAAACCCATTTAGAATTAATTGCCCTTTTTCCTTTAGGAAGATCAGTCAAGACCCAAGTCCCATTAGATTCTAAGGCACCTATTTCTTCATTCATAGCATCTGTCCATTCTTTTGAATTCTTAGCTTGGTTATAATTACTGGGCTCTATATTAGTATTAATAGCAAAAGATTGAGATTCACTAGAACATTGTGTAGGACCATTCCTATGGGGAACATAATCAACAACAAAATCATCAAATTTAGCAGGTTTTTGTATATGCCTATGTTTATAAGTATTATTATTCTTAAGATCAGAAACATCTTCACTATTTGAATTAACAGATTCAATAGTATTATTTTCAGATTGTTGTGAGGAAGAAAATGTGCCAGGAGTATTTATTGGACTTATGTTATGTTCTGAAATTCTAGCAGAAACACCATGATTGCAGGAACCATTTAAAACATCAGCAGAAACAGGGGTTCTTATAGGAGTATTTGGATCTGTCCTCAGATCATTTTGCAGTTCATGAATTCTTTTATTCTCAACAGAATTTGCTCCAAAAGTTATCATATTTGGTTGTGTGTGTATATCAGAATTAAAACTATTTTCTTTATCAAAAGGAAAACAATTCTCATAAAATACCACATCTCTTGACACAAAAATTCTTTTTGTTTTTAAGTCAAACATTTTGTATGCCTTTTGACCATAAGGATATCCCACAAAAACACATTTCTTGGCTCTTTCATCAAATTTATCCCTTTTTCTTTCATTATTGTAGGCATAAGCCAAACAACCAAAACCTCTTAGATTTTCATAATTTGGTAATTCCTTAAATAAAATTTCATATGGAGATTTCCATCCTAGAACTTTAGTTGGCATTTTATTTATCAAATAGGTAGCAGTTAGTAAACATTCCCCCCAAAAACTTTTTGGTAATTTTGCTTGAAATCTCAAACATCTAGAAACTTCTAACAAATGTTTATGCTTCCTTTCTATCCTGCTATTTTGTTGAGGAACTCCAGGAACACTTCTTTGATGATATATCCCTTTTTCTCTAAAAAATTCCAAACATAGTTTATTTATAATTTCTGTTCCATTGTCTGTTCTAATGGTCTTGATCTTGGTATTAAATTGTGTTTCTACCATAGCAAAGAAACCTTTGATACAAGTAAGAACCTGTTCTTTGTTATTTAGCAAGTAAGTCCAAGTAATTCTACTATGATCTCTAATATGGTCAGGAAATATTTTGCTCCTCCTATAGAGGTCACTTTGTATGGTCCCCATAAATCCAAATGAATCAAATCAAAGCATGTAGTAGCTCTTTTACTACTATTTGAAAATGGCAATTTATGAAACTTTGAAACAGAACATATATGACAATTATACTCTTTCAAATCTTTACACTTACAATCAGAAATATGAACCATCTTAGACAAAGAAACATGCCCAAATCTAGCATGTAAAATATCTAATGTTACTGCATCTTTATATTCCTTATCCACACTAGTAGAAGTCTTTCTTGATAACAAGGTTTCACCAAAACAAACTACTTTATTCTTCTCTATTCTAGTTTTCTTATTACAATTGCTAGTGAAACAAAACAAGGTACCTTGCTTCTCACCATCCCCAAGCAGTTTGCCATTAGATTGGTCCTGAAACCAACATTTTTCATCATTAAAAATCACTTGCACTCCTAATTGTTTAATAAGTTTCCCAATGGACATTAGATTATATTTAAATCCCTCTACAAGTAAGACATCTTGAAGAACTAAATGATCATTCAAAACTACATTTCCTATAGTATGAAAAAGCTTAAATGTTCCATCTGGTAGACCAACCTTTATAGGCTTACTTAAGGTTCTCTTATAAATCAACAAATCAATATTAAAAGTCACATGATCAGATGCACCACTATCAATTATCCAAACACATTTATCATTATCATTCAATATTTTAGAAGCAAAAGAAAACAAGTTTTTACCTGCACAATTAACCACAGCCTCATAATCTGAATCAGCAGCTGATTCTTCTTTTATTGCCTTTAGAACCTCTTGTTTAATTGTGCTCACAATTGCAGAATCCACTTTGCTTCCAGAAGACCTGCCTCCTTCATATCCCATATGTGCATCAAGAGGATTATCATCAATATCAGCATTAACATGAGCAGCTATTCTTGGACCTCTACTGCCTCCATTTTTCTTTAACTCAGTATACCAATCAGGGTATCCAACCAATTTGAAACAACTGTCCTTCGTATGCCCCTTTATACCACAATGCTCACATTTTCTTTTATACTTACCCTTCTTCCAATCTATCCTATTCTGAGTTCCCGAGTAATTCTTTGAAGCAACTTTATTCATAGGTCTCTTCTAATCTGTCCTGTTCTCATATCTTTGAACAGCCAAGGTCGTACTCTCCTTAGAAACATCATTATCAGCAGCCACCTCTTTTTGTGCTTCGATTTGAAGTGTTATGGAATAAGCTTTGTTAATATTTGGTAATGGTTCCATAGAAAGAATGTTTGTGACTGTGTTATCAAATCCTGAATTCAGTCCCAACAAGAACTGCATTACTTTGTCCCCTGACTCCAATTCATTTAATCTCTTGACATAATTGCAAGTGCATTTTGCCAATGCTCCACAAGTACAAACAGGTAACCTTCGTAAACTTTGCAACTCATCCCACATGTTCTTGATTTTGCTGTAGTAACTCAAGATTGACATATTTTCTTGTTTGAGAGCTGCCAATTCTTTCTTGAGCTGATAAACCAATGGTCCATTTGTCTGCCCAAATCTCTCATTGATATCAGCCCAAAGCTCAAAAGCTGTTTGATCATCAGACTCAAAATCTTCAGCCAAATCCGCCTGCATAGAACTCAAGATCCAGCTTCCAACCATGTAATCTGCCCTTTGCCAACGAGCATGATTCTTATCCGTTTCCTCAGGTTCCTTCAACTTCCCAGTTATGAATCCCAATTTATTTTTCGCAGCCAATGCTCTCCTAATCCCCTTCCTCCATTTATTAAAATTCTTTCCATTAAAAACCTTTGCAACCAAAGAACAATTTGGATTATCAGAATTAGTCACATATAAAGGGTCTGCAAAAGCTTCATTCGAAATTGCAGAAACCTCAGAAGAATCAATCGACATTTGCGAATTTAGGGAAAAGAATTTTGTTGATTTTGTCGAATTAATTCAATCACTTTTACAAAGAAATTTCTCAAAATGAGAACAACTCTAATACCATGAAAATAATTGGAGGAAAATGAAATTCTTATTAAACTGAGGAAGAATCAATTACAAATGTGCAGAGTCTAAGCTCTTAAGCATGCAAAAGAAGAGAAAGGAAAGTCCTCTTTATATAGAGGAAACAAAGAAGCAGCAAAGACAAAAGAAAGGAAAAATAAGGAAAACAAATTAACTAACTACAAACTAAATAAAATAAATGAAAATTCATTATATAACCCTATATATATATATAATCACTTTTTATTGTTAATAAAGACCTAATTTTACTACACTTTTCTTAGACAACCAGATGTAGGTACATAAATTAACTTCATTAATTCAAATGGTCACTAAAATTAGTAGATTTTTTTGGGCTTTGTAAATAAACCGCGTAATAATTATTTATCTGTATGTAGGAATTTATTAATACTAAAATATCTCTACTATTCAAAAGTATAACATTGAAATTGCATATCAGATAAAATAAATGTCGCTAAATGTGAGGAACATTGTGCCCTACATTGTTCTTACCCTCGTTCCCTTACCATTTAATCTAGTTAATGACATAACATTCAGTTATATCTTGGCCTATAGGCTAGAGAAATGGGTTTTATGACTCCACCCCCAAAGAGCAAGGTGGCACCTCTTTTATTTAAGTGTATAATCAGCTCGGCCGAGTTAGGCATATTCGAAATATGCAATCAAATAATAAACTAACATTTAATGGCCCGACATTGGGCCCGTGAAACGACGCCCATGGTAAGGGTCTAGGACCGAGGTCACGTACTGTTGTTGTTTGTTCATTCATGCTCCTTGAGTTTTTGTCAGCTGCAACCCCATACCAAAACCCCGATATCATGGTGAGGAGGGGCCACGTACTGGGGTTGAGCCGGCTGACCATTAAGTCCTTCGGTTTGCTTTTTTTATATATACCTAGTTGTATTTTTTGAAAGGGGATAATTTTCCAGCTATTTCATTTTCTAGGTTTTATTATTACGGTTTAGATTTTTTTTCCTCTTCCATTTGGTTTTGTAATTCAAATTCCTTTAATCTTTTATATATCTAAGATTCTTCCTTTAGCTCTTCAATATGGTAAAAGTTTTTTATCTTTAATTAATATATTCATTATTTATTGCTTCAATTATGTTATTTTCTTTAGATCTTGCAATCACGTGTGAGTATTTTTATTTGTTATAGGGTTTAGGGATTCTATGGTTTATTTAATTACTTTCTTGATTAAATTTCTTTCACTATAAGAAAATGTTGTTTGGGCGACAAAATTTTCGTCGCCCGATATTTAGGCGATGAAACAAAATCCGGCACGAAGTCATCGCCCTACAAGCGTCGCCCAAACGTCGCCCAATTTGGAAAGAAAGCACCACATTTTAGTTTATGTATGTGGCCTATTCATTGGGCGACAGAATTTAAATTTCGTGGCCCATAACATATACTATGGGGCGCCAATATAATTTTTATCGCCTATACCTGTTCTTTATTTCAAGATTTGCGTTTAACTTTTTAATACTGATTTGTAATATATAATAATAAAATTAATAATAATAATACAAAAGAGTATATAACAAGTTGTGCGACGAGAGCTAAGAACTCCATATAGACTTGACATTTTAGGCATAACGAACCTAATAAATTTCGAGAGCCTGCTAGAGTGCTAGATCAGAGGATTTAAGTTTTGTAGGTTTTGTAAATTGCTTCCAATCCATTAAATATCGAGCCTTTTAGTTTAATAGACTTTGTTTTATTTAATTACTTTATTAGTTTAGTTTTTAGCTTAAAGTTTAATTTTTTATTTTAGTACTTTAAACAATCAATTTCCCAAAAAACTCTTTCACATAGCTTAGTGCATGCAAACCTTTTAGAGAATTAAAAGAAGTTTATTTTCTCCCCGTAGATTCAACCACTTATTACCTTTACTACACTAGTTGGCCACTTGAGTATTTTTGACGGATTTTGCGACAACCTAGTAACTCAACCCAACCAACACACAACGCTTGTGCCACCTTAATAGTCAAGAAATCATCGCAACAACTATCCGTACAAGTGCCAAAATAATAATGAGTAATTTCGACAATTTTTTTTAATATTTTCAAGTAATAAACCCTCAAAATAAGCTGTTTGTGACCAATTTAAAAAAAAATAAAAATAAAGACATTTGTGTTTGAATTCATTAAAATATATAGAACTACTTTCTTAAATTTGATTCCATATCTCTACTTAACATCCATCCAACTTGATTTCAGGATAAAAAATTAGGGTTCATGTATAAAATTAATTATTCTAAATTTCTATTTACCATCCATCCAAATCGATTTAGAGAAAAATTAGGGTTTGTAAATTATGGGTGGCAGTAGTGGTGATGGTAACGGATGAGTAGTGGTTGAACACCAAAAATTAGGGACCACTTAACGGAAAGTTAATGGTTTTGTCAATTTTTAGTATGTAAGTGGTATTATTAGAGTAAACAAATATTATAAAGGGGGTGCTTGGGAGTTAGAGGTTTAAGGGGAAAAGAGAGGTTTAACCACCTCAAAACGTAATTTTTGGTGTTGGGGAGTTAGAGGTTTCGAAGACAGTTTTGGGATGAAAAAGCTCTTTTTCAGGCTCATATGATGAGCTTTTTGGAAGAGCTTATAGCTTTTGGTTCTTTTTACTTTAAAACAACCAACCGCTATTTACCAAACACTTTTACACAAATAGCTAATGCAATCAATTAGTCAAATCAGCTATCACAATCAACTAGTCAAAATAGCTAACTCAATTAGCTAACCTCTAACAGCTATCAGCTAACTCCCAAACAGGGCCAAAAAAATATTTGTTTACTCTAATAGATATTAATTACAAAATTATTGAACCTTAAGTGGTGATTATATTATTTAGTTTTTTTTTTTTTTTTTTAAAAAAAAAAAAAACCTGTTTTATACTACATTTTGAAAAAGGGGTAATCATTATTGTTGGTTATTAACAAATTTTTTTTTCTTGAATATTGTTTGTTAATTGGATCGGCGAAGTCAAATATCTATACACAAAAACACATGGGCAAAAGAGCCATTACTAATTGGCAATTGCCAAACAAAATCCCAAACAAAATCTTATGCACATGATCTCCTATTCCCTTAATTAGAAAATCCTTGTTTTGGGAAACCACAACATCTCATTATAAATATTTTATATGTTTTTGAGAAACATCTCATTATGAAATTACACCCATTATTAATTAATTAAGAAATCTCTCTTCTCCTTCTTTAACGTAACTAACAACTTTGACGCATCAATTAATGCAATTACTAGTCGCTCTGCTGTAGATTCCTTCCCTTGGAAAAAAAAGCCAGTTCATCATTTAGTCTCAAATTCACATCGTAATACTCTTGTGTTGTTGTTTGTAATCCTTGAGCAATTTTTTTAACATATTTTATGATAATTTTATCCATTTTTTCATGTTTTAATATGCTTTTTAAAGGTTTTTCTTATATTGATATATTATTTAAACTAAAACGTTTCAAATGATATTAAAAAAAAATGTTAAAAATGTCTTAATTTTAAATTATTCAATAATATCTAGTTGTCATACCCGTATCCTATAGTTTTCAAATTAACTTATTTTGTACCCGTTTCGTACCCGAACTCATACCCCTGCAACTTAGTAATAAGGGTGAAGGAGCATTATTCAAGTAACAATGTTTGAATCTCGTATACATTGAGCAAAACAACAAGCTAAGGTGGGAGCGAGTGAACACCACTAAACTACTCCTCTCGAGTCTTGACCCTAGTAATATTTAAGCATTGAAGAATTAAACAAAATCTTTAAATTTATTGTAGATAAATATAGTCAAATAGGGTTTTAATTAATTAATTAATTAATCTGTTCAATAAATTAAATATATCAACCTTACTACATATTTGCCTAAACAAACGTACAAGATTATAAATGTAACTATTAAATAGAAACAAATTATAGCAATATTACTTTTTTTATTTGTACTAAAAATATGAAGTTAAAAATATTAGCGGTGAAATAATTTCATTGACGAGCATGCACAGTCAAACATAGAAAAAATAAAAAAAGAAAAAGGAAAGAAGAGGTAAAATCTATAAATAGGTACTTGTTTAGCTTTCATTCACATTTTTTTTTTCATAACCCCTTTCCCATGATTTGAAGAAAAGGTTATTCAATTCATAATTATAGGGGGGTACTCATCAATACGTGGGCAAATAATGAGTATAACATAATAACATTAGAATAGTTAATTAAATTTAGTATAGTTCAATATATATTTATACTTTTGAAATATACAAATACTAGATATATATATACATATACAAAAAGATCTATCTATCGATGAAATTAAATAATTAATTATAGTTTTGATAAATAACAATGAGTGAGTTGGGAAGCAGCAGTAGGAGGAGCTGGGTGGGGCCCACTGGCCCGACGATGAATGGTGGTGGTGACGTGTTCAGCAGCAGCCGAAGGTGGGAGGAGGAGGAGGAGGAGGAGGAGGAGCTAAGGTGGGCCGCACTAGAGCGGTTGCCCACCTTTGAAAGGGTAAGGAAAGGGGTGTTGAGAAGAGTACTTGAAGATGGAAAAATGGTTCAAAATCATGAGATTGATTTTCATAACTTGACTAACCAAGATAGGAACTTATTGGTTCATACTATTCTTAAGATTGTTGATCAAGATAATGATAAACTCCTTACAAGACTAAGGGATAGAATTGATAAGTAAGTTCTTTAATTTCTTTATTTTATTTTTGTTTGTTCTTTTATTTTAATTTTTTTAGAGTTAGTGTTACTATTTCAACTATTATATTCAATTCTTGTGAGATCATATATATGTATGTACTACGTACATATATAAATATATAATGTATTAGAATTGGCATTATCTAGGTGTCATATCATTTGACTAAATTTATATTGTGAATAGTTCAAATACAAGGGTAAATGTGCAATATATGATAAGATTGAATTTTGCAATAGTTTTCAAAAAAAAAAGAAAAATTCTAATTTTACACTAGTAATTGTTGATGAAATCGACCGAATAACAATAACAAACATGTTCTTAATTATATATATGGATCAGTAGTTAGGCTTCTAATCTTTGTAATAAGAGATGTAATTAATGGTCTAATCTTCATCTTTGTCACCATACAAGTTAGTCTTAATTGATAAGTGCATATATATGTACATGTAAACATACTTATGCACGCACATAGATTTTTATGGTGTCCAAAGATGAAATTATGATATTAAATGATTTAATTAGTTATTTATAACAAAACTCTCCAAAAATCAACATATTATAAAATGGCTTTGCTAATGACCATAAGGGGTAAGGGGTTAGGTAAAAGTCAAATATTCTTTGCTAAAGTGATTTTAATGTTAAATTACTCCGTAGTAATTAGCTAGTAGAATGCATTTCAAAGTAAGTTACGCACTGATCAGTGTAGCTTAACTAATATTAATACATTTTTTTACAAAGCAAGAGTCTAGCTTAACTAATATTATTCCTTTATTAATCAGCTTTTGCCAAACTAAGGATATGCTTGGTAAAATTAAATAGCTGTTGAGATAGTTGTTAGCTACTCCCTCCGTCCCTTAAAGATTGTCCCATTTTGACTTTTGGTACTGTTTATTTGGTAACTTTGACTCTATAATTTTATACATGTAAGGAAAAATATAGTCAAATGGGATTTCGTTTGATTCAGCTCAATGTGTACTTTTTTAATATGCAAGTATTATAATTTTTTATTGTACTTATCTCAAGGTATTTTAATTCAAAAATGTGTCTCGGGAGATGAGAAAAAATAAATGGGGCAATCTTTTAAGGACGGAGGGAGTATAAAGGTAGTTGTCAGTTATAGTAGTATAGGTAGTTGTGGACTAGTAAAAAGATCAATATATAATATCACATCGGAACGTTAACAACTATTGGGGCTAGTTAAATTGCCGATGTAATATTGATATTTGTTAAAAAAAAATTAAAAATAGCTATTGAATAGTAAATAAATAACAAAAGACATTTCAAAGAAAAAATTAGTAGCATATGGAAGACTCTACTTCAAAGGCTAAAACTACCACCTAATACTGCTTTGCCAAACACTAATACATGATTAATCCAGTATGTTTTGACCTCAAAACTCTAAACGTTACCTAAAATTTTACATCCAAATTAAAACATACACTAAAACTATCATTCTCAAAAGTGAAAAAAATGATCAAATCAATCAAATGTGGTTGTGGTTGATAATTGTTACGATCACATGCATGCAGTTGATTTTATTTATTACAATTATGTCATTGCTTTGTATTTAGTCGATTAATTGAAATCTGATTAAAGATTTTAATTAAAAAATAATAATGGGTGAATAATATAGAGTGGGACTTGATATACCAAAGATTGAAGTAAGATACGAGCATCTATTCGTGGAAGGAGACGTGCATGTGGGAAGCAGGGCATTACCAACCTTGTTTAATTCTACGTTGAACTCTTTTGAGGTAATTCTACGTTTTTTTTTGTTTTTTTTTTACTCCCTTTGCTTATATTTAATCTTCACATTTTATTTGTTTTGCACTTATCTAGAGAACGTTAATATATCTAATTATATATATTTGTAAAATTTATAACAACATATTAGAAAAAACTACATGTTGAGAAAAATTTAAGAAGACCTTAAATTAAATGACTATGTTTTGCCTTACATATAAATTATATATAATAGTCATTATAAACTTTTTCAACAATGTCAAAAGTGAAACTGGCTAAAGTATTATGTAGTGTGGTACGTAGGAGTACTTTTTATTTAGGATTTTTTGTGAGATTAAATCTTTTTAAAACTTTTTTTAGCTAAGCTAGATGAAACTTTTTTTTTTCTTTTTAAAAATGACTGGTCAATGCCCGAAAGGAGTTGTCAACGTTGAAAAATGGGGTCAAGATTTTATCAAACATACAAAAAAAAAAGACTTAAGGTTTTATATTGCCAATTTTTTTTCTAAAAAGTTTCATACAGAAAAAAAAAGATTTTTTTTTATATTTTTTAGTGAAGCTCCATTTTTGTAGTTGAAAGCAAATTTAATTTTTTATACACGATAAGAAATATATAGGAAAAATTGTAAATATTAATCCAAAGTTTGGGCCATCTTCTGCTATTAATTCCAAGTTTGATTTATTTCTGATTAATCCGAAGTTTGTGGGTAGTCTTCCAATATATATTGATCCGAGGCAATAGGATACCTGTTTAATTGGTAAAAAAGTGGGGCCCACTAACTTGTAGCAACCGTCAATGGATAAACTAAAATCACAAACCTAAATTTGGCTTTAATGATAGTAAGGTTCACATAATTCTAGATTTTCAAAAGTTTGGCTTAATTGTGGAATATCGACCAAAGGTTGAATTGGCTTAATTTGGGCAAATTTTCCTAAGTTATATCAGGTTTAATAAACTCCCATCAAGTCTATAAGTTCTAATCAGGTCTAATAAGTTTAAATCAGGTCTAATAAGTTCTAATAAGTTCCAATCAAGTTTAGGCTTTTTTAATTAATGATTAACTAAAATTAATTAAATTAATATTTAACTTGATTAAATCACCCGTACACAACATAAACCAAATTTAGAGCTCGTGTTTACATTAGCTGAATAGAGATGAACTGAACTAAGCTGAACTGAACTGAATAGAGATGAAATGAACTGAACTGAACTGAATTAAAAACATTTAACTTTTGAATTAATGATTTTAAATAATGCTGATTAATTTGATATTTTAATTCTCTGATCTCCATAATTTTTTGTAATAAATTTTAAATAATTTACTAAATAAATATTTAATTTTTGGATTAATGATTTTAAAGTAAAAATAATGATTTCTCACTTTTGGATTATTACTATTACATATCATCATCATCATCATCATCATCATCATCATCATCATCATCATCATCATTTTTACTATTATCATTGTTATCAACTTATCATTAGAGGTAGAAATTGAGTCGGGTTGGGTTCGTGTCAACCTTTTTACATAATTGGGTTTAATTCTTAGACACTAACCCGACCGGCCGTTTAATGAACGGATCGTGTTGTGTTGACTCGCTTATTTAAGCGGTTCAAACCCCTCAACCCAAACACGTTAATAACTGGTCAATTTCGTGTCGGGTTAGCGGGTCGTATCAATTTTTCCCACCTCTAGTTATCACTATCATTATTATTACTTAAATAATATAATAGTAAATAAATAGTAAAATTATTGAAAAAACCTGAACTGAACTGAACTTAATAGAGATGAACTGAAATAAATAGAGATGAATTGAACTGAACTTAATAGAGATGAACTGAACTGAATTTAATCTGAAGTAAACAAGCCCTTATTCTATCATTTTATTTTAATTTTTTAAGAGAAATTCACTCAGTGTTAAATTGAAATAAATTAAATTTTTTTATATTATAAAATAAGAATGATAGATTTAAAATAATTCTCAATTCTAGTAATAATTAAAATTAAATAAAATTACTTTGAATAATTCGTGATAAAGTAGAGCATGTAAGTAATTCGTGATATTAAATAATAATAAGTTGTAGTACTAATGAAACATAAAAATTCACATCAATACATTAGTTCAAATTCAACATCGGAGTACATTTTTTCACCTTCAATATCATTTTCTTCATCGAGCATGTTTTCTTCGCATGCATACAACTTACCATATTTCATTTGTAATATTTTTACGAATAACTTTCATTGCCTTTAGTTGTTCACCATTAGTTAAATTTATATTAGCTTGTGGTTGTACATTTTCAACAACGTAACTTGTGAAATTGAAATCCCAAATCATGTAAACGAATAAAATTATTATTAATATTGTTATTATTTTATTTTTCAATCAGGTTAATAAGTTTCAATCAGGTTTCATAAGTTCCTATAAGGTCTAGTAAGTTTCAATAAGTTTTAATAAGTTTCATTCAGGTCTAATAAGTTAGATAAGCTTAGATAAGTCGTTCAGGTCTAATAAATTGAAGAGAACGCACCCTACAAGGTTGAGAAGAGTAACAAAATGGTAATAACAGTTACCTTAGAAAAGGGGGTCTGTTACCAACCTCTCGATCATTTGAAATAAGTAATGAATTTTTTTATTCCATTTCCAACATAAAAAGTTAACATATACCAAATATGCTCAATTGCTCATAGAGTAAAATATAAAAGTTATGGATAATTTTTGTATACTAAAATTGTTAATTGAAAAATTGCCAAGAATAAGCAACCTTTGGTGATCAATCTTTTAAAAAACCAGAATTAATCTAAACTTATTATCTTTCTGTTTACGTTTTTTTTTTTTAACGAATGGAGTACCTAAACTACGGGAATTGATATTGGCACAACAAAAATTGATATGGGCATACTCTTTGTGAGAAGAGCACATAGAGATGTGCTCTCAGGATAAGGTGTGCCAATATCAATTTTGGGTGTGCGTTTACCATTTCCCCTAAACTACCTACTGTTAAATCGGTTTTTACATCCCATGTATAATGGAAAATTGGAAACGGGTGAGAATTGTAAAAAATATAGTGTCGTATTTTGAAAACGGAGGGTGACAATTTAAACTCGAGTGATTGCTGCTAGAGATGTAAAAATAGGTCAAACAATCGGAAACAGGTCGGTCAAAAACAGGTTCGGTCAAAAATGGTCGGTAAAAAACAGGTCGTATGAGTCCTTTCGGTATCGGTTGGTAACGGTCGGTCTTATTCGGTATTCGGTCAAATTCGGTATTTTCCAAAACAGGTGTCGGTCGGTTTCGGTTCAGTACTTATAGATTCGGTCGTTTTCCGGTAACAAGTCACATTCGGTCGGTCAAAACCGATTTTTTTACATGTCGTAACCGGTACACGGGTCATAATCGATCGGTCAAATCGATATGCAAGTCATAATCGGTCGATCAAAATCGGTATGAAGGTTATAATTAGTTGGTCACGGTCAAATGTATGTTGTAACCTGTCAATCTTAAACGATCGATCACAATACAATCGGTCAATTCAAAACTTCGGATCAGATTTTGATATTTCGAGTTAGTTGGCTTAGAATTTTTGGCTAAGAATTTAGGATCGAATAATTATATTTAATTTTAATTTATATTAAGTTTTATTTATTTATTTATATTAAGTTTAATTTTAATTTATTTATATTAAGTTTTAATTAAATGAATTTATTAAAATTTCTATCAATTTTTGTCAACATGTAAATAAGTTCGGTAAAAAATGGGTTCGGCTGTAAACAGGCAAACGACTTCGGTGATAAAACCGATCCAAAACAAGTTCGGAACAGTACGGTTTCGGTCAAAATCGGTCGGTCAAAATTCAGTTTTTGGCAGGTTGAAAACAGGTTCGGTTTGGTAACAGATTCGGTAACGGTCGGTCTCGGTATAATAAAAACAGGTTGGAAACGGGTTCGATTTTGAATGGGGTCGGTACCGGTATGCGTAAAAGCGGTCGGAAAACGGTTTCGGTATAATTCGGGTTCGATAGCGGTCGGTATTCAGTTACTAAAAATTCGGTCAAAAATAGGTTCGATATCGGTCGATCAAACAGATTTATGACCCACATTTAGACCCCATAATTGCTGCTCAATTCGTAGGCTGGGAAATCATAAAAAAAATGAAGGAATGATATAATTGATGCTAATTCCTTTGTCATTTGATAATGGCAGGCGACTCTAGGCTTGGTTGGACTTGCCCCATCAAAGAAGAGAACCCTCAAGATACTCCACAATGTCAGCGGAATTGTCAAACCTTCAAGGTATCCTTACTTGTTATCATTAATAATTTACTGCATTATTTTCTGCTCCTTACTTCATGACCATTTTTTCTGCACTGCACTGCGCTTAATAATATAGTTATAGAATTATTGATACAATTTTCAGTACACTAAGTTGAACTAGCTTCTTTCCTAAAAAAAAAAGTTAAATTAGCTTCTAGGATTGCTGCATGCAAGTAATTCAACTATTAACTAATGATAGAATTGAAAATGAATTTTCAATTGTAGGAATGAAATTTAGGTAGAATAGTTAGGGAAGAGGGTGCTATTTCTGTTATATTAAAGATTAATCGACAAGGTATCGATACATTGTCGGTTAATCTTTACTATAGCAGAAATTTCCTCATCTAAGGGTGTGTTCGGGGGTGGTGGTGGTGGTTACGGTGAGTTTAGGGTTTATTTTATTTTGGGTGGTCAGGGATTTGTGGGTGGTTGAGGGGTTCGTTGGCTTAGTTTTAAAAAGCGCATCACTCTCAGGCTCTGGGAAATGCCCTTTAGCTAAGCGAGTCTCAACAACCTCCGAAAGGCGCGCGCCTCGTGCGCCTTTGTGCCAGAAAAATAGGTTAGAGTTAATTTACAAGTTGAAGAATGATTGATTTTTTTTTTTCAAATTGAGACTACCTTAGCTTTACAAATATCAATATTTAAATTATTAGGATATTTTTAATAGATATTAATTACAATCAAAGAAAAATTAATTTGAAATAAGTATATAAATACATGCGCCTCGCCTACAAAAGACGCGCACCTTCGCCTTGCGCCTAGGCTCTGGCGACTATTTGCGCCTTGGTGCGCCTTGCGCCTTTTTAAACTAAGTTCGTTGGTGGTTGATCGGGTGGTGTAAGGGGTGCTGGCAAGCTAGGGGTGGTTTTGGTGGTGGTGGCTTGTGGTTTGGGTTGGGGTGTTGGTAGTGTGGTATGGTGGTGGTTTGGTTGCAACAAAAGCCATTCCTTTTCTAAACAAACAATTAACTAAATCTAACACATTTACTTTTCATTCTCCCTCGTTCCCATTCCTAGAGTGATTTTCTTTCTCTTTCGCCAATCAAACGACCCCTAAGTAAATTAGAATATCATTTTTGCATTTTTTTTAAAAAAAATCTCAGGGTTTTTTTTTGGTGCACCGATCTGACAAAACTCAGAGAGGAAAAATGTCTAGTCGTTGTACGTAAAAATTAACGGAGATATTGGCTGATAGTAAGCCTCTC
Source organism: Salicornia ramosissima (assembly GCA_951394345.1). Taxonomy (NCBI): domain Eukaryota; kingdom Viridiplantae; phylum Streptophyta; class Magnoliopsida; order Caryophyllales; family Amaranthaceae; genus Salicornia; species Salicornia ramosissima. Next base: position 15,199,690 of record OX596234.1, on the reverse strand, counting down.
ATAGTCTCATCAATCAGTCTTATGGGAAAGTTTTCCTTAAAATATTGCAACCTTTTAGCATAAAACTATAGCTTTTAACTTATGGTAATTTAAAGCCCTAATTTTTTCGTTAAAAGTTTTTTCCTAGTTTGACAAGAGAAATGGTATACACATTATTCATAGATTTGGGCCCCTTTAAGTGCTAGGGTCTCGAAGCCTACTGCCAGACTAGCATTGGAGATAAAATAGTTACTCTCATTGGCATTTGGTATATGGTAGTTGTGCTTTTGTGTCTGCAATACTAAATTATGTCCATGTTAGCAGAATCTGTACTGGGTTGTTCCTTTAAACCAAGATGTTATACTCCCTCCGTAACACAAAAATGTAAACTTTTGCTAAATATGGGTGTAACACAAAAATATCAACTTTTACAAAACTTTCTATATATGGCAAAAAAACTTCATACAATTTACACATTTGCCATTACTTTTACATGGGAGTTCGTGTTTTCTTATTTATTTCTCTCTTCTCTACACAATTACAACACAATTAACCCACACAAAACTTTTACATGGGAGTCCGTGTTTTCTACAAAGTTTACATTTTTGTGTTACGGAGGGAGTACATAATTTCTGGGTTCAAAAATGAAATTATAACACAAAAAAATTTTGAAGTTTTACATTTTGTGTCCTTAATTTGATGTGTAATTTATTGTTGCTAAAAGATTGGCCCACTATCGTAAATTGATATGTTGATTGTCAGGATGACATTACTTTTGGGGCCTCCAGGTGCAGGAAAAACGACATTTTTGCAGGCACTTGCAGGAAAGCCAGATAAAGACTTGAAGGTAGTCTTTTTTTTTTTTTCTCTTTATTTGTGTCATCAACCTTTGTTTTGTTTTTGTTATACATTGATCACTAATTAAAGTTTAGGAGTTGAGAAACTTGCATGCAGTTCTTGAATTTTTGGACTGTTTGGGAGAATGGCAATCCAATGTCCAGATGTTTCAGGGTTATCAGTAGTATAGTAATTGCAGGCATCCTTCAAAGAAAAAAGTAATTACAGGTAGCATTCGGGAAAAAAAAGGTCTAGGTAATGTATATATAACTATATTCATAAGGTTATGATAGTTTCATAATCTCAGTGGGTTTTGACTTTTGAGTGTTTGATATCTTTCTTGTTCCTTTGTTAGAGAACATAGATTACATTTTCTTGAGGGAAAACTTTACATACAAAACCAAGCCTTTTGCGCTCCACTATGATTTTTTGAATTCCCGTATTCATTTCTTTGTAATGTTGTGAACAGGTAACTGGGAAGATAACATATTGTGGCCACGAGTTGACAGAATTTGTTCCTCAGAGGACCTGTGCATATATTAGTCAAAATGATCTTCATAATGGAGAAATGACTGTTAGGGAGACTTTAGATTTTTCAGGGCGATGCTTAGGGGTTGGGACTAGGTATGAGTTGTTAGCAGAGCTCTCCAGAAGAGAGAAGCAAGCAGGAATTAAGCCAGACCCCGACATTGATGCCTTCATGAAGGCCACAGCAATGCCAGGGCAAGAAACTAGTCTGGTTACTGATTATGTTTTAAAGGTTTGTGACATGAAAATGGATTTAGGCCCTGTTGTTTTAGACTTAATGTCTGTCAAATTCAATTCAGTTTAGCTCAACTTCTGCTGAGTCTAGGATTTAGTTGAATTCAGTTCAGTTTAGATTAATCCAGTCCAAAAGAACATTCCTTATTTTTGTTTCTAATACTTAAGTTGCAGGAATAAGAAGCCAGATGCTGAATTTCCTTTTACTTTTGACAGATACTTGGATTAGATATATGCACTGATATCATAGTTGGCAATGAAATGAAAAGGGGTATTTCTGGTGGGCAAAAGAAGCGTGTAACTACTGGTATTTCCCTGGTAGCTCCGCTTTTGCCAAATATAACTTTTTTACGAACATCTTTTTAAATGATTTAGCTGTTCATGTATTTTTAACAATACATAGTTCATCTGAACATCATGCAGGTGAAATGTTGGTTGGTCCAGCAAAAGTGCTACTGATGGATGAAATTTCAACAGGATTGGACAGCTCCACCACTTTTCAGATATGCAAGTATATGAGGCAAATGGTTCATATAATGGATGTAACAATGATCATTTCTCTCCTACAACCAGCTCCCGAAACATATGAACTCTTTGACGATGTTATCCTTCTTTCTGAAGGGCAGATTGTTTATCAAGGCCCGCGTGAGGAGGTTATCAAGTTCTTTGAATATATGGGCTTTAAATGCCCAGAGAGGAAGGGAATAGCTGATTTTCTCCAAGAAGTCACTTCCAAGAAAGATCAAGAACAGTATTGGTGTAGGACGGACCAACCTTATACTTACATTTCAGTTTCTGAGTTCACTCAGGGTTTCCAATCTTTCCAAACTGGGCAAAAGCTAGCATCAGATCTTGCTGTTCCTTTTGATAAGACCAAAGCCCACCCAGCTGCTTTGGTGAAAGACAAGTATGGGCTCTCCAACTGGGAGCTATTTAAGGCCTGTTTCTGGAGGGAGTGGTTGCTTATGAAACGGAATTCGTTTGTATATATCTTCAAGACTACACAAATTACAATCATGTCATTAGTTACAATGACTGTTTTCCTGAGGACGACGATGCATCAGAAAACTATCACAGATGGCGGAAAGTACCTTGGGGCTCTATTTTTCAGTCTCATAAACATTATGTTCAATGGTTTTGCAGAACTTTCCATGACTGTTCTTCGCCTCCCAATATTCTACAAACAGAGGGACTTCTTATTCTATCCTGCATGGGCATATGCATTGCCAGTTTCGGTCCTTAGGATTCCTCTATCATTCGTAGAATCAGCAATATGGACGATTCTCACCTATTACACAATTGGCTTTGCTCCAGCTGCAAGTAGGTGAGATTAACATCGAATAATATGATATTAATAATATTAATTATTGTGAATACATTTACATTCCCGAAATTATAACTGCTTAGTTTGATCTCTTAGTTATTTTACCTTTCTGTGTCAATTCTCTCATAATTTATGCTGCTCAATTAGGTTTTTCTGCCAGTTGTTAGCATATTTCTGCATCCATCAGATGGCTCTGTCCCTTTTTCGATTTGTTGGAGCTGCAGGAAGAACCGTGGTAGTTGCTAACAATGTTGCGATTTTTGTATTGCTGTTAGTTTTCGTCCTTGGTGGTTTCATCATTGCAAAAGGTACGTTTTGTGTCTAGTCATGCATTTTGGGTTGTACCAAAATTTGAAATCTATGCATTTGGCATCATTTTGTACTAGTAGTTGTTCTAATTAGCTCTTAATTTGCGGTTTTGCTCAGATGACATTGGTCCGTGGATGATATGGGCCTACTATATTTCACCTATGATGTATGGACAAAATGCTTTAGTTATTAACGAGTTTCTTGACAAACGATGGAGCATTGTAATTCCTATTACTCTTTTATTGTCCCCTCTCCAGACTTTTTGTATTCTCCTGTCTTATTGTCATTCCTTATTTACATGTGTTTGTTATTTCCATTGTTTATGCTAATGCAGCCTAATACAGACCTCAGAATTCATGAATCTACCATTGGTAAAGTCGTCCTTGCCTCGAGAGGCTTCTTCAAACAACAGTATATGTTTTGGATCAGTATTGCAGCTCTTTTGGGGTTTGCTCTTCTCTTTAACCTATTATATATATTGTCTCTGACAATCTTAAGCCGTAAGTCAACCCCTTCTATTTTACTTTGGGCTACAATAGTTTAGAAACCCGAAGGAAGCTACTAACACCACATCTCCATTTGTTATTATATTTGCAGCTTTTAGTGATTCAAAAACCATATTGTTGAATGATGATATTGATGATAAGAAACACAATAAGACGACATTGAAGGAGGGATTTGATGGTTTGGATATAGCTATGAATTTACATTCAGAAAGCACTAATTCATATGCTAATGCTTCTAGAAAGGGAATGGTTTTGCCTTTCCAGCCTCTTTCACTTTCGTTCAACCACATTAGTTACTATGTGGATATGCCTGCTGTAAGTTCTTTTGTCTTTTGGAAACATCATATAACTTTGCAAATTGCAATAACTGTAGACAGCAAAGTAATAAAATTGTGTTACTAATGACTGACATTTTTTTAACTGAGATAAATACTTGGATTTTATTTCATCAGGAAATGAAAAACCGAGGTTATGAAGAAGACCGCCTTCAACTGCTACGAGATGTTAGTGGTGCTTTTTGGCCTGGGATATTGACAGCACTCGTGGGTGTCAGTGGTGCTGGAAAAACCACATTGATGGATGTGCTGGCTGGAAGGAAGACTGGTGGCTATACTGAAGGCAGCATCAGCATATCCGGCTATCCAAAGAATCAGTCAACCTTTGCTCGAATAAGTGGTTATTGTGAACAAACTGACATTCACTCACCACATGTCACTGTATATGAATCTCTTGTGTACTCGGCATGGCTTCGTCTTTCTCCTGATGTGAATGCAAGCACACGGAAGGTTTGTTACGTCCTTCATTAGGAATTTACATTCAATGATAATCCATAAGAGATTAATTTTCTTTTTCTACATCATAGATGTTTATCGAAGAAGTAATGAATTTGATTGAGCTTAAACCATTAAGAGATGCTCTGGTTGGCCTTCCTGGTGTCAATGGTCTATCAACAGAACAGAGGAAGAGATTGACAATCGCAGTAGAGTTGGTTGCTAATCCTTCCATCATTTTTATGGATGAGCCAACATCTGGGCTCGATGCAAGAGCTGCTGCAATCGTCATGCGTACTGTAAGAAATACAGTGGATACTGGTAGAACTGTTGTCTGCACCATTCATCAGCCGAGCATAGATATCTTTGAAGCTTTTGACGAGGTACAGCTCGAACGTATGACATGCTTTTATCACTGCTAGTCTAAACATATAATATATGTGTATGTTTTTTCAATTAACTATGTGCCATATTACATCATTGCAGCTCCTGTTAATGAAGCGAGGAGGAGAAGTTATCTATGCAGGCCCTCTTGGCCACCATTCGCATGAGCTTGTTGAATATTTTGAAGTAAGTGAATTACCTTTCCTTTTCAATTCTTCTGAGTTTCTTGTTTTCAGTTATAAGCCAAATGGTTGCTTGTACTAATGGTTCCTGCTTACCACATAAAAGCAAGGAATAGAATTCTCAAGGGAAAAAAGGGCAATGTATTTATATAAAATGGTTTATTTATGGATCAACAGAACAGCATGTTACTAACTAGCATTGTATCCATACGTATAATTTATACTTTTTGCATATGCTATTGTTTGGATTGAAAAAAAGGGGCTTAAGTTTAAGATGCCAATAAGGAATACAAATTCAACTCTTTGAAGAAAAGTGCGTATATTTATGAGTGCACTAATTGAGAAAGAGAGATAAATTGGAGAAAAATGTGTTCTTAAATCACCCTTATTGGAAATGAGATGCATGTTCCAAGGATGGGTATTATCTTGGTGTAAATTTCAGGTTTTCAGTGTAGTTTTGACGTCTCCACTCTGCATTTAGGTTAATAAAATAGAATGGGGCACAAGTTATTTTTCCTTGTTAATTCCATCTCTGCTCCATTGGTTTTGGAGGAAAACATTTTACTAGAAAATGATTTTCTTAAAGGTGAAAATTTTCTCTTTTAAAAAGGAAAAACATTTTCCTTGTCTAAGCAAGGCATGCCAAATTTTCCACCTTACTTATCACTTTTGCTTTGTTCTCCACACTCATCCTTCCACTCTTTTTTGCTTCTATTTTTTTCCCCTTCAAAAGAACTCTAACACGGAGACCCCAGGGAGCACCGGTACGAAGAGTGGAAGAGTGGGATCAGGGAGATTTCAAACGTGGTAGGTGGAGACCGAAAATGACTTGGTGGGAAGGAGTTAGAAAAGATATGAAGCAGTTGGATTTACAAGAGATTGAGGCTCTCGACCGTGCAGGGTGGAGGAGGAAAATCTATGTGGACGACCTCTCGGAATAATCACTTTGGTTCATGTAGCCGACCCCACTTATGGGAATAAGGCTTTGATTGATTGATTGAAAAGAATTCTCCACTCACATCCTTTCACTGAATAGAAAACAAACAAAGGGAAATGGTTTGATAATCATGTTTCCATGGAAAATTATTTTCCATCAAAATTGTTTTTTTTTTTTTGCCAAAACAAACGGAACTCTAATGGAAAGTAAGTTTTCTATTTCGTGATAGTTTGATGCTGTGGTCTTTTGCAGGCAATTCCTGGAGTGCCTAAAATTACAAATGGTTGTAATCCTGCCACATGGATGCTAGATATTAGCACACCTCAAACAGAGTCTCAACTAAATGTAGATTTTGCTGAATATTATGCTAATTCTTCACGTTACCAGTATGTGTAGCTTCTTTCACAACTCAACATTCCATTCTTCAATCAAATATGCTCCTAGCATTATTTCTAAAAGAATTCTAAGAGTTAATTTTTATGATACACGTTTTTAGGAGGAATCAAGATCTCATCAAAGAGCTCAGCACCTCAGTGCCTGGCACTAGTGATCTCCACTTCCCAACTAAATACTCTCAGCCATTCTTAGTTCAATTCAAAGCTTGTTTCTGGAAGCAGTATTGGTCGTATTGGCGGAATCCGCAATACAACGTTGTTCGATTTGTGTTGACCATAGCCATTGGTGTTATCTTTGGTGTTATATTCTGGGACAAGGGTCGTAAAGTGTAAGTTTTTATTGCAGTTCTTAATAAAGATTTAATACAACCTTTAACCTGATAAGGAGCTCTCCTTAACAAAACGTATTAGAGCTCTGCTCAGCCTATGTTTTTTCAAAAAAGGACACTGCTGGATAATGTGTCACTATAAGTAGAAATTTATTGAACTATATAAACTATTGCTTTAGTTAAATCAATTTGCTGATTGTTTGAAAAATGTAAATGTTTTATACTTCGTATTTGAATAGTTGCAAAAAATGAATTTTTTGCCCCTTACAAAAAATACCCACGTGTTGCAACTTGCAACTATTCAAAAACGGAGGAAATATTAAAAGTTCCAGTTTTTATATTGACGAATGAAGCTGAGAGTCCATAAACGTGTTAAATTTTGTTAGATACTCATACATGACAGTTTTGATCGTGAACTAAAATATTATTTCAGCATAAAAAATGTGTATGTATATAATATCCGGCATGTTTACTATAGAGGCTTAGCCTAAAGATTTCTCATTGTTTGTTCAACCTTCTGTACAAGTAGAACTCGGATATATGGGTATTTTGCAAAATTGAAATAAATAATAAATAGTAGTAGAAATTTTGCATCTTTATTGAATTTTTTTGGAAATACATTATTTTTGGGTGCTTGAAAGTCCATATAGGTTGTGTTTCATCTTTTTGACCAGTATCTTACTTGTTGGTTTTTCCATCAGATCTAAAGTACAAGATCTCATGAACTTTTTAGGAGCTATGTACTCTGCTCTTCTTTTTCTCGGGGCGACTAATGCTTCAGCTGTGCAACCTGTTGTTGCCATTGAGAGGACCGTATTTTATCGTGAAAAAGCAGCTGGGATGTACTCAGCATTGCCCTATGCTTTGGCTCAGGTAACTAACCAATAAGGCTTAATTTTCATTCACTTTTCCTTTCTTGTTTCTCTTGACACTGTTAAATAATCCTTGTCCATTATTCTACAGGTGGCAATAGAAGCAATTTATACTGTGATTCAGACAATTATATACTCCCTACTCTTGTACTCAATGATTGGATTTGAGTGGAAGTTCACAAAATTCCTTTACTTTTGCTATTTCATAACAACATGCTTCATCTACTTTGCAATGTATGGGATGATGCTTGTCTCGCTTACACCAGGTCCTCAGATTTCAGGCATTTTGATGGGTTTCTTCCTCAGTCTCTGGAATCTATTTGCTGGTTTTCTGATTCCTCGACCGGTATGATGTCTACAATTGACTGATAGATGCTCATAATGATTCCTTATTTTGGTAAAATTAATTATCATTATTTTGCATAAATTGTGCAACGCACAGGTGCTAATCTAGTACTCCCTCTGTCCCTAAAAGATTGCCCCATTTACTTTTTCTCATCTCTCGAGACATGTCTTTAAATGAAAATATCTTGAGATACGTATAATAAAAAAATATAAGCATTACATATTAAAAAAGTACACATTGAGCCGAATCAAACGAAATCTCATTTGACTATATTTTTCCTTACATGTATAAAATTATAGAGAGTCAAAGTTACCAAATGAACAGTAGTAAAAGTCAATATGGAGCAATCTTTAATGCACTGAGGGAGTATATAATAAAGCATGTTTAAATGTATACATTCAGGTTTCGATTGCGATGAGCTGACTTACTATCGTTTTGTTTGATTGCAGCAAATACCAATATGGTGGAGATGGTACTATTGGGCATCCCCGATTTCATGGACATTGTATGGGCTTGTGACTTCACAAGTCGGGGATAAGAGTTCACCTCTTATAATACCTGGATCTGGTAGTATGTCTGTCAAAGAGTTCCTCAAAGAAACTTTGGGTTATGACTATGATTTTCTGCCCATTGTGGCTGTTGTCCATCTTGGTTGGGTCCTCCTCTTCTTCTTTGTCTTTGCCTATGGTATTAAGTTCCTTAACTTCCAAAAACGATAAATATCTGATATATATCAAAGTTTTTTGGTGATAATTGTTCTTACCGGATAGTATTTGTTGTGTGAGTAAGACTAACTTGTAAGAATAGTAGAATAGGAAGCAAATTGTTTAACTTTTTTATTTCTTGATTAACCTTTCTGTTTCATGTAAAGAAGGTAAATAATGTATACTGATAGAACTGCATATGAATTTTTTTTTAGGTAAGAAAATTAGTCTGCGGACTAAACCCTGCTTGGAGTACTCTTAGATAGCAATTGAATTTTTTAAATATAAGTACCTAGTTAATTTTTTTTAATTTTACTACCTAATACTGAATTTTGTCTTGAACTTTAGTACCAACTAACGTTTTCTGTTAAGTTTGGCTTTAGTTGGCCCCACTTCCCATGTCCATCATTGACTTCCCTCCTACCTTCCCTCATTTGCTTCCCCTTCAACACTACTGCATTATATTAGTAAATTTCCCTAAGGAGGGAGAAGCAAGCAGAGCAGCGCTTGACCTAAGGCCGGCGGTCGTGGCAGCAAGGCGGAGGCTCGGTGGTAGAGGAGAGAGCGAAAGTAGAGCAAGGCAGACCATCCCTGTGAAGCAGCGATTGTTGCGACGAGAGGGGAGGAAGGGTGATGATTGTTTGCCGGTGGTGGCTGTGGCTTCGGGCAGTGCTGGCGGTCGTACAGGGGGTGTGGTTGTGGTGTTTTGATGAATATTTGGGGTTTTATTGGGATTGATTAGAAAGTAACTAACTGAATGAATTTAACAATTTGATTCGTGAATGAATTGGACTTGTTTCTTGTTCTATTTATAACGAGAAAGTATTGGGTCAAACCGTCTGATCAAATGTTATTGTCAGACGGTTGAAACCCAACAAATTCTCTTAACACAAAACTAATCAACATCACCTTCTTCCTCCCAAAACCAACATCATCAACATACAGGAATGTAGCGATTTCGAACAACCATTTCGAATCTCCATTGATGAATCTAGTGAGTTCAAACCTCCATTGATGAATCTAGCGAGTTCGAACCTCCATTGACGAATGTAGCGTCTTCAAACCTCCATTAATGAATCTAACGTTTTCAAACCTCCATTGATGAATCTGGCAAATTCGAACCTCCATTAATGAATTCTCAAACCACCATTAATGAATTTTCGAACCACCATTAATGAATTCGATCCTCACAGTGTTAATACTTGAAACTACAAGTCTTCTCTGAGGATGAGGATGAGTATGATGATGAGGACTAGGTTTAAAGAATGTGTCCAGATCAAAGTCAATATGTCCAGGTTTAGTAATATATGTCCAGGTTTACTGGAATAAGTCCAGGTTTTGTAATGTATGTCCAGTTTTTTTAATATAATTCCAGGTCTAGTAATATAATTCCAGGTTTACAAATGTGTCCAATTTTGTGTCCAGGCATGTGTCCAGGTTAGTATGGCATGTGTCATAAGGTTGAGTATGACTGGTCAGTATGGCATGTGTCCAGGTTTGTGCATAGTACAGCTTTGTATATTTGTCCAGTTTTGTAGCGTCCAGGTTTGTATAATTGTCCAGTTTTATATTGTCAAGGTCTGTATAGTGTCCAGCTTTGTAGATTGGGTAACTGTCCAGATTTCTACTTTAGGACATTTGTCCAGGCTTTAAAAATGGTATGCAAATTTGATTATTATTAATATTTGCAAGTTTATTAATATTTGCAAATGTCCAGGTTTCATGAATTTAAGTCCAGGTTTGTATAGTGTCTAGGTTTGTACATTGTATTACTGTCCAGGTTTGTCCATAATCCAACTTTGTGTAAGTAGGACTGGTCTGACAGTAAGCTTACTGTCAGACCAGTCTGACACAATACCTTCTCATTTATAACTGAAATGGGATGAGATTTTAGATTTTAGTTCAAAGTTAATTGGGTAACTTGGAGGTGGATTGAGTTAAGGAGCATGTTGATGATGGTGTAAGTGGATTGAGTTAAGGAGCATGTTGATGATGGTGTTTAGGTTGATATGGAACAAGTGGAAGATTGGAGATGAAATTTGCTTGGGGAAAGACTTTTCTAGAGGAATCTTGTATGGCGATGATGGAGGTTGGAGAAGATGAATGATAGGGATGAATGGAAAGGGTAGGAAGAAGATGATTGTGGATGATGATGAAAAATAATAAATAGAAGAGATTTTTTTTTCTTTTTATTTATTTATTTATTTATTTTCCTTTTTCTTTTCGTTTAGAATATATTTAAAAAAGTAATTTAAAAAAAATGTTTATTTTCGGTTGGAAGTGGGCCCCTCTAACTTCAATCTTAACATAAAACATTACAAAAATCATTATTAGGTAGTTAAAAAAATTGATTAGATAGTTATTTAAAAAATTTGGTAAATATTAAGTACTTTTATTTAAAAAATTCTTAGCAATTTACTCCTAGACCATGATAAAAAAAAAATAATAAAAAAAAAAAGAAAAAGAAGAGAGATTGGCTAAGTGGTTGGCTTTAACATATCACGCCTCAAGTGAGCCTATATATTCTCATCCCTCATTTCTCTCTTACCTCACCCTCATTGCTATTTTGCTAGGTCTATTTAGTTGTGTGCTTTAGCACATTTATCCACCAATGAGGTGATGGTAGTGTAGGTTAGTAACCTAATATGCGTTAGCCACTTAGGGCTCGTTCCATTCGTGGGATTAGACGAGATTTGATTGGATTCGAATAAATTGGATTGAAATTATAAACCTGTAAAAAGATCATAGATTTAGCCTACCGACTAATTTCCTCACCAAATCCAAAAATTAAATTAAAAAAAATGTGGATCTCAATATTAATTCTCAACCAATGAATTGGGATCAATTACATGTACCCACATTCGTCTTCTCCATTTCATACTAGATGATAAATTTCTAAGTCATGCACCAAATTAAATCTCAACTAACAGTACATTCACAGTTGGTCATTTTGTTCAATGCAAATGAATACTGCAAACATATTACCAGCTCTAAACAGTGGTACTTTTCATTAGCAAAATCTCGTGTAGGAGTGTTTAAATCTATTGATAATGATGATACAATTTCATCCCAATCAAAAAAAGAAACAATTTCCATATTGGCAACATTTACTACTCCGTTCAACAAACTAACAAAATTTTGACTCGGATTTTGCTGTAAATTTCAGTTCATTCAATTTTACTTTGATGAGAGTTTGGGATCATCAGAAATGAAAAGCGTATCTTCAGCTTGAAATTGAGCATTCTCTTTCATCATCTTCTCTTCTTCATACTTCTTCAATCTCTCATCCCATTTCGCCTGCAATAAAACACAAATCACCCAAAAGACAATAATTCAATCCAATCGACAATCAATAAAACCAATGAAACACAAAGAAGAGGAAAAGATAAAACAAAAGAGAGAGAAAATGAACCTTGTAGTTGGTTTCAAGACGGTGCATAACGTAAAACCCTAAAAGGCCTCCAAGAATGGTACCAGTAATTATACGAACATAACCCCATCTTTGTGAAGGCAGTGGATTCATTGGTTTGTTCTCTGTTGATGTCGAAAAAAAGTCAAATATAGTTCAGTTTTGGTTGTGGAAAACTTTTCAAGGCAACAAAATGGGTTCTTCCTACTAATATTTGCAGTTTTGCTCTGTTTTCATTGTATACTTGGGGTTTATGACTGACTGTTATTAATAATAAATTATTAATTTGTGAAATTTAACTATTGAATAAAAGCATACATTATTAAGTAGCAAATTAAGTTTTTGGCTACTTCGTTAAAATTCAATTATCACTATATTATTTTATCTATTTTTTGTATAATTTTTTCCTCTATGATTTCCTGGGGAGGCTTCTTTCTAGCTTTTGGCTCGGTTTTCTTCACATTTGAAGTTTTTATCTCGATTTTCTTGAGTTCTCTCGACAATGAGTTTGTCGCATGAGGATGGAATGGAGAGGGAGATACGAAGGTGGATTTGGGTTGAGGAGGGGCTAGAGGAAGACGAGGTGAAGGGTGCGCTAGGGGTAGTTGTTTGTGTCTGGAATAATAGGAATATAAATTCAAATGTCGTAATAAACACCATGAAACGCATTTGGAACCCTAGACAAGGATTGGAGGCCAATTGTATTGGTGAAAACATTTTTGTTTTCCAATTTTTATCATCCGTGGATTTCGATCATCACATGCTTATTATGGATGACAGAAAGGGAGACGTAACACCATTGGAGATGGTGCTCTACTATGCACCTTTCTGGATTAGGGTTTATGACCTGCCCTAAAAGGACGTTAAAATGAAGCGAATGCAAGATCAATTGACGAAAAATTAGGAGAGTAAATGGGATGAGACTGCAGTGACATCATTGGAATAAATAAGTTAATGCGTATTAGAGTAAAGTTGGACATCCGAAAGCAGTTTAAGAGGGGCATTGCATTGAACTACAGTTGAAAAGGGGTGCCACGAAAAGAATTCAAAGTCAATTATGAAAAGCTGCAAGTTTTTTCCTATATTTACGGATATTTGGGGCATGGGGAGACATATTGTGAAGAGGACAGTAAGCCTACTGGTACTCGGCTTTTCAACGAACATCTTAGAGTGTCCACGCCATGGAGGGCAAACAAGGGTTAGAATACAATTGAAGTGGGAGGCGATTCGAAGGTGAATCGTACTTGCTTGTGACGAGGAAAACTGATCGAAAATGTGTCTAAGGAAATGAGGGGAGCCCTCGTTAGTTTGGGGAGGTGTTTACCTGTGCTTTGTCGGTGGGATTGGGCGAAAAGGAGGACAAGGATGTGATAAGTAGTGAGATACAAAAAAGGAAAGAGAGGGATGAGACCATACCCATTATTTTCAAGATAGGGGCAAAGGAAGGGAAAAGAAGGCTTAAAAAAAGGAAGAAGATAGCACGAGTGGGAGGAGGTCAAGTTGTTGGGATTGAATACGGAGGAGGGAAAGGGAAGCGAGATAACCCGGACAATATGGAGGTGGATGATGATGGTGAGATGACGTAAAAGAGAATGATCGAAAATTCAAGTTGCGGGCCATCAGCGGAGGTTGGTGAAAGCCAACCCCACCATCCCAAATGAATGTCTTATGCTGATAGTGTCTTACTCGCAAAATCACATATTTGGGGATGTGTTTTGTAATGGGGTGAGATCATGGAGATTTGTGGGCATATATGGTTGGGCAAAATCGGGGAAAAATATTTTACGTGAGAACTTACTGGGAGGGTGTATCAAGAGTCAAATATTCCTATTTTATTGGGTGGGAATTTAATTGAAATTTTGTGAGGAAGAAAAGGAGGGGGGTAGCTCAGCTTGTAGGCGTAAGATGGAAAGCTTCAAGGAGGTTTTAGATATTTGTGGGTTGAAAGATCTTGGCAACAATGGCCAATGGGTGTCATTTCACTTGGGACCGTGGGTTGGAGGCTTCGAATAAAATTCGGGAGTAGCAGGACATGTTGTGGGGTCTAGGGACTGCTATGAAATGTTTCCAAGGGTGGAAGTGGTACATCTAAGGAGATTCACGTCTCACCATTCTCCAATTCTGATGAGCGAATGTGAACGTGGGACGAGAAGAAAGAAGATGAGGGGTTTTTGTTTAGAGGCATGTTGCAAAACAAGAGTTGTGAGGAGGCTGTCAGGGGGGTGTTGGGGGCGGTGAATGCAGCGGAGAGAATTGCAGAAGTGGCCCATAGCTTGGTGAGTAAGCAAATTGAGGTCGTGGAGAGGGCTCTAAGTGCAGCTCAGCAAAAGCCCATCATTATTAAATAAAATCATTTAGCTTTAACCCCTATAACCAGCAAAAACCACCGCATACTAATGCAAGTCTACAAGCCACTACCATAAGCCCCAAATTGCCACCAATAACCTCCCTTATGCCCCGAAAATTCTTAATTATCACTCCTTTTCCTCAAATCTATTTATCCTCGTTTTCTCTCTCCACACACCTTTACGCATCACCACCAATCCCTTCCTCGACCACGTACACCATTTGGAGTAGCCGGTGATGGCTTGCGGTGATTCGTGGTGGTTTGGGATGGTTATGGTATTTAAATGTTAACAGTTTTATTTAATAATGATATATTTGGGATTTTTTCAGAACTACAGACATACAACTGGGATTTAAAAAAAATTAGACATACCACTGGAAATTGGCAAAACCACAAACTGAACAATGGGAATTTCCCCCAAAAAAAAAGTACTATGAATGTTTGTTCAGCTCAATTATCCCCTCGTTGGATACAATGGCATCAGTGCTTGATTGTGTGGACCCAGTAATTTCTAAAACGAAGAATGAAAAGGCTGCTATGACCTTCTTCTGGAGAAGAAGTTTTTGAAGTTTGTAAACAGATGCACCTAAATAAGGCTCCAGTTCTGAATGATATTCATGTTTTTTTTTTTTTTTAACAAAAAATTTGGCATATTGTAAGGATTGATTTGATTAATGGTGTGAGCAATATTTTGCATGGTCTAACTTCTCCTGCTTCAATAAATAATACTAACATAGCACTTATTCCTAAGTTCAAAACTTGGTCTTAAAAAGCGCGCCTCACTCTAAGGCTCTAGGAAATAGGCTTTAGCTAGGCAAGGCTCGGTTGCCTACGAAAGGCGTACGCCTCATGCACATCAAACCGCCTTTAGTACGGCGCGCCTTTGCGTGTCAAGGAAAATAGCTAAGATTTAACTTATAAATTGAAGAATGGTGTATGTGAAAGAGCTAATAAATCCCTCCACTCATGAGTGGGATCTTAATTGCATCCGAGAGCATTTCAATGAGCAAGCTGAGGCAAGCATTTTTTCATTTCCAATCATTGAAATCCTGCATAAAGATGAACTAAAATGGGCTTTCTCAAAGGAAGGGATGTACACTCTTAAGTCAACATGTGTCATGTATGTTAGGCAAATGGTGTAATTTAGATGATTTTTACCAAAGTTGGGTTGATATATAGAGCTTGGAAGTGATACCTAAAGTAATATATTGCAAGGCTACAGGTCACACAAATTAATATATTTCTTATTTCTTAATATATAGCAAGACAACTGGAGCAGCTAGAATATTGAAACAGTTTTGGAGCTGAATTAATTTTATTTTTATTACAGTAGATAGCTACAAACTTACAATTCTAGCTTTATCTGCTGCAAAAGAGGCCTCAAAATTTATGAGAAAGATGAAGGTTTAAATCTTGGGAGATCTAAGAGATCATAAAAGATTTTAAAAATTCCAAGTTCAAAACAAATAATATACATGATAATTCACCCCTTTTCAAGCAGGGGCAAAGCCAGGAATCAAAACTTAACGGGGCCAAGAGTAATATACACACACACTAATCAAACTATACTTTACAAAATTAAACAAGCAACATCCTTTGTATGTTATGCGGCCAAAAAAAAACTAAGCAATATCGAAGAAGATTTTTATACTGTACTCTACAGTCTACATACTTTTTGTGGTTGAATTTATGAGTTTGGATCATCAAGTATTTTGTGGTTAAATTGTACTCTATAGACATTATAGCTTATGAATATTTGAAATTTCTCAAATAGATCAATCCCATTGTACAATATGCTTTATAAAAACTAGTGAATTTTGAAAAAAAAAAAATAAAATACATGCAGAGAATTTAAGTAGAACCTTATTGAATTCAAAGGACAAAGAATGAATGTAATATGGAATGAATTTAGAGAGTTATCCTTTCAAAAAAAAAAGAATTAGAGAGTTCTCGTTAAAAAAATGTTAAAGAGGTAATGAAATAAATTAGAGAGTGAAATTGGAAGTAGTAATAGAGGGTTAGGAATCAAGATGAATTTTTTATTTAAAAAAATATAGAGAAATTGGAATTGTGAGGGTATTGGATGTGAAGAAGTAGTTTGGAACTGACGTGCAACTGTGCAAGTCATTGGAGGCTTGGGAGTTGAAGGCCTAAAAAAAACAATGCGTGAAATGGTGGGGAGGGGGATTGATCCCTTAACCTAATTCATAATAGTAAGGGATTCCACCATTGAGCCAAGCTTCCACATGCTAATATCTGTGTAACATAATAGATATATACCAATCTTGCAAGTGCCACATTAAAAAAAAAGGGTCGCCGGGGTGGGCCACAGGGGCCGGGCCCCCGCCAGCCCCCCTTGTGGCTTCGCCCCTGTTTTCAAGGCAAGAATCACAGATATCTTTTGCTTAGCTTCTGCATTTCAAAGACAGAAAATCAGCTGATTTTCTGCAGTTTGCCTTGGCAATAGCCATTGTTGATTTAATTTCATTATTATGCATAATTGTATACTTGCATTCTCAGTGAAAGTGTAAGGATGTAAGAGAATGAAGAAAGTGGATCATATTTCATCACTTCCTATAGTCTTTTAAACAGTTTAATACACTCCAAGAGTCTAACTCAGACGCACCCTTCACAGCCTAATGTCCCACCCCCTTACTGCGCCTCCCCCTATATATATCATGCTCTTAACATTGGAGGCCTTGTTCATGAACTAATCATCTATACATATATCATGCTTTTGACAAGCAAAGTGCATTTTAATGAATTTTAAAGAAATCCAAATTGGTTTATACTTTATAGGCATGCTCTTGGTTCCATCCTCTTATGCTTTTTGTTATTATTCTATTACAGAGTTTACCCGGCTCCAGAGTATGCTATAAAGGGGCAGCTGACTCGAAAAGCAAATATATATAGTTTTGGTGTTCTCCTAGTAGAAATTTTAACTCGCAAGTACAATTAAAGTAATTTTCAAACAAATTAAAAAAGAAAGTTGGTATACCTTCTCCAGATCATTTACTTGCGAGCAAGTAGAGACCATGCCGTACATGAATCTCATCACATAATAGGCACATTCAAGACTTATCTCTTCATTCTCTTGTTGTGCACACTAATAATGACTATTCAAGACTTACTCCTAATTAGCAATTCTTGAACGGGTATCTAGGCATATGATGATACAATTCATTTTGTCATAACAATTTGACATTAATTCAGCCAATACCAATTACAATATAGCATGTATTCATATATAATAGCTAATCAGAAGGCGCTGCATGACTAAATTAATAGTAATCTTATTTAAAGTACAAGGGCAAATGCAAGCAGAATTACATACCTTGCAACACCAACTAGCTAGAGAAAAAATCAATCACTTTACTTTGTCATTAACTTCAAGTTGAATTATTTTCCACCTAAGGAAAAATAAAGGATATACATTAGCATATACTTCTTTCCAATAATAAAACTATAAAAAAAATCTGCTTTGAATATAAATTCTCTAAGTTCATTCATTACATTTAAGTAGAACAGGTAAATGATACAGAGCTTCGTTTAATAAAACTAGAAAAGCAATATTAAACAAGAGTGACATCAAGGGGCCTTCATTGAAGCTTGACAACACTGGAAAAGTAATATTAACGACGAGTGCCATACTGCCACAGGGCTTCGTTTAATAACACTGCCATCTGAATTCTATGCATTGATGATCAGTCAAGGAATCAACTGAGACATTTGCAAACTAGTCCAGATGGTACTTCCTAGTTTTTCTTGTTTAACTACACTTACATTAGTTTTCAATCCGAAACATCCAAATATCCGGATATTTGAACTAAAATATTAAAAATGTCGGATATTTCGGATATCAGCAACATGAATTTTCTCGATTAATATCCGATCTAAAAGTTCTCCAATAACTGATCTAAAATATCCGATTTTTTCGGATCGAATTGTCCGGATAGCGAATCGGATCGCTCGAATCATATCATTTTGAACAGCCCTAGTTTTGTAGTGGTCTCATTCCTTTTCTTTTTCAAAACAAATAACTACATAAATATAAGGTTTTACTTACCCATTCTCCCCCATTTCCGTTCTTAAGTCATTTTCCGCTTCTCCAACCAAACTCACACTAAATTCCTATCAAAAATCCCCTCAAAAAAAAAATTTCCTATAAAAAATTAGATCAAACATCAGTACTTTCATTCAACTAATTTGCCAAACTTGGCATGCTATAATCTGTGTAACGTGCCACTGAACAACAAAAACAAGGATGTGTTGCAGATTCTCAGTTAAAATCTGTCAAGTAACACCATTATCCCCATTTCCATCAAGCCATACTGCCATACTAATTCCAGTTAAAATCTGAGGCTCTGAGCTACCTTATTATACCCAGGAGCTGAGTGATAGAGAGCTTGTAAGCACATAGACATATTACTTGACAGATTTTAACAAAATTGCAGTACTGCAGATAATTTTTTAACATTCTAACATAAAACTGAATCAAACAGTAACCCAAATTAATGGGGAAAAAATCAGCTTAAAAGGAAATCAATGAAACTTAAAATGCATAAAAAAAGGGGATGAACCTTCAAGTCAAATCGAAGGGTTTTGGCGTGGCTGGTGCTGATGCGAACGGTCGACGAGTACGAACAGGTAGTGCCGCCGCGATAGGAAGGGTAGACCTGCCGGAATGGATGGATAAGTGGAGGTGGTGGTGGGGTTGCCAGTTAGCGACTCTGGTTTTTTTCAAATTGGGGGAGGACTTTGTTTTTATTAACAGTGTTCTAGTTCACATTTAATTGTTTTATTTGCTTTTCCACCTTAATTGATGGCAATAGGTAATGGATGCATCCGGGAGCACCCAACTTTCTGTGGTCCATGTTCACAACATCATACTATCAAATGTTCTTCAACATCAAACTATCAAATGTTTATAACAAAATTATCAAATGTTCATAACAAAATTATCAAATGTTCATTAACATTAAACTATCAAATTTTTACAACAAAATTATCACTTGTTCATCAACATCAAACTATAAAATATTCACAAAAAAATATCAAATGTTCACCAACATTAAACTATCAAATGTTGAGAACAAAATTATTAAATGTTCACAAGCATTTAACTATCAAATGTTCCCAACAAAAGTATCAAATGTTCACAACAAAAATACCAAATGTTCACAACAAAAGTACCAAATGTTCACAACGTATTAAATGTTCACCAACATTAAACTATCAAATGTTGACAACAAAATTATCAAATGTTCACCCGTATTAAACTATCAAATGTTCACAACAAAATTATCAAATATTCACAACAAAAGTATCAAATGTTCACAATAAAATTATCAAATGTTCACAACAAAAGTATCAAATGTTCACAACGTATCAAATGTTCACTAACATTAAACTATCAAATGTTGACAGCAAAATTATCAAATGTTCACCAGCATTAAACTATCAAATGTTCACAACAAAATTATCAAATGTTCACAACAAAAGTACCAAATGTTCACAATAAAATTATCAAATGTTCACAACAAAAGTACCAAATGTTCACAACAAAAGTACCAAATGTTCACAACGTATCAAATGTTCACCAACATTAAACTATCAAATGTTGACAACAAAATTATCAAATGTTCACCAGCATTAAACTATCAAATGTTCACAACAAAATTATCAAATGTTCACAACAAAAGTATCAAATGTTCACAATAAAATTATCAAATGTTCACAACAAAAGTACCAAATGTTCACAACAAAAGTATCAAATGTTCACAACGTTATTTAAACCAGGACCACCCAGCTACATGGTCCCGGGTGCACCCAATAATTTGCGACTTGATGGTCCTCATTCATAAGTTTAAATACTTCCTCCGTAAACGAAAAATTGCAAAAAAGTGGGGAGGTCACGGACTCCAAAAAAAAATTATAAGTGTGTTTAAGTTAGTAGATTAGTAAAAGTAGGGAAGAGAAATAAAAGTTAGTAGAGTAGAAAAAGTAGGAGAGGGAAATTAAATTTAGTAGATTAATAAAAGTATGAGAGAGAAATAAAAGTTAGTACACTAAAAAAAGTAGGAGAGAGAAATAAAAGTTAGTAGATTAATAAAAGGGATTATTTGCTTTGAATAATCCAACCTTTCAACTTTTGGTAACAAATAATACAACATTTGGATTATTAGCAAATAATCCAACCTTCGTATGTTAAATCTAAAAAATAGACTTTAACCTGCTATAGCTGGTCAATTATGATTAAGGGTGCACAAAAACCGGTTAAAACCCAGTTCACATTAAAAAAAGATGAAAATTTTAAATTAGGCTTTAAAATCTATTGGCTTTCACTTCTCTCCCTATTTCACCTTCTAAACCCTAGAATCTTAGATGCTCTCAAATCCCTCATTCTCTCTCACATACTCACATTCACAACCAGCCTCCATCGCCTCAGCCTTACCACAGTCGTCCGCCTATTGCAACCACTGCCAACCGCATCTGAATCTGAATCCTGTCGCCTCAGCATTAACTGTTTAATTCTGTAAGTATCAATAATCCGCCGCCGCATTCGAATCCCCCTGCCACCGCCATTCGAAATAATTTTCTTCGAACTCATTGTTTTAAAGTACTCTGAAAGTCTTAAGAGCTTGTATATATGTACTAATTAGTTTTATATATTAGTGATATCACTTTGTAATGTTAGTCGCATATTCTTTTTTTTTTTCGATTTCAATTCAATTCTAATTTTCTTTTGATTTTTTTAAAACTTTATACTTGTATATATCATTTTCTATTTAATTAATCTAATTTATGACAGTATGATGTATCAATTTGTTGTATTTAGTTTGGATTTATTTATAATTTTTAGATTTATTTATAATATTTAAATTCTCACAAGTATAAACCCTAGATTTTGCCCCAAATGTAATTTTTGGATGTTAAATAGTGATTTATGTTGGAAATAAACCCTAAATTACAAGATCTAAAACTTCATATCAGATTACTTTGATCCATGGTAGGAGATTGATTGAGAGCTTGTGATGGTTTGGTCTTCCAATGGTATATGAAACCCTAGGCTCTCACTCTTGATGATGGGATATCAAGAAGTGGAGAGTCATATATATTGGGGACCATAACTAACCCTAGCTTTATATATATGGGTTTCATGTCTCTTATTCGGCCCATCATAAAATAAGAGATCATAACTGGTATCTACACATATGAAACTAAACCCATACTTTATAAAAGACTTAAATAGCCCAGTAATAATATTAACCTAATTGAATCACTTTATTTGGGCTAAACCATATGATAGCTTTTAATACAATTATGTCCGAATTGTACATATAATAATTGTATGTAGGTCCATAAATAAATAATTCTAACAATTTAATATTCCAGTTAATGAAAATTGTTTGAATTCATGGATCGGAATTGATACATAAAAGTTCGTTGAAGCTAGAGAATTTAAATATGAATGATAAGGAGGAATGAGGAAGAAGGAAGGGAAGTAGAGGATGAATAAGGAGGAAGAAATGTAATGGCTGTGAAAAGAGCATAAAAAGGAAGTGTAATTAAACCCCTAATAATAGTCACAATGGTTTACCGGTAACTTACTTGCTGTTGCAGGTTAAAGTCTATTTTTTGTATTTTACATATAAATATTGTATTATTTGCTAATAATCCAAAGGTGGATTATTCGTTACCAAAAGTTGAATGGTTGGATTATT
This sequence comes from Salicornia ramosissima, assembly GCA_951394345.1. NCBI lineage: Eukaryota > Viridiplantae > Streptophyta > Magnoliopsida > Caryophyllales > Amaranthaceae > Salicornia > Salicornia ramosissima. The sequence continues at coordinate 15,177,574 of OX596234.1, read as the reverse complement.
CAAAGCAAATAATTCTAATAAAAGTAGGAGAGAGAAATATGTTAAATATTATCCAAAATAGAAAGTGACAAGTTTGTTGCAATTTTTTAAAAACATTCAAATATGGCAAATGTTGCAATTTTTCATTTACGGAGGAAGTATTAGTATTTGTGTTTTCCATCAATTGATTAACGTTAATCAGACATAACCTATTTGACCCTTCCTCACTAACGATATTAGTTGAAGAATTATATATATTTTTGGAAACTAAGGGTGCGTTCTGTTCAACTTATTAGACCTGAACTTATCTGAACTGAACTTATTTGAACTTATCAGACTTGATTTAACTTATTAGACCTTATCTCTATTATACTCCAAGCCAAGGGGAGTCATGGTGTCCCCCTGAAAAAGTCTGTATTACCCCCTGAAAATTTCCAAAAAAATCAATTAACATCACTCCTAACTATTATGGAAAGTCATTTCAATTTTTTAAAATTTTAAAATGAAAATATTACAATATATAAATTTCATAAAAATAAAATAAAAATACCCAAATTTATATTTTTGAATTCTCTATAAGTTGATATCCATATTGATATATAGTTTGTCACATAAAATTTTACATTTCGATTATTGTAGAAATTTGATAGCCACTAGATTATAGCATGTAGATACATTTAAAATTATGGCACACGAAGCGTGCATGCAAGGCTAGTTTAACGTATTAGAACTTATTAGACCTTATTGGAACTTATTAGACCATATTAGACCTTATTGGAACTTATTAAACCTGATTGAAACTTATTGGAATGTATTTTATATGATTGAATAAAATAAATTAATAATAATAATAACAATAATAATAATGATAATATTCTATACATTTGAACCTATGTTCTTTTTTATGATAATAATAATAACAATAATAATAACAATAATAATAATGATAATAAATTAATAATAATAATAATGTAGTGAGGCTATTCTTCATGCAGTTAACCGGCTAGTTGAGGATTGTGGGGACACTGTTGGTCTTTCTATGCTTTTGGTTGATTTCAAGAATGCTTTCAACTTGGTGGATCGTGAAGTTATGTTACGAGAGGTGCGTCTCCAATGTCCGGCTACTTTGTGATGGGTCGAATTCTGCTACTCTAGCCCGGCTAGGTTGTATTATGGTGAGCATGTCTTATGGTCTTGTCAGGGAGTGCAGCAGGGGGATCCGCTAGGCCCTTTGCTTTTTGCTTTGGTTTTACATCCCTTAGTGAGTAAGATTCGAGCCTCTTTTGATTTATGTCTCCATGCTTGGTATTTGGATGACGGGACTATCATTGGTGACATGTTGGAGGTTGGTAAGGCTTTGGATCTGATTATGGAGGACGGGCCCGCTTTCGGCCTTCATCTCAATGTTGATAAAATCGAGGTTTTTTGGCCAGTAGAGGACCCTCGGAGTAGGTTAGTTGGGGTTTTCCCACCCAACATTGCTCGGCCTCTAAGGGGTGTTAAACTACTTGGTGGGCCAGTTAGTGCGGATTCTGATTTCTGCATTATGCGTTTGTAGCATCGCGGTTGCAGTCTGCTGGGTTGCAGCTTAAGCTTCTCCGCTGTGCTGGTGTTGTTGATCCTGGGCCTGGCTTTGCTGATGCATTGGGTCTTCTTAATGCTTTTGTGGATGTTGACTTTCTTAGTAATCCTAGTGAGAACGCTGCCCCCAAACTTATGAAAAAACTGGCAGATAGATATTTCACAAAGGTTGCTCAGACTGTTGAGGCCACATTCTCATTATCTCCACGACAGGTTGCTCTTTGGAAATCGCAACAACGGGATCATACTTCTGATTGGCTTAGGGTGGTTCCGATCTCAGGGTTGGGTCAAGCAATGAATGGTAAAACGTATCGATGCGTGCTCTGCTACAGGTTGGGTGTTCCTTTGTTTTCAGCTTCCGGACCTTGTTCTGCTTGTTCAAGGGTTTTTGAGGGTGACATCTTCGGGGATCATGCTGTGTCGTGTACTGGGATGGTCGGTGTCAAGCATCGTCATAATATTGTGCGGGACACTCTTGTTGATATTTGCAAACGCTCGGGGATTTCTGCTGGTAAAGAGGTTGATATTGGGTTGAGCACAGAGATCGGGGCTCTTCGTCCAGCGGATTTGCTGCTTTACTCATGGGACCATGGTCGCGATGTTTGTGTGGATTTGACAGGGTCTTCACCTTTGACTCAGTCCGGTATGGCTGATTTTGTTCCTGGTCGTGCTGTGCAGGATGCGGCTTCTCGCAAACGGTGTAAGTATGCAAATCGATGTGCTGCTCTGGGGTATGGTTTCCTTCCTTTCTCTTTCTCTACTTTTGGCGAATTCGAGGAGGATGCTGTAGCACTGCTAAAGCGGATTCAGATGTTTTCTAAAGCGCATGATATTGGTGCGCGCGCTGCTGCTCACATCTTCACTCGTATTAGCTTTGTTGTAGCTAGGGGAGTGGGGGCCCAGATTGTATCTAGGCTTCCCACTAACTTCTTGTAGATATTTTTTTTTCTTTTAGTTTATTATAATAATAATGATAATATTCTATACATTTGAACCTATGTTCTTTTTTATTGTTGAATTACGTTCAAGAAGGTAATAACAATTAGTATCTCTTTTTTAAACCCGTTATTAATTAATAATATCAATTCCAATAACAACTTATCTACATATTTAATTTTTTTTAATTTACTTGTAGTAAAATTAACAAACTAAAACGGATGTAATAATAATAATATGGAGGATGGATAAAGTTTAATTTGGACCAAAATTTGTAACAATAATATGGAGGATGAGTAAAGTTTAATGATGTAATACTTTAGAAGTCTATTGATGCTTGGTCCCATGTTCGATTCTAGCAGGCAACAAGTTCCCATTTTTTCAAAGTTTCTTTTTTTTTTTTTTTTAGTTTCATTTGTAAAGTTTCCTTTGGTTTTATACTATTTGTTATTCATTCTTCCATCCTAAGGGCTCGCTTACATTAGCTGAATAGAGATGAACTGAACTGAACTGAACTGAACTGTATAGAAGTGTATTAATTGAACTAAATAGAAATGAACTGAACTGAACTGAATATAATCTTAAGTAAACAAGCCCTAAATTTTATGAGTTAAAGTATGTATTTTTTATATTGTAAACCAATTTATCAATCTTTTTTTTTTTTTTGAAGAAAAAATTATTAATCTAATATCATTCTTTGAGGGGAATTAATCTTAAATCTAAAATTTCCAAACCCATGTTGGAATGTGTGAAAGCATTATTAGTAAATTTGACCTATAGTTAAGAATTCTCGTAGGTTTTTGTTTTGTTTTTTTTTTTTAAAAAAAAAATATTAGTATTAGATTGGCTTTTAAGGTTAAGTTTCTTTTTGCTATTGAAGGAATAATTTTTTATAAAATGGCGAAGACCATGTTTGGCTTATTTAATACTTCCTCCGTTCCAAAAAAAAAAACGCAACAGTTTCCATTTTTTGTTGTTTCAAAATAAATGCAACAAATTTTTATTTTTCTTATATAGTAAACTATTGTTACTTAAAAGACATAAATACCCTTACTAATTCTTTATTTGTCCCCATTTTTTCTCTCTCGAATTCTTTAATTGTCCCCACTCTCTCTCACAACTCCTTTAATTGTCCCCACTTTTCTCTCTATTTATTTTAATCAACTACCCCCCACTTTTTCTAATTACCCACAACAACAAAATGCCTAGGAGTCCGTGTTATGACAATTGTTGAGTTTTTTTTGGAACGGAGGTAGTATATGTCAAATGTTTACCTCATAATAATTATGAATTATTGAATAGAATAATAAATTATTGAATTTTGTTACTTATCAGGCCATAGTTACCCAACGATCCCAACGATGTTATGTTGTATTTTCTCATCTTTTGGGTTATGAATTTGAATTTTTGGGTTGTGACGTTGGAGCTTAGTGCTTCATTTCAAACCATTTAAGGAAATACATGGTTAAAAAAATAATAATTGTCGAATTGTCTTAAATCTGTCCTCGTAAGTTAAAAAAGCTGGCTTCGCACTGGGTCTAATAAGTTGAAGAGAACGCACCCTTATTAGACCTGATTGGAACTTTTTAGAACTTATTAAAACTTATTAGACCTTATTGGAACTTATTAGAACTGATATAACTTATTGGAACTTATCTGAACTTATTAAACCTGAAACTTATTTTTTTAAGGTGAAGATAATGCACCCTAAGTTTTGATACGAATCAAATGAGATCCACATGACGATATTTTTGATCACCTACATCAAATTAAATAAGATTAAAGTAACAAGGTTAATAGTGCCAAAGTCAATTTTGAACAAATAAGGGTGTGTTCTCTTCACCTTAAAAAAATAAGTTTCTGTTTTAATAAGTTCAGATAAGTTATATCAGGTCTAATAAGTTTCAATAAGGTCTAATAAGTTCCAATAAGGTCTAATAAGTTCCAATAAGGCCTAATAAGTTCCAATAAGGTCTAATAAGGTCTAATAAGTTCCAATAAGGACTAATAAGTTATAATAAGTTAAATAAGGTCTAATAAGTTAAATCAGGTCTGATAAGTTCAGATAAATTCAGTTCAGATAAATTCAAGTCTAATAAGTTAAAGAGAACGCACCCTAAGGGTGCGTTCTCTTCAATGTTTGTTTTTTTTAATCATGTCTCAATACTTATCTGGTTTAATTATATCAGGTCAGGTCGAATAAGTTATAATCAAGTTAACTTTATTAGGTTTAATTAGGTCAGGTCAGGTCGAACAAGTTAGAGATAACGCACCCGAAATGTGGACAAAGGGAGTAATACGCATGAGAAAAATAAATTCGGAGTAATAAATGATGAGCACAAGTTGAATAAAAAGTAGAAGATAGTGTATGAAAAAGAGAAAAAAAATAAATTTTATTGAAGTTAGTCAAAAGTAAGACATATTATTAAAAAAATGCTTGAAATCATAAATTAATAAATATAGAAGAATAAATGTAAGAAATGAGTAAATAAATAAAAAATTATCGAAAAAGTAAAGTGGATAACGGATGCAGTATGATGAGTCAACACAAAAGTTGGGTACAACTTCCACCAAAGTTGCACACTGAATGAATTATGAACCGAACTGAACACAATGTATCTGAACTGAACTTAACTCTTTTTTTATTTTAAATTTTAAATTTTATTTTTATTCATATTTTATATTTATTTTCATTTTTTGTTCTTATGTTTATACTTAAATTATATTTTTAATCTTAATTTTAATTTTAATTTATATTTTATTTTTTATTTTTTTTTAAAAAAATGTCAAACGGAAAACCTTCGCCGAAAAATTGATAGTATGATTTTTTATTTTTCTTTTAAAAAATTCGAATCAGGTCATGTGAGACCAACTTATTTAGGTGAGAATGATATCTTTACAAGAATAAATCTACACCGTTGTTAGTTTTAGATCTAATGACCCATGTTTATTCATTCCTTTCGTTGTAGTAAGAGCACTGCCAGCAGTGAGTAAAAATACTACTCACGGAAAAAAAAAAACAGCAAAAGTGAAAAATAAAGTGATCATAGCAATGAGGAAGTACCAAAAAAAAACGCCCACAAGAATGCCATGTTCATGGCGGATTGTGAAGCTTTGAAATCCGTGAGTGGTAGTCCACATGTCAGGCGTGGATTCGCTGAAACGCGCATGTGTCACGCGCCCGACACAACCAGCAGGTGTCGCAGGCTCTTCTCCACGCGTCCGCATGTTATTGGTCAGCAATACTTTTTTAAATTGCAGCGTTACAATTTTTGTAACAACAATTTTCGACATTATTTAAATTTTTAAAAAAAATACCAACGGTCATAATTTTTTGAGATCTATAAATAGACACTCATTTTGCTATATTTTGACATACTTCAAAAAATCAGTTTTTTCATAAAATTTTTCTAAATTTCAAATCTTCATATATAATTTTTTTTTATCAAAGTATTAAATAATATTCAAGTAAATGAATCCATTTAACTTGAATAATATTGATCCTAATTTGCTACAAAATCCAGAATTCCAAAAATTTTTACAAAATATTGGAGGAAATGTTTCAAATATTCAATTTCCTCAACAACAACAAACACCTCCTTCCAATGTCCATGATGTTCATCAAATGCCTGATAATAATGATTACTCTCCTCATTGTTATCAAGGTAGTAATAATGAATTTCATGGCCATCAAAGCGAAGATGAAAGCGTTCCGGAGACCCAAGAACCGATTATGTCTCCTCCGGTGGTGTCGATTCAACCACGTGCTATGTCATCGGCTGCATGTAGTTGGTCGGTAAAAGAGGACGAAGCTTTAATGGCATGCTACATGGAACATTGCACTGATGCTATTATTGGTACCAACCAAAAAGCGTCTGTGCTTTGGAGGAAAGTGGTAGAATCGTGGGATGCCGCTCAAGTGAGTCGACCACATGAGTTGCCGGTGAGAACCTCAAAAATGCTGGAAAATCGATGGAGACGAATGACTAGCGACATAAATGTATGGGTTGGTTGCTATGAAGAAGCAAATAAGGCAACGGGTAGCGGTTACAACGAGGACAAGACAGTTCAAACAGCTCACACTTTATTTCGAGCATCAACCACACCTACAAGGAACTTCTTGTGTGAGAATGGTTGGAGGATGCTATGTCAGTATCCAAAGTGGAGGCGAAAAATGAGGTGGGCCATGTCGAAGAAAGAAAGGGAAACCGCAAATGCCGAAAAAGATGCTGAAGGAAGTGCTAGTAGTAGAAAAAGAAATAGAGTTGATGAAGATGGTGACACAGGCATGGGAACCGATAGCTTCATTTCGGGTGGTATCCATAGGCCTGATGGTGTTAAAAAAAGTCAAGGCTAAACGAAAGGGTAAAGAGGTAGAACCTGCTGTTGCTATTTCAATTGATAATCATAATGATTTATATTCTAAAATGGTGGATACACGATGCAAAAAAGTAGAGTTAGAGGAGAAAAAGTGGGCAGCTAGGCAAGCCTAAGAGAACACATGTACAATGACAACAAAATTTGAAACGCTTCAAGTTTTGATAGCTAAGCAATCACCTACTGAGGAGGAGGAGATGCTGAAGAAAAAACTAATTCAGCAGGTTTATGGTGAACTGTAGATTAATGTATTTTGTTAATGTATTTTATTTATGTTTTTTTATTTATAGTTTTTATTAGTTTCGTATTTTGGTTATGTATTTTTTTAAGCTATTTTGTTTATCTATTTAATTTACGTATTTTAGTTACGATTTTTATGTATCTTTTTATCTATTTTATTAATGTATTTTGTTTATGTAATTTCATTACATATTTTATTAATGTATTTTATTTATATTTTTTATTTATAGTTTTTATTAGTTACGTATTTTAGTTATGTATTTTTTTAATGTCTTTTGTTCATCTATTTAATTTACGTATTTTAGTTACGATTTTTATGTATCTTTTTATCTATTTTATTAATGTACTTTGTTTATGTAATTTCATTACATATTTTTTTATGTATTTTATTTATATATTTTTGTATGTATTTTATTCTATTTTATTTATGTAATTTATTTATGTATTTTAGTTACGTATTTTATTTATGTATTTTATGTATGTTATCTTCAAATGTTATCCTTACAAATGTTATCTTGAAGTGTTAAATGTTATCTTCAAATCTTATCCTTATCAATCTTATCTTGAAATCTGTAAAAGATCTTAAAATGTTATCTTCAAAGAATCTTATCTTTACAAATGTACAAAATCTGAATACGTTATCTTTGGAAATCTTAGAAATCCTATCCACTTCTGAAAATTTCCCTATATAAAAGATACCTTCAGCCAACAATAATCTACACCAACATCATTTCTACTTCAAATTTCCTTTTGTATTTCCACATATCTTTAAATTTTTTGTTTGTGATCTTTTTTCACATCAAAATGTCCAACAAATACTCAGCTTCCTCTAGTTCTTCAAGTGATGGACTATCAGAGGAATTTGAAGAAATTATGCACGATTTCATCACAAATGATATCCCAAATCATATCTCAAATCATAGAATTCGCAGCACACAAAATGCAAATGAAAATGCTAATGAAGTTACGGTTGATCGAAACCGTGAGGAGGGACATAACTGTTTGTACAGTGATTACTTTGCTAGTAATCCAGTGTACAAAGGACGACAATTTCGTCGTCGATTTAGAATGAAGAGACCCTTGTTTTGCAGAATTATGGAAAAGGTTGTTGAAAATAGAGCTGGAAAGCTCGGTTTCACTCCGTTACAAAAATGCACTGCAGCCATAAGTGTAACACCCCAATAATTCTCACCAAATTATAAATACTATTTTCAAGAAATATTGAGAATTATTAAAGTATTATCGCTGCGTGTGGAAACGTATCGGCTTACTCAGAATTTTGCAGCGTAAATAAAATAGTACTAAATTTAAAATAAACTAAATCTTATTACAACTTGGAACCATTAAGGCCCTGAAATTATTGGATCAAACTTAAACGAAATAAATTCAACTTAATAAATGATAATATCTAAAATAACCCAAATTAAAACGTTAAATCAAATTTAGAAAATAGTTCACAAATGAATAAATGTTTCAGAAATACCACTCGTCACTCAAGCCCATAATCATCCCTATATTCCTGCACAAACCTACCTTGACCCTGAACGATTGCTCACCAATATCGGGTCATCACAGGGTCAAGATATAAACAAGACCAAATTCGTACGACGTCAGCAAAGCTGAGTACGGCAATCAAGTAAGCACACAGATCTATTGCATATAACAATCATATTGAAATTCACTTGCTATGATGAGTAAATAGTGGTTACTTCCTTATTAAACACATTTATGATTAAGTGACCCTCTAGAGCCGAAACCAGTGTAAGCACCAGGCAAGTTGTCTATGCCTATTGGGTGACAATGGGAGCTACCCACGTCACAAATAAAGGAATGAGCTCAATCCGCTAATGGAACACGTGGATCCTACGGTTCCCTTAAAGTCATGAGTCCTGCCGTCACCCCAACCCACATCTATGCCAATACTCCAGACGTGCACTTGTCGAGAGTTTTAATGCTTACCCGAATCTTTCACTTTAAGTGATTAGTGTTTTGATAGTTATTACACATAACAAGCACACACATATCATACAACTCACATTACACCTGTTTTAATTTATTGTTCAGATAAAACACACTGAACTCTTGTCTATTTAGCGAGATTCCCATCAAGAACTTAGGTCTTAAGTGGTATCCCAAAACTACTAAAGGGCGTAAAATATTCAGAGAATCTATTCACGCATTAATAATAGTGAAATTGAAGGGACAACTTGTCCGTATTTAAATAAACTGCTATTGAAAAGCATGAAATATTCAAAGAACCTATTCATGCAATATCTTTCTTTATGTCCAGGGACATGAAACAATCCTTTCTATTCTTTTCTTGACTGGTTTGCAAACACAAGTTATACAAACAACTAAAATCACCACAAATAAATCATATTCCACCAAATCACATATTTGACAGTCATGACAGAAATGTGCAAAGTCCTAACATGATACTACGTCTGAAAGCTTATCAATTACGCGTACCTTGAATAAACTTGGTGGTATTCCACCTTTTCCTTTCAGAACTCGCCTAAGTAATATTCCTCGTGTAACGACCCGACTTTTTAAGCTGTCGTTTGACGAAGGAAAACGACTTGCGGATCATTACTTAAACATTAAACTAAACATTTATTTATATATTCAAAGTAATGGCATCTTTTATTAACTTAAAAATCCAACATTAATCCCAAAAGTCTACAAAGGACGAAAAACTTAAGTTACATAAACTGGAATAATGTCTTTCCCAACATGCTGGGAAATTTAATAAAATAAGTCTTATTGAAACTCTAAAAGTGCTAAGGTAAAACTATAAAACTCATCCACACAAAAGCCCATCCAGCGGAAGCCCGTTCTAAGCAGCTGCATCGTCACCTGAAACTGAGGGGGGGGGGTCCACCGTCAGTGGCGAGTAACTAGGCTGTCCCGTTTAAGTAAGGGACCGCTAAACACATAATAGCATAGGATAACTCACGAAAATACATGTAAACAAATAATATTCCATACACATGTTCATACAAGGTACGTATAAAAATATGTACAAAATACGTATAAAAATACGTATACAATACGTATAATAATACCTGCAAAATACGGTTAGAGATACGTACTAAATACGTATACAATACAAACATACATACGAAATACATTTATACATACCAGAGTTATACATATACAGACATACACAGCGGAAGACTTATACCAACCATATTACATTACATCTAATACTTAACTTATACTATATACAATCTTATACTTTAATTATCATAATGTACCTTATATTATCTTAACTTCATATCATATCATTCATCATATCATATCATTTATCTTTACTTCTTAACGGACCGGTCATTATAGCTCGTTGTGGATCCCGTGTGCACCACAACTTTCCTAAAACATGCCGGGGTGAACTCGTGTATTCAGCCCGTAGTGGATCCCGTGTGCACCACTAAGCCTAAGCTATGGCCATAACTCCTAAATAGCAGCTCGTGTACTACTACTTAGACGACTACATATTTTAAGACCCAGAACTGCCCGGGTGAACTCGTGTATTCATCCCATGGGGCAGTGGCATCGACTTAACCCGATCTGATGACTTGTGTATCATCAAAAAGGGCGTCCTATCTTATTAACCCGATTGATGACCTTTGCGTCATCGTAGGGGCGATCTTAACTTATTATCTTTCTTATAACTAGAAGTACTAGGTGACCGTAATCGGGGATAAATGTTCGAAGTCCCAGGCAAGAGAGGTGCGGCACGTATATTGGCCACCTTAAATACCAAGTCTTTCCTAGCCAGAGATCGAAACAAATAATTACCCTTTTACTCTGTTTCCTTTCCTTCCCTAATAATATCTTATTATCCTTATTGTAACTTATCCCTAACGACTTCCTTAACTATAATATAATAATAAATAATAATAGCTAAGCCCTTTAATCGTATTAGTATTACCCTTTCATATTATAACTTATCCCAAATTATAAATATTAATAATTATAATAATAATACTAATTCCCAAAATTGTTCCAATATTATTATAAGCCAAAATAATTAAACTAAAATTGGTCAACAATAACTAACCTACTCGACATTTTAGGGTTAGTTTACTAATTAGATAAATCATCAACATAATAATTAACAAAATCAGTTCAATTAACAATAATTCGAATAATTAATAATTATCACCAAAAATTGCATAAAACATGATAAAAATTCTACCTTTCATATTTTATACCACTTGAAAATCATGAACAACAATACCAAAAATTACGTCTTTAATTAATTAAATTCAATAACCAATAAATCATAGCGAACTTTATAATAAACATTAAAATTATCCTTAAAACACCATATTTTACACAATCTGATTTTAAAGTATTAAATTAAGAACCACCATTAAAAGGTCTCGAATAATCTGGAAATTTTGATGGGAGCTAGATGTAGGTTCATGGTTTAACGTGCATAAATTTCGTCCAAAAATAACATCTTTTACTATTTTTAAGGAATTTTATAACTAACAAATCAGATTAGGCTGAATTCAGTTTCAGATTTTTCTGCCACATCAAACGAACTTTAAAAATTACGAAAATTTAACATAAGCTGTAAAACATTATTACTGACTTCAACCTAAAATTTCGTAGCCATCCGAATTGATTAAGTATCTTAATAAATTCGTAAACCAAATCTGGACAGTTTTACCGGTTTGAAAGATTAAATTAATATAAGAAATAAAAGGATGAATTTTGCCACGAAATAAATCATGATTCATAATCAAACAGTGAAGAAACTGCCACGAAAAATTCATCAAGAAATAACAAGATTTGATTAATAAATAAATTCATACAAGTAATTATTCAACAATTAAAGATTTCAAGAAACTACATAAAATAATCAAGAAAATTTCATAATAATTCATAAAGATTACATATTATCATCAAGAAAAATTACATAATATCCTATCATATGATTCGAAATTTTCTAGGTGATCATGACACTAATTCCTAACAATTTTCATGTTTTAATCCTAATTAACTATGTGATTAACTTGTACCGAAATTAAACGAAATAGCATAGTTACCTTAAATCGCTTAAATTTCCAAGGAAAAATTCACCACTTTGGGTGAATGTAGTTCGGCTTTTGTGAGGGAAGAGGAAAGAATATTTTTTTGGAGTTAAAGCTTTAGCAAAATTAGGAACAAATAACAATTGCTAAGCATATATATAGAAGGAAGAGAGCAAAACAAACCCTAGGAGAAAAACCTAGGTTGCCGTGAACAAGGGGAAATAGAGGGGATTAATGGACCTAGCAAAAGGATGGATTTGGGCTAGGTTTGAAATAGTTTAGGTATTAAAATATTATTTAATTAAATTAATTTATTTAATTAATCAAATTAAATAGAATGGATAATAATACTTGGCCCAAAAACACAAGGGGGAACTGGCCAAGCTTTAAAGAGAGGAAAAGATTGGGTCCTTGGCCCAATTTGAGTTTAAAGAGAGGTTAATAAAATAAAAACAGTCCAAATTTAACGGGCCTTTTGGACTTAGAATAAATAAATAGAACTAATAACCGCGAAATTTTCTGGCCCTATTCGGGGTATTACACCTCGCCTATAATATTAAAGACAATAATATTAAACCCGAGTCCTAAAAATATCCAGCAGCTCTAACCTATCCTAAGACTTTCCATAAATTACCCGATGATAATATTAACTACTTAATCAATTGTATAAATACATTCTTTAATCCAAGATTTTAAAAGAAAATAAAAAAATAAAGGGAAATTCTAAGGTATGCCCCTTAAGTATTGCAAATTCTAAGCTGTGCCCATTGTTTTTCGAAAATCTTAACTATGCCCATGAGGTTTCATTTGCAACTGGACAGTAACCTTAATTAAATTTAAGTAATGACTGTCGTTAGTAGCTTTGAATACTGTTAATAATTTTTTGGGAAATTCCCAGTGGTATACCCGAGTTTTTTTTAATCCCAGAGGTGTACCTAATGTTAAACATAATTCCCAAAAGTAACCTTTTTGTTTAAAAATTGTTAAAAACACTAACCATGGTTAATAAATTGAAAAAAAAAACAAAAAAAACAAAATCAAGGAAAAACAACCACAAATTGGGGGCAATTGGATCATTTTTTTGTAAAATCCGACCTCAAATCGGAACCCTTAAGGATAAAAATGACCCGTAAAACCTAAAGCGGACTATTTTTTTCACATAAATCAATGCGCGCAAAACGAGGCGAATCGGGAACCCAAATTGGGGGACAACCGGATCATTTTTTGCAAAATCCGACCTCAAATCAAACCCCATAAGGGTAAAAATGACCCGTAAAACCTTATGCGAACTATTTTTTCACGTAGATCAATGCTCACAAAACGTGGCGAATTGGGAACGCAAAGTGGGGGCATTCAAATCATTTTTTGCAAAATCCAACCTCAAATCAGATCTCGTAAGGAAAAAAATGACCCGTAAAACCATGAGCGGACTATTTTTTTCACGTAGATCAATGCGCGCAAATCGATGCAAATCAGAAACGCAAATTGGGGGCAATCGGATCATTTTTTGCAAAAACCCATTAATTTAATATATTACTTGGTTTAATTTTTATTTTTTTAAAAAGAAAATTAAAAAATTGTTAACCAAAGTTAAATCTAACCTTAAAATAGGTATATTCCAATATATTTAACGGAATATACCTTCTAAATGTAACGGATGGGAATTAGACGTAATTTTAGGTATACCACTGGGATTAAAATAAACTCGGGTATACCAGTGAGATTTCGAAAAAGCTCGGGTATACCAATGGGAATTTCCCTAATTTTTTTAATATATAAAATGATATAATTAAGGAAAATGAAAAAAAATAAAAAAATCAAGAGAATTAAGTAAAAAAAAAAAACCCTCAGTATCTCCCTCACTAAACCCACGCATATTCTATCAAGCGTACTTCGTAATTCGACAATCAAATGCAACTCTCCTTTATTTTTCTCCATAAACCCAATCAATCAAACACAATCCAATCTTTCTCCATATATCATAATTCGACAATCAAACTCACCCATTGAGTGTTCGTCCTAAGTTTTTTGCAGAGCAAAGCAGGGCATTCGTGCGTACAAAAGCATAAATCAAAAACCCCAATTTGATTTTACATGAACCCTAGCAGAAAATTTGGAGATTAAGCAATGAATTTACCTTCATTATGCCAAAAATTTGGTGGAAATCGCTCAAAATCGAATTAAGTTGATGTTGGTAGCAAGTTTAAACAAGAATTTATTGGAGAAGAGTAGAGAGAAGTTCGATTTGAAGAAGAAGTTCGAGCGAAGAGCTGAACTGGTTTTCACTCCAAAAGAATTTATTTATTTCCTACTTATTTGCAATAATTTAATGGACATGAATCAATTTTTTTTTGTTAACATAAGTCAAACTAACTGTAAACTAACAGCAGGTTAACGGCATGGGCATGACTCATTATAAAATGAAACCTCAAGGGCATAATTAAGACTTCTAAAAAATAATGGGCACAACTTAGAATTTGCAATACTTGAGGGGCATACCTTAGAATTTCCCAAAAATAAATAAATTTAAAAAAAATATATATATATATATATATATATATATACATACATATACATACACATACACACATATACAAGATACATATATGCATATACATATACACAATTACACATACGGCTACCTCCAACGACAGCGGTAGCAGACGGCTCAGCGGCTACGGACAGACGGCACTCCGGCGACGCGACGGCAAGGTGGTGCTGCGTCCGGTGGTATTGGGTCCGGTGGTGTTTCTGTTTTTCTTTTTTTTTTAATTAAAACACATGACAGAGACCACCACGCACAACAGGCATGGTGGCGGCTCGGCTCCGGCGAAACGGCTCGTGTCAGGTTCAGAAGCACGGTGGTGGTTACCGTGGTGGTCGGGCGTGAGGGAGAGGGTGTGAGATTGAAGATGGTTATGGAGGTTTGGGTTTGGGTTTGAATTTGAATTTTGTTTTCCTTTATTTTTTCCTCTGCTTGGCTCACGGTGAGGGGGAAGAGAGAGAGTTTTTTTTTTTTTTTTTTCTCTTTTTGCTTTTTGACCTGATTTGGTTTACCCTGGGTATTTATAGTGTTACAGTTGTTCAGGATTTCTCAATAGGTTGGGCCTGTGACAAACTCTTTTGAGCCCTTATCATTTTCAAACACTGAATTTTTAATATTCCATTGTTTTTCTTTTTTTTATTTGTTTATTTATCTGTTTGAACGGTTCCCAACCTGCAATTAAAACCTTTTGAGTTATATTAAATATTACCCACAATTTTCGTAAAAAAAATGATTTCAAACATATAAATCATTTCTATTCCCATAAAGTAAAATATTTAATTTATTTTATTAATTCCAATCCTGAAAATATCCGATATGGGTATAAAATCATATATTTTTGTATAAATAATTCTATATTAAAGTATAAAAATTACGGGGGATTACAATAAGACAATTAGTTTATGGTTACAGTGCTGACGCAGTGGAAGAGTATCTACGAATGGGGGAAACTACTGCACGAGAATCGCTCAAACATTTTGTGCAAGGTGTCATCCTAAATTTTGAAAATCAATGTAATACCCCACAATTTTGGTACATATCTTCTACGATTATTGATTATTAAACAGAGTATTTTATACTACGAATATATTATTTGCATATATTTTCAAGTGAAAACATTATTAAAAAAAAAAGGGAATTTAAATAAGTCCTATTTTTCAAATATAAATAACTAGAATTTTATGATATGAATTTAATTTAAAAAGGTATTTCTAAGCCTAATCACTTCTCTTGGATTTGTAAAACCAATAGGCCAAATTAAGTATTCCTAAGCCCAATTACTTCTCTTGGATTTGTAAACAAATCCCAATCCAAAACCAATAAGCCAATTAAGTAGCCCAAAAGAAAAAAAATAAAAAATAAAAACAAAAACACACGGCTAAGGGCAACAAAAATTGCCCTCTTAGACCCAAAATTTTCCCTTAGCCGTGTGTTTTTGTTTTTATTTTTTAAAGAGGGCAACGAAAATTGCCCTCTTAGACCTAAAATTTGCCCTCTTAGGCTAGCGGGGCAACATAAATATTGCCCTTATGTTGCCCTTGTAGAACCGTTGTATTAGCTTTAGAGGGCGAAACTAAAATTTTTGCCCTCTTTGTTTTGAACAAGAAGGGCAAATATTTTTTGCCCTCTTTGCTTCAACCCAAGCAAGGCAACCCAAATTTGCCCTTTTTGGTCATCATCAAAGGCAATAATTATTGCCTTCTTTGATCATTAACAAAGGCAAAAAAATTTGCCCTACATGTTCATCAACCAAGGCACAATTTTTTGCCCTACTTTGTCATCAATCAAGGCATCAAGTTTTGCCCTATTTGGTCATCAATAAAGACAACAACTATTGCCCTAGTTAGTCATCAACAAAGGCAAATTTTTTTGCCCTCTTTGCTACTATAAAGAAGGCAACCAAAATATTCACATATTCCCATAAACCCTGTCAAGTATAATTTGTGTATAACGCATCAAAAATTCACACAACATTAAGCAAAAATATGGTATATACAAATACAAAAAATGATTGTCATGTATCATATGATTTACAAAGGAAAGCAATCATAGTACTGTCATGTATGTTCTAATTATAGTGGCTCCGGTAGGATCCGATAGTAGATGCCTTATAAGGGCCATCCTCAAATCACTCGAAGCAATAAAGAACATATAAAAGTCAAATAATACGAGATCAGCTGAAGACAGGTTTGAAGCAAGGAATCCCTCCCACATCCTGCAGCAGAAAGAAACATAACATATGTGGTTAGTGCAACAACTTAATGGGGTCATTCTTATCAAGTTTTGTGCAAAAGGTGGGGGGGGGGGATAACATAATAATCATAATAGTAACACATGAAACTGCTTTCTATAGTCAAACAACCCATGTACATGGGTCATTATATAGCTTCACATGAGTCTGTTAGACTGTCTGTTAGGTCATTAATAACCCTTCTTTGAAAGAATATTATAAAAACTCCATTTATTCCATCTACAAGCTATCTAGTTAACACCATGGATGTGTGGGGGGGGGGGGGGGGAGGGGGTTTGCTGCTGCTGCTGGGCAGTGGGGGGGGGGGTCTACTGCTGCTGCTGCTGGGCAGTGGTGGGGTTCTGCTGCTGCAGGGCAGTGGGGGGGGTTGTTCTGCTGCTGCAGGGCAGTGGAGGGTTGTTCTTCTGCTGTTGGGCAGTGGGGGGTTGGGGGGGTGGGGGGTTGGGGGGGTGGGGGGTCCCATTCAAAGTAATTAATGCATATTTATAATTTCAGATTGCTGTCAATTTTTTTTCTCTTATATGTATGCCTAATCTATCAAAGGCCACTAGTTTAATACTTCATTTAAGGCACATAAACTTTTTTCGAAAGCCTTGCTTAATTAATAAGCATAAGGGAGGCATATTCAATAATATTATAGCAGCCATTATGTTAGCTTTAAAAGAAAAGCATATGAATCAGCCATAAGTCACTTAAATACATGTTACCATCTAATATTTTAACTAAGAATAATATGCAATATAACTAATTGTTAAGACCACAACAAAACCATAATATCGAACTTTCTCAATCTAAGTCTGAGAGAATTCACTCTGTCAAACTTGAGTTTTAAGAAATTATTTAATAATTGGACTTAGGTCTTTTAATTCACTTGTAACTTTATAACTAAAATAGTCTAACAGTATGACTTGCAAAAATCAGATCCCAAATTCAAGCCATATCATTAAAACTAATCTAAACTTATAAATGACAGTGTCCATGATAAGGCAGATCAAACACGCACTAAATATCACTCAAAAAGCTACCTTTGTTGTTTGCAGCACAATAATAATTAACACAAGTCAATAACCGTTTGCAACAGTATGGCCATATACTACTGAGAAACAAATCAACTTAGAAACAAAGCAAGTATAAGATAAGTTACCTAGTCAAGTCCAAGCGTTTGCATAATGAGTTCAAGCTTCCTTTCTGTTGCCTCCTGTTTTTCCAAAGCTGCCTGCTCCTTTCTCTGACTTTCAGCTTTTAAAAACTCCAATTCAACTCGCATAGCATCATTAACACCTTTGAGTTGCTGGATCTCAGCTTGTAAAACTGTTTCTTCCCACCCTTGTCCACAATTGGATGGCCTTTACCAAGACCTCGTGCATACCCCGAACAATGGCCAAGAACCTTCATGTAAGCTTCGTCTATGGATAGATTATCAATACCCTTCTCTTGAATTTCATTCTCGTGTAGCCTCTTGAATTCATTGAGCTTAATTTCTCCCTCATCATCAAAAGTGCCATCTTAATGTCTTTGTTGTCCCATTGAGAATAATGAAATAAGTTAGAAAACATAATCACAAGTAATACATTTATTTGACAAGCAAAGAAAAAAAATAACTTACTGCTTTGTTTTTCTCCATAACTTCACATAATCAGGTTCAATTTTAGCTTGGGCTTGATCTGGTGCAGTGGAACGAGATGGATTTCCTTCCGAACTATCCGCATTCTCAGCCTCAAAACTAGCCTCAATCTCCTAAATGATTTTGTGATTAAAGCTTTAACACCATTTTTGTAAGCTAATTGGTTTCTTCCACTAAAACCTTGAGCATGCATCCAACTCCTATCACTATCCATGGTAATTTTGACACTAATCTGAAATAACTTTAACCAAAAGTATATTAATCAATACAGAAACAAGATTCACATCCATAACAACTAAATAAAAATATACTCAAACGTAGCTACCGGAGAATGGATTAAATGATAACATCTGGTACGCTCATCAACTCTAAAAGAGAGCAACTAGACATAAAGCCACTGGAAACAAATCCAGTAATTAATACAGCTTATCAAACCAATCAAGGTGAAAGCCCTTAATAAAATTTTTGCATCTCCTGATAATTAACAAATATCATAATTTTCATTAACAGAATATCATGGCCTGGGGAACTAAAGTATGTTGCCATATCATAAGGTTCATTGCTTTCCATATGTTGTAAATTACAACAGTAGTAGTGGCAGTGACCACCATCAATATAATCAATACAAAGATTTTGAAAAGGAATTCAAGACTTTTGGTTAATAACCTCTGTAGGTTGACCCTAGAATCCCTAGGATTATGTGCTAGCAGCACTACAAAACAATACAAGGATAAGCCACAACAAAACCTCCGGTCATACAGTATACACAACACCACAATTTGCTAAAATGTGCCAACTGCATGATTTGGTCATTTCTTCAATTCTTCACAGATTTAGTTCACAGATAAAAAAACCTCCGATTTCAAAACAAAATCAACAAAATAAGCCATAAAAACATAGAAAGCAAACAAATTAAACAAATAAGCCAGAATACCAAAAACCTCCGATTTCAAACAAAATCAAACAAAATCATAGAAATCAAACAAACTCAAACAAAATCATAAAAGTTGAGATGATAAGCTTACGAAGAATCGCAGTTTACGGAGAATGGAAGGTTAAATTAACGATGTCAAAGAGATGGAAGGAGAATCGCAGCTTACGGAGTATATACTTATCTATGAAGTTGAGATGATAAACTGCATAAGCTTACGGAGAATCGATGAAAAAAATCGCAGTAGAATAGTAGGAGAAAGAGATGGAAATTATTGAGAGTGAAGAATAGCAATGCAAAATTAACTTCTTGTGTTGGTGATGTCCTCAATTTCCAAAACCCTGATTCTCATGGCAATGCAATTCTAATCTGGCTTTGAGTGTTTTTAAGCGTGAAGAATAGCAGTAGAAGGAAATTATTTTTGCCCTATTTTTGAGAGTGCAATTATTATTATTATTATTTATTTTATTTTTTTACCATAACACAAGTTTACAAAAGAGGGCAAAATTATAATGTTGTCCTTTTTGTTATTTTTAAGATGGCAAAATTATAGTGTTGTCCTCTTTGAATCTTGTAAAAAATGGCAAAATAATAATGTTGCCCTTTTAAACAATATCAAAGAGGGCAACACTTTAAATTTCGTCTTATTTTTATTCATTAGATTAAAAGAGGGCAAAATAATAATGTTTTAACCACCCAAAAATCTTTCCATAACCTCCCAACCATAATATGCTTGATCACCAAAGATAATATCTTCCTAAAATATGACTAAAACAAATAATGTTGATCATCAAAATTATTTTCATGATCCTCAACTTACCATACTACACATACCTTAAACACTATAAATACCCCATATCCCAATGCACAAATTGCACCAAAAAAATTCCCATCTCCCTCATTCCTCACGGCACCACCACCACCATCATCCTTCTTGCTCCGGCCACCACCGCCGCCGCCCAAGTAGCCACCACACCGCCACTATCCTCCACCTTGGGTTTTCTTCTTCTCCTCTCTTTTGTCTTCGTATAATATTATTGTAACGACACTGATTTTGTTGGTATTTCTGTCGTGTATTTACTTGTATTTATGTGATTTTATGTATGGTTCAAAATTTATTTTGAACTATTTATTTTATTTTATGTGAATAATTTCGATTAATTCGAATATTATTTTATTATGATTGATTATTATTTATTTTATTATTATTTAATTAATTAGAATTTTATTATTTAATTTTCTAATTAGTTATTTAATATTTTTGGGCCAAGTGTGATTTGAGCATGATTAGTCGTGCATGAGTGCAATTAGCCCAATTGATCGAAAGCCCATTTTGGCCCGTTTTTGCTAGCCATGGCTAGTTATTTTGTCCCTTTTATGTGGCAAATTTCGCCACTTGCCATGCATTCACACCTTAACTAACCTCTATTTATAGAAATGTTAGTAAGGCTTGAACTTCATTTGCCATTTTAATCATCACTTGCCACACAAAATCAAATCACAAACTCTCCTCTCCATTCCCTTTGCCACACGCCTATTTTGGCTTGTTAAACCCATCTTTGTTCATCAAAATTCCTCAACCCAAAACTTAAAGATTCAACATCCATTGATCATTAAGTGACTAAATTCACTAGTAGCCTTCATTACCTTGTTCAAGACTTGGGTTCGGGTTTTGGTTTGGGCTTGGTTCGTGTGGGTTCGAGTTCGTGGGGGTGGCCGTGTGGGTCGCATGGTGAAGGACCGTGCAGTGGGTAGCCGTGCACGAGGGGTGGTCCGACGGTGGCCGTGTTGAAGCCGTGCCGTCTTCGTGTGTTGTGCGTGGTTGGGCCGTATTCTTTGGGTAATTCCGGGCAGCAACTTTTGTTGTCATTTTTGCTTAAGCTTCAATAAGGTAACATATTTTCTCAATCTAATTGGTATACTATGTTTCATAGTATAGATTAAATGATTAGGTTAGTCTATTTTGATGTTATGTGACCATGTTTATGGGTGGATTATAATCTGATTTTGGGTGATGATTTATGATGATTTCTACTTGAATATGTATAATTTCATGATTGATCATGATAGTGTTATGTTTGATGTTGTTCATGTTCAAGTTTTATGAAGTTTTGATGATCTTAAGTTGATGAATTTTATTGTTGAACTTGATTGATTTATGCGTGTATTATGATGAGTTCTTGGTTGAAGTTCTTAAATCTTGAATGAGTTCTTGGTTGAAGTTCTTGAATCTTGATTAAGTTCTTGATTGAAGTTCTTGAATCTTGGATGATTTCTTTGAGTTCTTGGTCGAGTTTTGAAAGTTAAAGAAAGTTAGTTTTAATTAAAGAAAGTTAAAGAAAAGTTAAAGATTGTTATAAGAGGTTCCAAGTTTGTTGGTTTACATGTTATTTCTTGAGTCAAGGCGTAAGGTGCAACTTAAGAATTAACTAAGAATGTAAACTTCGATTTAAAGTAAAGAATAGCTTGATTTCGCTACTAGACACCTAAAACTTAGAGTAAGATTCTATGTTTTTGGGTTAAGACGTTGCCCCTATCCTATCCGCGGTATAAGGATAGTTGGTGGTCTTACTATGTTGTCTTCGGATATGGATTTCCAGTAAGATTGGTTTCATGGGGTTGGGAGTAAGATTCTCAATCCTGGCATAGTAGAAAGTTCGATCGCGTAAGATGCGTTCGTACGTGCATAGTCCGGTCTAGTATGTGAATGATTGCGCCAAAGTTAAAGTTTTGTTATTTAATGGTTAAGTGAGTCGTATAAGCATGATTAATTGTTGTTCATTGTTGATAGCATGATATGATGATTCGCATGATCTGATGTATCTTGGCATGTTTGATTTAGTTGTTTGATTTGTGCCATGTTCATGTGTATCCCCGTTAGGGTGGGACAGTTATGTTACTCGCCACTGACGGTAGACTGTTGTTTACTTTTCAGGTAACTCTGATGATGAGGTCCTTGGTTAGCTTTGGGTTGGGCGAGTGCCGTTGTTATTTAGCTTTTATATTGTTGTTTTACGATATTTTTCTAGTTTGGACTATAGTTGTAGTACTTGTGTATTTCTCTAACTCTGACACATATTCAGAGTTTACGTTTGTTAGTAGTAGTAACGTTGACATTTGGAATTAGATATGTACAATCTTGTGGGTATTGTACTTTTGGTTTAGTATATATATACATTTGAGGTTTTGTTTTAATTTTTAAGTATTTTAGTTTGTTAGATCTGACTATTCGACTCGTCGGTTTATTCCGCGCCGGTTTAAGCAAGTCGGGTCGTCACAGTTGGTATCAGAGCCGAATATGTTTTAAGTGAAGTTTTAGGATTCGAGTTAAACCCGGGAGTTGAGAGCTTTATCTTTCCCGAGTGATTAACCTAAATTAAGATTAGGTAAAGGGAGAAGAGTTCGAGTAGAAAAACCGGGATAAGATCTTTTTCTTTTTCTTTTCTCTCTTTATTTTGTGTGGTTGACTGTGGTGGGGATGTATGACGGACATTGTTATTTGGTATGTCTTTTGTTTTGTTGCGTTGCAGCATGTCTCCGCCTCGCCGGTTGAGTACTGGACGACAGAGGTTGCGAGCACTCGAGGAGGCGATCCTTACGTTGGCGCACTATAGTCGTCATACGCCGAGTACGCAGTCGACGTTCGACCGTATCGCACGTCATCGACCTCCGACTTACGATGGGGTTGCCGACCCTACTATCCTGGAGAGTTGGATCCACGAGATGGGGAAGCTCTTCGACGCGACATTTTTCCCCGAGCACGAGAAGGTGCAGATCGCCGCTTATTATCTACGTGGAGAGGCCGATAACTGGTGGACGGTAGCTAAGGACGCGTGCTTGCCGTGGTATTCGCTGCCGTGGATCGAGTTCGTCGATAAGATCCAGGAGCGTTTCTACCTCGACGAGTTATGGTGGCAGAAACAGGAGGAGTTTCTTACTCTTACTCAGGGTAAGATGACCGTTCAGGCGTACACCGACAAGTTCACGGAGTTATCGAGGTTCGCTACGTCTGTAGTCCCATTAGAGA
Organism: Salicornia ramosissima; assembly: GCA_951394345.1. NCBI lineage: Eukaryota > Viridiplantae > Streptophyta > Magnoliopsida > Caryophyllales > Amaranthaceae > Salicornia > Salicornia ramosissima. The sequence continues at coordinate 15,154,038 of OX596234.1, read as the reverse complement.
AGGAGTGGGTCAAGCGCTACATCAAAAAGCTAGATCCGAGGATTCGCGTTCACGTGATCAGTAGTGGAGCGAAGACATTTCAGTAGGCCTACGAGGTAGCACTCGAGATTCAGGCATCGACGACCGAGGAGGATGCGAGCAGGAAGAGAGCTCAGGTTCCGACGACGACAACTTCTTTTAAGAAGCCTCGATTTAGTGCTCCTAGCAGTACCCCTCCGACCACGAGTTCGCATAAGGGTTCCGATGGCTCGAAATGCAGAGGCTGTGGCAGAGACTTCCATCCAGGGAAGCGGTGTGACGTGTCGCCCATAGCATGTTTTATCTGTAGGAAGGAAGGCCATAAGGCATGAGTTTGCTCCGAGAGGAAGCCAAACACTAAGATCAAGCAGCTTCCGACACCGATTAAGACTCCGGTGAAGAATCGAGTCTAGTGTATGACCGAGGTAGAGGCCGAGGTTCAGCCTGACGTCGTATCAGGTAGATTTCTTGTTTCTGGTGTGTTAGCTTTAGTTTTATTTGATTCTGGTGCTACTGTCTCTTTTGTGGCTAGTAGTTTTGCCTCGAGGTCTAATCTTCGTGGCAGCTTTCCTGTTAGTTCTGTTATAACTATCCCGTCCGGAGAGGATTTTATTTGTCAGCGCGAGTTCCGAGGAGTTCCTATCGTGATAGCTGGGGAGCAAGCGACGACCGATCTGAAGGAGTTCCCGCTGATGGAGTTCGACGTTATTCTTGGTATGGACTGGCTGTCGAAGTATCGAGCGATCATTCGTTGTCGAGATCAGTCAGTGACATTCCGATGATTTCAGGGCAACCGAGTTACCTACTCTGGGTTCGTCCTTAAGAAAGGAGTAAGGGTAATCTCAGCCTTGAAAATGAGAAAGCATCGCCAGAAGGGTGATATGGTGTACTTATGTCAGGTAAGGGACTTGACGGAGGAGCGTCTGTTGGACGATATACCTGTAGCGAGGGATTTCAGAGAAGTATGTCCTGATGAGCTACCAGGAGTTCCACCTGAGCGCGACATCAAGTTTCATATCGACTTAGCACCCGGGACAGCGCCGATTTCGAAGGCACCTTACCGGATGGCACCATCAGAGTTGCAAGAGTTAAAAATGCAACTCCAGGATTTCATCGATAAGGGCTTCATTAGGCCGAGCGTTTCTCCATGGGGAGCACCTGTGCTCTTTGTGAAGAAGAAAGACGGTAGTATGCGCCTGTGCATAGACTACCGAGAGTTGAATCGGGTAACTATCAAGAATAAGTACCCGTTGCCTAGGATTGAGGACCTGTTCGATCAGTTACGAGGAGCGGGAGTGTTTTCGAAGATAGATCTTCGATCTGGATATCATCAGATTCCAGTCAAGGAAGAAGACATCCCGAAAACCGCTTTTCGTACTAGATACGGCCACTACGAGTTCGAGGTGATGCCCTTTGGCCTCACTAATGCGCCAGCCGTGTTCATGGACCAGATGAACCGGACTTTCCATCACTTACTCGATAAGTGCGTCGTAGTATTTATAGACGATATCTTAGTCTATTCAAGAGATGAGTCTGAGCATGCGGACCATCTCCGAATGGTACTTGAGATATTGCGTAGTAATAAGTGGTTCGTGAAACTCTCCAAGCGTGAGTTCTGGCTTCGCGAAGTAGCATTTCTGGGTCACGTAATTAGTAAAGAGGGCATTAAGGTAGACCCGGCTAAAGTTAAGGCTGTAGTTGATTGGAGTAGCCCGAGAAATGTGGCGGAGGTTCGTAGTTTTCTGGGATTAGCCGGATACTATCGACGATTCGTCCAGGACTTCTCCAAGATTGCTAGGCCGATGAATAGTCTCCTACAGAAGGAGGTTCTATTCGGTTGGACGGAGGCTTGCGAGCAAGCATTCCAGCAATTGAAACAGAGATTAGTCTCTGCTCCTATTCTTACCCTTCCAAACGATGAGGAGGACTTCGAGGTCTATAGTGATGGTTCGAAGAGTGGCCTAGGATGTGTGCTCATGCAAGGCGGGAAGGTCATCACTTACGTATCGAGACAACTAAAGGTGCACGAGCGTAACTATTCCACGCATGACTTGGAGCTAGCGGCTGTGGTATTCACACTCAAGATTTGGAGGCACTATCTTTATGGTGGTTCGTGTAGAGTATTCACGGATCACAAGTGTCTCAAGTACATCTTTACTCAGAAAGACCTCAATATGAGGCAGAGACGATGGCTTGAGCTTATTAAGGACTACGACCTGACACTTAACTATTGCGAGGGCAAGGCGAACTTAGTCACCGATGCACTAAGTCGTAAGCATCGCTTGAGCTTCAGTAGAAGCCGTGGTTCCGTCAGACTCCGTCTGACATCTATGAGTGCTGAGCTTAAATTGCTTCAGGAATTACGCGAGGGTCAGCAGAACGACCGACAGTTAGCTAGGATTCTAGAGGCTTTACGGCAAGGTAAAGCCGTAGGTTTCGAGATCCCTTCCGATGGTAGTCTGCGATTCCGAGGGAGGTGGTGTGTACCGGACAGTTCTGATCTTAGGAACAGAATTATGTCTGAGGCACATAACTCGCCCTACTCTGTTCATCCTGGAGGTAACAAGTTGTACTAGGACCTTAAGGGCCAATTCTGGTGGCCTAAGATGAAGAGGGATGTAGCAGAGTTCGTAGCTCGATGTTTAGTCTGTCAGAAGGTTAAAATTGAGCATCAGAGACCAGGAGGTCTGTTGCAGCCACTACCGATTCCGACCTGGAAATTTGAGTCGGTTTCTATGGACTTCGTGGTTAGCCTACCTACCTGTAATGGTTTGAATGCCATTTGGGTTATAGTGGATAGGTTGACCAATGTCGCTAGATTCATTCCGATGAAAATGACCTGGTCTATGGAGCATCTAGCAGAGGCGTATACCCAGGATATTATCCGACTTCACGGAGTTCCGAGGGAGATTGTTTCTGATCGAGATCCGAGGTTTCTGTCTCGTTTCTGGAAATCAATTCAGGAAGCCTTTGGGACGAAGTTGAAGCTGAGCACCGCTTTTCACGCGGCGACCGATGGTCAGACTGAGAGGACCATCCAGACTTTAGAGGATATGCTACGAGCATGTACTCTGGAGTACCATCAGTCTTGGGTACGTATGTTCTATTTGATAGAGTTCTCCTATAAGAATAGCTATCACTCCAGCATCGAGATGGCTCCGTACGAGGCCCTGTATGGCAGGAAATGTCGGAGTCCGATTTGTTGGAATGATATTAGTGATTCCGTGGCTTTAGGACCTGAGATGGTACGGGATACTATCGAGAAGGTCCGAGTCATTCGGTCTAAGATGCAGGCCGCTCAGAGTCGTCAGAAATCCTACGCCGATAATCGACGTAGACCGCTGGCTTTCGAGGTAGGTGACAAAGTCTTGCTTAAGGTTTCACCATTCAAAAGAGTGGCACGCTTTGGTCAAAAGGGGAAACTCCGACCGAAATACATGGGACCTTACGAGATATTGGAACGAGTTGGGGAGGTGGTGTAACGACCCGACTTTTTAAGCTGTCGTTTGACAAAGGAAAACGACTTGCGGATCATTACCTAAGCATTAAATTAAACATTAATTATATATTTAAAAATAGAAACATCTTTTATTATCTTAAAAGTCTGAAAATAATCCCAAAAGTCATTAAAGGTAAAAATACCTAAAGTATTACATAAACTGAAAATATTGTCTTCCCAACATGCTGGGATCATATATAAAATAAAGTAATGTTGTCTTAAATCACTCTAGTAAAAACTAAGGTAAAACTAAACTCTGCCACGCTTAAGCCCAACCATCGGAAGCCCGTTCTAAGCTGCTGCATCGTCACCTGAAACTGAGGGGGGGTCCACCGTCAGTGGCGAGTAACTAGGCTGTCCCGCTTAATTGAGGGACCGCTAAACACATAGTATCATAGAATTATACATGAAAATCGCACATAAACTTATTACATCTTATACGAAAATTCATACGGAATAAGTATAAAAATACGTACATAAATACGTATAAAAATACCTGCAGAAATACTGTTAGAAATACGTACAAAAATACGTATAAAGTACGTATACCATACGTATAATAACACCTGCAAGATACGGTTAGGAATACATACAAAAAGGCACGTATACTTCATCATGAAATACGTATACATACGGATTCTTGTACAGGTATACACATACTTATACATACTCTTATACAAACTACTCAGGTCATACGAATACAGTAATACACAGCGGAAGACTTATACAATTCATTATACGTGTACATTTCATACCTAGTTTAACTTGTACATATGCTTATTTATCATTATTCTTATTGAAACATATCCTATCTTATATCATACGTAACATCTCATCATCTTATCATAATCATATCATCTTATCTTAACTTCATATCGTATCATATCTTATCTTCGTATAATAACATAAATATCTTATCTTGTCATATCATAACATAACATAAACATAACATAAACATCTTATCTTATCTTTGCTTAATCCATGGTCGAGTCAACATGCTAGTAGGGGATCTCGTGTGCACCCCAACTTTCCTAGAATATGTCGGGTCAGACTCATGTGTCTTTCCCAAAGTCTAAGTGGGACCCTCACTCCCGAATTAACGACTCATGTGCCACTAATTTGGACGACAACACAAACTAGAATCAGTAAACCAACCAGAAAGCCGGCAGGTCGGTGGCAAAGACTTAACCCCGATAACGAAGCGTGCATCGTTGGTGGGGTGACCACTTCATAAAACCTTAAAGAAAATATCTTATCTTATATCATATGAATCATCTTAACATCTTATCGTATCATATCATATCATTCATCTTTACTTCTTAATGGACCGGTCACTATAACTCGTTGTGGATCCCGTGTGCACCACAACTTTCCTAAAACATGCCGGGGTGAACTCGTGTATTCAACCCGTAGTGGATCTCGTGTGCACCACTAAGCCTAAGCTATGGCCATAACCCCTAAATAGCAGCTCGTGTACTACTACTTAGACGACTACATATTCTAGAACTAAGAACTGCGCGGGGGAACTCGTGTGTTCGTCCCATTTAGCAGTGGCTTCGACTTAACCCAATCCGACGACTCGTGTATCATCGAATGGGCGTCCTTATCTTATCTTATATTTCAAATCTTATATCTTTCTTAAATCGGGAAATACTAGGTGGCCGTAATCGGAAATGAAATGTTCGAAGTCCCAGGAAAGAGAGGTGCGGCACGTATATTGGCCACCTTAAATACCAAGTCTTTCCTAGCCAGAGGTCGAAACAATTCAAATTCCTTTTACTCTGTTTCCTTTCTTTCCCTTTTAATGTCTTATCATCCTCAATTCCTTATTGTAACTTATCCCTACTGACTTCCTTACTTATAATAATAATAATAATAATAAGTAATAAATAATAATAATAATAATTCCTAAAATTATCCCAATGTTATTATAAGTCCCAAAATAAACTAAAGTTGATCAAAATAAAAAGGCCACTCGACATTTCTTTAATTATAACATAATAATCAGATCAGCTCATTAACAATCATATAAACAATTTAACAATTAACAACATATATTACTCAAAATATGATAAAAATCCTATTTTTATCACAACAAGCCATTCGACACTCTTGAATAAAAATACCAAAATTATACTTTTAATCAATTGAATACAATTAACAACAATTGATCAAATAAACTTAATAATAAACAATTTAATTTACTTTAAACATTAAATCATAAAACATGGATTAAAACAAGATCAAAATCATTCCTTTATTTACATCACACCACACGGCTATCATAGGGTTCAAACAAGATCAAGATTGAATTCAAGAATTCAAAGTAACATGTTTTAATAATTTAATTACACTATTTTACACAATCTGATTTTTAAAGAATTAAATTAAGAACGACCCTTTAAAGGTATCGATTAATCTGTAAATTTTAATGAAAGTTAAATATAGGTTCAAGGTTTAACGTGCATAATTTTCGTCCAAAAATAAGGTCATTTACTATTTTTAAGGGATTTTATAACTAACAAATCAGATTAGGCTGAAATCAGTTTCAGATTTTTCTTCCATAGAAAACGATCTTTAAAAATTTCGAAAATTTAAAAAAAGTTGTAAAACAATATTACTGACTTCCACCTAAAATTTCGTAGCCATACGAATTGATTAAGTATATTAATAAATTCGTAAACCAAATCTGGACAGTTTTATCAGTTTGAAAGATTAAATTATTTCAAGCAAGAGAAGGACGAATTTCGCCATGAAATAAATCTTGATTAAAAATCAAACAGTAAAAAAGCTCCTAAAATTATTCTAAGTCACTCGACAAATTAGAACAACAAGAATAAAAATATTCATGCAATTATTCATACAAAATACATAAATAAATAAATTAATTTATGCATAGAATACCTTACAATAAAATCAAGAAATATCATATTCATAAAATTCATAAGGTTCGAAATAATCTAAACGTAATCATGATACTAATTATTTTACAATTTTCATGTTTTAATCCTAATTTACTATGTGTAAAACTTGTACCAAAATTAAACAAGGTAGTGTAGTTACCTCGATACGCTAAAATTATCCAAGGAAAATAATTCACACTTTGGTGAATTTTTGTTCGGCTATTTGGAGAGGAAAGGAGGAGATTATAAATTTTTTTAGGGTTTAAGAATATTTAGCAATTAGGAACCAAATGAATGAAGTAAGCCTTATTTATAGAAAAAGAAAGAAAAAAAAACAACAAACCCTAATGATTAGTAAGGGGACCGTGAATGAGAGCTAACAAATAGGGAAAGACTTAGTTAATCTTAGACTAAGTTTTAGGAATTTTAAAAATAAATAATTTAATTAATTTAATTTAATTAATCAAATTAATTAAATAGAAACAAAACATATACTTGGCCCAAAAGAGGTGGGAGAACCGGCCAAGTCCAAAGAAAAGGAAAAATTGGGTTACTGGCCCAATTTGAGAAAAAGAGAACAGATTAAATTAAAACAGTCCAAATTTAATGGGCCTTTTGGACTTAGAATTAAATAAATAAAATTAATAACCGCGAAATTTTCTGGCCCTAAATTTCGGGGTATTACAGGTGGCATATCGATTGGCATTACCACCTAGTTTGTCTAATGTGCATGACGTATTCCATGTTTCCCAGCTAAGGAAATATGTACATGATCCTACCCACATTATCCCAGTGGAGTCGGCCACATTTGAGCCGAATCTGACATTTGAGGAGCAACCCGTCCAGATCTTGGATCGGGAAGTGAGGACCCTCCGGTGTAAGCAGGTCCAGCTCGTCACGGTGTTGTGGAGAAATCAACACCATGAAGAGGCGACTTGGGAGACAGAGGCGTCCATGAGGCAGAAGTACCCGGAGCTGTTTGAGGGTGAACGATCTCCTTTGCCTTAAATTTCGGGACGAAATTTCTTTAAGGAGGGGAGGTTGTAACGACCCTGATTTTGTTGGTATTTCTGTCGTGTATTTACTTGTATTTATGTGATTTTATGTATGGTTCAAAATTTATTTTGAACTATTTATTTTATTTTATGTGAATAATTTCGATTAATTCGAATATTATTTTTATTATGATTGATTATTATTTATTTTATTATTATTTAATTAATTAGAATTTTATTATTTAATTTTCTAATTAGTTATTTAATATTTTTGGGCCAAGTGCGATTTGAGCATGATTAGTCATGCATGAGTGCAGTTAGCCCAATTGATCGAAAGCCCATTTTGGCCAGTTTTTGCTAGCCATGGCCAGTTATTTTGTCCATTTTATGTGGCAAATTTCGCCACTTGCCATGCATTCACACCTTAACTAACCTCTATTTATAGGAACGTTAGTAAGGCTTGAACTTCATTTGCCATTTTAATCATCACTTGCCACACAAAATCAAATCACAAACTCTCCTCTCCATTCCCTTTGCCACACGCCTATTTTGGCTTGTTAAACCCATCTTTGTTCATCAAAATTCCTCAACCCAAAACTTAAAGATTCAACATCCATTGATCTTTAAGTGACTAAATTCACTAGTAGCCTTCATTACTTTGTTCAAGACTTAGGTTCAGGTTTTGGTTTGGGCTTGGTTCGTGTGGGTTCGAGTTCGTGGGGGTGGCCGTGTGGGTCGCGTGGTGAAGAATCGTGCAGTGGGCAGCCGTGCACGAGGGGTGGTCCGACGGTGGCCGTGCAGTGTGGCCGTGTTGAAGCCGTGCCGTGTTCGTGTGTTGTGCGTGGTTGGGCCGTGTTCTTTGGGTAATTCCGGGCAGCAACTTTTGTTGTCATTTTTGCTTAATCTTCAATAAGGTAACATACTTTCTCAATCTAATTGGTATACTATGTTTCATAGTATAGATTAAATGATTAGATTAGTCTATTTTGATGTTATGTGACCATGTTTATGGGTGGATTATAATCTGATTTTGGGTGATGATTTATGATGATTTCTAGTTGAATATGTATAATTTCATGATTGATCATGATAGTGTTATGTTTGATGTTGTTCATGTTCAAGTTTTATGAAGTTTTGATGATCTTAAGTTGATGAATTTTATTGTTGAACTTCATTGATTTATGCGTGTATTATGATGAGTTCTTGGTTGAAGTTCTTGAATCTTGAATGAGTTCTTGGTTGAAGTTCTTGAATCTTGATTAAGTTCTTGATTGAAGTTCTTGAATCTTGGATGAGTTCTTTGAGTTCTTGGTCGAGTCTTGAAAGTTAAAGAAAGTTAGTTTTAATTAAAGAAAGTTAAAGAAAAGTTAAAGATTGTTATAAGAGGTTCCAAGTTTGTTGGTTTACATGTTATTTCTTGAGTCAAGGCGTAAGATGCAACTTAAGAATTAACTAAGAATGTAAACTTCGATTTAAAGTAAAGATTAGCTTGATTTCGCTACTAGACGCCTAAAACTTAGAGTAAGATTCTATGTTTTTGGGTTAAGACGTTGCCCCTATCCTATCCGCGGTATTGGGATAGTTGGTGGTCTTACTATGTTGTCTTCGGATATGGATTTCCAGTAAGATTGGTTTCTTGGGGTTGGGAGTAAGATTCTCAATCCTGGCATAGTAGAAAGTTCGATCGCGTAAGATGCGTTCGTACGTGCATAGTCCGGTCTAGTATGTGAATGATTGCGCCAAAGTTAAAGTTTTGTTATTTAATGGTTAAGTGAGTCGTATAAGCATGATTAATTGTTGTTCATTGTTGGTAGCATGATATGATGATTCGCATGATCTGATGTATGTTGGCATGTTTGATTTAGTTGTTTGATTTGTGTCATGTTCATGTGTATCCCCGTTAGGGTGGGATAGTTATGTTACTCGCCACTGACGATGGACTGTTGTTTATTTTTCAGGTAACTCTGATGATGTGGTCCTTGCTTAGCTTTGGGTTGGGCGAGTGCCGTTGTTATTTAGCTTTTATATTGTTGTTTTACGATATTTTTCTAGTTTGGACTATAGTTGTAGTACTTGTGTATTTCTCTAACTCTGACACATATTCGGAGTTTACGTTTGTTAATAGTAGTAACGTTGACATTTGGAATTAGATATGTACAATCTTGTGGGTATTGTACTTTTGGTTTAGTATATATATACATTTGAGGTTTTGTTTTAATTTTTAAGTATTTTAGTTTGTTAGATCTGACTATTCGACTCGTCGGTTTATTCCGCGCCGGTTTAAGCGAGTCGGGTCGTCACAATTATTTTAGCAAATTATTTTCAAGTAACATGGTTTTAAATATTAATCACTCTTAAAGGTTATAAACTATAAAATCAGAACATTATTTTGTGTTAGGATGATTTCAATTATAAGAAATAAATATTTTATTATCAATAATTTTCTTGTTTTGAAAAAAAATAGTATTCAACCAAAGTTTTAATTAAAAAAATAAGTTTTAATTTCACAAGAATCATGCACATATTAGAGTCATATTTAAGGTAGCTCCGAATGTTTGAATGACCTTACGTTAACTAAGGTTATATTACTTTTATGTAGGGCATTCTCGATCGATAGAAGTTCATTCATAATTGTCGATTCAAGGTTACGTTTCGATTCGGTAGAAGAAAGGTACGTTAAGTGGCTAGATACCTTATTAAAGTGTTTACATGATACATGGTATAATTTATGTTCAATTAATTTTTAAAATTAGGTTAATTTAAAGTTTGATGACAAAATTATTTGTTTTTATTTTGGTAGCCTTAAATTTTTGTCATGAAATTTCTAGATTTGGGAATAATATTTATAATTTGAACCATCTTATTATATTTAGAAAGTAAAGTTTTGGAAAGATTTGAATCTTATTATATTTTGGAAAATAACATCTTAAAAAATATATATATTCTATGAAAAGTTTTGGAATAACTAAATATTTTATTGATATTGTCATATCACTTTGAGAGATTAAGGAAATAAGGAATTTTGGAAAGTTACAAGTAAGAGTTTATTTTCTTTATACTCAATCTTATTATATTAAAAATATTTTTGGTGACCCCACAAGGTTTTTAAGCTTATTTATTATTTTGTAATCCCGCTATGTGGATTTGGTTGATAAGACTATGGACTTTGTATAACCTAGTCTTTCCTCAAGGATAACCTTTATACAGAAAGATACTAACTTGGGGGGTGTGCACACTTAGAGGAGGAAATTGGGGTATAGGAAAATTTTATTTTCAAGATTTGAGTATTTACATTCTATATTCATGTTTTGGAATTTTTTGGAAATTGATCATCTTGGATAAATAATTGTTGTCATATATTTATGACTTGAGTATTTCAAAGGCATGTTTATTAAATAAAGTTTATTTTGACTTATCTTGCATTTTTCGTACTTAGCATATTTTGTTAACCCGTACTTTGTTTTGTTTTTTGGCTTGGCCCTACTTATCATTTGATGAGTAGTTAGGTGATGATAAATGAAGACTACTACATGTGGAATCAAGGGGAATAAGGGCATCATCCACCTAGCTTAGGATTTACTTCTTTAATGCATTAGTTATGGAAATACAATTTAATTAAGTATTTACTCAATATTAATAAATTATTTGAATTTCCGCTGCAAGTTAGTATGGAAGTATTTTAATATAGCCTTACGTTATCACGTGGGGGTAATTAATACGCCCAAGTCTATCTCTACGGTATTTTGTATGTATTATTTTGGTATTTCCGTAGAGGGAGATTTGGGGGTGTTACAAAGTGGTATCAAAGACTACGACCTGGATATCCAGTACCACGAAGGAAAAGCCAACATCGTGACAGATGCTTTGAGCAGGAGGTCGAGTCATTCCCTGAATACAATGGTATTATCAGATCAGTTGTGTTTCGAGTTCCAGAAACTGAATCTAGAAGTAATGGAACAAGGAGAGGTAAAAAGGATGTTGAATATAATGCCTTGACGGTAAGACCATCAATTTATGATGAGATACGAGAAAGTCAACACAGTGACGAAAAGCTTAAGGCCATTAAAGAAAAGATTGATGAAGGGCAAGTGCAGGATTTCACCTTAGGAGATGAAGGGAGTATCCAGTTTAAAGGAAGATGGTGTATACCACAAAGACAAGGGGACATTAAGAAAAGATTGATGGAAGAAGCCCACAGTTCGCCTTACTTGATTCATCCTGTAGGAGATAAGTTGTACAAAGATATGAAGAAAACTTTTTGGTGGCCCAATATGAAGAAGGAAGTCGCTGAATTTGTTGCTAAGTGTCTGACTTGTCAAAAGGTGAAGATGGAGCACCGTAGGCCACATGGGAAAATCCAACCCTTGGAGGTGCCTAGTCGGAAATGGGATTCTATATCGATGGATTTTGTTGGAGCTTTACCAAAGACCAGGGTAGGAAATGACACCATCTGGGTAAATGTGGACAGGTTGACAAAATCAACAATATTCATACCCATGAAGAGTACATGGACTATGGACCAGTTGGAAAGGGCTTATGTGAAGTTTTTCATACAATACAAGGTGGTGTCTACGATGAAGATGCGTAGCATGCAGCGCAAAGACGAGGTAGTGTTTCTCTGCCAAGTCAAGGATGTTTCAAAAGTAGGAGCAGTTAGAAGCGATTCCGGTTGTTCGGGAATACGCAGACGTGTTTCCAGAGGAGTTGCCAGGAATACCACCAGAACGTGAAGTGCAGTTCAACATCGATTTGGTGCCCGGAACTACGCCAATCTCGAAGGCTCCATATCGTATGTGTAATACCTCGAAATTTCGGGATATTTTAAATTTTTCTTAATTAATTAATTATTTAATTAATTATTAAATTAGTTGTAGCAATCTAATTATTTTATCCTGGCCCAAACCTTTTCCCCTTGTCATGCTAAGACCCAAGCCCAATTTCTTTCCCCTTTCTCTACACCTCACGGCCCCCTTGTTTTTTTTCCCTTTAATTGATTTATCTAACTTATTTTCAACAATATTACTAACTTATATCTATTTTGACATTTTCCTAAAAATCCTATTTTTATCCCAACTTCTCCTACTTTGACTACTAGATTTTAGGAAGCCAATAACACCCATCCTCCTTATGATACCCCATGGCCCCCTTACATTCTCCTTCAAATTATTTAATTACTTTTCAAGCTAAAATAATAAATCATATCTATGTTTGACCAGATTCCAAAAATCTAATTTTTATCCTCCTACTTTCTCTACTAAATTTTAGGAGTTTGTTTTACTCCCTTGCCTAGTATTTCTACACGGCCAACACACCACAAAAAGGGGAACCACTTTTATAATTCTTAATCTCTAAAAACTAAACTACAAATAAAAACTCCTCCTTTTCCCCACACAAATACTTCCTTCACTTCATCAATTCAAACACCTTTATCAAAGAAAGTTCAACCTTTAGCCTTTGAAGATCGAACCATTCACCATCAATATTAGATTATTAGGTAATTAGATTGCTTTATTTAATCAATAGGATAGATTAGTTATATAATTTTTAGAATAGGTTTGATCATGTTTAGAATAGGTTTAATCATGTATAGAATTGTTTAGAATTACTTAGAATTGCTTAGAATCATGCTGGATGAATTTTGAATTGTTTATTGATGATTAACCATGTTTGTCGAGTGCTTCTAATATTATTCCAAGATGTTTTGACAGGCATGAATGGCGAGTGGTATTAATTAACAAAAAGAGGATTTTTATCATGTTTTTAGTAATATTTGTTGATGATTGTTAGTTTATATGTTTAATTGATTATTGAATTGATTTATTAAATTGTTTATGTGATGATTCGAGGAATTGATTTGATTATTGTTTACTAAGGGAGATTGTCGTGTGGTCAAGTATTAAGTTAGAGTTTTGGGCCAAGTTAAGATGAACTAGAATTGAATCGAGGATAAGTTGTGTCAATAAGGAATTGAATTGTGAACTGGAGATGAGAACAGAACATAATTGCAATATGAAAAGATGATTAACTATGAAGTGATCGTCTATCTAGTGGCTCAAGTGCCATTAACATAGGTATAGTCGAAGCCACTGTCCTATCTTCGGATTTGGGACAGTTCTGGATCCCAGTGCTTGGGGAGTAGATCTTCGTGGTTGACCCGGCATGAGCAAGGAAAGTTGGGGAAGAATTAAGGTTTCCCCTACGAGCATATGACTGGTCACGGATTAGCACCTAAACTGAATAGAACTGAAAGGTCAATAGTGGTGTCAAGAAGTCTAGAACTGAATAAGTTAATTAGGAAGGTCTCGGTTATTACGTCGTTATGATTGTTTTCCGCTGTGTACTTGAACGTTATTGTCTATGAATGCTTTTCCTGATGATTTGTTTGACTGTTTGGTTGACTTGTTCTGATTATTATGTTTCTAATTGTGTTCTACTGATTAAGTAGAACAATCTAATTACTCACCACTGATTGTGGACCCCAAAACCCTTTTCAGGTATAGGTGATGATTGATTGAGTTACGCAAGGGCTGGGATTGTGTGCGAGCTAGTTTAGCAGTTTATTTCTATTCTAATGTTCACCCCTAGCTTTTGTATTATTTTTAGTGGACTTTTCCTTATTTTGTAGCATTGTTGGACTTTAGAAACGTATTTATTTTGGATTATTTAATGGTTTTAATGAATAATATGAACTAAGTTTAGAGCTTCCGCTGTAATTGATGAATCTGATATTAAAGGTTTATAGATGTTAATGATCTGTATCGTTGTTTTCCCCGAAAACAACGCTGCTAAAATACGGGTCGTTACAGTATGACCCCTGCAGAACTTAAGGAGTTGAAGACCCAGTTGCAGGAATTGATCGACAAGGGTTTTATAAGGCCCATTGTGTCTCCTTGGGGTGCTCCGGTATTTTTCGTCAAGAAAAAAGATGGCAGTATGCTATTGTGCATAGATTACCGGGAACTTAACAAGGTGACAATCAAGAACAAGTATCCGTTGCCCAGGATCGAGGATTTGTTTGATCAGCTGAAGGGAGCCAGTGTGTTCTCCACGATTGATGTCAGGTCAGGGTATCATCAGATTCTTGTGAAGCCGGAGGATATACCTAAGACCGCTTTTTGCACCAGATACGGGCACTATGAATTTGAGGTAATGCCGTTTGGTTTGACTAATGCTCCAGCAGTTTTTATGGACCAGATGAACTGGACTTTCCATCATCTCTTGGATGTGTGTGTGGTGGTGTTCATTGATGACATTCTGATTTATTCAAACAACGAATAAGACCACACCCGACATCTGCATTTGGTGCTAGACGTCTTACGAGCTCCGAAATGGTTTGTGAAGTTGTCGAAGTGCGAATTTTGGCTCAAAGAAGTAGCCTTCCTAGGGCATGTGATTAATGCGGATGGTGTCAAGGTAGATCCATCTAAGATAAAGGCAATTTTGGAATGGCATAATCCGAAGAATGTGGACGAAGTTCGGAGTTTTCTTGGCCTAGCAGGTAACTTAAAGCATTTATGAAAGCTAAATTAACTATTTATGCATGAAAACTTACCTGTGAAATTTCTGTATCAGGTTACTATAGGAGATTTGTGAAAGATTTCTCCAAGGTAGCAGCACCTATTACCAAATTATTGCACAAAGATTGCAAGTATTTGTGGACGGATCAATGCGAAGAAGCGTTCCAGACCCTCAAGCAGAGTCTTATTTCTGCGCCAGTTCTTGCTCTGCCGAATGAAGGTATGGGATATGAAGTTTACAGTGATGCGTCCAAGAAGGGTTTAGGTTGTGTTCTGATGCAAGATGGAAAGGTGATTGCATATGCTTCAAGATAACTCAAGGTTCATGAGCATAACTATCCTACTCACGACTTAGAGTTGGCGGCTGTAGTGTTCGCTTTGAAAATTTGGCGACAATATCTTTATGGAGCAACTTGCAAGCTATTCACTGATCACAAGAGTTTGAAGTATATCTTCACTCAGAAGGAGCTCAACATGAGGCAGCGACGATGGCTCGAGTTGATCCAGGATTATGACCTCTCAGTTGACTATTGTGAAGGGAAGGCCAATCGGGTAGCAGATGCCCTCAGTCGCAAAGATCACCATTCATTCAATAGGATGGCAGTTTTTCCTAAGGAAATCTGTGCTGATCTTCGCAGAATGGAGATTGAGATGGTGATGCCAGGTAATACGCAAGTCTATCTCAACGCTATGAGTTTTGAACCCAGTATTGTAGGGGTCGTTTCCGTCCGCCTACGTCTCACGAGTTATTTGAATGCTCGTTAACGCCGTATGTGAATACGGGCTAGTAGGAGTCGCCACCGTGCGTTTTATACGGTCCACGGACACCGAAGAAGTACCAATGCCAGGAGCAATTGGCCCCATATGGTCGTGCACCAGAGTATGGGTTCGGGGACAGGTTACGGGCCAATCGTGCATTGGGCTCGCCCGCCTGTAAGCGGTCTCTACTAGGTCTCTTTTTGTAGTCAAATTATTATCAATCCCGAATACATAAATATCTCAATATTATACCCTAAAGAACGCATATTACTAAGCGGGTTTAATTTATATACAAATCAAGACTAAATTTTGTGACTACTTTAAATTAAGTCACTATTAAAAATCCTAAAAATTGAAAACAAATAAAACATGAACGAAAGACAAAAATCAAAGCAATAGAAGCATAAAAAAAACAAAAAACGAAAAATGTGCAGGTTCAAAGTGTGTTCCAGGAGAAGTGGTTTGATGTGTTGTTCGACTAAACTAAATATAATAAATACTAAAAAAGAACACGATTAAAATGATGATTAAGGTACAAAATTCTGATGCGATTTGGACACTTCAATCGGTATATTTAAATTGATAATTTTAATCGTCATTTATTATTATTTAATCAAATTGGGCTTTTATGTATGACTCTTGAATAAATCATTTTTTTACATAACATTGTTTAATGATCTGAAAATACAGATAAAATATAGCGGTCATCTGGTAATATGAAATTTAATTAATAAATTCATTTTACCATGGCCGCATAAAAAAAATCAAGATCCGACTATTGAAAGTGATAAAATTAAAAGATAAAAAATATAGCGACCTTTTATGACACGAGATCTAATAAAAAGAAATCATGTAATATAGATCGCATAAAAAAATGAATTTTATAATAATTATTATTATTTATTGTCAGATCTATAAAATATAAGAGCAGATCTAAAAAAATAAAAACATAAGAGTCAATATTAATGTACGATCTATCAAATTACGTCAATGAACTAACAATCACCACGCGTATGAATTGCAAGATCGAAATCAAAATCGGTTAAATTATTAAGAAACATTATGAATGACGATTAAAATAATATTTGTAAATCATTATTAATTATATCAAAATCAATGTTATTGTCGATAAAAAAGTCCAAATTCGCATATACGCGATCGTAGTCTTTATTAATTATTTACATCATTTGTTGTCAATTATTTGTACCAATCATCATTTCAATCGCTTTTAAAATATTAAAAAAAAAAGAGAAAAATTCTAAAATAAATAAAATAAAATATAGAAAATATAAAAATACCATTTTATGCTGTTAAAATATTTTTATTTATTTTTAATTATTATTATGAGTATGAAAAATATAAAAAATGCATGGAAAAATCTTGAAATTTTTTTTTAAAATAAAGAATAAATGTCGTAAACGCTGTGAATGTTATTGGTGGCCTCCTAAGTGGTCCGAGCAAGGTTTACATAATTGTTTGAGACATTTTCTTGCATTTTCATCGCCAATTCTACTTAATTGGACTTCTTGGTGTTTTCACAATTTCATCATTATTCTCTATATCGGGGAGGCACATTTGGGTGTCTACAAGTATGTATCAAGAGTTACGGGAAAACCAGAAAGAGGACCCGCAGCTCGAGAAAATTCGTGAAGCCAAACTTCAAGGTAAAGCAAAAGACATCACGATTAGTTCAGACGGCAGTATGAAGTTTCACAACAGGCAATGGGGTTAAAAGTTTTATAGCTAAACTGTTTTCACCAATGGATACTAAAATTGCTTCGCAACAGGTGGTGTGTGCCCCAGAGTTCAAAGTTGAAAAACAAGATTATGGATGAGGCTCACAATACTCCCTATTCGGTGCATCCAGGCGGTGGGAAACTCTAAAAGGACCTGAAGGAATATTTTTGGTGGCCCAGGATGAAGCAGGAAGTCGCAGACTTCGTAGCACGGTGTCTCACTTGTCAGAAAGTCAAGATAGAGCATCAAAGACCAGGTGGATTATTGCAACCTTTGCCGATACCCACGTGGTAGTTTGATTCTATATCCATGGATTTCGTTGTGGGCCTACCCGTGACATCTGCGGGTTTGGATACGGTTTGGGTGATCGTCGATCGTTTGACTAAAGTCGCCCGATTCATTCCGATGAAGGTAACTTGGTCAATGGAGAAGATGGCTGAAGCCTACTCGAGGGAGATCATACGGTTACATGGTGTGCCTAAGGGTATCGTGTCTGACCGAGATCCCCGGTTCTTGTCGCGGTTCTGGAAGTCTTTGCAGGAGGCTTTTGGGACGAAGCTCAATTTGAGTACGGCGTTTCATGCAACCACAGATGGCCAGACAGAACGGACCATTCAGACGCTAGAGGATATGCTACGGGCTTGTGCGTTAGAATTTCGACAGACTTGGGTTAAATCATTGAGTTTGGTGGAATTTTTGTACAACAACAACTATCATACTAGTATCAAGATGGCTCCTTATGAGGCGTTGTATGGGCGTAAGTGTCGGAGCCTTACTTGTTGGAACAACATCAGCGATGCTTTGGTGATTGGTCCCGATCATATCAAGGAGACGGTGGAGCAGATCATCAGATCGAGATTGCAGGCAGCTCAGAGTCGACAGAAGTTGTATGCCGATCGTCGACGGAAGCCGTTGGAGTTTCAAGTGGGTGACAAAGTGCTGTTGAAGGTGTCCCCTATGAAGGGTGTGATTCGTTTTGGCCAGAAGGGTAAGCTCGGACCCAAGTATATTGGACCATACGAAATTCTGGAACGAGTCAGAGAAGTTGCTTATCGTTTGGCGTTGCCTCCGGATCTATCGAAGGTTCATGATGTGTTTCACGTATCCCAGCTACGGAAATACGTGAATGATCCTTCTCATATTATTCCGGTGGAATCGTCCGAGATCGAGCCGAATCTGACCTTTGAAGAGAGGCCAGTAAGGATTTTGGACCGCCAGGATCGAATTTTGCGTCGTAAGGTGGTACCTTTGGTTAAAGTGCTTTGGCGTAGTGAGAAGTTCGAGGAGGCTACTTGGGAGACGGAAGCATGTATGAGGGATAAGTATCCCGAGCTCTTCGCAGGAGGTATGTAAAAAATTTGTATTTATGTTATGCTTGTGTTTTGTTGCTAAGTGTATGTTACTTGAGCTTCTTTAAGTAAATTTCGAGGTCGAAATTTATTTAAGGAGGGGTGACTGTAATAACCCGAAAATCTGGGCCAGAAAATTTCGTGGTTAATTATCATTGCTTCTAATATTCTAAGTCCAAAAGGCCCAGTTAGTTGGACTGTTTAATCTTATTTTCTATCATTGTCTTAAAATTGGGCCCAATGACCCAATTGTTTCCTCTCTTGGCCGGCCCCCTTCTTGCTTGGCCAAGGATTATTTTTAATTTTTATTTATTATTATTATTAGATATAAAATCTATTCTATATCTAAAATCTTCAATTTTTATTTTGAAAGGTCAACTAAATTAAAAATTCTATTTTTAACTAACCTTATACCAAGTCTCCTAAAGTTGACTCTTTTCCCCTATTCCTCCTCATGTTACACGGCCCTACCCACTCTTTATTTTAAATTATTTATTCTTTTGTTCTTTATAATTATATAGGGAACAATACTCATAACCTTTTATCCTAACTTTTGAACTTCTAAAATTAATCTCAAAAATTCACAAAAGTGCTCTTGTTGTGCGTTGTATTATTCGAACCCCGAGCAAAGATTTTTCTTTGTTTTTCTTCCTGATTCAAGGTAACTAGACTAACCCCCTTGAATTTGGTTTAAGTTTATCATATAGTTGTTTAGAATTAAACTAGGAATTGATTGAATTAGTATCATATTTAGGCTATATTGTTGTTCGAACTTTTGATGATTATTGTTCATGTTGTTCTTGATATATTTACTTGATCTTTTATGAATCTTTATTGTTTTAGTCAATTCTATGTATGATTTATAATTTTAAATTACATGTCTTGTAATAACCCGAAATTTTCTGAAATTTAGGGCCAGAAAATTTCGCGGTTTATTAACATTATTTTACTATTCTTAGTCCAAAAGGCCCGTTTAATTTGGACTGTTTATGTTATTCCATTATCTTATCTCGAAATTGGGCCCGATGACCCGATTCCTCTCCCTCTTGGCCGGCCTCTTATGTGAATGGCCAAGAATAATTTCCCTTTTAATTTATTATTAATTAGATGATTTATTATTTATTTAATTAATAATATGATTAATTATTTAATTTGAATTAGCAAACCTATCCCTAACCAATTTTGCTAAGTCCCCCAATTTCACTCTCCTCCCCCTATTTCCTCTCAAGAATCACGGCCCCCTCCCCTTTTCTTTTTATTTTATTTTCTTTTGGTTCCTTATAATATAAATAGGGAACAAGCTTTTAACCTAATTTCTTTTACACATTTTCTTATACTACAAAACTCAAGAGAAAAACTCTAAAGTTCTTTTCCCCTCTTGGCCGTGTATTTTCGAGTCTCAAAGGAGTAGTTTTTCGATTTTCTTTGCTAGATCCAGGTAACTAGACTTTATCTCTTAGATTAGGGTAGTTTACTATATAGTTAATTAGGATTAAAACTAGGAAAATTAAAAGAATTAGTATCATGTTTAGGGTGAAATTTTCGAACCATATGAAGTAATGTTCATGATATTTTTCTTGATGTTTTATGAAATTTCTATGAATCTTTGATTGTTATAATTAATTTTTATGCATGAAATAATTGTTCTAAATTTTATAATTGCTCGAAATATTGCATGATAATTATGATTCTTGTTCTTGAATTTTTGAATGCATGTCGAGTAGCAAGATAGGAATTTTGATGATTACTTCATGATATTTTCTTGAATAAAACATGTAATCTTGATTATTTAATTATTTAATTAAAGCCTTATATTAAAGTTATTATTTGGTTCATGTTAATCAAAAATGTCGAGTGGAATAAAATTATAAAGGGAATTAAAAACATGATTTTTATTGTTGAATCTTGATTAATCTTGAATTGATATGTAATCTTGAATTAAATCTTTAATTTAAGCATGATAATGTGAAATCTTGAAATTAATCTTGATGTTGTTTCTATGCCATGATAGCCGTGTAGTTCATGTGTAACAAAGTGATGAATTTGATCTTGTTTTGGTCCAATTTGATGATTTAATGTTTAAAGCATGATTTTATTGTTATTGTTAAGTTTATATAATTGTTTATTGATAATTACATGTAAATAATTTAAAGTATTAATTTTGGAAAATATGTGTATAATTGTCGAGTGATAGGAATTATGAAAAATAGGATTTTTTATCATGTTATAAGTAATTTTGTTGATAATTATTGATTTATATGAATAATTGTTAATTTAAATGATTTATTTAATTGTTATATGATTATTTAATGAATTTTATTTAATTATTATTTTATTATAAAAATGTCGAATGGAACTAGAGTAATGTTGGTCAATTTTGGTTTAATTTTTGACCTATAATAAATTAGAAGGTAATTTTAGGAATTAATATGATTAAAGGATTAAAAAGAATTAAAAAGGATAAGTTGCAATATGAAGGAAAGTAACAATATGAATAAGAAGGAAAGAAATAAGATATGATATGAATTAGTGGTCTCAAGATGGCCTTTAGATATTTGCTTGTTAATTAGCGGTCTCACGATGGCCTTTAGAAAAGACAAGATACTAAGGACGCCCATTTGATGATACACGAGTCATCAGATCGGGTTAAGGCGAAGCCACTGCCCTACTGCGGTCTCTGGGCAGTTCTGGATCTTAAGATATGTAGTCGTCTAAGTAGTAGTACACGAGCTGCTATTTAGGGGTTATGGCCATAGCTTAGGCTTAGTTCTTGCAAAGGAGGGCTACGGGTTGAATACACGAGTTCACCCCGGCATGTTTTAGGAAAGTTGTGGTGCACACGGGATCCACAACGAGCATTATGACCAGTCCGATAAGAAGGTTAAAAGAGCGTTTAAGGGTAAAATATGATAAATAGGTAGTTCACGGGAAGGGTTATGTGTATATGTGTATGTTCGTGTATATATGTATTAATTTGGTAATATAAAGTCTTCCGCTGCATACGTCTGGTAAGTCTGTATTTTATTAGTGTATTTCTGAGTTTATGTATGTTGTACGTATTTGTATTTGTATGTTGTACGTATTTGCATTTTGCATGTTGTACGTATTTGTATTCGTACGTTGTACGTATTTGTATCTGTATTGTATACGTATTTTGTATGTATTTCTAACCGTATTCTGCAGGTACTTTATACGTATTGTACTCGTATTTTATACGTATATTGTATGTATTCCTAACCGTATTTTGCAGGTATTTTATACGTATTTTATACGTATTTGTATACGTATTTTCTACGTATTTTTATACGTATTTTTCTACGTATTTTTCTACGTACTTCGTATGTATTTTTGTTTGCATTTCCATGTACCTTTGTATGATTTCCTCGTTTGATTCTAAGCTATTATATGGTTAACGGTCCCTCATTTAAGCGGGACAACCTAGTTACTCGCCACTGACGGTGGACCCCCCCCATTTCAGGTGATGATGCTGAGACTTAGAATGGGCTTACGTTGGCTCGGGCTGTGTGTTTGGAGTTGTTAGAGCAACCGTAGTCTGTTTTGAGTATTTTTCTTTTGTTCATTAGTTAGTTGTTCCCAGCCTGTTGGGAAAGACCTCATTTAGCATGTAATTTAAGTATTATTTATATACCTTTGGGATTATTGTTTCAGTATTTAAGTAATAAAAGGAATTTTAGACTTTAATTATAATATTATTGTTAAGTTTTTATGTTGGTAATGATCCATTTGTCGATTTCTGAAGGAAATCGACAGCCTAGAAAAGCCAGGCCGTTACATGTCTTGATTAGAATAATTGCATGATAAAATTCTTGAATTACTTTTTGTTGTGCGTGAATATGTCGAGTATATATACCATGATTTTTATGTTGATTTTAACATGGTTTCTTGATTTAAAAGTATGATCATGATTTATTTAATTGTCTAATTGAAGTCTTGAATTAAATCTATTTTTTGTTCTTGAATCTTTAAAAATGTCGAGTGGCCTATAATGATAAAAAGAATTAAAGTCTCGATTTTTCTTAATCAATTATATTCCTAATCTTGATTTATTAATTAATATTTAATTTAAAAATAATTTAAATATGATTTAATAGGTTATTGAAAATTATTCTTGATCTTGTTACTCTATCATGTTGGCCGAATATTTTAATAATAAAAAGCATGATTTTTGATCCATGTTTAGTTTATAACTGCTCGTAAATAGATAGATCATGTTCTTATAATTTATATGACTGTTTTAATAATTTTAATATGATAATTATTTGTAGAATTTAAAGTATAAACTTTTGTCCTTAATTTTTCGAATAAGGCCGAATATTATTAACATAAAATTTTGATCTTGTTTTGACTAATTAATTTATGATCTTGTAATTCAATGATTATTCTATGATTTTATTATTTTTTAATAAGTTTAAATGGTTAAATCATGATGCTTGTGATTAATATTTCAAAGCATTAATTTTTGTTATCTAACCTATGATAGTCGAGTGGTGCAGGAATGGAAAGATGGTATTTTTCTCCTGTTTTATGCACTATTAGTTGATAATTGTTTGTTTTTATATTATGTTGATGATTTAATGGATGTATTGAATTGTTTATGTAATTGTTAAAAGAATTGTTTTATTTATTTATTTAATTTGTTTGAAAATGTTGAGTGGTATGAATAAGAATATAATCAATTTAATTTAATTTTTGGCTTATAATAATTTTAATTTATGAATTAAGGATTTAATATAATTAAAGGAATAATAAGGAATAAGAAGATAAGTTGAATTATTAAGAATAAGTTCGACTATGATAAGAATAAGATGATATGATGATAAGATGTTTATTGGTCTCTCGATGGCCATGTCGATAAGATAAGATAAGATAAGTATAAGAAGTGGACGCCTGTTTGGTGATACACGGGTCACCAGATTAGATTAAGTCGAAGCCACTGCCCTACTGCGGTCTCTGGGCAGTTCTGGATTCTAAGATGTGTAGTCGTCTAAGTAGTAGTACATGGGCTTCTATTTACAAGTTATGGCCATAGCTTAGGCTTAGTTCTCACAAAAGGAGAACTACGGGTAGAATACACGGGTTCTTCCCGGCGCATTTTAGGAAAGTTGGGATGTACACGGGCATCCTTACGAGCTATAATGACCGGTCCATGGATTAAGAAAGATGATTAAAAGATGGGATTTGGGTAATAATATGATAAGATAAGAATTCATCAGGTTGGTACGTTATTTATGTATTTATTATATTTATTATGTTATTTATATGTATGATATATTAAGTCTTCCGCTGCGTATGTCTGATATATATGTATTTAGTATGTTTATTCGTGTATTTTATGTATATCTTGGTTGATTCTATGCTATTATATGATTTATGATTCCACATTTAAGTGGGACAACCGAGTTACTCGCCACTGACGGCGGACCCCCCCATTTCAGGTGATGTTCCTGATGAATAAGTGAGATACTATGGATCGGGTTGAGTGTTTTAGCAAGATTTATAGAGGAAACCCGAGGTCTACTTTAATTTTTAGTTTATTATTTCTTAGATTTCACCCAGCTTGTTGGGAATAAACATTTCAAGTTGTAGTTTGTCGAATAATATGATTTTATGGACATTTATATCCTTTTATTAGTTAATTATTTAATAAAGAGATTTCCCTACTTTAGACTAAAAGTTGGGATTTAATATTGTTTTAGCATATAAAAGTCGGGTCGTTACAATAAATAATATGACAATAAAATAATAATAATAAAAGTTAATATATCATTGTAAAAATGACAATAAACAATGTGACAATAAAATAAAAATAAAAGTTAACATATCAGTATAAACATGGCAATAAATAATATGACAATAAAATAAAAATAAAAATTAACATATCACTGTAAATATGATAATAAAAAATATGACAATAAAATAAAAATAAAAGTTAAGATATCACTATAAACATGACAATAAATAATAGGAAAAATTGTAAAAAATAAGTCAACCTTTAGCCGGTCTTCTCAAATTAAGTCAACCTTTTGATTAACTCAAAATAAGTCAACCTATTACACATATCCGCTCAAATTAAGTTTTTTCACTAATTTACTAGTGGAGAAAGTTAATAATTTCAATGCAAAATAAAAGCGATGCATTAACATGTTGTTGTTTATATGATATTTCATTGAAAATGTTATTTTAATCAACAAACAATTAGTGAAAAAACTTAATTTGAGAAGACATATATATTAGGTTGACTTATTTTGAGTTAATCAAAAGGTTGACTTAATTTGAGAATGTCGACTAAAGGTTGACTTATTTTTTACAATTTTTCCTAAATAATTTGACAATAAAATAAAAATAAAAGTTAATATATCATCACTATAAACATATAATTGTCACGATATAATATGTCAATAAAATATACTCCCTCCGTAACATAAAACTTTCAACAATTGGTTTTGCAAGCATTTTGAGGAAGCAATTTGAGGGTGTAAACGAATGAATTAGTCAAAATGGTTTTTAAACAAGCAAGAATGTGATTATAAGTTACTAATATTAAAATCATTTTGATTAATTCATTCGTTTACACCCTCAAATCGCTTCCTCAAAATGCGTGTAAAACTAATTGTTGAAAGTTTTATGTTACGGAGGGAGTACTATATATACTTATACTATCTAAAATATAAGAGAAGCCACTAAAACTGTTTTTTGCTATGTGTCGCTCTCTGGTGAATTTTGTTTTTCCCGCTTTTTTCCTTTTTTTATTTTGTAAATACGATGCATATCACTATAATAAATTAGTTCAATATTTTCTCAAAATAAAAAATAAATATCATATCATTGTAATCATTGCAACAAATAATATGACAATAAGATAATAATAAAAGTTAAGATATCACTGCAAACATGACAGTAAAATAAAAATAAAAGTTATATATCATTGTAAATATGGCAATAAATAATATGAGAATAAAATAAAAATATATAAAAGTTAATATATCACTATAAACATATAATTGTCTAGATATAATCTCTATTATATAAGCCAAGGGGGAGCTATGGTGTCCCCCCTGGAAAAGTCTTTGTTACCCCTCAATATTTTCCAAAAATTTAATTTGCATCACTCTAACCTATTATGGAAAGTTATTATAATTTTTCAACTTTTTAAAATGAAAATATTACAAAATATAAAATTCGTAAAAATAAAATAAAAATACCAAAATTCATATTTTTGAATTTTCTATAAATTGATATCCATATTGATATAGTTTGTCACACAAAAATATTACATGTCGATTATCGTGGAAATTTGATAGTCGATAGAAAATAATAAAAAAAATCCTTTTGTTTTTTGTTCATTGTTGTGGGATGGACTGATGAAAAGAAAAAAATTTATTATGATTATGTGAATTAGTGTTTTTTTTTTAAAAAAAAATAAATTTTCAAACAAACAACTGGAACAACCTTTTTTTTGTTTATATAAATTGAAAGATACATTTAAAAGATCATCGCACGCAAAGCGTGCACAGAAGGCTAGTATACTATACTATAAGAGATGCCACTTAAACTGCTTCTTGCCACATGTCCCTCTTTGATTAATTTTTTCCCGCTTTTTTTCCTTTCTTTATTTTGTAAATACGATGCATATGACTATAATAAATTAGTATAAAAAATAAACATCATACAATTGCAATCATGACAATGAATAATATGACAAAAAATAATAATAAAAGTTAATATATCACTGTAAATATTGTCATAAATAAAAATAAAAGTTAATATATCATTGTAATCATATAATTGTCACGATATGATATGAAAATAAAATATGGTAAATTATGCATAAAAATATTTAGCATGTAAAATCTGGTAATACAATAATAATAATAATAAAATACCATTATAAACCTATCATTGTAAAGTATGCTGGTAATTAAGAAAATATTACAAGCTTATACTTTTTTCTTAGGTAAACTTCTTTGTTGATTCACAAAGTATTAAATATGGCAGACTTACACTAATTAATTATTATAAGATGGAGTTTAAGTAAAATTACTTAAAATTCTAACATAGATTAAAGTTTTTTTAACGGGAACATAGATTAAAGTTACCTATTTTATTGCCAAGAAAAATATTTCATTAAAAATAAAACTCATATTGTATAAAAGTAATTTTATTATCTTTTATCCAAACTATCTCTCAAAATTAATGACTAATGTATGATGACGATCATTACGGGATAAAGGTTCTCTAAAATGGTTTAAACTCAATCTAAAATCTGTTCACATTACGTTAATTTAACCATTTAATTAAATTTAATGTACCATCTTATACAATATTTTTTATTGTTGATTTAATTTCTTTAACTTCTCATGCAATATTTTTTGTATTCCTATTCATGGATATTACAATAATTTGAAGACAAAATTCATAATATTTAGTTTCTTATTTATCATTACTTGTTTTTTTTTTTAAAATTATATTAAGCACAACTATTATTGAAATTCAATCAAAATATTACTAAAAAATAACATTAATCTTTTAAAATTTTGTTACAATCGTCATCATTTTGCAAAAATTTTATAGCACATATCATTGCACGAGCACTTATATTAGATCATAACATAAATAATTGAATATCAATATTCTTATTAGAAGTTTGTATGACATTTTTTAGCAAGTTATGAACTACCCACTTAAAAGATGCTGGCAAGTTGTGTTTTTAAAGGTAGATTGATAAAGATGAAGATTAAAAAGTTTAACTCTTAAAATAGTAGGGTGAATCAAAATAATATATTTGCTTTCTCATAACTATTATATGTCAAAATTCACGATAAATTTCTAAAAGAATAGGTTATAGTTGATAAAAGCACCCCCCTCGGATACGTCCTAGTTTTTACGGGCTTTGGACATGCAAATTAGGCCTGCATTTTGGTCTGGCACGACCGGGGACTTTTTCATTTCTTTATGCGGTCTTGGACACTTAAAATTAAGTTTTTTGGTTAATTTTTTAGGTCCGGCCTGAAAAAACCCGTCAAACCCGTACTAAATTTTCGGACTTTAGCAAAGAAATTTGAGACGAACCTGGCACGCTCAATGGGTTTTGTTTTATGTATTGGGCCCGCCCCAGCCCGACCCATGATCACCTCTAGAATAGTTCTAAGGGTGAAAAACTACTAGAGAAGTTTGACAAGGTAAATAGTGGATAATTTTGTAAAAAAATTCACTTTAAAAAAATGTAATAGTTGCTATTATTTAAAAGATTTTTTTGTTATATAATCACGGGTATAAATAAACTTGGAAAAATTCATATGAATAATCCCAACTTTTGGAGGTCTTCCAATATTAATCCCAACTATATATATGTTATTACACTATAATCCAAACTATAAGATTAGTTTTATAATATTAGTCCATACTAACTTTTGACCGTCTCCGATTTTCTTCGTAGAAAGGAAGGAATATATAGTCAAGTACAATAAATAGGGAAAGAGGGAAGACACCGATTAGTTTTTGAATTGTTGACCAATTACAATAGTTTAACTATGTCCATGGACTATATCATAAAATAACTCTTAAAGTTTGGATTATACTGTAATAACTAATAGTTGAGATTAATATTGGAAAACTTCTATTAATTTTGTTTATTTTAAAAACTAATATTACTTTTCGTGCTTTTTTAAATAACAACTTAAAATTTTATTATAATGTTAATGATAAACTTTTACAAAATATTCCTTAGGGGTATTCATTATCCAAAAAGCGGGTTCACTTTTTTTTGCAGCCCATAACTTGCTAAATGCGAGTACCTGCTGGGCAGACACTTAATTTCTTTAAGTGGCTCGAGTTAAAGGATACGTATGTACCCATTATCCACAAGACCGCATGAAAAAAAAATAATCGGTATAAAAATACACAAATTTTATAAATTCTTTGCAAAATAAATTTTGGATATCCTGGTAAATGGTGACATATTTTTTAGCCATCCCTGACACGCAAAAAATTACGTAATTGGTGTTATCTAGGTATGCCATCTGCAAAATTCAATTTTTTCACTAAAATTATTCATCACAAAAGAGATCGACAGATGGATCATGCTTGTTGAGTCATCTCCCCCATATTGATTCAATCACCTATTTAAGAAAAAGAAATACATAGCTAATATTATGAAATATTTACAGAGTATATGAAATTTAATTTAATATTTCATGCAAAATAATTTTGTAGGGAGTTAAATTAAGATATAAAAATAAATAAATATAGTCCATTTTTTAATGTAATTTTTTAAATATTTCATGCATAATAAATTTCACTATAATTTTTAAGCCGTGCATTGCATAGGTGCTATATTAGTTTTACATTATAAGTAGACACATACATACACCCCCTCTAGAAAAATATAAAGGACAAATTGTCAACAACTCCACTAACTTTTATCTTTTTTGATACAACTACCACCTAAGTTTTTTATTTTAAACGTTATGACTTCTTTGAAACCACTACCATTTAACACTCAATGTTAACTCCCTTAACTGAGTCGTCAATTTCGGTTTCCCACCCCTTTATATTGCACGATTTCCCTCTGATTTTACAATTCCTCATCAATATAACCCTAATCCCTCCTCATTTCTCAATTTTCTCCCAAAATTTCATCTTTCTAAGGTTTTTATTCTATTCAATTGAAGCTTAGTCAGAAATTGTGGATGAAATCGTGCAATATTGTTCAATTGAAGGTAAATTGAGTTAATTTTTCTTTTTCATTGGAGTAACTTCCTGTTTTAAATACTCTTCACGTGGGACCTACTAACGCCTCTGCTAAGCTTGGGTGTTAAGTGGTAGTGGTTTCAAAGAAGTCATAATATTTGTGGTAGTTGTATAAAATAAAAAACTTAGGTGGTAGTTGTATCAAAAAAGATAAAAGTTAGTGGTAGTTGTTCAGAATTTTTCCAAATATAAATAAAAAGAAGGCATGTATGCTTCATATCATGATTTTCTTATATTATTTCACAATTTGAAGTTGGCAAAAGCTAATATTTATTTTATAGTAGTAAATAGTTTAGTATAAACACCACTAGCATTCAAATTAAAATATATTACCTATTAAATGACAAATTTTTTAGGGAAAAATTTATTCATATATGTTCTAAAACTTGAAAAACTTAAAAAATTTATATTCGTGCAACCGCACGGGTACTATCTAGTTTCATATAATTAAACGGTAAAAACAATTTTTTTCTAAAGATTTGAGCAAGTGGTTTTGGTTAGCGCTGTCAGATTGGGTCAGAACTGATTTAACTGAATTAACTGAAACTGAACTGTTTTGGGTCGACCTGAAATTACTTGAAACTGAAAGTGAACTGAACTGATAACTGAAGGCAACTGAAAAATATCAAACTGAACTTAACTGAATCTGAAACCAACTGAAACTGAAGTTAACTGCTAAATATCTGAAAATAACTGAGTTGAACTGAAACTGAACTGAAAATCGAGTATCTGAAAATAACTGAACTGAATTGAAACTGAACTGAAAATCGAGTATATGAAATTAACTGAACTGAACTGAAATGGTGTATCTGAAATTAACTAAACTGAACTGAAAAGAGGATAACTGAAGTTAACTGAAACTGAATTGAAAAGATGATAACTGAATCTAACTGAAACTAAAAATGACTTGAAACTAATTTAATTTGAATATTTCTAAACTGAATCAAAAAAATGATACAATATTATCTGACCTATTTTGAAACTGAACCAATACTGCACTGAAACGAAATTGATCTGAACTTTAACTGAAACCGAAACTAATTTTAACCGAACTAAAAATGTAACGACCCAGGTTTATTGGTATTTCTGTCACCGATTTATTTATATTTATGTGATTTTATGTATGGTCCAAAATTTATTTTGGACTATTTATTTTTATTTTATGTGAATAATATCGATTAAATTCGATTATTTGTATTTTTTGTTGATTATTATTTATTTTATTATTATTTAATTAATTAGAATTTTTATTATTTAATTTTCTAATTA
This sequence comes from Salicornia ramosissima, assembly GCA_951394345.1. Taxonomy (NCBI): domain Eukaryota; kingdom Viridiplantae; phylum Streptophyta; class Magnoliopsida; order Caryophyllales; family Amaranthaceae; genus Salicornia; species Salicornia ramosissima. Next base: position 15,123,222 of record OX596234.1, on the reverse strand, counting down.
GTTAATTAATATTTTGGGGCCAAATGCGATTTAAGCATGATTAGTCATGCATGAGTGCAATTAGCCCAAATGAGCTTAGAAGCCCATTTTCTTAGGCCTTGGCCGATTTCCCTATGAGGATTAGTGGCTTATTTTGCCACTTGCTTCATGTTCACACCTTGATTACTTCTATAAATAGAAGGTGATTGTAAGGCTTAGGATCCATTTGCTCATCATTTGCCATCAAAAGTTTAAACACAAAACTCCCTCCATTTGCCTCTCAATCACACGCCATTTTTGGCCCTTCATCACTAAACTTTGTTCATCATCATTTCAAACCCAAACTTAAAGATTCAACATCTATTGATCTTTAAGTATAAAAACACAAATTAAATCCTAATAGTTTTCAATCAAGAATTCTTGTTCGGGTTTTGTTTTGGGTCTTGTTCGAGTGGGTCGTGTGGAAGCCGTGTGCAAGTGGTGGTTCGTGTGGTGAACCGTGCAGCAGGGCCGTGTGCGAGTGGTGGTGTTGTGTTCGAAGGTGAAGCCGTGTGTGTGCTCGTGTGGTTGGCTGTGTGTGTTGGGGCCGTGTGGATTAGTTTCCGGGCAGTGAGTTTTGTGTATATTTGTGTTTAATCTTCTTTAAGGTAACATACTATCTCAACCTAGTTTGTATACCTTGATTCATAGTGTAGATTAGATGATTAGATTAGACCGAATTGATGAATATCACCCTTGTTTATGCGTGAACTTGGGCTGATTTTGGGGAGTTGTTTTATGATGTTCTTGCCATGATTCTATGTATATTATGTTTACTTTTGATAATTTCATGTTTGTTGATAATTATGTTCAAGTTTTGATGCATGTAAGTTGATAAATTGTTGATTGAACATTGTAGTTTCATGCGTGAATTTTGATGACAAGTATATGGATGATTTCTTGATTGGTTTCTTGAATCCTGATTGAGTTCTTGATTGAGTTCTTGAATCTTGATTGAATTCTTGATTGGTTTCTTGAATCTTGGATTGAGTTCTTTATGAGTTCTTTATGAGTTTTGTTAAGTTCTTTATGAGTTCTTGGTCGAGTCTTGAAAGTTAAAGAAAGTTAAAGGAAGTTAAAGAAAGTTAAAGAATGATATATGAGGTTCCAAGAGTTGTTGATTTACATGTTATTCTTGAGTCAAGGCGTAAGATGCAACTTAAGATTAACTAAGAATGTAAATTTCGATTAATGTTTAGCTTGATTTTACTATTGGACGCCTAATCTTAGAGTAAGATTCTAAGAATTGGGTTAAGACGTTGCCCCTATCCTATCCGCGGTATTGGGATAGTTGGAGGTCTTACTATGTCGTCTCTTGATATGGATCCCGTAAGATGGGTTTCATGGGGTTGGGAGTAAGATTCTCAATCCTGGCATAGTAGAAAGTTCGTTCGCGTAAGATGCGTTCGTACGTGCGTAGTCCGGTCTAATACATAAATGATTGCGCCAAAGTTTAAGTATGTTAATTAATGATTAAAGTTAGTCGAGTCAACATGATTACTTGTTATTATGATTATTGATATTATGATGTGTGGTTCGCATGTTGGTGTTGGTATGTTTGATTTGATTGTTTTATTTATGCTATAACCATGTGTATCCCCGTTAGGGTGGGACAGTTATGTTACTCGCCACTGACGGTGGACTGTTGTTTATTTTCAGGTAATTCTGATGATGAGGTCCTTGCTTAGCTTTGGGTTGGGCGAGTGCCGATGTTATTTAGTTCTTGTTTTGTTGTTTTACGATTCTAGTTTAAACTATAGTGGTGATATTTGTATTTTCTAACTCAGACATTTATTTTGGAGTTAATGTTGTTCGTAGTAGTAGTGATGATATTTGCGATTTAGATATGTACAATCTTGTGGGTGTTGTACTTTTGGATTTAGCATATATTCAACTTGAGGTGTTATTTTAATTTCGAAGTATGTTAGTATGTTAGAACTGACTATTCGACTCGTCGGTTTCTTCCGCGCCGGTTTAAGCGAGTCGGGTCGTCACAAAAAATGAAAATAAACTAAAATTGATTACATGCATAATTAATAATTTTATACAACCATCCATGTGAATATGATCAATTTATTATAAAATTACTTATGAATTGTGACATTTGTGAGTTGTGACTTGTAGTATGGTTGGAAAGATTAATAATAATTCAAATTTTATTTTAAAAAATTATTTAATATCATTTTTTAAATAAATATATTAAAAGTAATCATTGAAATTATAATATTAATTGGTTGTTTAATGGGTAAAATAAAATTAATCAATTAATATTAGGTTTTAATTTTGTATAACATTTGGCGTACTTTTGTTTTCTATGATGAGTAGGTACAATTCAAAAGTAATTCCTACCAACAATTTAAAAATACAAAATAACACAAAGCATAGAGTAAGAATTGTTTTATAGATGTTGATTAAGATACCCATAAAACTTACAAGCTGTTTAAAAAATGTACAACTACAAAATTACAAATATTTTTTCTTCTTTATTTTGGTTTTACTTAACATCCTTAGGTAAAGCTGCAAATATAAACCACAAAGTGTTGTCTATATATGGGCTCTGAGGTTAAATAACAAAGTGAAAGCCAAAAGTTTTAATTATTGTTATATGAAGACTCATCATCGAGCACTTGTCCCAAACAAAACTCCAAATAGATAACCAAATAAAGGCTTCCAACTTAAATACTATGGGCATAAGAACTCTTTGCAATGAATATCAAAAATTGAAAATCAAAAGATATAGAGTTCCAAAGCATAGGTTCTTAAGGGCATCTCATTATTCTTAATCAAATGTCTAAGAGCTGCCAGCAAAAGAACCTACGGGCATCTCTAAATCAAACCAACCAATCAAGCATAACAAAAATGCAAAGATTTCCCACATAGGACTTAAGGGCATAAAAGTGTAAAACAGATTCAAGGCATATTACTTCATTATGAGCTGGTTCGAGCCGGGCCGATGCAAAAAATCAAGCCCATAAAAACGGGCCGTGTGACGACCGACTCGCTTAAACCGGCGCGGAAGAAACCGACGAGTCGAATTGTAACGACCCGGCTCGCTTAAACCGGCGCGGAAGAAACCGACGAGTCGAATTGTCGATCTAACAAACCAACTTACTAAAAATTAAAACAAAACCTCGAAAATACTATTACTATAACCCAAAACGTACAATACCCACAAGTTTGTACAATACTAAACCCAAAAGTAATCAATACTAATAAGTAACTCCAAATACGATCAGAGTTGGAATATATGAACTATAACTACTAAGTCCAAAACTAGAAACGAAATACAATCTAAACAAACCAAAAGAACATCGGCACTCACCCAACCCAAAGCTAAGCAACACCGTCATCATCAGAGTTACCTGAAAAATTAACAACAATCCACTGTCAGTGGCGAGTAACATAACTGTCCCACCCTAACGTGGATACACATAATCATAGAATACATCAAACCACCAAATCAGACATCCAACATACGATCATGCAAAACAACATATCATACCAATAATAATCATAATAATAACGTTAATAATAACAACCATCAACAATAATATCCAAAACTCGACTAACTCCCAATACTCAACTTTAGACTTATCTTTACTTAATCTTTGGCGCAATCATTTACATATTAGACCAGACTATGCACGTACGAACGCATCTTACGCGAACAAACTTTCTACTATGCCAGGATTGAGAATCTACTCCCAACCCCATGAAACCCATCTTACGGGAAATCCATATCAAGAGACGACATAGTAGGATCTCCATCTATCCTAATACCGCGGATAGGATAGGGGCAGCGTCTTAACCCAAGCTTTAGAATCTTACTCTAAGGTTAGGCGTCTAATAGTAAAATCAAGCTAATCCTTAATCATTTATTAACATTCTTAGTTAATCTTAAGTTGCATCTTACGCCTTGACTTAAGACTAACATGTAAACCATCATTGTTATTCTCAAGATTGCTTCTTTCGCCTTTTCTTGAGTCTAACCATAATCAATACCACTTCTTTAATCAATCTTAATCATTTCTTTAACTTTATTTACTTTCTTTGAACCTCTTTTAACTTTCTTTAACCAAGACTATATAATCTAAACTTAAGACTACATAATCATGATAAAGAAACCAAGAATCATCATTCATAATTAAGATACTTCAAGAATTTAAGACTCAACCAAGAACTCGTAAAGAACTCATCAAGATTCATAAAGAACTCATCAAGATCCATAAAGAACTCATCAAGATCCATAAAGAACTCATCAAGATTCATCATCATGAACACCATCAAAATACAAGCTCAATATCATCAAAGTTCAACAATAATTCATCATCTTACAATCATCAAAACTTCATGAAATTAAACTTAAACATAATCAATATGAAATTAATCATAATCAATCATATAACACATCGAATCAAGCCATGAATATCACAAAAACATCATCCCAACTTGACCCAATATACACGCATGACATAGCCCAAAACCATCATCAAACTATCCCAATTTGATGACTTAATCTACCCTATGAACATAGTATACAAATTAGGATAAGAAAGTATGTTACCTAATCGAAGATTAAACACAAAAATACCAAAACTTGCTGCCCGGAACCAAACTACACGGCCCTAGATCACACGACAACCCCACGGTCTTGCACGGCTTCCACTACGGCTTGCACGACTTCAACCACGAACTTGCACGGCTTCAACCACGAACCACCACTCGTGCACAACCTTCACATGGAACCACCACACGAACCAGCTTCTAAAACCATACGAACCAAGACCCGAAAACCAAACCCGAACTAATGATCTTGAATGAAATTATTGGGGTTTACATTGTGTTTTGACACTTAAAGATCAATGGAGGTTGAATCTTTAATTTTAGGTTTGAAAAGATGGATGAACAAAGTTTGGTGTTTGGAAGCCAAAATAGGCGTGTGGAACAAGACTAAAGAGGAGGGAGTGTTTTTGTTTAAAAGTGGGCAAAGGATGATTGAAATGCCAAAAGATCCTCAAGCCTTACTACTACTTCTATTTATAGAAGTTAGTTAAGGTGTGAATGCAAGGCAAGTGGCAAAACCAAGCCACTTAACATAAAGGGGGGTCGGCTATGGGCTTGCTCAAATGGGCTTCTAAGTTCATTTGGGCTAATTGCACTTAAGCATGACTAATCATGTTTAAATTCGCACTTGGCCCAAACTTAATTAACTAATTAGAAAATTAAGAAATAGAATTCTAATTAATTAAAGTAAAATAAAATAAAAGAAATAATAAATCATAAAATAAAATAGTTACATTCAAACAATAAAAATAGTCCAAATAAATTTAGACCATGCACAGAAACACAATAATTACAAACAAGAAAATAGCCCAAAATCTGGGGCGTTGCACGAATTGTCAGTCCTAATACACTAACATACTTAAAAATTAAAACAAAACCTCAAATTACTATTCACTAAATCAAAAAGTACAACACCCACAAGATTGTACGATACTAAACCCAAATATCATTATTACTAAAACAGTATTAACTCCAAAACAATGTCAGAGTTAGAAAATACGAAGTACAACTACTAATGTCCATACTAGAATCGTAAAACAAACTAAACAAGTAAAAAAAATCTCGGCGCTCGCCCAACCCAAAGCTAAGCAATTCATCATCAGAGTTACCTGAAAAATGAACAACAGTCCACCGTCAGTGGCAAGTAACATAACTGCCCCACCCTAACGGGGATACACATGATCATAGCATAAATCAAACAACCAAATCAAACTTTCGACATACCATCATGCGAAACGACATATCATACCAACAATAATCATAATATACACAATAATAAAATTATACCAATGGACAAGAATATTAACTCGACTAACTTCAACTACTATCTTAACATTACTTAATCTTTGGCACAATCATTTACATATTAGACCGGACTACGCTCGTACGAACACCTCTTACGCGAACGAACTTTCCTACTATGCCAGGATTGAGAATCTTACTCCCAACCTCATGAAACCCATCTTACGGGAAATCCATGTCAAAGACGACATAGTGGTAATCACTATTCCAATATCGCGGTTAGGATAGGGGCAACGTCTTAACCCAAGCCTTAGAATCTTACTCTAAGGTTAGGCGTCTAATAGCAAAATCAACCTAATCTTTAATCTTAATTTACATTCTTAGTTATTTTAAGTTGCATCTTACGCCTTGACTTAAGACTAACATGTAAATCATCATTCTTGGAACCTCATAAATTATTCTTTATCACTTTCTTTAACTTTCTTTGAACCTCTTTCAACTTTCTTTAAACTTAACTAACTTTCTGTAATCAAGACTCGACCAAGAACTCATAAAGAACTCATCATGACTCATAAAGAACTCATCAAGATTCATAAAGAACTCAACAAGATTCATAAAGAACTCAACAAGATTCATAAAGAACTCAACAAGATTATAAAGAAATCATAAAGAACTCATCCTCATAATCATCATCAAAATCACTCATGTCACCGTTAAAGTTCAACAACAATTCATCAACTTACATGCATCAAAACTTCATGAAACTTGAATATGAACTTACACAACATAAAATTAACATAATCAATCATAAAATACATATAAAAAAGCAAGCATATCATAATCCAACACCCAAAGATCAGCCTATGCTTCATGCATAAACAAGGTTATAATCATTAATTTTGGTCTCATCAAGTCATCTAATCTACCCTATGAATCATAGTATACCAACTAGGATTAGGATAGTATGTTACCTTAATTAATAGTAATACAAAAACGATAACCAAAAGTTGCTGCCCGGAAACCCAAATTACACGTCCAAGCAACACGGTGCACCCCCGGTTTTGCACGAACACGGCATGGCTTCACCACTTGCACGGCCACACTGCACGGCCTTCACCACGAACCACCATGCAAACTTGATCACCACGCAGCACCACACGGCCACCCACACGACACCATGCACGAATCAACCCACACGAACCAAAGCCTAAACCCAACCCGAACTAGTGATCTTGAATGAAATGATTGGGGTCTAGATTGTGTTTTGATACTTAAAGATCAATAGAGGTTGAATCTTTAAGTTTGGGTTTTGAAAAGATGATGAACAATTGATGGTGGTAATGTGCCAAAAATGGCGTGTGAAAATGATGGGCAAGGAGAGAGTTTGGCTTTTTCAATTGATGAGCAATTGTTTAAATGGCAAATGAATCACAAGCCTTGCCATCACCTTCTATTTATAGAGGTGATTAAGGTGTGAACATGAAGCAAGTGGCACATTTAGGCCACTAATCATAGGGGGGCGATTTTCATAAGGCTCAAATGGGCTTTGTGATCAAATTGGGCCATTTGCACAAATTCATGATTAATCATGATTAAATCCGCACTTGGCCCAAAACTAAATTAATTAATTAGAAAATTAAATAATAAAATTCCAATTAATTAAATAATAATAAAATAAATAATAAACAATAAATCATCAAATAAAACAAATCAAATCGAGCAAATAATCAATAATAAATAGTCCAAATAAATTCGGACTATACATAAAATCACATAAATAAACAAATAAATCGACGACAGAAATACCGATAAATCAGGGTCGTTACAACCTCCCCTCCTTAAAGAAATTTCGTCCCGAAATTTAAAGCAAAGGAGATCGTTCACCCTCAAACAGCTCCGGGTACTTCTGCCTCATAGACGCCTCTGTCTCCCAAGTCGCCTCCTCATGGTGCTGATTTCTCCACAACACCTTGACTAGCTGGACTTGCTTACGCCGGAGGGTCCTCACTTCGCGATCCAAGATCTGAACTGGTCGCTTCTCGAACGTTAGATTCGGCTCAAACGTGGCCGATTCCACTGGGATGATGTGGGTAGGATCATGTACATATTTCCTTAGCTGGGAAACATGGAACACATCGTGAACATTAAACAAACTAGGTGGTAATGCCAACCGATATGCCACCTCCCCAACTCGTTCTAGTATCTCGTAAGGTCCCACAAATTTCGGTCGGAGTTTCCCCTTTTGACCAAAGCGTGCCACTCCTTTGAATGGTGAAACCTTAAGCAAGACTCTATCACCTACCTCAAATGTTAGTGGTCTACGTCGGTTATTGGCGTAGGATTTCTGACGACTCTGTGCGGCCTGCATCTTAAACCGAATGACTCGGACCTTCTCTACGGTATGTCGTACCATCTCAGGTCCTAAAGCCACAGTATCACTGATATCATTCCAACAAATCGGACTCCGACATTTCCTGCCATACAGGGCCTCGTACGGAGCCATATCGATGCTGGAGTGATAACTGTTATTATAGGAAAACTCTACCAAGCAGAGCATACGTACCCAAGTCTGATGATACTCCAGAGTACATGCTCACAACATATCCTCCAGAGTCTGGATGGTCCTCTCAGTCTGGCCATCCGTCGCCGCGTGAAATGCGGTGCTCAGCTTCAACTTCGTCCCAAAGGCTTCCTGAACTGATTTCCAGAAACGAGATAGAAATCTCGGATCACGATCATAAACTATCTCCCTCGGAACTCCGTGAAGTCGAATGATATCCTGGGTATAAGCCTCTGCTAGGCGCTCCATCGACCAGGTCATCTTCATCGGTATGAATCTAGCGACCTTGGTCAACCTATCCACTATCACCCAAATGGCATTCATACCATTACAGGTAGGTAGGCTAACCACGAAATCCATAAAAACCAACTCAAATTTCCAGGTCAGAATTGGTAGTGGCTGCAACAGACCTCCTGGTCTCTGGTGCTCGATTTTAACCTTCTGACAGACTAAACATCGAGCTACAAACTCCGCTACATCCCTCTTCATCTTAGGCCACCAGAATTGGCCCTTAAGGTCCTAGTACAGCTTGTTACCTCCAGGATGAACAGAGTAGGGTGAGTTATGTGCCTCAGACATAATCTTGTTCCGAAGATCAGAACTGTCTGGTACACACCACCTCCCTCGAAATCGCAGACTACCGTCGGAAGAAATCTCGAAGCCAACGGCTTTTCCCTGCCGTAAGGCCTCTCGAATCCTAGTCAACTGCGGATCATTCTTCTGACCCTCGTGCAATTCGTGAAATAATTTAGGCTCGGCACTCATAGATGTCAAATAAAATCTAACAGAACTACGGCTTCTACTGAAGCTCAATCGATTCTTGCGACTCAGTGCGTCATCGACTAAGTTCGCCTTGCCCTCGCAATAATTAAGCGTCAGGTCGTAGTCCTTAATAAGTTCAAGCCATCGTCTCTGCCTCATATTGAGGTCTTTCTGAGTAAAGATGTACTTGAACTTAAGCGCGAATACTACAGCTGCTAGCTCCAAGTCATGCGTGGGGTAGTTACGCTCGTGCACCTTCAGCTGCCTCGATGCGTAAGCGATGACCTTCCCACCTTGCATTAGCACACAACCTAGGCCACTCTTAGACGCATCACTATAGACCTCAAAATCCTCCTCATCGTTCGGAAGGGTAAGAATAGGAGCAGAGACTAATCTCTGTTTCAACTGCTGAAATGCTTGCTCGCAAGCCTCCGTCCAAACAAATCGGATCTCCTTCTGTAGGAGACTAGTCATCGGCCTAGCAATCTTGGAGAAGTCCTAGACGAATCTTCGATAGTATCCGGCCAAACCCAGAAAACTGCGACTCCACTGGGATGATGTGGGTAGGATCATGTGCATATTTCCTTAGCTGGGAAACATGGAACACATCGTGAACATTAGACAAACTAGGTGGTAATGCCAATCGATATGCCACCTCCCCAACTCGTTCCAGTATCTCGTAAGGTCCCACAAATTTCGGTCGGAGTTTCCCCTTTTGACCAAAGTGTGCCACTCCTTTGAATGGTGAAACCTTAAGCAAGACTTTGTCACCTACCTCGAAAGCCAGCGGTCTACGTCGATTCTCGGCGTAAGATTTCTGACGACTCTGAGCGGCCTGCATCTTAGACCGAATGACTCGGACCTTTTCTACGGTATCTCGTACCATCTCAGGTCCTAATGTGACGACCCGACTCGCTTAAACCGGCGCGGTAGAAACCGACGAGTCGAATAGTTAGATCTAACAAACTAAAATACTTAAAATTTAAAACAAAACCCCAAAATGAATATATATACTAAACCAAAAGTACAACACCCACAAGATTGTACATATCTAATCCCAAATGTCATATCACTACTACTAACAAACGTAAACTCCAAATATATGTCAGAGTTAGAGAAATACACCAGTACTACAACTATAGTCCAAACTAGGAAAATCATAAAACAACAATATAAAAGCTAAATAACAATGGTGCTCGCCCAACCCAAAGCTAAGCAAGAACCTCATCATCAGAATTACCTGAAAAACAACAACAGTCCACCGTCAGTGGCGAGTAACATAACTGTCCCACCCTAACGGGGATACACATGGACATAGCACAAATCAAGCAACTAAATCAAACATACAACCATACATCAAACATGCGAACCATCATATCATACTACCATCAATCATAAAACAAGTAATCATGCTGACTCGACCAACTTAACCAACGATTAACAAATCTTAACTTTGGTGCAATCATTCACATACTAGACCGGACTATGCACGTACGAACGCATCTTACGCGATCGAACTTTCTACTATACTAGGATTGAGAATCTTACTCCCAACCCCATGAAACCAATCTTACTGGAAATCCATATCTGAAGATAACATAGTAATACCACCAACTATCCTAATACCGCGGATAGGATAGGGGCAACGTCTTAGCCCAAATACTTAGAATCTTACTCTAAGTTTTAGGCGTCTAGTAGCAAAATCAAGCTAATCATAACTTTAAATCGAAGTTTACATTCTTAGTTAATTCTTAAGTTGCATCTTACGCCTTGACTCAAGAAATAACATGTAAACCAACAAACTTGGAACCTCTTAAAACAATCTTTAACCTTTCTTTAATCTTTTCTTTAAATAATACTAACTTTCTTTAACTTTCAAGACTCGACCAAGAACACATAAAGAACTCAAAGAACTTATAAAGAACTCAAAGAACTCATAAGAACTCATCCAAGATACAAGAACTTCAATCAAGAACTCAATCAAGATTCAAGAACTTCAACCAAGAACTCATTCAAGATTCAAGAACTCACCCCAAACTCATCATGATACACGCATGATACAACAAGTTCAATCAAGAAATTCATCAACTTCCTAATATCCAAACTTCATCAAACATGAACATGAACAACATCAAATATAATACTAACATAATCCATCATGAAATTCATATAATCAAATAGAAAACATCATAAATCATTACCCAAAATCAGAATATAATCCATACATAAACATGGTTACAAAACATTAAAACGGTCTAATCTAATCATTTAATCTATACTATGAATCATAGTATACCAACTAGATTGAGAAAGTATGTTACCTTATTGGAGTATAAACAAATCAACGCACAAAAACTCCCTGCCCGGAAACCCAAACCACACGGTCCGGCAGCACGGTCCACCACGACACAACCACGGACACAGCACGACTTCACTATTTGCACGGCCACACTTCACGGTCTTCACCACGAACCACCACACGGCCACCCACACGAGGCGCCTCTCTTGAACACGTCCCAAACACGAACCCCAACCCAAAACCGGACCAAAGACCCAAGTCGTGAATAAGGAAATGAAGGCTATTTGTGAAATTAGTTACTTAAAGATCAATGGATGTTGAATCTTTAAGTTTGACTTTTGGAATGAAGATGAACAAATGTTGGGATTTACTAGCCAAAAATGGTGTGGGAATTGATGGCAAGGAGAGAGTGTTTGTGTTTGGTCTATGATGAGCAAATGTGTTTAGGATGGCAAATGAGCAAAAATGATGTTTAAGCCTTACTAACTCTCCTATATATAGAGGTTAGTTAAGGTGTGAATGCATGGCAAGTGGCAAAACTTGCCACATACTATGGGGTAACCGGCCATGGCTTGCAAAATGGGCCAAAATGGGCTTTCGATAAATAATTAGGCTAATTGCACTCTTGCATGTTTAATCATGCTTAAATAGCATTTTGTCCCAAAAATATTAAATAACTAATTAGAAAATTAAATAATAAAAATTCTAATTAATTAAATAATAATTAAAATAAATAATAATCAATCAAAATAAAATAATTCAAATTTAATCGAAATTATTCACATAAAATAAAATAAATAGTCCAAAATAAATTTTGGACCATACATAAAATCACATAAACACGAATAAATACACGGCAGAAATACCAACAAAATCAGGGTCGTTACAACCTCCCCTCCTTAAAGAAATTTCGTCCCGAAATTTAAGGCAAAGGAGATCGTTCACCCTCAAACAGCTCCGGGTACTTCTGCCTCATGGACGCCTCTGTCTCCCAAGTCGCCTCCTCATAATGTTGATTTCTCCACAACACCTTGACGAGCTGGACTTGCTTACGTCGGAGGGTCCTCACTTCCCGATCCAAGATCTGGACGGGTCGCTCCTCAAATGTCAGATTCGGCTCAAACGTGGCCGACTCCACTGGGATAATGTGGGTAGGATCATTTACATATTTCCTTAGCTGGGAAACATGGAATACGTCATGCACATTAGACAAACTAGGTGGTAATGCCAATCAATATGCCACCTCCCCAACTCGTTCTAGTATCTCGTAAGGTCCCACGTATTTCGGTCGGAGTTTCCCCTTTTGAACAAAGCGTGCCACTGCTTTGAATGGTGAAACCTTAAGCAAGACTTTGTCACCTACCTCGAAAGCCAGTGGTCTACGCCGATTATCGGCGTAGGATTTCTGACGACTTTGAGCGGCCTGCATCTTAGACCGAATGACTTGGACCTTCTTGATAGTATCCCGTACCATCTCAAGTCCTAAAGCCACAGAATCACTAATATCATTCCAACAAATCGGACTCCGACATTTCCTGCCATACAGGGCCTCGTACGGAGCCATCTCGATGCTGGAGTGATAGCTATTATTATAGGAGAACTCTATTAAACAGAGCATATGTACCCAAGACTGATGGTACTCCAGAGTACATGCTCGTAGCATATCCTCTAAAGTCTGGATGGTCCTCTCAGTCTGACCATCGGTCCCCGCGTGAAAAGTGATGCTCAGCTTCAGCTTCGTCCCAAAGGCTTCCTGAACTGATTTCCAGAAACGAGACAGAAATCTCGGATCTCGATCAGAAACAATCTCTCTCGGAACTCCGTGAAGTCGGATAATATCCTGAGTAAACGCCTCTGCTAGACGCTCCATAGACCAGGTCATTTTCATCATATATTACTAGTCTTGTGTGCACGCTTTGTGTGCGATGATATATTAAATATATCTGTTAATTTGTTAAACAAACAAAAAAAAGGATGTGGAGTTCGAAAAATTGAAATATTTTTCAAATTCACATTCATTCACATAATTATAAACAACCTTTTTTTCCTTTTATCCTGCCACCCCACAATAATGAACAAAAGAAAAGTTTATTTACTACATTCTATCAGTTATCAAATTATTACGGTAATCAAAAGATAAAATTCTTATCTGACAAACTATATTAATATGGATGTCCATTTATAGATAATTAAAAAATATAAATTTTGGTTTTTTTATTTTATTTTTACGAATTTTATATTTTGTAATATTTTCATTTTAAAAAGTTAAAAAATTATAATAACTTTCCTTAATAATGAAGAGTGATGCTAATGGATTTTTTTTTGTTTCTTATACAGCTTTTTTTATAAAAAAAATGTTTTATTTTTTTTATAAAAAAACTGTTTTTGTTGTGAAAATGGGGAAAAAAGTGTCTATCATTTCATTCAGTAAAGGGTATATATACAAGCTGTCAATAGTATTTACAGCAAACCCTATTTTCAGAATGTTCCTAGAGTATACATAGGGGTATAATGGTCATCTACTAATATATACTCCCTCTGTCCCCATTTGTTTGCAACATTTGTTTTTTCACATCTCCCAATACACAACTTTAAATAAAAATATCTTTAAATATATATAATAAAAAAATTTAAAAATTATAAATTAATAAAGTACATATCGAGCCGAATCAAACAAGATCCCATTTGACTATATTTTTTTCTTATGTGTATAAAATTAGAGAGAGTATTATATAACAGTTTCTTATTTTTTTTTAAAAATTATTTTTTTCAAATTTTTTAATAAAAGAAAAACTTTTTTTTAAAAAAAAACTAATTTTAAATTAAAATAAAAAACTGTTTTTCAATAATAAAAAACTATTTTTTAAAAATTAAAACCGGGTACCCGGTTTTAAAAAATCCCGACCCGGATCTGACTCGATACCCGTTTTTATAAACCGGATCGGATACCTGGTTTTTCGGGTAAAAAAAATTTGGTACCGATTCGGAAATAGGATACAGGTCTTTATGACCGCCCCTAGGTTTCATTATAAAACCAATTGGTAATATTAGGAGTAATAACCACCAAACTTATATATTAGTCATCATCTTTCTAATCTTTCAATGTGGGACACTTGCATGTGTTGAACTTTGAAGGTCTATTCTTCAACACTCCCCCTTACATGTAAGGTCTATTCTTTTAACTTTCTATCTCGTGATTTTTTCGGGTTTAGAGTGCTTTTTTTTTTCTCCACTTTCCCTCACTTGGACCTACCCAATTTGGCCCAGTGAACATGAACTTTTTTGTAACCATTTAGGTTCCCATATCGTGGGTTTGACTCTAATACCATGTTAAATACGGATTTGGGTTGCACACACAACAAAGAGAGAGTTCGACCTTACACATGCTCGATTGGGTTCCATTATAAAACCAATTGTTAATATAAGGAGTAACCACCAAATTTATATATTAGTTATTATCATCTCTCTAATCTTTTAATGTGAGACACTTGTATATGGTGAACTTGGAAAGCATATTTTTCAAAAAGCAGCATTGGATATGAATGATACCAACACCTAACTAACACCAGGCCAATTCAATAGTAATAATGATAAAATATGTACGTATAAAAAGGCTATATGTTATAATGTGATATGCTTAGCAAACTATTGCAAAGTAAAATTCACAAGTCAAGTCACAACCCAAAAGAAAGACGAAAATAAAAATAAAAATGAGTGAGTTGTCTTGGAGATGGAAAGTAGAGAAAGGGGCACAAAAATGGGATATGTATGATAATGAGATGTATAATAATAATGAGGAAATTATAAGGGTTGATGATGTTGAAAAGTTGCGGAGACAAGAGAACAAGGATTTGGTTGATGACTTAATTAATGGAAATCATCATGGGACATTCCTTAGCAAAATTAGACACCGTTATAACCAGTGAGTTTGTTTTGCTTTTTTTGTTTTTTATTTTATTTTATTTTAGTTATTTGTTGTCACTTTAATTATTTACTAATTTTTTTTTGGTCATTTGTTGTTATGTATGGATTATTTAATTTGTTTATATGGATACTGATTTTTTCACTTCCAAACTTATTTCTACATTTCACTGAACTTTCTTCAATCTTTTAATTGATGATATATTAATATAGTGAAGTGCGGAAAATGAATTATTTGGGAGTACCAAAACCATTATTCTATTTATACACATAGTACTCTTTTTAACTGAGAGGTCTGACCAAATTGATCTGGGGTGGAATAAAAATTATTATATAAATCAAGGGGTCATGTTATCCTCTTGGAAAAACATATTGCACGTACCCCTAACATTTTCTAACACCCAAACTACATCACTATTAATTACATTAAAAATTATGAAAATTAATCATTGATTTCTTGGTCATTTTTCAGTGTATACCTCTTTAGTGATCTTATGTTTGTGATACAAATTTTTTTTATCTAATTTGTTAAGTGTTACACTGATATATTACTCCCTCCGTTCCTATAAGTTAGTTACGTTTGGAAGATTGGGTACAAGGGGAGATAAATTTTAACATGTAAAATCTCTAATGTATAGGAGAAAAAATTGTCATATGAGATCTTGTTACTAAAGTATAGTGGTAGATATGTATATTTAAACAAGTGCATTACAATTAAATTGCAAAAAAAAAAAAAAAATGTGTACCAACTTATAGGAATTGAGGGAGTATTACTTATCAATTAATTAGTTTTATACATCTTCTAATCTCCAATAGTTGGATCTTAATTTATAAAATTTAGGGTGACCAAATAATATAATTCATTAGCCTTTAAATGAATTAAAATATGCCTTTAAACACATTTGATCGTGCATTATTTTCTTTTGAAATTTTACTTTTGAACCTTTTATTATGAAGAACTAAAATTATTACACAAAGTAAAAAATAGAACTTTAAATAAATATGAAATTTCTTCTAATTTGGATCCAATCAAGAAAGCTAAATCGGTTAAGATCAAAATCTTCATATAACTAATCTAATTTAATAAAGTTTAATTATTTCTTAGAATCAAGCATAGTTAAGTTTCTTGGGTATTACCTAGTGCAGTAGTGCTTTACTACGTACACTAATCTACATACTATACTATACTAAAGTGAAAGTCAATAAAATACTCCCTCTATTTTTTTTAGATGCAACATTTCACTTTCCAAATTTGCCGAGACACAACTTTGACTTGTATATCTCTAAACATATAAGTATAAAAATTATATATTTGGAAAGCGTATTCCGAGGTAAATCCAACAAGATCCTACATGACTATGTTTTTCTTTATATATAAGTAACAATTAACGGTCAAAGTGAATCGGATGAATAATGTCAAAGTCAAAGTGTTACATCTAAAAAAAATCGGAGGGATTTGATTTTTGTCCGATAACCCCCTTCAAAATTATGTTATTATCAACATATTAATTAGCGTTTTGAATATATAAATACGGCTTAATAATAAGAATTTTTAAAAAATAAGCATCAGTCATTTATTTATTTTAATGTTTAAAATAAATTCATTATCATTCTTAGACGACATTATAGTTTTTTTTTTTAAAATACATTAGTTAACAAAATAAAATAAAGCATTGCTAGTGGTTTACTAATGGAAGGCAAAACATTCTAATATTCTATGGGTATAGGGCTGGAGTTGACCTACCAAAAATTGAAGTTAGCTATGAAAATCTATCAGTGGAAGCAGAAGTATATGTTGGAAGAAGAGCTTTGCCTACACTACTCAATGCTTCTATGAACTTTATAGAGGTGAAATACTTTACTTTGTACAGTACCTTTTCTCTCTATTTTGTAACTTTATAGAGGTGAGCTTGATGCAATTTAAATAAGTAATTATGTGTTTATTTTAAGAAAATTTAAATTAAATTAAATCACATCAGATTAGATCTAAAAAATAAGATCAGATAAGAAAAAATTCAAATCAAATTAGATAAGATTTGCTTCCTCTCAAAAAAAAAAAAAAAAAAACAGATAAGATCTGCTTTTTCTTTTTTCCCTTATAACTCAATTAATATTAATTTACTTCAATAAAATCAATGAATAATGTATATAGTTATATTCTTAATCGTTCATTAATTAATATTTTTTACTTTTTACTTTTTATTTAGTTTTTGTTTCTATATTTATAATTTTTATTTATTTTTCTTTTCTTTTCTTTTTCTTTTTATTATTATTAAAGTTAAAATAATATTAATAATAATTTACAATTATAATGTTCAATAGAATTTTAGAAAAGTTCGAATCACATAAGTTCATATCAGACCAGATAAGAAAATGTTCAGATCAGGTAAGAAAAATTCAGTTCATGTCAGAATAATTTAGATGAATAATCAAATGCACTATAAATTATTTTGAATTGAACAGAATTAAATTGAATTCTAGACTCAGCAGGACCTGAATTGAACTAAATTTGTTTAAATTGGACTGAAATTTCAGAAATCAAATTCAAAAGAATTGGGTCATGCTTTAATAAAAACATATTTTCCAATAATTGTTTCTTCCTCTTATGTTATTAACTAAAGTACAAGAATTACTAATGATATAATTAAGAGCTCATATACTAAGCACATATACATTGCTCATTTAATATTTATTTTAATGTCTCAGTCTTAATGCATTTTACTTACAATTATGATTGGGTTAATTAGGCACATGTCTTGGATACATACATACATACATACATGTATGTATATGTATGTATGTATGTATGATTTAAGAATATGTTTTTCTACATTTGTTAAACTGCTAATCAGTCATTTTCCCTTGATGTAATTTGAATAAACCAAAATTTAATTTGAAAAAAAATATTTTAATTAGCGTAATGTTTTTATTTGGGTTGATAGCTCATAGAATTTGGTATGATCGCAGACAGCCCTAGGGATGTTATACCTTTCTCCTTCAAAGAAGAGGAAACACAAGATACTCCATGATATTAGTGGCATTCTCAGACCTTCTCGGTATATATAATTACTAGCCTTTTATATATCCACGTTATGCGTGCTGATATCTGGAGCTTAGTATTAATTTACTCGATACTAATATATCAATCCTAAATTGAAAGTTTGTTTGTAACTAAGTTGACATCTATGTTGCTATACAAGAAACATTATTACAAATTTATTTAAAATACTAATTAAAACACATGTTTTATTCTTTATGTATCCATGTGTGGGCTGTATGCACACGCTGCTTGCAACAATATTTTATTGTTAGTACTAAAATCAAAGCTTTACAAAAATCAGTATTGATTGAAAAAACTAAAAAATAATATAAAATAATAACAATTTATTAAATAATGTCAGTCAAACTTTAATAAGATATTATATAAAAAAAATTAAGAATACAAACTTATACAAACATAAAAATACATTTTTTTTTTTTTTGCATAAAAAAAATTCTTTTTTTTTTAGAATATATTAACTTATAATAATTGAGGAATCAATTATTGTTGATTAAATGAAACACAAATAAGGCAATTTTTTCATAATTGATTTAAGTTAAGGTTATATAAGTAATTTCACGGGGGACACCGTAGCTCCCCCAATGGCTTATATAACAAACTAGCCTTTTTATGCACGCTTTGCGTGCTATTCTATTTTAAATGTATCTTTTAATTTCTATGAACAAAAAATAAAGGTAGTTTGTTCGAAAAATTAAATTATTTTTCAAATTCATACTCATTCACATAACCATAAACAAAATTTTACTCTTTCATCAGACCATCCCACAATAATGAACAAAAGAAAAATAATATCAATATATTATTTTAATTAATTCTCACTTCCCAATCTTCCATCCTTCTTTGTTATAGTAGTAATTTCGAATTTTGGAAATATTCAAAATAATATTTAAAAAATGATATCAAAATCAATTTTTTTTAAAAAATCTAAAATATATAATAACGATAGTATAAAATAAAAAATGATAATAATGATAATTAATTCATGATACAGAGCAATTAAAATAATAAATAATGAAAATAAAAAATATTATAATCACAATATATTAATATAATAGTAATAAATAAAAATTAATATCACTTAGTTCAAATGTAGAAATAATTATTTTTGTAAAAAAAATTAAAGTAATTAATTAAAAGAAAAAAAAATTGTAACTTTCATAGTAATAATATAAAATGAAAAAAATAAAAAATAAAAAAAATTACTGATGCTTTGAACTTGTCTTCAGGATGACATTACTTCTTGGGCCTCCAAGCTCAGGAAAGACAACTTTCCTACAAGCTCTTGCAGGGAAGCTTGATAAAAGTGATCTAAAGGTATCTTCACTTCTTTCCCATGATATAAAGCATCTCATACGTACTCCTTGCTTGTTTTGGAATTTTTTAATTAATATGCCTCTTCTTTTCCCTCACCATCTATTAACTACCCGTATATAAAACAAGTTATTGCTTAAGTCATTATACACACATTATCACTTTCTTTCATAGAGAACAATTTCGAAGAAAATTTATTTTCCATGGAAAACATTTTCCACAATTAGAAAATAATTTTTATTTCATTGTTAGTTTTCGGCAATGAAAAATGTATGGAAAATAATCTCCATTATATAAGCCAAGGAGGAGCCATGACGCCCACCTAGAAATGTTCATAATGTCCCCTAAAAATTTATGAAAAACCAAGTAGCATTATCACTCCTATTTATTAAGGAAAATTATTACAATTTTGGAACTTTTTATAATAATGAAAATATTGCAAAATATAAAATTCGTAAAAATAAAATAAAAATATTAAAATTCATATATTTGAATTCTCTTAAATAGACAACCATTTTGATATAGTTTTCACATAAAAATTTTACTTTTTGATTGTCGTAGAAATTTGATAGCCGATTTTGTTCATTGTTGTGGAATAGTCGGATGAAAGGGGAAGTTTGTTTATGATTATGTGAATGAGTATGAATTTAACAAATATTTTAAGTTCTCGAACAAAAACCTCCGATTTTTTAAAGATAAATTTAAAATGACGAAAGTAAGGAAATATGAGAATGAAAAATGTAGCAAACCTCTCTTGAGGTGAGGAAAATATTCCGCCCCCCCCCCCATTAGAAGGACTATTTTCCACATAAAACATAGGAATCTAAGAAAAATGTTTTTAGAAAAATGTTTTTCCTTCAAAACAAGCAAAACCGAATTGTTAATGTCATTTTCCTTTTCTTCTACCGAGTAGTAATTTATATCCATGCACAAGTTTCAATGTTTGGAAAATTGATCTTTAATTATTTGTTTAAAATCAATGAAATTTTTTTTGTTCCACATAAAGAACAATAATTATTCTTTTAAGAAAATTATTTAAATCGTGCAATAGACGAGACAACTAACTTATGAGTTACGACCTTTTCCTTGGCTCAATGCAATCTAGATGCATATAAATTCAAACAAATTAGAATTATGTTTTTGATATATATATATACAATTGCGTACTAAAAAAAATTAATAAATACATTTTTTTTTTTTGTGGGTTTCCTTTGAATATTGTTGTAGGTAACAGGAAAAATAAAATATTGTGGAGAAGAGCTAAATGAATTTGTTGTAGAAAGGACATGTGCATATGTAAGTCAACATGAGGTTCACCATGGATTGATGACGGTAAGAGAGACACTTGATTTTTCTGGGCAATGCTTAGGAATTGGGAGTAGGTATAAGCTTCTCGAACAAGTTTTGAAACGAGAAAATCACAAACCATTTAATAAGCTTGATCATGATGATATTCATGAATTCATGAATGGAGTTGCTATTAAAGGCCACCATACGAGCTATGTCACTCAATATTTGCTCAAGGTTTGTTGGTGATCATCCTCAATCTTAGTGGTATGGTACTATTCCCTCTGTATCGCTTTATCTGCAACATTTTTAAAAAAAGTTGTAACAGAATAACTGCAACAATCCATATCTTCCTAAATTCGGTATATATATATATTAACCTAAAATGACAAAAACACTCTACTTAAACACTTAAACAAACATTTATACCTTTCTAAATGTATCTTACACATTCTCCAAAAGTACTTTACACATAATTTTTTTCTCATTTACTTTACCCTTCAACATTCTCAAAATCGTATTTTAAGAAAAAGTCCCCAAAGAACCGCGCTAGCTAACCCATTTGTTGCAATTAAACCGATACAGAGGGAGTATTATATATATTGGTTTATTAACTTCAATTTAATATTTCCGCCTCTATTTCTTTTAAACTGCTAGCTTTACTTGATACACATTTTAAGAAAGAGATTACTGGATATCAACGAAAAAATTAATGAAAATATGTCAATACCAAAAAGAGGAAACCCATTATGTATAAGTACATACGTTAATCAGTGTATGTTAAAGAAATTCCAATTAGTTTGTTCGTTTATATCATCTAATCTCTTGCATAAAATAATACATCTCAAGTGAAGATCAATGTAGTGATAAAACAAATGGAGGAAGTATATATAGTTATAACTTTGCATACTTTAATTTATCTTTGACAGATCCTAGGCTTGGATAATTGTGTTGATACCATTGTGGGTGACAATATGAGAAGAGGCATTTCAGGTGGTGAGAAGAAGCGTCTTACCATTGGTAACTTAATCCATCGATATCATTTCCTTAAAATAGAGATATTTGCACGTCATATATCTCGTGACCTTTGCATCACGTACTTTAGCTCTGATACCATATTAAAGGATCAATTTAACCAAAAATTTAAGTTGATTGTTTCTTGCACCAAACCCATTGTGGTGCTGTTACATTCAATTTTTCAATTAATTTATCATGCTTTTAAATTTTCAAGCATCAAATAATCCTTGGGTATTAAAATCTTAAGTAAATTTACCTTCAAATAAAACTGTTCACATTATAACATATCTTTAATTTATTCCATCCTAATGTTTTAATTTATACAGGAGAAATGTTAGCTGGACCAGCAAAAGTGTTATTAATGGATGAAATATCAACAGGATTAGATAGCTCAACCACATTTCAAATATGCAAGTCCATAAGTGAAATGGTTCACATAATGGACATGACATCAATCATATCTTTACTACAACCAAGTCCTGAAGTATTCCAACTCTTTGATGATGTAATTTTACTCTCAGAAGGCCAAATTGTGTACCAAGGTCCATGTAGCCAAGCCCTTGATTTTTTCGAACATATCGGATTCAGATGCCCAAACAGAAAATCAATACCAGATTTTCTCCAAGAAGTAATCTCGAGAAAAGATCAACAACAATACTGGTTCAACCATAAAAATGAACAACAACAACAGCAACAACAACAACCTTATAAATACATTTCTGTTGATGAACTTGTTAAGGCTTTCAAATCATTCAAAGAATCATCATTATATCCAAATCCAAACAACAACAGCAACAACAAAAACCCTTTTGGCTTGGAAAAACAAAAGTATGGTAGTGCCTCTAAAATGGAGTTACTCAAAACATGTTTTTCTAGGGAATGGTTGTTGATGAAGAGGAATGCAATGGTTCAATTTTTTAAAAGTGTGCAAATAACTATAATGGCATTGTTTACAATGAGTGCATTTTTTAGAACAACAATGAATCATGAAAGTTTGGAAGATGGTGAAAAGTATATGGGAGCAATCTTTTTTAGCCTTGCAAATATGGTGTTGAATGGATCAGCAGAAACTACATTAGCACTAATGGGGCTACCAGTTTTCTATAAACAAAAGGGTTTCTTGTTTTATCCAGCTTGGGCTTATGGATTACCTATTTTGATCCTTAGTTTACCTTCATCCTTCATTGAATCTGGCTTGTGGACTATTCTTACATATTATACCATTGGCTACTCTCCGCCCATCACTAGGTAACCCCTGTAATTAAATCTATATTTTTGCGTATGTACTTCATCTTGTTTCTTTTTGTTCATTGGTTGTTTTTCCTTTTTTAATTGGAAAATTTCCTGAGGTACTCTGGGTTTAGCGAAATAATTAAATCTTGTGAGTGTCCCACATCGAAGTATAAGGAGAGATTAAACTAACTTATAAATCTACGACTTACTTTTTCTGCTACCAATTGGTTTTAGGAAGGAACCTCATATATATGGCTTGTAAGTGATCTAACTCTCCTCTTCTATATTGGTTTGGCCAGGCCCATTATATTTTTAATATTTTATCAAATTTAACATGGTATCAGAGCATAGATTGTGGGTCTCTTCTAAACTAGGTAACTGAAGAGTGTTCCTAGGAGAGAATTTAATCATAATGATTGTTACTGTTGGGATTAAAAAAACCTCGGTAGTATCATTAGAAATTCGCCAAAATACGGTATTACCAATGGAAACTTACCTTTTTTTTTTTTTTTGAAAAAAATAAACCTTTAGGTGAGATGAATTGAAGTAGAGCAGTAATAGTTCATTCTATTTAATCAATTTATGCCTATAATAGAAAATGATGATGTTGTCATCTAATTTGACTTCTATTTTTTGTATTTTTTTTCTATCAGGTTTTTCTGTCAGTGGCTTGCTTTCTTTTGTATCCATCAGATGTCTTTATCAATTTTTAGATTGGTTGGTGTTTTGGGGAGAACACTTGTGATTGCTAATAATATTGGCATTATTACCTTGATGTTTATGTTCATCCTCAGTGGTTTTGTCATTGCAAAAGGTATATATTCTTTAATTCCAACTTACCAATTTCATATAATTGGAATATAATAAGGTGTTCATTCATAAATTGTTTAGACTATACAATTTTATTAATTTCTCTTTATTAATTAATTACCTCTTTCAAACTTTTGGTTATCCCATAGATGACCTTGGTGTATGGATAGTATGGGCATACTACATTTCTCCTATGATGTATGGACTACAAGCTCTAGTTACTAACGAATTTCTGGATGAAAGATGGAGTATAGTAAGTCCTTTCGTAACCCGATTCTTTTGTTTATTCTCCGTCCCTCCCAAGAATACGTAGTTATTACATTGAAACTACTACCATATTTGGAATTTTGCAACATTATTTACGTACATGAATTTGAGTTTCGTTAATTATTTATGCAAAAAAGAACATATTGTTTGGCAAAGAAATAAGAACACACTGGGTGTGATAATAATATGCGAATGTGTTGTTTATAATATTTTATTAGAAATATGTAACGAAAACAAATTTGTGCCTTCACAAAGATAAAAGCTCAAATTTAGTCTAGGCCGGTTTTCAGTATAGTTTCGAGGAACAATAGATTAAGGCCCAAGCTTAAAATTAAAGCAACCCAATTAGATTTTAGAATATAATTAAGTAGGGAAAAAATGTTATTATTCTCTTCAGCGCATGGCCCAAGCTCTTGGATCTCTCTCAAATCTAAAGTCTTTGTAATTTTCAAATTATCTTCAACCACCATTTAGGTCGTGGAAATTTTTAATATTTGCCAAAAAAAATCGTTTTAACATGAAACCTTGTTGACCTCTACTTTATTAGGTCAAGGAGAATCTTTTTATACAATATAAACAAGGGTAAGTCAATCTTTATCAAGGAAAATATTGGCGTTATAATTGGTGATTTTGCATTATAGAAAGCTTTTATAACCTTTTTTTTTTAAATTATGCATTAAATAATCGCCTATGAGTTGCTTGTATAGGAAAAAAAAGGTTATATTTTTGAATTTTTTTAATGGGCCCAAATCCATTGCTTTGTCTACAACCTTAAAGATATCAGGACTAGTAATGAATTATTTTAATGGGCCCAAATCGATTGCAAGTTTTAATTTATTGGATGACTAATATTGTTTATACTTTATAGCCTAATGAAGATCAAAGAATTAATGAACCAACTATTGGTAAAGTGATCCTTGCCTCAAGAGGTTTTCCAAGACATGAATACTGGTTTTGGATAAGCATTGGAGCATTGCTTGGGTTTTCTTTCTTGAACAATCTCTTATATATTGTGGCGTTGACATACTTAAATCGTAAGTTCATTTTCCTGGCCTATATCATAGTCCCTTTTTTTTTTCCTTAAAAACTTGCAAATCAATTGATAATAATTAACAATAAATTATTTTTTTTTGTGCAAATGAACCATAAAAAGCGTTAATAATAATCTTTTTAGTTGTTGGTTATTTAAGTTATTATTTGGCTAATTTTTCAGCTCTCAAAGATGCAAAAACAATAGTGGAAGGCAATGATAAAGAAGAAAAGAAGAATACATACTTTGAGGAAACTTTGTTGAGTAGCACAACCTTAACCACAAAAAGTAACAACAAAGGAATGTGCTTGCCTTTTAGCCCTGTTTCACTTACATTCAAACACATCAATTATTACATAGATACTTCATTGGTAAGTCATCCATCTTGTTACCTCTATTTCATGGCATATGCTCTATATTTTTATTTAATTTTATTAGAACCATTATAATAGTTGTTATATACTTAACTGGTGTCTAGTAATTAAATGGATACATATCATCATGGTAATGAAAAATAATTTATATGTAAATAAAAAAGGAAATTAATATTTATTCTCATAGACCGTAGTAGTGTTACCTTAATTAGCTTCAATTTATCCAATTTTTTTACCAATATTCATTCCCGTCGTGAAATATCACCATGACCACCTATAATGGATAGTAATGGAACGGAATATACGAATAAAATTCAAGACTGGAAAATTATAATATGTTTCTTCCGTGTAGATTTTATGATTTCTTGTTGTGATTATAGTTTAAATCTGTTGATTTTGGCACTCCATCTATTGTCACAAGAATAGTGCCTTCAAACACTATTCATGTGAGAGGAGATCGATTATGTGTTTTTATTATCAGTGACCAAAATCAGTAGCTTATTCTCATTACCTAGAATTAGAGGAGCGCCAAAATCAATAGCTTATTCTCGTTACCTAGATTAATTATCAGTGACCAAACGAGTCGTTATGTGTTTTTAACTAACTAATCTTTATGTACTACTTTAGGAAGTGACAAGTCTAGGTTATAAAGGAGATCGGTTACAATTGCTAGAAGACGTTAGTGGCGCTTTTCGTCCTGGAGTATTGACGGCGCTATTGGGCATAACTGGCGCCGGAAAAACAACGTTACTTGATGTGTTAGCTGGACAAAAGACTAGTGGCTATATAGAAGGTACCATCAGTGTATCGGGTTACCCGAAGAACCAAGAGACATTTGCAAGGATATGTGGTTATTGTGAACAAATTGATATCCATTCACCCCATGTAACTGTTTATGAATCTCTTTTATTCTCTGCTTGGCTCCGTCTTCCTTCAAACATTCAACTTGAAACAAGAAAGGTTTGTTGTTTATTTCCATATACTCTCTCTGTTACCCACTAGTAGCAACATTAGTATTATTTGTGAGAGATAAAATATTCTACTAATGTGTAATGCGGGATACTTTATTTGTGCCTCGGAAATTTTACAACTTACTATTGATATTGTTAAACCGAACTTTAAAAACTTTGACCATGTTTTATTAGATAGATGGAAACAAAATAAAAACATTACGAAATAGAATGTTGATACCCCTTCTATCGTTTTTCTTAGCTTTCTCCCTTCGTCCTTTTTTTTGTTCTATGTGGCTTGTGAACTTGGCAAACAAGTCAAAAAATGTTATAAAGTGTACGTACATTAATGTGGGTGGTGAAAAATAGACATAAATAAGTTGCTAAAAAAGGAAATGATGAGGCAAGATATTATTTACTCACTCGTCTATAGTTAACTGCTCGATTTTTTTTTTTTAAATATATTTGCTCAATTTATGTTTTATTAGTAACATGTCTCACACTTTTATTTACATTTCTACCCTTAAATATCCATAATTTAATTATAATATTTACCATATTTACATTTCTACCCTTATACATGTGCACTAAAAGACAAAATTGGAACCTTTCAAAAAAACCACCCAAAAATTGGAACCTTTCAAAAAAACCTTATACATGTGCACTTAAATATGGACAGAGGATGTATATTTTTTTGAAATATAAATTTTTAGTTAATGGTCAAACATATACATTATTTTTTTTGGGGCATAAAACACATATACATTAGAGAATGCCTAAAATTGAGGTTTGTCCACCAAAAAAAATTGAGATTTGTCCACGAACCTTCTATTGTTGGTAAAAGTTACTATTAAATAAAGGTTTCAAAGTTATTACTTAGTAATGGTTTCTTTAATTTGCTACAGAAGATCTATTTACTTTTTTTATGACGACATATTTATTATTTTTTATAGTGGGTTTAATGGATAAGCCTTTGAACATATTTATTTACTCTTGATAAAAAAAAGGTATATATAAAAACATATTTATTTAATGATGTGATATATGGATAAACCTCACAACACAAGTTTGATCTATTGTGAATGCTCGTATAATGCGTTAATGTCCATTAATGACAAATTTTCTCTTTATACCATAATGAACTAGTTCCCTCGCTAAGGGTATGTTCTCTTCAACTTATATCAGATCAGATCAGATTTCATAATATAAGTTTAACTTCTCAAACATTTCAGATCTTATCTTATAAGATCAGATCAGATCAGATCCAACCAGAAAAAATAAGACGAACAGAACACATCCTAAATTGATGAACTAAAAGTCTAAAACCCTATTTTCAATAACATTGTGTTTTTTTTGGGTGAATTGTGCTAGGTATATGTTGAAGAAATAATGAGATTACTTGAGCTAGAACCAATAAGGAATGCTATAGTTGGACTTCCAAGGATAAATGGGCTATCAATTGAGCAAAGGAAAAGATTAACAATAGGAGTAGAGCTAGTGGCAAATCCATCCATAATATTCATGGATGAGCCAACATCCGGACTTGATGCAAGAGCTGCAGCCATTGTCATGCGCGCTGTAAGAAACATTGTAAACAATGGTAGAACTGTTGTTTGTACCATTCATCAACCAAGCATTGACATCTTTGAAGCTTTTGATGAGGTAACCTACTCTACAATTATATATTATTTGACTACTCTCATGACTTTTCTATTCATATTTTTTAGTATGAAAGGTATACATTACAACTTACAATATATTCACTTCAACTTATTAAATATGAACTTATTTAAACTCAGAACCCTTAATATATAAGATCTTAACTCAGGGCTAGAAGAGTTGGGATGGGGCCAGGTAGGATTTGATACTGGATCTCACTCCTTATACCATAAAGTAGACACCAACTGAGCTACCTCATTATCTTATTAGTTTTTTGTTGCTTGATAAATGCGTATACATATATATACTGGTATATATATATACAAGCTAAGTATTATTTACATTTACTAAAAAAACTATGAAATTGTGTTTGAAATTATCAGTGGTAATCTTGTACTTTTTGAGTTTGAAATTTCTTGGAAAAATTGTCCTTCGCACAAAGTTGTGTTGCCCTTCGCACTCGATACGGTATAGGTTGTGTTTTTTCTTGCACCCAACCTAAAGGTCCTGCTGTTATGGCCAAATTTTTCAAATTTCTTTAATTTCCACTATAGTCCCAATTATTGTCTCATTCTTAAAACATGACTTTATTTTTGGAAAAAAAAATATTATTTTGGCTAATCATCTATTGAAATTAATATTCTTTTTTGCATGCCCAAATATTATTACTTCAAATTATATATCAGGGGAAAAAAAAATATTTGGCTAATTTTTTGGTTTTATTATGTTAAAATTTTTGGTCAAAATCAGTTAAAATAATAATAATAATAATAAGGATTTTTTGTCCAAAACTCATTTAAATTTTAGGCATTGCGAAAAACTACCTTTAAAACACGAAATTGTCCAACACTACCTTAAATAATAAAAACCGTTGTTAACCCATACTACAATGGTTTTCTAATCCGTTGACTGTGGTTTTCAGCCCCAAAAAAACACGTGTCGAGCATGTGAGACGGGTTTCCACCTAAAAAATGTCGTTTTTAGCTGCAGTGGGGATTTAAGGTGATTTGGAGTCGGTGGTTAGGGTTACGGCGGTGGGTGTGGGTTTCAGTTAGAGCTGATCAAAAGTGGCCCGGCCCGCTTTTTTGCGGGCTTTGGACATGAAAATTAGGCCCGAATTTGGGCCCGGCCCGGCCCGTTTTTTTAATTTTTTCGTGCGGGCCTTGGACATTTAAAATTAGACTTTTTGGTTAGTTTTTTAGGCCCGGTCCGAAAAAGCCCGAAAAGCCCGCACTAAATTTTCGGGCTTTGGCTAAGAAATTTGGGCCCGAACTTAGCCCGGCCCGAACCCGGCCCGTTGTATGGGCTTGGTTTTTATGCATCGGCCCGGCCCACGATCACCTCTAGTTTCAGTGATGGTAGTGATCTGGTGGTGATGGTGGTGGTGGTGGTGGTAATGACGGCGGTAATAGAGGAAAAGGCAGTAGTGGTTGGGGTATTGTTGAAAAACCATCTCACATACACGGTGTGTGGGTTTTTTAGGCTAAAATCACGGTCAAAGGATTGGAAAACCATTGTGGTATAGGTCAACATTGGCTTTTATTATTTAAGGTAGTTTTGGACAATTTTGTATTTTTAAGATAATTTTTCGCAAAGTGCCCAAAAGTTAAAGGGGTTTTGGAAAAATCCCAATAATAATAATAATAAGAGACCAAAATGCATCTGTAGGTATGTTTGAAGTAAGCTTCATTTACATATTTCAATTTTTGTAATGGAATAATTGTTCGATCAAGATTCTGGGTCACTTTTAATCATAAAATTGAAACTTTCCCTTAAACCTAATGTAATTAACGTTTTTTTTAGGAATGCTAGCATCATTCTCACTTTCACTCACTCTCATTTTACTCTTACTCTCTATTTGACATGTGTCATGAGAAAACTAAATTAAACTGGTTTTTTTTTCTAGATATAACTTCTATACAGTGAGAGTGAATGAAAGTGAGAGTAGTGTCAACAATTTTTTTTTTTTTTTTTTTTTTTGCTTTATGTTAACTGAAACATTAATACTCTTGAGTTTAAAAAATGAAGTTCAAACTTTACCTACTTCAAACAATCAAACATTGATTGAGATAAAAAAAAAAAAATTAACCTTTTGTCTCCTAATCTTATCCAGCATGTGAAAAAAGAAAATTTGGTTAAAAAAAATAAAAATAAATAAATAGCCAGGAGTGTAATTTAAATATAACATTTTTTTCCCAAATAAACATGACCATTACATGGTGTTATTTTTTTTTTTTGGACATCAAGGAACTAAAATACCATGGTGATTTGTGTTGTAGCTTCTATTGATGAAAAGAGGAGGGCAAACTATATATGCAGGACCACTTGGTGACCACTCCAACAAGCTCATTGAATACTTTGAAGTAGGTGATATATTTCTATTAGAAAAATTTGCTACTAACCACCTAATAAGTACCAAAAGTTGTGAACAACTACCATAATTTTATTTTTTTTAAATTTAACTACCAATTAAGTGCTAAAAAGTTGCAAACCACCACCCATTTTTAACACCGTTAACTTAAATCACAATTAAACCTTAATTAACACTTTTTATTAAAAAAATAGAAAAATAAAAAGAAAATCTGGAAAATCTGGGGGAGGGGGAGGGGTGGTTGAGGGTTTTTTTTTCTAATTTTCCAGATTTGTTTTCTTTTTTTTAAATAAAAAGTGTTAATTAAGATTAATTAAGGTTTGATTAAGACTTAAGTGGTTTAATTAAGGTTTAATTGTGATTTAAGTTAATGGTGTTAAAAATGGGTGTTGGTTTGCAACTTTTTGGCACTTAATTGGTAGTTAAATTTAATAAAAAAAATTATGGTAGTTGTTCACAACTTTTGGTACTTATTAGGTGGTTAGTGGCAAAATTTTCTTTCTATTATTATGTTTTGCATGTTTACCTTCATATCTTCTTACGGAATATTTTTTTTTTTTGCTGAAAATCACTACAAGAAACTCACACAACTTATCATGATTAAAGAGGGCAATATGAGTATTGTTTTACTTAATGATGCCTATAAGGGCAATTATTTTTGCACTCATTGATATTAACAATGAAGATAATATGATTATTTTGCCCTCTTAGACTTTTCAAACT
The DNA here is from genome assembly GCA_951394345.1 of Salicornia ramosissima. Taxonomy (NCBI): domain Eukaryota; kingdom Viridiplantae; phylum Streptophyta; class Magnoliopsida; order Caryophyllales; family Amaranthaceae; genus Salicornia; species Salicornia ramosissima. The sequence continues at coordinate 15,091,764 of OX596234.1, read as the reverse complement.
TTGCCCTATTTAACAATAAATAAAGTGCTTAAATCAAGGAAAGCAAAAAATTATAATTATGTTTTGCATGTTTACCTTCATATCTTCTTACGGAATTTATTTTTTTTTTGCTGAAAATAATGACAACCTTTTAACATAAAATTATAAAATTTATATAATTAGTTACTCAAAAAGTTATAGATTTATAATACATAAAAAATTATAATTTCTTAGTTAAAAGTAAGGGTGCATTTCATTCAACTGAAATTTTCTGATCTGATCTAAATTTTTCTGATTGTAGTTATTATTATATTTCTTATCAGTATTCATTACTTAGTTTGTCTATGATTATGTTTTAATTCACTTTTAATGAAGGCCATTCCCAAAGTTCCCAAAATCAAAGATGGCTACAATCCTGCTACATGGATGCTTGATATTACAAGCCCTGAAGCTGAATCTCAAATGGGTGTGGATTTTACAAAGATTTATATCAACTCCAAACTTCATGAGTATGTGAAACTCTTATACTTTTTCAAGTACACTTTCTCTTTATTTCAAAAAAAAAAAGTATACTTTCTCTTAATTACTTGTCATAAAAAATCACAATATTTTTTAATTAAGAGAGCGTTTGGATATGTGGAAACAATTTCTTGGAAATGTAGATTTCTATTTTTCATTTTTAGTTTTGTAAGACAATAGAAAATCCGAAAATATTTTTTTTTTATTCACTGAAAATATTTTCCATATATTCAACCAAACGCATCTGATCTTGAACTTAAGATCGTAATTTGAATAAAGCCATATGTACTTTGTTGGAATGTATTTTGTAGGAGGAATCAAGAAATCATTGAACAACTTAGTAATCCTTTACCAGTATATGAGGATCTATATTTCCCAACTAAATATTCCCAACCATTCTTTGTCCAATTCAAAGCATGTTTTTGGAAGCAATACCGATCTTATTGGCAAAATCCTTCATATAACAATGTTCGATTCTACATGACGACAATAATGGCTGCCCTACTTGGAATTATATTCTGGAACAAAGGAAGTAAATTGTGAGTATATTTTCAAGTTGTTTTATTAACCTATTTTTGCTTATTTTAATTAATTTAAATACTATCTATCACTTACTTTGTCCAAATTAGAACATGTTTACTTCAACTTATTTAAGCATTCATTTGCTTATTTAAAGAAAAGCTTATCATATTAGAAAATTTCAAATCATAATAGAATACATCATAAAAATTTAAATCATATCTTATTACTTGTTTATTGTTATTTATTGGCTGCATATCTTTAATTTTGTAATAAATTAAATGATGAATATATATACAAGTATATGTGAAAACTACGTACAATACAAATATATTGATACATTGTTGATTGATAATTGATTTTTTTCTTATGAATTAGTGTAATTATAAGGTCAAATTTAATTACTAATTCAAACTAGATTATATCAGATTAGAAAAAAAGATTGATCGGATGAGTTCAAATCATATCATAAAAAGCCACTAGATAAGACCAGACCATCTAAACAGAACTTTATAAAATGTATGTACTTAATTAGAGTTACTAACTTTATCCAAATAGTTAAAAATTAGATGAAAATAATATACTACATTAATGAAAGAGGAATTGAAATATGTTGCGATGTTTTTTACAATTTTTATAATGAAAAATGTTAACCACCGCCCTCAAACACTAGATAAGGTATCTAAAAGTGAAGATGTTAAATAAAAATAAACTTTAATTATATTCATCGATAAGTGATTTTGGTATTCATTCTAAAAAGTTATATATATATATATATATATATATATATATATATATATATATATATATAAAAGGATGGGAGAGCATATCGCATATGAGTTAGGTAATATCGCTACTGTAATATACTGTATTTAATTAATTGTCTCATATTTTAAAGAATAATTATTGAACAGGACAAAACTAAAAGATTTGGAGAACTTGTTTGGGATGATGTTTTCTGCTATACTGTTTCTTGGAGGGGCAAGCGCATTGAATGTGCAAACCGTTGTTGCAAGTGAGACAACAGTATTTTACCGTGAGAAGGCGGCAAGAATGTATTCAGCCTTACCTTTTGCCTTGGCTCAGGTTATTATTATATATATAAACTCCTTTCCTTCTTATTTATAAATGTAATACTTCATCTGTTCTGAAATATATGCAACGTTTTTGTTGGAACATTTATGATTAAATGGGCTTGGTTACATGAACTAAGGAAAGAGAAGATTAGGCAAATAGAAACTATGAGTCCAACGGATATCTCGCGACTCGCGAGGACCCGTCGCGACTCGTGAAAAGTTTCTGGAAGAAACAAATCATGAGCCATGAGACAGAGGGAGGTCGCGACTCGCGAGCCCAGGTCGCGACTCGCGACTCCCTCTTCGCGACTCGCGATTTGCTTCTGGAAAATTCGAGCAGTTTTTCGACTTTTCGTATACTTTTGCCTAGGATGCTTGTACGTATTAAGCATGTGTTTAATGACTTCATTGCTGTATTAAACAAGTTTTAAAGAGGTTTAAAATCAGAACTTGAAGGTTGCCTAGTGAATGTCATCTTCAAGGGTGTTAATTGTACACAATTAATCACCATAATTCTGATTTTATGGTGCTTTAATTTAAATGGGTGTTTGTTTAGCTTTTGGAGCTGATTCTTCTTGCCTTATATGCCTATAAATAGGCTTAGTTCATGGTTGAAGGACACAAAAATATTCAGAATTTTCTACACTTCATACAACTTGCTTGCACTTAGTATTCTCTTGCAATTTATACTAAGTATGTTCTAAACACATAGCAAACACAAAATCCTTTTAAGGTATACTCTAAAGATCATATAGAGTGTACAAGTTTCTCCATTGTATCTCACTAAACATTTCGTGGTAACTCGGTGATCTAAAGGGGCGAATAAGTTTAGAAGGAAAGTGTAGATTCTACGCCTTGTAGGGTTACATCAACAATTTCCATACTATATTTCTAACAGTTTTCACCAAATCTGTAAGAGCTTATTGGTAAAAACGTTGGGAGCATTATTGAACGGATGAAGTATATATATATATAGGAAGGATTGGCTAAAAACCAAAAGATGGTTGAAAACCAGACAAAAAATGGTTTAAAGGGGGTACATTAGGAGTCGCAGGGGGGTACATTAGATGGTTAAAATATATATATATATATATATAGATGAAGGATTGGCTAAAAACCAAAAGATGGTTGAAAACCAGACAGAAAATGATTTAAAGGGGTGCATTAGCAGTCGCAGGGGGTACATTAGATGTTTAAAGGGGTACAAATGGTTTTTAGCGAAAGTTACTAATATTTACAAAGATTGCCATTAGTAATCACACGTGTACACCTTTAAGTGTCTAATGTAGGGGTTTTTAGGTTGAAAACGTTTTTAGTTGATCCTCTTCCTACATTTGATTTTAATAATATAACCTTTTAGCCATTCGCAAATAATAATCCAACCTTTTGATTATTCTTAAATAATCCAACCTTTGTACCAAATTTCATAGAGTGAACCAAAACCAAATTTTAGATTTCGTTTTAGGGTTGGTTTAAGTAATGTTTGGGTAATTTAGCGCTAACGTTGTTGACCACTTACCTAAAGACACAAACAACACTTAAATTAAGCCCAATATCACACCTAAAATTTGGTTTTGGTTCACTCTATGAAATTTAGTACTCCGTACAAAGGTTGGATTATTCAGGAATAATCAAAATGTTAGATTATTATTTGCAAATGGCTAAAAAGTTGGATTATTAAAATCAAATATTCCTATTTTTTAAGTTTGCAAACTTGGCACTCGAGATAATTTCAAATATTATATTTCAATACAAAAAATTAATCACTGCATTTTGTGAAAATAATAAAATAAAAAGATAAAAATTAAATACAAATGTTATCTATACAATGTTATCTATACCAAGTACACAATTCTAGTATTTTAGCATAGTTCTTAACAATGACCTAGCTAATTATAATTCTTTCTTCTACATTTGTGCTTTGTGATGCAGCTGGCTATAGAGGCAATCTATGTTGCAATTGTGAATCTTGTTTATTGTCTTCCTTTATACTTTATGATCGGATTTGAGTGGACGATTCTGAAGTTTTTATACTTTTACTACTTAATATTTATGTGCTTCACATACTATGCGACATTTGGAATGATGCTTGTATCATTGACACCATGCCACGAAATTTCTACAATTGCAATGGCGTTCTTTACTACCTTGTGGAATCTTTTTGCTGGATTTTTCCTTCCAAAAACGGTATGTATATATGCACTATTATCCTAATTAAAAATAATCATTATAATAATGTATGCTCAATGATTTTTAATTATCCTGGTAAGATTAGAACTAGAATATATATATGTAGGCAGGTAAAATGAGATTTTGAAATTAAGAGATTGACATGTGCGAGCTTATTGGCAATGTTTTTTAGGAAAATAAACTCTTAATGATAGAATCAATGCTACTAATAAAACGAAAGAACCCCTTTTAATTGGTTTTCAAGGTTATCATCTGAAAACAACTAAAACAAATAAAATGGGTATGTATGAAGTTATTAGAAAGGGAATTTGTGAATCATATCATTAGTGGCAATTTTAGGGTTTTTTTTTTTTTTTTTGGTTAAAAAGGAGATTAATTAATCAAAACGAAATGAAGTCTAGAAAAATTACACAAAATATCCATGTCTTACTAACCCTGATCATCAAACACATAATAATCCCCTATTGGCGTAAACCAATAAAAAATACAGTTTGGAGGGCAATTTTAGTTTACAAACATGTGTAACTCTTTATTTTAACATGCACCCATTATAAAATGACTTTCATTTGGCTTTCAACGTTTAGAAGCATGAAGTTGTCACACCTGGATTTTTGCAGCTCATTCCAATATGGTGGAGATGGTTTTATTGGGCTTCGCCAGTTTCTTGGACAATGTATGGCTTATTGAGTTCACAAATAGGTGACAAAACCTCTTTAATTGAAGTGCCTGAAGTGGGAAATATCCCCTTGAATCTTATTTTGGAAAAGATCTTGGGTTATAAATATGATTTCTTGCCTTTTGTTGCCATTGCACACATTGGTTGGGTCCTCCTCTTTTCGTTTGGTTTTGCATATGGAATCAAGTTATTCAACTTTCAAAAGAGATGAAGTGGCAACATTGCACGAATAGAATAATAGATATATAGAGTGTACTATATATGATTTGTAAATCATTATTGAATAACAAAATTGTATTACAATGAAGCTTTGAATGTAATAATTCAAGATGAAAGTTTTTTATTTTTATTTTTGACAAACAAAAGAAATGAAATATTGACAGATGTGTGATTTCCTTAGATTTATCATTGTACGAGCGAAACCGCCGCTCTATCAAGACCTTACTCTACCAAATAGCTAGTACAAGGGTAAGTAAGGACCGAATCCATAGAGAATGGCTAATTGTAACTGAAATTGTGAAATTATTACAAGCTAACTCGATCACAAAATTGATAATTTTTGGCGAATAATATATATGCTACCAAATACTTGAATTAAACAGGGATTTTATTTCAATGAAAAACAAACACTAGAGCTATACGACCTATGCCACCAACTAAACCCATATACTAAGTGGGATGAGCTAAGTGAGACAAGAAGGAGTGATACGATGGGTCCATGATATAGATTGCACTTGCAGTTCCTAGCTGGCTCCGTTTGTATTAACAAGTACACATCAAAGGTATAATCTTTAGTGTAGATTATTTGTTATAATTAATCTTTTGAATTATACACGAATCCGGGCATAGGGTTTATTTCCGCACTCTGATTAATTAGATTGGGTAAAACCCAACAATTACATCGTCAGACAATAATCACACACTCCTCTACCACTAATACATGCCTAAAATAGGATTTATCTCAAATACACCACCAGCCAAGCAGTCAACACACATTCCTCTACGGTCAACATTGACCTAAAGTAAGAAATTTCATCTCAAGAACATCGTCATACGATCATCAAAACATATCACTACGGCTAATGCTTGCCTAAAGTAGAAGTTGCCTCATATACATCGTCGGGGAGGATCATTAAATATTTCTCTATGGCAGAACCTTGCCTAAAGCAGAAATCGTCTAAGTACATATGTCCCTACGAGTAAACCTTGCCTAAACTGGAAGATCTGGTCAAACATTTCCCTATGGCTAATGCCCGCCTAAAGCGGAAATATCACTCAAAAGTCAACAAACCCTGAATACAACATCTTCAGATGATCATTGAACATTTCTCTACAGTGAAACACCTAAGGTAGAAATACCTTCTCGGGAGCATCGTCAAACATTTCCCTACGGCTAATGCTTACCAAAAGTGGAAATACAACTCTTACATCGCCGGTCAATAATCAAAACACTTCTCTACGACTAAAAATCTTGCCTAGCTAATAGAAATTCTCGAGAACAACACTCTCCCCTATAGCTTTAGGTCACGGTTCAGAAAAAGGCCCCTTGGACACATTTCAGGTCACAGTTCAGCAAAAGGCCCCTAAAACACAATTCAGGTCACCACTTTCCCTATGGCCTAAGCGCCTAACCCTCGGGTGCCAGCAAGACTAACCTCTGTTTTACGGGCACTGAGTACTTTGACTATCGTCTTACAAAAGTAGTCATTTATATATACTCAGTCAAAGTGGGGACTTCTGTAGACACCTACATTTGTCCCCAAAAATAGGTCGATGACTATTGTATAACACATTGCTATTAGTCCGATGACTCTGAAATAAGTGTTAAAACAAGTGTTTTAAATTGCTCAAAATAAATGACCTTTAAAGTGCAAGCACCATAAGTCTCGATAATTACCTCTCTGAAGCCGAAAAAGTGCTAGCAATATTATATATAAATAATTATTTATAAAATTCCGATGATTTTAAAGATTAATTTTCCTATTTTCACAAAACTAAAATAATTTTTAATAATTATTTATTTAATTATGAAAATTATTTATTTTCTGAAAATTAACTAAAAAAAGGCCACGAGAAATGAAAAGCGGAAACAAATCACGTGGAAATAATGGTCTGTGCACAAGAAACATCATTCAATTGATCTTTTTCCAAATATTCATAGTAAACATCAAAATTTAACCAAAATCATGCATGAAAACGTATGACAAATCCACGAAAATCACATATACATAATTCATAAATATGAAATTGAAACTATGCATGAATTCTAAATTAATTATCAAAAATTAATATAGAACAAACAAGATCAATGAAAAATCAATCAAAAATCATCGAATCATCACCATCATCACACGACATTCATATGAACAAAACATGATAAAAAAAAAACTCAACTAAATCATCACATGTTATTCTATCCAAAATCATCATCAAATTCAAATTCATGAAATATATACAATTTTAATCATGGAATCTAATTCAAATTCCTATGTTATACTACATGATTGAATGGAATTGTCTAGTTACCTGGAAATTCGATGCACTAAACTAGAACGGAAATGAGGAAGAACACGAATTCCCGAACACAAGAATACATGGCCCAAGTATTTGAACAACACGACCACCCTTAGAAACCTTCGAACAACCACGAGCACACTTGACCACTATGATCGAGCCAACACCTTGAACCAGCACCACGATCACGTGAAGACCACCACACGGACACACGAACACAATCCACCACCGCACCTCACACGAGCCACCACACACGGTCTCACGAATCACCACAAGCATCACCCACACGGCCCTCTACGAACACGAGCCACACGGTCACCCTTCGAAACCCACGAACACAAGTATTCAACCACGAACCAACCTGGAACCAAACCCAAATAAATGTTCTTGAACAAGGTTATTGAAGATTAATTGAGATTAAGTATCTTAAAGTTCAATGGGTGATGAATCTTTAAGATTTGGGTTTAAAAAGATGACAAACTTTGGATGGAGAATTTGTGGGTTTATGTGTTTGAACAACGGAGAGATGAAGGTTTGTGTTTGCTTATGAATATGCAAGTGAGGATGATCAAATGGAAAAAGATCCTAAGTTCACTAATACCACCTATATATAGGTTTTTAGTTGTGAACACAAAACAAGTGGAAAGGGGAAATGGGAGAGAGGGGGCCGATTAGGGGGCGCCAAAATGGGCCAAAAATGTGCAAGTTGCCCACTTGTACTTGATCATGCCTAATCATAATTAATTTTGGAGTTGGGCCAAAATTAAATAATTAGGATTTTAAAATACCCCCAAAAACTAATCTATGCATCAAATGACATGAAAATTAATACCCAAAAATTTGAAATATTACATTAGGAGGATAATTTTGTTGGAAAATTTAATTTCTAGGCGGGATTGATAACTTAAGGATGTGGATAAGTATGTAAGAAACTTGGAAGAAAATTTTGTTAAAAATTAGATGATCTTTGTGAAAAAAAAATTTGTACATAAGTACCATAATTTGGACAACTAGGATTCATTCACAAAATTTATCACAAAAAAATAAATATTAAAGTGCCAATATTAAGGCAAAAAAAGAAATTTCTTTAAAGGCAAATAAATTAGCTTAGTAATGCAAATATGTAACAAAAAAAATACTCCGTATAATAATTATAAATATAAGATAATTTATGAATTTCAATATTTTTTAAAAAAAATTCAGGCTTTTTTTAATATAAAAAAAATTGATGTAAAAAGATTTTTAGATCAATAAAAAAATCTAGACTAATCAACTGTCACCGCCTCATTTGCCCTATTATATTCGTGTACATGCCTCACAACTTGAACCAAAAAAAGAAAAAATTGTTTTGTTAAGTGTGGATTTTGGGTACAAGGACCAACAAAGTGAACAACAATGATCGACCTAATTCTTCAACAACCCTGCAACCCATCATCAACTTGGGATTGATTTTAAATTTTTTCCTTCAACATTCATCAATGATCAACAATGAACTATCTCAGGACAATGAATAAATTGTTTGGGCCTAACTTCCGAAGTTCATTGTTGTACATTTATTAAAACACAACTGCTAAACTATGACTATCCCACAATAGTGAATGGACAATTAATCATCCAATTCATCACTTGTCATTATATATAATACAATTTTTATTCTTTTGTTTTTTGTGTAATACCGTACCATTAATAGCACCAAGATGGCCAGAAATTCAGTAGGGTTTCTACCAAACACTATCTTATTCAAAACAAGATTAACACTATTTGAATACCTTGAAAATAATGTAAAGCAACACAGTACAATCTCACACTAGTAAAAAAAATCCTTTAATTTACCCAAATACATATATTTGCTCCATTAGCTAGCTTCAAGGTTTGTACAAATTTCTCTCGAGCAAACTGTTGAGAAATTAAATTTCAGATGTGTGGTTGGAAACATAGAATCACTGAAAATTCTAATGTGGTCTTATGAGTATGGAGTATTGCAATGAACGTTTGAGATTTAATAATTAAAAATAAATAAATAAATACAATCTAAGCCCTCCATTGTAGTTGTAATGCCCCATATTTTGGCAATGACGTTAGTGGAAATAACGTCGAGACGGATTACTACTCAACTAAATAAATGAACTAACCAGTACTCAAAACAAAAGGGGAGAATAAAGGAAAGGCTCCTATAGCTCACGAGCTCACACCCAGACCCCGCAACTACTCGCTGCCATCTGGTTCACCTGAAAAATGGGTCCACAATCAATAGGGAGTGACTAGATTGTTCCACCTAAGATGGAACTAATCAATTGCAGGACAGATTAAGCACAAACAAATTAACCAATTCATACATAGAACATCATCACATAGTTTACCTAACGAATCGCCCTGCAAGTTAGCAATACCAACCACATATATCAAATAAGCAATCAAGGACCTATAAATCCTAATATGATATCAAAGCACACATCTCGAGTCTAAGTCTGCACTTCAGGCCAGTCTATGCTCGTATGGTCAAGTCAACATGACCAAACTTTCCTAATACGCCAGGTCGGGCATTATATTACACCCTTCCCTTTACAACTACGATTAGTGTCAAATTGCATCGATACAACGATGCATTAGGACTTAACTGTCCAGAGACCCCTGTAGGTACAGTGGTTGCGACTTAACCCAAATCTTAGAGTCAACACTAAGGTTGGGCGCCCTACTCCACCTGGTACAAACCATACCTCAATGAACCATTGATCGGTTCATTTAGGACCTATTTTCTTAGCTTCTTTTAGCTTGTATTTTGAGCGTTTTCGTCTTTATTTTACGTATTTTAGGGTATTTTTGTTTAGTTTTGTATTTTCTTAGGTTTTGTGTGTTTTAGTGTTAGTTTTGCTCTTTTTGTTAATAATTTGGCCAAAATATGTTTGTTTGAGTTGTGTCGTGTGTTGTGCAGGTAATTTCGGGTTTTGTACGGGTCGTGAGGGGTCCCGAACGGATCCCGAGGAGCCGTAGATAGCACCGAGACATTTGGAAGCACCTAGGAAAGCAAGGGGGCCAAGAATGAAGCCACATGACCGTGCACGGTCGTGCAGATCTCAGAGGTTCAAAAAAAGGGTGCACGACCGTGCAGGCAAAGTCTACACGATCGTGCAGCCCCTCCTTCCCAAGCCACGATCGTGCAAAGTATAGCTGCACGATCGTGTAACTCACTCGTGCAGAGGTCAGAGTGACCCTTTTGGAGTGCACGATCGTGCAGGCAAACCTTGCACGATCGTGCAGCAAGACCTTCGTTTCGCCACGATCGTGCAAGGTTCAACTGCATGATCGTGCACGATACAGCTCGTGAAATCTGTTTTGGGCCGTGTACTTTGTGTAATTTTGAGTTTTTAGTTAAGGCTTAGGCTATGTTTTAGACACTAAGTTTTCAGATTTTGGATACAATTAGATTGTACTCTAGATACTCTCAAGTAGAAAAACACTCTCTCAAGAATTTTTAGTTTTTCCAATAATAAAAGTAGATTAGCATTTGTTCTTCAAATTCATTGTTCACCATTGATTTTCAAGACTCCATTGAATTCCAATCCAGGTTTTGTTTTTGTTTTCCATTGTTGATTAGATTGTAATTCTTTAATTCTTGTTGTCATTTTAGTTTTAATAGAATTAGTTTTAATTCATAGAATAGATTTAATTGAATTTATATAGTTTTGCTTTAATGGCTTCCATTAGTGAGTAGTTCTTTTTCTAGGAATTGGATGACTTGATGTTATTGATTTTGGGGGTTTATCATTGATTGGTTAGTGTTTGAATAATCTTGAATGCATTTTCTCTAGAATTCTTGAACCTTGCATGAAACCTTGGTGAAGTGCTCATGTTGAGTTTGGTGATTATTGATGTCTTTGATAATTGCTTTCAAGGCTTCCATGAGAATTTCTTAATTGCTAGAGATAGTAATTAGGAATGTGAATTGATAAAAGTATTTGATGAACTTGATTTTGGGTTTCGCTAATTTGGCTATTCGAGAGAGGTTAATTTAGCGTCTCCTAGAATTTCCTATTGCCTAATCGAGAAAGGGTATTGGGATTGAGTTCGTTAGTGCTTTTGACTATTCACTTTGCAATTAAGATAATCGAACATGAGTTAATTCAATGATTGTAATTCCTCCGATTGAAATAACATTAGGGAGTCTAATCCTTAGAGTTTTAGTCATTTGGTTATTCAATTCGTTTAGTTTTCGATTCAATTTCACTATTCTTTAACAAGATTAAAAGACCCTTGGATCATTTTTTATCACGACTAATTCCGCGGTAGTTCCTCGTGGATCGACCCTAACTCCACTAATACTACGTATTAGTTTGTTAGGTTTTTATAAATTGTATATTTGGGAGGCAACTAGGGCCACGACACCCTAGGAGCCGATCAAAATTTTGGCACCGTTGCCGGGGAACTCTTTTCGGTTTCGGTTGTGAACTTTTTATCCGAGTTATTGCTTTCGTTTGTTTTTGTTTTCTTTTCAATAATTGTGATTGTCAGTGCTAATCTCTTCTTTAGCTTTGGTTTTGTATGCACACGAGGTCCCAAAACTTGCCCTTATTTCCAGAAATCTCTGAGATTGAGCGGGTTTTTCATCATAATTGCCAAGTTCATACATCAAGTTCGGGTGAAGAAAGGGAAAGTGTGTTTGCAGAACCGGAGTTGGCAATGGCCGGGGGTGGTGTCAATGACAACACTCTTTTTACAGACTTCCGGAATCCCGGGGTCTATGAGCTCACCGGAGGTCTTCAACTTCCAACCACAACGTCCAATTTCACCATCCATCCTCAATACACAAGGATGGTGCAAGCGGACCAATTTTTCGGTAATTTGAATGAAGATCCAATAGCTCATCTTGATCGCTTCTTAGACTTTTGTTCTATGATCCAAACAAGTGAGGTTTCGCAAGACTACATCCGTATGCACCTGTTCTGGTAATCTTTGACCGGGAAGGCTAAGACATGGCTCAAGCACTTGAGGCCAAATTCATTGACAACATGGGGGGAAGTGGCTAAGGCTTTCCTAAAGAAATTCATCCCGGAAGATAAGACCGCGGATTTGAGAAGAAAGGTAATCAGTTTTGAGCAAGATCTCGATGAGTCATTGGGGGAAGCATGGGAAAGATTCAAAGAGCTCCAACGAGCTTGCCCACATCATGAACTTGCCAAACCTATGTTAATGCGGATATTCTATGATGCTCTTGATCCTATTTCCAAAGCTCAACTTGATGCGGGGGTGGGTGGCCAACTCAAGACCATTCCCCAAGCTCAACCCGAGGAGAAGGTTGAAGTGGCAATTCAAGACTATGCTTGGAGCACTCGAAGAAGGACGACATCACAAGCTCAAGCTCCTTCTCAAATAAAAAAGAGTGGGAAGTTTGAGCTAGATCCGGACACTTTGAAGGCTTTCATGGAGAATATCATCGATAAAAAAAACTTGGCAAGGGAGATATTTCATCCTCAAAGCAATCTCAACAAGTTTTTCACTATTCTTGTGAGATATGTGGGGGTACAAATCATGATGCTTCATATTGTGGGGGAGCCGACCCGGAGCATGTAGCGGCTATTGGTATGAGGTATGATGGCAACCAAGGGGGTCCTAGAGGCGTCCAAGGGTTTGGTAACCGGGGTTTCTCCAACAATCAAGGATATGGGCATCCAAGTTATGGGAATCGAGGCTATCAACATCAAAACTTCAACCAAGGGCAAGGGCAATGGGATTCTCAAGGCTTCAACCAAGGATTTAGGTAAGGCTTCAATCAAGGTTTCGGTCCAAGCTACAATCACAGATATGGAAATCAATTTAAAGGTCAACCGGGTAATCAATTTCATCAAGGGGGTCCACCTCAATAAGGCTTCAACAACAATCAATGGGGCTCTAACCAACAATAGGGAGGAGTTTCCGGTTCTAAGCAAGGGGGATCCACTAGTGACAAGTTCATTCCGCTCCATTTGAGACAACAACCATCAAGGCCTCCTTTCACCTGTAACGACCCAGATTTATCAGTATTTCTGTCACCGATTTATTTGTTGATTATGTGATTTTATGTATGGTCCAAAATTTATTTTGGACTATTTATTTTATTTTATGTGAATAATTTCGATTAAATTCGATTTATTTTATTTTTGGTTGATTATTATTTATTTTTTTAACGACCCGTAATTTAGCATCATTGTTTTCGGAGAAAACAACAATCACAGATCATTAACTTCTAAAACTTCAAGATTAGATTCATAAACTACAGCGGAAGCTCTATAACTTAATCATATTATTCATTAAAAACTGTTAATTAAACCCAAAATAATTATTATCCAAAGTCCTTTACTATTACAAAATAAAGATTAGACTACTAAAACCAAAAGAACATGATCAACACTAGTCATCAGGTCACTTCTAAACTGGCTAGCTCACAATCCCAGCCCATGCGAAACCAAAACTCAATCACCACCTGTACCTGAAAGAGAATGGGGGGGTTCACAGTTAGTGGTGAGTAATTAGATTGTTCTACTTAATCAGTAGAACACAATTAGAAACATAATAATCAGAATAGATCATCTGAATAGTCGAACAAGTCATCATGCAAAGAAATCAAAGGCAAACACATCAGATACGCAGCGGAACATACTTAGCATAACTAAACTATACCTTCCAACGGTCACCTCTCAACATCTCATAATCTGAAACAACTTATCTTTCATTATTCCATTCTATAACTTCTATCGGTCCAACTCCAACGTACGCCAATCGTACTCCATCGTTCCAATGGTCCAACTTCAACGTACGACTAATGTACTTCATCGTTCCATTGGTCTAACTTCAACATACGATTATTGCACTCCATTGTCCCGTCAATCTCTTTATTGGTCCAACTTCAACATACCACTGTTGCTCTCCATCGTTCCAATGGTTCAACTTCAACGTACAACAAATGTACTTCATCGTCCCATCGGTTCAACTTCAACATACAACAATAGCACTCCGTTGTTCCATCAACCATACCACACGACAATTACCCCTTCTTGCAACACTAATCAACTCATACTCTTAAATAAACCCAATATCAATCTTACAATTCAATAGAATAAACCCATAATCGTATCAACTATCAATCACCAACAGTTATTGCTTAAAACGTAATAAAAATCATATTTTTCCCACACACAACCATTGACAATCATCAAAGAACAACATAAAAATCATTCTTTAAATCAAATTAACATACACACCATGAATCAAACATATAACTTAACAATAAATCATAGAATCATAACATGAGCATATAATCATCATACAAGGACTAAAACAAGAACAAAACCAAATCTTTCATACATCATACTACACGGTTCATAGTAATAACAATAACAACAAGATCAAAATCAAGAAACCGACATATCATTCTTTAATCAAAGATTCAAATTAAGACTATCATCAAAGAACAATCACATATCAAGATTTCAACTTAAAGATAAAGAATTAAACATAAAAATCATATTTTTAAACCAAGAAACTATTCGACATTCATAAAGAGTACACGGCTTAATATCATACAACATTCAAGATCAATCAATAATTCAATACAACAATTCTACACTAGCAAGAATCATGAAACAAGTATAGGTTATTACTGAAACATGCAAATAATTATTCAAATCATCATAGAATCCCATATAAACCACTCGGCCATCCTCTAAATAAACAATTAATCAATTCAAAACCAAATCAACATGATTCTAAGCAATCCTACGTTGTTCTAAACTATTCCAAATCAAATTCTAAAGACTATGAAACTAATCTATCCTAAAGATTAGGTAAAAGCAATCCAATTACCTTTGAAAGGGGAAAGATTCGAACAAAGTGCCAAGACCACACGGTTCTTGAAGGTTCTTTAAGGTTTCTTTAATGTTCTTTGATCGATCTTTAAGGGTTGAAGCAAAAGGAAAGGGTTAGGAATAGTTTTATTGATTGATCTTTAAAGGAATATTATTAAAGAATTTGGTTGGTGTAGTTTCTTTCCTTGGTCGTGTAATATGGGAAGAAAATAGGGTTTTAGTTTCCTATAATTTAGTAGAAAAGGTAGGAAACAACAATAGGGTTTTTCTAGAATAGGTCAAAATAGATATAGCATTTAATAATATAGGGTGAAATAAATTAAAGAAATTAATTAACAAGAAAAGAATAGGATGGCCGAAAATATTGAAAGGAATAGGAGTTAAAAGTTCCTAAAATTTAGTAGAAAAGATAGGAGGCCAAAGATAAAAATAGGATTTTTATAATAAGTCAAAATAGATAAAGAATAGTAATATCAGTTTAACAAATTAAATGAAATAATTAAAAGGAAATTAATCAAGGGAGCTGTGTAACAATGAAGTGGAAAGGGTTGTTTCCTTCCTAAAATTTAGTAGGAAGTTTAGGAGAACAAAGATTAGACCTTTAGAAAGGGTCAAAATAAATATGATTTAATAAATTAGGTTGGAAATAAATTGAATTAAATTAGAAGAAAAGGGAACAAGGGGGGCGTGAGTCTCTATGAATAAAAAGGGGGTTTTTATTTTGTAGTTTTTATTTGCAGTTTAGTTTTTTTATTTGTAGTTTAGTTTTTATTTGTAGTTTGGAAAATAAATAAAATAAAAACAAAGGGGTGATGATCCCTAAAATCTAGTAGGAAGAATAGGTAAGCAAGGATTAGGGTTGTAGGCTTAGTACAAAATAGATAAAGGTTTAATAATAATATTGATCAAAACAAGAGAAACAATTTAATTTAAAGAAATGGCCAAGAGGGCCGTGAGATAAAGATAGGGAAAAGAAGAATTGGGCTCGGGTTTAACTTGACAGAATAAAAAGGTTCGAGCCAGGATTAAAATAATTGGACCGCTACAATAAAAGTATTAATTAATTAAATAATAATCAATTAAATAATCAATTAATTACATATTTAATTAATTAAGAAAAAATTTAAAATAACCCGAAATTTCAGGGTATTACAATTTTATTATTATTATTTAATTAATTAGAATTTTTATTATTTAATTTTCTAATTAGTTAATTAATATTTTTTGGGCCAAATGCGATTTAAGCATGATTAGTCACACATGAGTGCAATTAGCCCAATTATTTATCGAAAGCCCAATTTTGGCCCATTTGCAAGCCATAGCCGGCCCCCCCCTTTGTTATATGGCAAATTTGTCACTTGCCTCATGTTCACACCTTAGACCACTTCTATAAATAGAAGGGTTAGTAAGGCTTATGATTCATTTTGCCATCTTAAACACACTTGCTCACCAAATTAAAAAGCCAAACACTCTCCATTTGCCATCATCATCACACGCCATTTTTGGCATCAACAATCCCATTTGTTCATCTTCAATTCCAAACCCAAACTTAAAGATTCAACATTCATTGATCTTTAAGTAACTTTAAACACTATAATCTTAATAGTTTTCAATCAAGAATTCTTGTTCGGGTTTTGTTTTTGGGTCTTGTTCAAGTGGGTCGTGTGGAAGCCGTGTGCAAGTGGTGGTTCGTGTGGTGAACCGTGCAGCAAGGTCGTGTGCGAGTGGTGGTTCGTGTGGTGAACCGTGCAGCAGGGCCGTGTTCGTGGTGGCTGTGTTCGTGGTGGAGTAACGGTGGTGCACGGTGGTTCATGGTCTGGCCGTGTGGTAGTGCCGTGTTGTTTGTGCAGTGTTCGTGATTGTTTTGGGCCGTGTGAATACTTTTCCCAGCAGCAAGTTTTGTGTGTTATTTGCTTGATTCTTCATTAAGGTAACATGCTATCCAAATCTTAATAGGAATACTATGATTCATAGGGTAGAATAAGTGATTAGATTGAACCGGAATTGTTGTTTTGTACTCTATTTCATGCGTGAATTAGGGGCTGATTTGGGGGTGATATTTTTATGTTATTCTTGCCATGATTCAATGTATTCTTTGATGTTCTAATAATTCCATGTTGATGATGATCATGTTCAAGTTTCGTGAAATTTTGATGTTTAAAAGTTGATGAAAATATGTCATGTTATGCGTGAGTTTTGATGATATGCTTTTGGATGGTTTCTTGATTAGGTTCTTGAATCTTGACTGAGTTCTTTATGAGTTCTTTATGAGTCTTGATAGTTCTTTATGAGTTCTTGGTCGAGTCTTGGAAGTTAAAGAAAGTTAAAGATAATTAAAGAAAAGTTAAAGAAAGTTAAAGAATGGTATTTGAGGTTCTAAGATTGGATGATTTACATGTTATTCTTGAGTCAAGGCGTAAGATGCAACTTAAGAATTAACTAAGAATGTAAATTGAAGTTAAGATTAGCTTGATTTTGCTACTGGACGCCTAAGGCTTAGAGTAAGATTCTAATAATTGGGTTAAGACGTTGCCCCTATCCTATCCGCGGTATTGGGATAGTTGGTGGTCTTACTATGTTGTCTTCGGATATGGATTTCCCGTAAGATGGGTTTCATGGGGTTAGGAGTAAGATTCTCAATCCTGGCATAGTAGAAAGTTCGATCGCGTAAGATGCGTTCGTACGTGCATAGTCCGGTCTAGTATGTGAATGATTGCGCCAAAGTTTAAAGTATGTTAATTGTTGGTTAAAGTTAGTCGAGTCAGCATGATTACTTGATTGGATTCGTATGTTGTATGTTTGATTTTGTTGCTTGTTTTATACTATGTCCATGTGTATCCCCGTTAGGGTGGGACAGTTATGTTACTCGCCACTGACGGTGGACTGTTGTTTATTTTTCAGGTAATTCTGATGAAGAGGTTCTTGCTTAGCTTTGGGTTGGGCGAGTGCCGATGCTATTTAGTATTCGTTTTGTTGTTTTACGATTCTAGTATAGACTATAGTAGCGATATATGTAATTTTCTAACTCTGACATTTATTTGGAGTTAATATTGTTAGTAGTAGTAATAATGACATTTGGGTTTAGATATGTACAATCTTGTGGGTGTTGTACTTTCGGATTTAGTATATATACAATTTGAGGTTTGTTTTTTTAGTTTTTTAAGTATTTTAGTTTGTTAGAACTGACTATTCGACTCGTCGGTTTCTTCCGCGCCGGTTTAAGCGAGTCGGGTCGTCACATCACCAATTCTCAACCACCTCCTTCATCTCTTCAAGGCCAAAAGCAAGACTAAAATCAAGGAACGGATTCTAGTCTTCAATTGATCATGCAACAATTGCAAGCAATTCAAATGGAGCAAAAAGAAGAGAGGGCCCATCGGAAGATGTTGGAAACGCAAATTGCACAATTGGCCAAGGCAAAGGCTTCATCAACAAACACTTCTACGGTGGTGCCTATCACTTCTTCCTCCACCGATGTGAGACCCATTCTTAGAGTCGAGCTTCGTTCTGGCAAGGGCTATCAGGGTCCTAGCATAGAGGATGAAACACCACAAGAGTCAATTCCGGTCAACCAAGAGAGCCAAGAAGAGAATGAGGAAATAGTTCAAGGTAGTGATGCATCATTGAAAAACAAAGAGGTAATTGATCCTATGAAGAAATATGAGCCACCACCACCTTATCCTCATAGAATTGTGGAGCTGAAGCTAAATGACAAGTTTGCTCAATTTGTCAATTTGATGAAAGGTTTGCACATTAATGTGCCATTCTTGGAGGCCATGTCTCAAATGCCTACCTATGCTAAGTTCTTGAAGGATGTGCTTACGAACAAAAGAAAAGTTCCGGATGAGGTGACCCAATTACCTTATCAAGTGAGTGCCTATGTTGATAAAAAGCTTCCTCAAAAACAAAAGGATCCAGGGAGTTTTGTACCACCGATGAAGATTGGGGATTTGGAACCAATAGGAGCTCTAGCGGATTTGGGGGCTAGTGTTAGCCTTATGCCACTTTCGGTTGCTAAGAAGTTGAACTCTATGCTTGTTCCCATAAGGAAAATAATTCAATTGGCGGACCGCACTAATAGATGTCCTTGTGGAGAGCTTGAGGATGTTCCGATCCAAGTTGGGCACGTTTTTGTTCCTTGTGATTTTGTGGTAATGGAAATAGAAGAGGACCCAATAACTCCTCTTATTCTTGGAAGGGAAGCTCTCAAGACCATGGGAGCAATTATTAATTGTAAAAGCAACACGATCACTCTTGAGGTTGCTAATGAGAGGGTTACTTTTGAGCTTTCTCATTCTTTAAAAAATCCCATGGTTGAGAAGATTTGCTGGGTTAAGGTGATTGATGATCACTATGAGAGTCTAGGAAGGGTTACACTTCAACCCCGATACAAACTTCTTGAGGCGATCTGAGATTCCGGTGATGAGTTGAGATCGAAGGGGTCCAAGCGACTTGAAGCAAAGCTAGAGGAAGCACCAACGTGCTTGCCTCATGAAGAAATCTTCGAGATTTTAGAGGCGGAAAAAGTTAAAGAGGAGAGTTCCACGCCTCCTCTCAAGGTAGAACTAAAACCTTTACCCCCTTATCTCTTGAAAAACTTGATGACCTATCTCTTGAAAAACTTCTTGTGGTTTTGCGAAAATATCAAAAGGTCATAGGGTATAGCATTGACGATATAAAGGGTATAAGCCCCACTTTGGTAATGCATAGAATTGCCGTTGATGATGAGGATGCCTCCTCAATTGAATGTCAAAGAAAATTGAATCCTACCTTGAAAGAGGTAGTAAAAAAAGAAATCATGAAATTACGTGAAGCCGGGATCATCTACTCAGTTCCTAATAGCAAGTGGGTGAGTCTGGTTCATGTAGTTCCCAAGAAGGGAGGCATTACCATCATTAAGGGAGAGGATGGAAAAGAAATTTCAACTAGGACCGTTACGGGTTGGTGATTGTGCATTGATTATAGAAAACTTAACAAGGCAACCCGTAAAGATCATTTTCCCCTCCCCTTCACTGATGAAATGTTGGAAAGGTTGGTTGGTCATTCACACTTTTGTTTTCTTGACGGGTATTCGGGGTTCTTTCAAATCCCAATTCATCCGGATGATCAAGCGAAAACAACATTTACATGCCCTTTTGGAACATTTGCTTATCGAAGGATGCCTTTCGGTTTGTGTAATGCTCCAAGCACTTTTCAAAGGTGCATGACGACCATCTTTTCCGACATGCTTGAGAAAGAAATAGAAGTTTTATGGATGACTTTAGTGTGGGAGGTTCGTCTTTTGACATTTGCCTCGAAAATCTCGAGAAAGTACTAAGGCGATGTCAAGAAACGAACCTCATTTTGAATTGGGAAAAATGCCATTTTATGGTTGAGGATGGGATCTTCCTTGGCCATAAAGTGTCATCTAAAGGGTTTGAAGTGGACCTGGGAAAGGTTGCCGCGATTGAGAAACTTCCTCCACCATCTTCGGTGACGGGGATAAAATCTTTCCTTGGACATGTCGGTTTCTATCGGCGGTTTATAAATTTTTTTTCTCAAATCGCTAAACCATTGACGAATCCACTTCAAAAAGAAGTTGAAAATTTAATTTTGATGACTCTTGCTTGCAATCATTTAATGCCCTAAAGAGCGCACTTGTAAGCGCTCCGGTTGTGCAAGCTCCGGATTGGAGCTTGCCATTTGAACTAATGTGTGACTCAAGTGACTATGCAGTTGGAGAAATTCTTGGACGAAAAAGGGAAGGGCGACATGTGGTAATAGCATATGCAAGCAAAACATTAAATGAAGCCCAAAGAAACTACACCACTACGGAAAAAGAGATGCTTGTCGTAGTGTACGCAATAGAAAAATTTCGCTCCTATTTGATGTGCAACAAAGCGGTTGTCTTCACCGATCACATGGCGGTGAGGTATTTGATGACAAAAAAGGACACGAAACCTAGGCTTATAAGGTGGGTATTATTATTGCAAGAATTTGACCTAGAGCTTAGGGATAAGAAAGGTTGTGACAACTTGGTTGCCGACCATCTATCTCGGTTGCCAAGTGATCATATCAATGAAGTTGAGGGTGGCCTTCCATTCATAGATGAGTGCCATGGAGAAACTTTGATGGCTATAGCGACCCATTCCATCCCTTGGTTCGCGGACATAGCTAATTATTTGGCTAGCGGTGAAATACCGTATGGGTACTCGTCTAAAGAGAAGAAAAGATTTTTCAAGATGGTTAGGCATTATTTTTGGGATGACCCCTATTTGTTTAAGAAATGTGTCGATGGTTTATTCCGGAGATGTATAGGGGAACGTGAGGTCTGTGAAATTTTTGAGAAATGTCATACCCATGTGTGCGGGGGTCACAGTGGACCTAGGAAGACTATTGCACGCATCCTCCAAGCCGGATTTTGGTGGCCAACCATGAACAAGGAAATATCAAATTTGGTAAGAGGTTGTGATAGATGATATGCCAAAGGAGTGGAGGAATTTCTAAAAGAAATGAGATGCCTCAACAAGGGATTCTAGAGGTGGAGCCTTTTGATGTTTGGGGAGTCAATTCTGTTGGGCCATTTGTGAATTCCAATGGCAATCCATATCTACTTGTAGCGGTCGACTACGTCACTAAGTGGATAGAGGCAATCCCATCACCTACAAATGACCACAAAGTTGTGGTTAAACTCTTGAAAAAGGTGATTTTTCCGCGATTTGGGGCTCCAAGGGTGCTAATAAGTGATGGTGGCTCTCATTTCGCCAAGAAACAATTCGAGAAATTGCTAATCAAATATGGAGTTCACCACAAAGTAGGTCTACCATACCATCCTCAATCACAAGGTCAAGTAGAAATTTCGAACCGGGAAGTCAAGAACATTCTTACCCGAGTAGTCAACAAAAATGGGAAGGATTGGTCACTCAAGCTAGATGACACTTTATAGGCTCTTCGGACAGCTTACAAAACTCCTATTGGTATTTTGGTAGTTATTTTCTTAGTTTTTATTAGTTTATTTTCTTATTTTATTTAGCTTTTGTTAGCATTTTTAGTCTTTTTAGTTTAGTTTCGCTTTTGTAGTCCCCTTCCCCTTTTTCTATGTGATTTCCTCTATTTTTCTTTGTTTCTGCGTTTTCTTCCCTTTTTGCAGGTCCCGAGTCAATTTCGGAACCCGAGGAAGCGAGCCGGGAACCTCGAGGAAAACACAATTCCTCTATGCCATTGTTGAGGCTAAAAAGGCCTCAGCGGGCGCTGGAAACCCTTCAGCGCCCGCTGAGATGTACATTGCTTGAGGCAGTAGGGGCTTTAGAAGGCCTCAGCGCCCGCTGGGAATTCCTCAGCGCCCGCTGAGATGTATTATGGTTCGAGGCAATTTTTGACTGAAAAGAGGCAGTAGCATTTGATGGCGCTTCAGCGCCCGCTGATGGCCCCTTCAGCGCCCGCTGATCATGAAGCTTCAGGGCACTTTTGATCACAAAGGAGAAGACAGCGGCCGCTGACCCCAACTCAGCGCCCGCTGTCCCCCTCCCCTGTTTTGAGGCAGTAGCTTCCCAAGAAGCTTGCAGCGGCCGCTGACCTAAACTCAGCGCCCGCTGACTTTAGTCTGCAGACCCTGAAGACCTATGAAAGTAGGGGTCAGCGGGCGCTGACCATTTTTCAGCGCCACTGACGCGCTGCTTTTCGTTTTGTTTAGTGTTTTTCAGCTGTTTCGCTCGACATTTTTGGGGGGTTATATATATACCCCCCTCTTCCCATTTCGTTTTTCAGCTGATGTTAGAGGCTCTTAGTTAGGGTTAGGTTTTATTTTAAGTTTTCTTCTTTAATTCTTCTTGTAATTTACATTTTGTTCTTAATTTATGCAAGTAGTATAACTCTTGTTCTTCTTCTCCTTCTTGTTCTCCATTTCAAGGTAATTTCATAGCTTTCTTTACTTGTTTTCTTACTTGTTTTATGTACTTATTTTGTTATTTCTTATAGTTTTAGTTTGTTATTGTTGTTTAATTAGTTAGTTTTATTGTTATTTTCATGTTTATTTAATTGTTTAATTTGATTTCATTGTTGTTTAGTTTCTAGTTTTCTAGGGTTTAGTTGTTGTTTTTGTTGTTTTTAGCCTTAAGTTTAATTTATGTATTTAATTATGCTTTTAGTTATGTTTTATTTATTTATGTTTGAGTAGTTAATTTCTAGGGTTTGGGGTGAAACTTCTCAAATCCCCCATGATTGTGGTTTAGTTGTTCTTGGCTTTGGTTGTGATAGTGTCGGTACCTTAGGATTCGGTTATGTTGAGTCTTGTGTGTAGCTAGCCTAGGATTCATTGAAGAATCCCCACCAAAGGACTGAAAGGTGAACGTGGGTGATGACTTCCTTTGCCCGATTGATGGAAGCACCACGAAAGTTGGGCCTTTGATCAAGGGAAAGTTACCGTTCTTCGTGATTTTGTGCTTAGGATTTGTTAGATGTGTCGCTGCACGAAAGTGAGTTGTATACGTCTCTCCGGTCATCATACTAGCTTGAAAGAGTGGTACGATCATAGAACGACCTCCCCTTATCCACGACCTAAGTCTAAGTTCGATTGATTCATAATCCATGGTGGTATGAGTTGTGGATCTCTTACCCTAGTCCCTTTTATTCTTGTTTCCTTAGTGTAGCTTTAGTTAGTTCTCTCCGCCTCTCGCGACCATCACCCGACCTAGCTTGTTCGACGCTCATGCCTAGATTAGTGCAACGTACCTTCCCCGTGTTCGACACCCCCACTCATACTACGACGGGGGTTTTTATTTGGTAAGAAATCCCTTCCATCAAATTGGCGCCGTTGCTGGGGAAGGCAATGCCATTAGTTTAGGTTGAGTAGAATGGTTCTAGGTCTTTCTTTTTCTTTATTTTTGTGAATATTTGGGCCTTATGGCCACTCCTTTGATCGATCCCCAATATGAGCATGAATTGTTTTGGGTGTATTATGACAGGATCGGAAGCTCTCTTCCGCCTAATCATAATCTTGGTAAGTGGGATATGTGCAATATGTTGTATGAGGGTTTGAACTATGAGACGAGAAATTGGATAGAATACCTATCTCATGGCGATTTCTTAGCTCTCGACTTGGATAGAGCTTGGCTCTTATTCGAGTATCTCGCTAAGGACACCTATGAATGGGATATAACTAGCCAAGGAATACATGATTATAGTCATGAGTTGAGTGCACTTGAGGAATATGGTTTTAATCAACTATCACCTCATGCCACTACCTTTGATTTTTCTCATCATTTTTTACATGAGTCGAGTTCGCTTAATCATGTTCTTGATGAGTATTTACAAGGTCTTGGCATGAACATAGTTGATTCACCTCATATTCCCCTAGGTGAGCCCTTCGATGATGACCTTAGTCATGAATTCGATCCCTCACCCCTCATAGTCGAGCACACCATCCCGACTCGCGTAGACGATGACATTTATTGGCAATGTTGTGATGAGAATCATGACATTTTCATACCGTCATGTGATGTTGTAGAGGATGAGGCCCTTATAGCAGAGTCGAGTGAAACCGACGAGGTAATTAATGTGGAGGATGTGGTTATACCACATTCTCTTATTCCCTTTGTAGGAGGATTTAACCTCGTATACTCACATCCCACTCCACCCCCATCCGTGCTCATATCACCTCCATCCGAGGGCATCATCTCTTGTCTTGACTCCCATGTTTCTCTTCCAGAAACCAAGGCAAGTGAGGTGTATGGAGGTGTTCCCCCTACTTTATTTGATTTTTCTTTTTGTAGTTTTTATTTTAATTTACCTCCCTGTGGGCACTCACTCCCACATAAGCATAGGATCCCAGTTTTTAAACCGTTTTCTTTGCTTAATTTATCTATAGCTTATGTGGTTTTTAGTGAGTTGAGTGCCAGTGTGTTTGACAAGCTCTTGCGAGCTTTGCGGGGCTATTTACTGAGCCCCGGGTGGTTGTTCCCGCTGGATGACTTTGACATAGTTTTTCTTCTATGTCTTAGTCCCTGTGTCCAGCTCCTTTGTCAAGCTTAAGACGTTAAAACAAGCGCTTCTCGGGAGGCAACCCGAGTCTTTTTCTTTTTCCTTTTTCTTTTATTTGTAATTATTTTATTTTTTGGAGTTTGGTTTCTTTTCTTTCCTTTTTGCAGGTTAAATGAATAAGCAACTCTCATGGACATATATGGTACTAAAGCGCAAAACGGAGGTTGTATGCTTACTTTATAGCCTGTTTTGGTGAGATCATTCCAAATTCCCTTTCTTTTATTTTTCTTGTGTGCTTAGTTGTAGGATTAGTTTTAGGAGGAGATGATTGTTCGAGGATGTTTGGCTTTCAATTTTTGGCTTTTAAGCCCTTGAGGACATTTGGATATCGATGGCGTTGGGCCTCGATTTATTTATTTGTTTGATGCTTGGTTGCTTGATTGAGAGTCATTCATGCTTGATTTTATTTTCCTTCCTTTTTTGTGTGTTTTTATTTCTATTTTTCCTTTTTCATCTTCTTTTTCTTTTATTTTCTTTTCAAGGCAAAGTGTGTTTTTGTTTTGTTTGTAGTTTGGACTTGGTTCTTAATTTCTTGGACTTTGAATGCATTCCTTTCTAAGTGTTAGTGGTCCACATGGTTTGAGATGTTGGGGTTGATTTTCAAATACTACATGCTAGGTTTCAGAACTTTGGAGTTCATGAAACCTAATGTCTTGGCTTGTGGTACGATTGGCAAAGCTTTGCTAGCTAGTTGAAGCCCTTGAGGTAGTATTTGCAATTCACTACCCTTCATATGTGAGAAAATTGTCAAATCTTTCTAGCCTTCATCATTTTGTTTGAGTGGCAATAGGATCCTTGTCATAGTATAACTTGATCAAGAACTTGATTCATGACTTTCCGAGACTGTGACCGAGCTACTCTAGGGGAGGACAGAGGCATTCATTTCATAGTTATTTTCCTTTTTCCTTTTGCATTTTCCTTTTTTTTTATCATCTTGCTTCTTTTCAATTTCTTAGGTTCTTGCTTCCCATTCACCATTTGGAACCCCTTGAACTTGGCCTTTTCTTTCATCTAAGCCACATTACCAGCCTTGCATCCCCTTTGTTTTGTTTTATACCTTTTAGGTGTAGTGAAGCAATTGGAGATTTTCGGTTTGTTTTTATTTTGTATTGAAAACTTGTGGAAGTAAGGAGTTCGCCAAGCGAAAGTGTGTCGATTTGTTTGAATTGCAGCAAAAGCCGGCCTAAGTTGGAAAAGGCAAGGTCATCAAAAAAAAAAAAAAAAAAACATATATATAAAAAAAAGTAATTATTCCTTCCCTTTCACAATGAGGACATTGTGCCATTCAAGCTTGGGGGGAGGAGTAGTTGAAGAAAAAAAAAATTTGTTGTATATATATTTTTTTTTTTCATTTAGTTTTTTGAATAAGCTTGGGGGTTTTTAGTGTATGTGTGCAAATTTGAGGAGTTCGTTTGCTATTTAATGCTCATTTGCACTTATTGCTTCAATATTTAGGTTTGAGCACCACAAGCCAAATTGATTCCTACCCTATCCTCAGCCTTACATTACAACCCTAAAGCCCTCTCGATCCTAGATAGTTGAGTCCTTTTCGGTTGAGGAAGTCA
The DNA here is from genome assembly GCA_951394345.1 of Salicornia ramosissima. Classification (NCBI taxonomy): domain Eukaryota; kingdom Viridiplantae; phylum Streptophyta; class Magnoliopsida; order Caryophyllales; family Amaranthaceae; genus Salicornia; species Salicornia ramosissima. The sequence goes on along the minus strand of OX596234.1, from coordinate 15,064,871 downwards.
TATTTCAAGCATATTTAGCGGTTTTCTATGATGAGATGTCGGGTAGCCCAAATTGTTTCTCCTTTTTGTTTTTCCGACTCCTTCGTGGAGTTATGAGAAGCTACCTTTATGGGTGGAGACGACACTAGCTTACCATGTGGATGCTTGGTTGTTGAGCGAAAGGGGAATGTTCCTCTCTAGTTCTCCAATCTAGCATGTTTTATTTGATTATCCACCCTTGACATCTTTGAGCATGTTTTCCGTTAGTGCTTAGAAAGGTTCGCATTCATCGATCCTCGGTCCCTTAACAAGTCCAACTAGTTGCTTCTGCTTTTGTTTTGTTTTCTTTTCTTTTCATTTTCCTTTCTTTTTGTTTTTCTTTTCTTTTGTTTCCTTCGAACCTTTGCCTTGGTTTGTTTTTGATAGAGTTATGGGTTAAACTCTTTGGAAACCCCTACGAGAACACACTCGTCCTCCTTGGCAACTTTGAGGTTTAAATGGCTTGTTGTTTTTGCTAAAAACAACCGTGATTCCTACGAAAGTGAGTTAGTGTGAATTATTAGTGTTTTGTTTTTCCCGTCTAGTACTACCTCTTATCAAGCTCTTCCATCACTTCTAGCCTAAGTTTTGCTCGGGACGAGCAAAAGCTAAGCTTGGGGGAGTTTGATAAGTGGTATTTTGGTAGTTATTTTCTTAGTTTTTATTAGTTTATTTTCTTATTTTATTTAGCTTTTGTTAGCATTTTTAGTCTTTTTAGTTTAGTTTCGCTTTTGTACTCCCCTTCCCCTTTTTCTATGTGATTTCCTCTATTTTTCTTTGTTTCTGCGTTTTCTTCCCTTTTTGCAGGTCCCGAGTCAATTTTGGAACCCGAGGAAGCGAGCCGGGAACCTCGAGGAAAACACAATTCCTCTATGCCATTGTTGAGGCTAAAAAGGCCTCAGCGGGCGCTGGAAACCCCTCAGCGCCCGCTGAGATGTACATTGCTTGAGGCAGTAGGGGCTTTAGAAGGCCTCAGCGCCCGCTGGGAATTCCTCAGCGCCCGCTGAGATGTATTATGGTTCGAGGCAATTTTTGACTGAAAAGAGGCAGTAGCATTTGATGGCGCTTCAGCGCCCGCTGATGGCCCCTTCAGCGCCCGCTGATCATGAAGCTTCAGGGTACTTTTGATCATAAAGGAGAAGACAGCGGCCGCTGACCCCAACTCAGCGCCCGCTGTCCCCCTCCCCTGTTTTGAGGCAGTAGCTTCCCAAGAAGCTTGCAGCGGCCGCTGACCTAAACTCAGCGCCCGCTGACTTTAGTCTGCAGACCCTGAAGACCTATGAAAGTAGGGGTCAGCGGGCGCTGACCATTTTTCAGCGCCCGCTGACGCGCTGCTTTTCGTTTTGTTTAGTGTTTTTCAGCTGTTTTGCTCGACATTTTTGGGGGGTTATATATATACCCCCCTCTTCCCATTTCGTTTTTCAGCTGAGGTTAGAGGCTCTTAGTTAGGGTTAGGTTTTATTTTAAGTTTTCTTCTTTAATTCTTCTTGTAATTTACATTTTGTTCTTAATTTATGCAAGTAGTATAGCTCTTGTTCTTCTTCTCCTTCTTGTTCTCCATTTCAAGGTAATTTCATAGCTTTCTTTACTTGTTTTCTTACTTGTTTTATGTACTTATTTTGTTATTTCTTATAGTTTTAGTTTGTTATTGTTGTTTAATTAGTTAGTTTTATTGTTATTTTCATGTTTGTTTAATTGTTTAATTTGATTTCATTGTTGTTTAGTTTCTAGTTTTCTAGGGTTTAGTTGTTGTTTTTGTTGTTTTTAGCCTTAAGTTTAATTTATGTATTTAATTATTCTTTTAGTTATGTTTTATTTATTTATGTTTGAGTAGTTAATTTCTAGGGTTTGGGGTGAAACTTCTCAAATCCCCTATGATTGTGGTTTAGTTGTTCTTGGCTTTGGTTGTGATAGTGTCGGTACCTTAGGATTCGGTTATGTTGAGTCTTGTGTGTAGCTAGCATAGGATTCATTGAAGAATCCCCACCAAAGGACCGAAAGGTGAACGTGGGTGATGACTTCCTTTGCCCGATTGATGGAAGCACCACGATAGTTGGGCCTTCGATCAAGGGAAAGTTACCGGTCTTCGTGATTTTGTGCTTAGGACTTGTTAGATGTGTCGCTGCACGAAAGTGAGTTGTATACGTCTCTCCGGTCATCGTACTAGCTTGAAAGAGTGGTACGATCATAGAACGACCTCCCCTTATCCACGACCTAAGTCTAAGTTCGATTGATTCATAATCCATGGTGGTATGAGTTGTGGATCTCTTACCCTAGTCCCTTTTATTCTTGTTTCCTTAGTGTAGCTTTAGTTAGTTCTCTCCGCCTCTCGCGACCATCACCCGACCTAGCTTATTCGACGCTCATGCCTAGATTAGTGCAACGTACCTTCCCCGTGTTCGACACCCCCACTCATACTACGACGGGGGTTTTTATTTGGTAAGAAATCCCTTCCATCAGAACCACCCCGTTTCGGTTGGTTTATGGCAAGGCGTGCCATTTACCGGTAGAGCTTGAGCATAGAGCTTGGTGGGCATTACAAGAGCTTAACATGGACTTAACCAAGTCGGGTGAGAAGAGGTTGTTGCGGTTGAATGAGCTCGATGAGCTCCGGTTTGATGCCTATGAAAATATGAAGCTATACAAGGAGCAAATGAAGAAGAGGCATGACCGGATGATTCTTTCCCAGGATTTCAAAATTGGAGATAAGGTACTTCTTTTTAATTCGAGACTCAAGTTATTTCTCGGGAAATTGAAGTCGAAATGGTCGGGACCTTTTGAGATTGTGTCCACCCGGCCATATGGCTCATACGAGATTAGAGGTTCGGATTCTATATTTTGGTGTAATGGGCAAAGATTGAAGCTATACATCGATAATAATGACCCGAAGTTCATTGGGAGGTTGATTCTCGAGTCGACCTCGGTTTTGGACACATGAGCTCAATTGATTTAAGTCGAGCTAGCGACTACAAAAATAGCAATCCTTGTACATATTTTTGTTTTGGCTTAAAAATTCAAAAAATCAAAAAAAAAAATTAAAAAATCAAAAACAAAAAAAACAAATTAAAAAGTAAAAAAAAAAAAGTGGAAATGAATGAAGTATGAACTACACGACCGTGCAGGCTAACTCTTCACGGTCGTGCAGAGGTCAATGACCAAATTTTTGGACTACACGATCGTGCAGGCAAAGTCTGCACGGTCGTGCAGAAAATTGCAGATAAGTGCAAAAAGAAATGCACGATCGTGCAGGTTAAGCTGCACGATCGTGCAGAGATCAGAGAGGTCTTATTTTGGCTACACGACCGTGCAGGCAAACTCTGCACGATCGTGTAGTTTTTGGGTAAGGTGAGTCATTAAGTTGCACGACCGTGCAGCTTATAATTGCACAATCGTGCAGCACGGTTTTAATTTTTTTGAATTTTTTTTTTACTTTTCTGATTTTAACCCCTACGCCATTTGCATTCTCTCTCTCTCCTCACTTTTCACTTTGCACGAGTATACCACCATAGCAGAGCAGAGCACCAGTTCTCCATCTCTTTCTTCTTCCTCCTTCAATTTCTCCTTCAATCTCACTCATTTTCCTTCCATTTTTGCTCCTTTTTTTTTCTTTTTCTCTTCTTTTTCGAGTTATAGTCTCCATTATCACTCTTTGAAGGTATTTTCTCCAACCTCCATTTTTAGGGTTTTATTTAAGCTTTTGTTTTTCTTTGATTTTAAGCTTATATTTGTGTTTTTAGAGTAGATTTAGTAGTTTATTGCTTTAATTTATGTTTTTCGTTTGTTTTTGTTCGTTTTGCTTGTTTAGGGTTTTCGTTTATGTGTTGTTTTTGTTTCGTTTTTTGTTGATTTTGGGTGATTTTTGTTGTTTTTGTTTCAATTTTTGGTGTTTTTGGGGTTGTTTTGTTTCTGTTTTTTCTTCCCTGTGTTTTCTTCCCTGTGTTCATTGTTTTGGAGGTTCCTGTGTTCTTGTTTTGTTTTTTTTAATTTTATTTTTTTCGTTTTATATATATATATATATATATATATATAAATAAATAAATATGTATTTATTCCCTCTAATTCATGCTTAGTTTAGGATTAAATTAAATTTTCTTTGTTTTTATGCTTGTTTTTTTTTTATTTATTTAATAAAGAAATGAATTAGGGTGTTTGATGTATTTTTATTTAATTTGCTTGGTTAATTTATTTTAATGTTCAATTATGCTCCTATATTCGTTAATGTAACCCTTAAAATAGTTTGATTCATCCCTTGTTTCATATGCCATTATTGGTGCAATTTCAACCCAGTTGGGTTTATTTTGTAAATGGTGTGAATCATTCTATTTTAGAGTTTATATGTTTGTGAACTATAATTGAGCATAATTTAAATTTATTTTTGCTTTAGTTAATTAATTAATTTTATTAAGTTATTTTGGGATTAATGGATTCTCTTCATTGGGTGGTTTTTGTGTTGTTTGTTATTTGAATCTTATCATTGCTTGTTCGTTTTGTAGTTATGACAGGAAAATGAAAAAGGAAGGATAAGGAGGTGGCCTCGACTTCTGGGGGCGCCTCTGAACCTCCCTCCAACCCCTTGGGGATCGTGTTCACAAAGGAGCAGCATCTGGCAAATTACCAGAAGCTAGCGGAAAGGAAGCTGCGGCCCACCCTGTTCAATGATTGGGTCGCAGTTGATCTTCTGGGCATCCGTGAGGAAGTCCAGACAACTGGTCGCACTTTAGGATGGGAGGAGTACCTCCTAAAGTGCGAGAACACATACAAGCATCCGACGTTGGAGTTTCTCTCCACGTTGGAATATTAGATCAACCCGGGAGTTCAGCGAGGCCCTCCTGGCCGGCCTCGCATTCAGGTAAGATTCCAGTTATTTAATAAACAGCATTCCATTTCTTTAGAAGAACTTAATAAGATATTTTCGTGGCCTACGGACGGTGTCCTAGGGCCATTTGAATTTACTCCTATTGAGGGCAATCCTCAACCCTTTTGGGAGTCCATCACGGGTTGTAATAATAGGTATAGTGGGCGTGACTGTAAGGCTTCACAAATCATTCAGATTGTGTTGCGTTACATTCATCGCGTCACTTCTTTTACATTATTTTTAAAACCGAGTCGGGTCAACTTCCCAAAGTTGACCTTTTATTTTTAAGACATGCCTTGAACCAAAATGACCCCATAGCTAATTGCGGGGCCTATCTTCTCGATCGCCTAATATCGATTCGAGATAGGCCTCCTACTGCCATTACATGTGGTGGGATGATTACCATAATAGCCCGTTATCTAGGGTATGGTAATCGGCTCACTAATGATAAGGCTGTTTTGGTAAGAAGCGCTAATAAGTTATCCATGCCCATTTTGAGGGACATGGGTTTTTTTTATTTTTGATAACCCCCCCACCCCCCCCCCCCATTCTCGCTTTTGGTTCTTTGGGAGGCTAGTAGAGTTAAGTGGATGAATTTGCCATCCGAGACTAGTCGGATGACTCATCCACACTTCTTAGCTCCCCCAAGAACCATCTTTGAGGATAGGGATGATGGGGGAGTTTTTATTAATAATAATAATTTAAATAATGTAAATAATTTAAATTTCAATAATGTCGATGCCAATGAATCCCAGCCTCAACGTGAAGACGTTGACATGGGGGATGTAGAGGGGTCTCGTCCCCCTCTAACCGACACCAAGTTGATCTTAGATCAACTTGCTGAGATGCGTTTGTCTCAGGAAGGTTTTCACAATTCGACCCGGGAAAGTATTCAGGGGTTGAGGCGTGATTTGGATCATGTAGCAAGGGTGAGTTGGCGTAACCATTTGGTTAACGTCAACCAATCTTTGACACCGCCTTTTCCAAATCACCCCGACTATCCTCCTGCATATAACTATGCCCCGGGTCCATTCTAGGAGCCTCCAGCATATCATATGTATCCCTATGGTTTCCCTTATTTCCCTCCTAAGGATGATGGAGGGGGGCCATCAGGGACATAGTTGGCTCACGTTCCTAGCCAAACGCATTTCTTTCTTTCTTTATTTATTTATTTATTTTCTTTTAAATTATTTTAAATAAAAGTTTTCGGTTTGTTTTAAATTAAGTTTTTGGTTCATTTATTTTTATTTCTATATTATTTTTTTTTCTTTTGTCGGTTTGTTTTATTAATATTTTTCTCGGAGCTGTTTTCGCTTGGAGCTTACGTGGTATTTGGGCCTCCTTGGATTCCGGTGAGATCTCTCCACTTCTATTTATTTCTTTGTTTGCATAGTTTAGGTTTAGTTTTAGGGGGAGTTGATAATCGAGGATGTTTGGCTTTTAATTTTCGGCTTTCAAGCCCATTTGAGGATTACTGGTTATCGATGGCGTTGGGCCTCGATTTATTTTTGATTGGTTGCTTGATTGTTGTTTATGTGTTGAGCATGCTTGATTAGTGATCCCTTTTTATTTTTATTGCGTGTTTATTTAATTTTAAGTTTTTCTTTTCTTTCTTTGTTTCCTTTTCATTTATTTTTCCTTTCTTTTTCTTTTTCTTTTCTTATTTTTTTTTTTACTTTTCTTTTTCTCAATTAGCCGACTTTGAGTGTAGTTTGTGCATATTTGAACCTTTGTTTTCTTTTTCTTGTGAATAAGGCATGCTTAGGAGCTTTTCTTTTGACCTTTTAGGAGTTGGCGAGGTTTTGAAAACTTGTACAAACTTTTGTGTTCTAGGTTAGAGGTATTGGTAAGATTGGTTCAACCTTTGGGGAATTTGAAGCCTACTAGGAGTATTTGCACCTTGTTGGGGATTTTAGGTAGCCTTCTCCGTGCATTGCTAGTTTTGGGCGCTGATTTCCTCTACCTTTGAGCCTTGATCAAGAGTTTGTCTAGGATTCCCAAGTTTCAAGTGACCGAGCCACCCTTGGGGACGACGAAGGCATTCATTTCTTAGTTAATTTCATTCTTCTCCCTTTTCATTCACTTTTTCTTTTCCTTTTTTCCACATTTTGTGATTAGGCTTTTTCTTTGCCAAATTAACGTTTGTTTTTCAGTTTTTCTATTCACCTTTGGAGCCCTTTTGAGCTTGAGCCTTTCTTTCTTTGAGCCACGTTACAAACCATTTCCTTTACTTTTATTTCACCCTTATAGGTAAGTGAAGTTAGGGATCTTGGTGTTGTTTAGCATGGTTATGAGCTTTGGAATTGTAATATCTAAGCATCTTTAGTTCTCGTATTGTGAATTTTCATGAGAAATAAAAGCCGACCAAGTGTGAAAAAGGCGACATCTTCATTAAGTTCAAAAAAAAAAAGAAAAAGAAAAAGAAAAAAAGAAGCATTTCAATACTAGGAGAAAAAATGAATTTAATCATTAGAAATTCCAAAAAAAAAAAATCAAAAATCAAAATTTTCAAAAATTTCCTCCTTCCATTTCTCACAATGAGGACATTGTGTCCTTCAAGCTTGGGGGGAGGAATTCAAAAAATTCATTTTTATGTTTTTTTTTTGTTTTTTTTTTTTGGTAAGTGTAAGATATAAACCAAAGAAATAGGATCAAATACATCCTAGGGAGTAGTGGCAAAGGCCACCCCCAAAAAGATTAAACCAAGCTCAAGTAAGATAATCCCTTAATTGAGCCAAGAATAACTAACCCTCTAATCCCAAAAAGGAAACAGCTCTACCAGCACCTAAATTATGCATCAAAAACCTGACTCAACATCAGTTATATTAAGATATCATTAAGGCCCTAATATTATCCCCACCCTACAAGTTACATTATATAGGATTTGTCTAGACAAAGCACTAGGTGGTTTACAAACATTGGTAAAAACCTTACTATTTCTTTCTAACCAAATAGAATACACAGTTTCAGCTAGACTCATAAGAAAGCTTTGTTGTTGTGGCCTCTTTGACCTACTGCATCTGTTGCCATATCTTGCTGCATCTTCCAAACTTGGTGCACATTTGGTATGGATGCCTTGCATAACTCTCTGCCACACTTCCTTGTTATAGGTACACTGAAAGAACAAGTGGCTAATTGATTCATCTTGCCCATTACACAGAGGACATTGAGGGGAAATGTTGAGCTTCCAACTGATTAGCCTATCATTGGTTGGTAATCTGTTTTGGATTGCTAACCACAGAATAAAAAAACTTTTGGGCATAGCTCTATTCTGACAAATAATTCTGCACCAAGGCACTTTAAGAATCTGAGGTCTTAAAGCTTGATACATCTTGGAGATGTTATACTTACCATTAAGCTCCACCTGACTCCAACCCCCAACTTGGTTCACCATGTCTCTGCATTTTAGGATTTTCCTTAACACCCATGAATAACTTTTAAGATAGCACGAAGTCCAACAATTGGTTTTGATTTTGAAATAGTACACATGAACCCATCTCACCCATAGGCTATCCGCCTTGTGTGCCAAGTCCCACAAAATTCTTCCTATTTCTGCCTTGTTCCACTCTGGGAGAGCCAATAGGTTCCACTCCGCATTGATCTTGGGAAGACATACTTGATCCCAAGCATTGGGAGCTTTCTTGCTGCTAGCTGTATCTCCCTATTTTTGTTTTGTTAGGACCTTGTGAAGTTTTTGGTCTATTTTGTGTAAGTTTGTTTTTTGAATAAGCTTAGGGGAGGTTATCCCCGGTATTTTGGTTTTAGTGTGATCCCTCATGTTTTGTACTTCACTTTAGGGCGTCACCACATAGCCAAATTTTTCCACACCCTTACCTTAGCCTTACGTTACATCCATAAGATGTCCTTCCGACCCATGCGGGGTTGAGTCCTCCTTGTCTTTCGGGAACTAGCCAAGTATATTAAGCGGGCGAACAAGGGGAGTGATGGGGGGTTAATTCTAGCTCCACGATAATTGATCCATTCACAACGGATCCGTTTTCCCTTTTCTTTCCGGTTCCTTCGCGGAAACATGAGACAGTCCTAGTTAGGTGGATTTGAACTCTTTGGTTGGGTTGTGGTATGTTTGTTGGAACTAGCTTTGGGACTGTTAGGTTGTGCATAGTTTTCTTAGTTTCTTTTCTTTCTTCCTTTTGGGTCCATTTCCTAGGTCCTTTGCATGCCAAGTTTGGTAGAATTAGGAAACTTTGTGTTCTCTTGTGTGCATTCTCCTATTTTGGCTAGAGATTTTATTTATTTTTTCCTTTTCTTTTTAGTTTTAGTTTAATTTGTAGATGGTAAGAGTTATGGGTTAAACTCTTTGGAAACCCTTACGAGAGCATACTCGTCCTCTTTGGCGACTTTGGGGTTTAAAGGGCTTGTTACTTGTGCTAAAAGTGACCGTGATTCCTACGAAAGTGAGTTAGGGTTTTGTTTTGCTTTGTTTTGTTTTTCTTTGCTTGAGGACAAGCAAAAGGCAAGCTTGGGGGATTTTGATCGGTCCATTTAGGACCTATTTTCTTAGCTTCTTTTAGCTTGTATTTTGAGCGTTTTCGTCTTTATTTTACGTATTTTAGGATGTTTTTGTTTAGTTTTGTATTTTCTTAGGTTTTGTGTGTTTTAGTGTTAGTTTTGCTCTTTTTGTTAATAATTCGGCCAAAATATGTGTGTTTGAGTTGTGTCGTGTTTTGTGCAGGTAATTTCGGGTTTTGTATGGGTCGTGAGGGGTTCCGAATGGATCCCGAGGAGCCATAGATAACACTGAGACGTTTGGAAGCACCTAGGAAAGCAAGGGGGGAAGAATGAAGCCACACGACTGTGCAGGCTGACCGTGCACGGTCGTGCAGACCTCAGAGGTTCAAAAAATGGGTGCACGACCGTGTAGGCAAAGTCTGCACGATCGTGCAGCCCCTCCTTCCCAAGCCACGATCGTGCAAAGTATAGTTGCACGATCGTGCAACTCACTCGTGCAGAGGTCAGAGTGACCCTTTTGGAGTGCACGATCGTGCAGGCAAACCTTGCACAATCGTGCAGCAAGACCTTCGTTTCGCCACGATCCTGCAAGGTTCAACTGCACGATCGTGCACGATACAGCTCGTGAAATCTGTTTTGGGCCGTGTACTTTGTGTAATTTTGAGTTTTTAGTTAAGGCTTAGGTTATGTTTTAGACATTAAGTTTTCAGATTTTGGATAGAATTAGATTGTACTCTAGATACTCTCAAGTAGAAAAACACTCTCTCAATAATTTTTAGTTTTTCCAATAATCAAAGTAGATTAGAATTTGTTCTTCAAATTCATTGTTCACCATTGATTTTCAAGACTCCATTGAATTCCAATCCAGGTTTTGTTTTTGTTTTCCATTGTTGATTAGATTGTAATTCTTTAATTCTTGTTCTCATTTTAGTTTTAATAGAATTAGTTTTAATTCATAGAATAGATTTAATTGAATTTCTAGAGTTTTGCTTTAATGGCTTCCATTAGTGAGTAGTCCTTTTTCTAGGGATTGGATGACTTGATGTTATTGATTTTGGGGGTTTATCATTGATTGGTTAGTGTTTGAATAATCTTGAATGCATTTTCTCTAGAATTCTTGAACCTTGCATGAAACCTCGGTGAAGTGCTCATGTTGAGTTTGGTGATTATTGATGTCTTTGATAATTGCTTTCAAGGCTTCCATGAGAATTTCTTAATTGCTAGAGATAGTAATTAGGATTGTGAATTGATAAAAGTATTTGATGAACTCGATTTTGGGTTTCGCTAATTTGGCTATTCAAGAGAGGTTAATTTAGCGTCTCCTAGAATTTCCTATTGCCTAATCGAGAGAGGGTATTGGGATTGAGTTCGTTAGTGCTTTTGACTATTCACTTTGCAATTAAGATAATCGAACATGAGTTAATTCAATGATTGTAATTCCTCCGATTGAAATAATATTAGGGAGTCTAATCCATAGAGTTTTAGTCATTTGGTTATTCAATTCGTTTAGTTTTCGATTCAATTTCACTATTCTTTAACAAGATTAAAAGACCCTTGGATCATTTTTTATCACGACTAATACCGCGGTAGTTCCTCGTGGATCGACCCTAGCTCCACTAATACTACGTATTAGTTTGTTAGTTTTTATAAATTATATATTTGGGAGGCAACTAGGGCCACGACACCCTAGGAGTCGATCAACCATGCAGAACCTAATCTTACAACGCAAGTCAACTATGACTAATCGAGTCTATAAGACATAATCAAAGCTCGAGGGCCAATTCAATCAAACGAGTCCAAAGGACAAACCGAAGCCTAAAGGCCAAATACTACACAAGTATAAAAGACAAATCAAATCCCAAAGGCCAGTTCACTATGCGAGTTCGAGAACGAACAGTCAAACACAACATTCATCCAACTCACTCAACAATTCTAAATTCCAAAGGATAATACTTTATGTGACGACCCGACTCACTTAAACCGGCGCGGAAGAAACTGATAAGTGGTATTTTGGTAGTTATTTTCTTAGTTTTTATTAGTTTATTTTCTTATTTTATTTAGCTTTTATTAGCATTTTTAGTCTTTTTAGTTTAGTTTCGCTTTTGTAGTCCCCTTCCCCTTTTTTTATGTGATTTCCTCTATTTTTCTTTGTTTCTGCGTTTTCTTCCCTTTTTGCAGGTCCCGAGTCAATTTCGGAACCCGAGGAAGCGAGCCGGGAACCTCGAGGAAAACACAATTCCTCTATGCCATTGTTGAGGCTAAAAAGGCCTCAGCGGGCGCTGGAAACCCCTCAGCGCCCGCTGAGATGTACATTGCTTGAGGCAGTAGGGGCTTTAGAAGGCCTCAGCGCCCGCTGGGAATTCCTCGGCGCCCGCTGAGATGTATTATGGTTCGAGGCATTTTTTAACTGAAAAGAGGCAGTAGCATTTGATGGCGCTTCAGCGCCCGCTGTTGGCCCCTTCAGCGCCCGCTGATCATGAAGCTTCAGGGCACTTTTGATCACAAAGGAGAAGACAGCAGCCGCTGACCCCAACTCAGCGCCCGCTGTCCCCCTCCCCTATTTTGAGGCAGTAGCTTCCCAAGAAGCTTGCAGCGGCCGCTGACCTAAACTCAGCGCCCGCTGACTTTAGTCTGCAGACCCTGAAGACCTATGAAAGTAGGGGTCAGCGGGCGCTGACCATTTTTCAGCGCCCGCTGACGCGCTGCTTTTCGTTTTGTTTAGTGTTTTTCAGCTGTTTTGCTCGACATTTTTGGGGGGTTATATATAAACCCCCCTCTTCCCATTTCGTTTTTCAGCTGATGTTAGAGGCTCTTAGTTAGAGTTAGGTTTTATTTTAAGTTTTCTTCTTTAATTCTTCTTGTAATTTACATTTTGTTCTTAATTTATGCAAGTAGTATAACTCTTGTTCTTCTTCTCCTTCTTGTTCTCCATTTCACGGTAATTTCATAGCTTTCTTTACTTGTTTTCTTACTTGTTTTATGTACTTATTTTGTTATTTCTTATAGTTTTAGTTTGTTATTGTTGTTTAATTAGTTAGTTTTATTGTTATTTTCATGTTTGTTTAATTGTTTAATTTGATTTCATTGTTGTTTAGTTTCTAGTTTTCTAGGGTTTAGTTGTTGTTTTTGTTGTTTTTAGCCTTAAGTTTAATTTATGTATTTAATTATGCTTTTAGTTATGTTTTATTTATTTATGTTTGAGTAGTTAATTTCTAGGGTTTGGGGTGAAACTTCTCAAATCCCCCATGATTGTGGTTTAGTTGTTCTTGGCTTTGGTTGTGATAGTGTCGGTACCTTAGGATTCGGTTATGTTGAGTCTTGTGTGTAGCTAGCATAGGATTCATTGAAGAATCCCCACCGAAGGACCGAAAGGTGAACGTGGGTGATGACTTCCTTTGCCCGATTGATGGAAGCACCACGAAAGTTGGGCCTTCGATCAAGGGAAAGTTACCGGTCTTCGTGATTTTGTGCTTAGGACTTGTTAGATGTGTCGCTGCACGAAAGTGAGTTGTATACGTCTCTCCGGTCATCGTACTAGGTTGAAAGAGTGGTACGATCATAGAACGACCTCCCCTTATCCACGACCTAAGTCTAAGTTCGATTGATTCATAATCCATGGTGGTATGAGTTGTGGATCTCTTACCCTAGTCCCTTTTATTCTTGTTTCCTTAGTGTAGTTTTAGTTAGTTCTCTCCGCCTCTCGCGACCATCACCCGACCTAGCTTGTTCGACGCTCATGCCTAGATTAGTGCAACGTACCTTCCCTGTGTTCGACACCCCCACTCATACTACGACGGGGGTTTTTATTTGGTAAGAAAACCCCTCCTATCAGAAACCAACGAGTCAAATTGTCAATCTAACATACAAACATACTTAAAAATTAAAACAAAAACTCGAAATTTTATTACTAAAGTCCCAAAAGTACAAAACCACAAGATGTACACAACTAAAACCCAAAATAGTCAGAACTATGAATTAACTCCAAGACAAATATCAGAGTTAGCAATTAAACTACTAAAGCCCAATTCTAATACAGAAAATACAAACTAAACAAATTAGAGAACAACGGCACTCGCCCAACCCAAGCTAAGCAATACCGTTATCATCAGAGTTACCTGAAAATGAACACAAATCCACCGTCAGTGGCGAGTAACATAACAGTCCCACCCTAATGTGGATACACATGAACATAGAATAAATCAAACAAGCAAATCAGGCACTCAAACATGCAACATATCACTAAATATATAACGGGAACAATATTAATAATAATATCAAAAACTTGTTCAACTTTAATTGACTTAATCTTATCATTACTTAATCTTTGTCACTATCATTTACATATTAGACCGGACTATGCTCGTACGAACGCATCTTATGCGAACGAACTTTCCTACTATGCCAGGAATGAGAATCTTACTCCCAAACCCATGAACCCCATCTTACGAAAATCCATATCATAAAGACGACATAGCAAGTAATCACTATCCCAATACCGCGGTTAGGATAGGGGCAACGTCTTAACCCAAGTCTTAGAATCTTACTCTAAGGTTAGGCGTCTAAAAGTAAATTCAAGCTATCTTTACATTCTTGGTTAATCTTAAGTTGCATCTTACGCCTTTACTTAAGACTAACTATAAAAACCATAATCTTGGAACCTCTTTATCCATTCTTTATAACTTTCATTAACTTTCTTTAATTATCTTTAATCAAGACTACAAGATCTATACTTAAAGACTACGTAAATATAATAAAGAAAATCAAGATTCAACACAGCATAATCAAGAAACCTCAAGAACTCAAGAATCATAAAAAAACTCATCAAGATCATCAAGAATCATCAAAGAACTCATCAAAATCATCAAGAATCATCATCATCAATACAACCCAAAACACACGCATGACATGGCTAACTTGCAACAACATAATCATCAATTCTATGCATTGAAACTCCATGAAAATCGAACATGAACATGATCAAACGTAAAACTATCATAACCAATCATAAAATACATAGAATCAAGGAAAGAACATTACGAAACAACTACCTAAATCAGCCCACAAATCACGCATGGCATAAGGTCATAATCATCAACTTTTGGTCTAATTTAATCATCTAATCTACCCTATGAATCATGGTATACAAACTAGGATAAGATAGCATGTTACCTTGTTGAAGTATAACACAATCAATACACGAAAACTTGCTGCCCGGAACGTAATCACACGGCCCAAACCACGGCAGCCACCAACACGCACACGAACCAATCACACGGCTTCAATGCACAGCCGTGCTGCACCACGAACCAGCGTGCACCACTTGAACACCACGCAACACCACCTCACGAAGCGCCACCGTGCACGATCCCTCTTGAACACGCACCATCACACGGACCCAAACCCAAGAACCGAACCCAAGCAAATAACCTTGAACAATTGCAATGAAGGCTAATGTGTTTGATTACTTAAAGATCAATGGAGGTTGAATCTTTAAGTTTGGGTTTGAAAGGTTAATGAACAAAGGTTAGGTGTTTGGAAGCCAAAAATGGCGTGAAACAATAGGCAAAGATGGAGAGAGTGTTTGAAGTTTACTTGTGGGCAAAAGATGATCAAATGGCAAATGGTCCTTAAGCCTTACTACCTCTTCTATTTATAGAAGTTGGTTAAGGTGTGAACATGAGGCAAGTGACAACCAAGCCACATAACATAAAGGGGAGCCGGCTATGGGCTTGCTCAAATGGGCTTCTAAGTTCATTTGGGCTAATTGCACTTAAGCATGACTAATCATGTTTAAATTCGCACTTGGCCCAAAACTTAATTAATTAATTAATTAGAAAATTAAAATAAAATTCTAATTAATTAAAATAAAATAAATAATAAAACAATTAATCAAAAATAAAATAATCATATTCAATCAATAAAACAAAATAAATAGTCCAAATAAATTCGGACAATACATAAAATAAACATAAATAGACAAATAAACAAAGCAAAAATTACCGAAAACCTGGGACGTTACACTTTAACTTTTTAATTAAATAAAAATAAATATAAAAGTTAATCAATAATTTAAAAATAGAAATCACATACCTTCTGATTTAAATTAAAAGCAAATTAGTCTCAACGGATTCGACAAAATATACTCCACAAGTATTTTAGTAATTTGTTTACACTATTCAACACAATCTGATTTTATTGACTTAAATTAAAGAACAACCATTTAAAGGTCTCGAATATTCTAGAAATCTTCATGAAAGTTAAATATGTATTCAAGGATTAACGTGTGTAAGTTTCGTCCAAAAAAATATCATTTACTAATTTTAAGGAATTTTAAAACTAACCGATCAGATTAGACAAGAATCAGTTTCAGAATTTTCTGCCATATAAAAAGAAATCTAAAAATCATGAAATTTTATCAAACGTTACATTATATTAATTCGGACTTCCATCTATATTTTCGTAGCAATCGGACTTGATTAAGTATTTTAATAAATTTGAACACCAAATCTGAGCAGATTTATTGGTTTGACAAATTCCATTGTTTTAAGCAAGAAAATGACGAATTTTGCCACTAAATAAATCTTAGATCATAATCAACCTGTATGGAACTCTCACGAAAAATTCATCAAGAAATAACAAGATTTGATCAAGAAATAAATTTATACACTCAACAACATACTTATAATCATGCAATTGATTAATCAACATAAAATAATTATATAGGCAACAAAAAATACAAACCTTAAACATCAAGAATCATTCGAAAATCATCATCAATAACATCATTCCATTCGACATAATCAAGATCCAATCTTGAATATTTTCATGTAATTATCAATATGCAAATCATCTTAGAAACATATAGATAAGGATTAAATCATGAATTAAACGATAAAAATCAAAACTTTGATCATAGACGTTGATCAAGAACACTCGAAAATCACCAAGAACTACTTGAAAATTCATAGCAAAATCACCATGAAGATCCATGCAAAAATCATGCTTTAATTTATCAAATTCGTCACCTAATCTATCCTATAACTAATTAATTATATCGTAGATGGAAAAGCTAGTTACCTTGATTTGATGAACAAAAATCAAACCTTTGGTACTTTACTTAAAGATTCATCCAAGTCTAGGAAAAAGAAACAAGAGGAAATAAGTTAGTTTCTTGACAAAAGATTGCATTCAAAAGAATGGAAGAATGAATTATTTACTCTATTGAATGCAAGGATCATTATGGAGGATGGATTGAAAGAGAAATATTTAAAGGAAAGAAAAGGGAGTGGTCTGTGTGGTAATTGAAGTAAAGGAAGGGTTTTTGGTGCTAATTAGATATAAATAGGCTAGTGAATTAGGAGAGGGTTATAGATTGCTTAATCCCTTAGCTTGGATTAAGGAGTGGCCGGCCATAAGCCCATCATGGGCCTAATTATGGCTCTTAACTCAATGTAAAATAAGCTATGATTTATGGGCTAGTTGTACAACAGCCTATTGATTTATAAGGGATCAACCCGGTTGGTTCAGAGTTTAGGAAACAAAATAGCCCAAAATTCAGGGGTATTACAGTAGTAGCATGTAGTCATAAGACCACAGTATAATTACGCGCACAACAAAATGTCTCAACTATGGATCTCAACCAAGACTTGATTGAAGGAAAATAAATAAACAAAAAAGAACAGATCATTATGATATGATACCTTGCATCATGTGTTTATGCTCATAAATGTGGATACTATACAATATACATGGTCTACCATAAATGTTGGATTCTTACTCATGCCATAATAGATGCAACATTCAATTCATAACCTGCTTCTACAAGCTAAAAGGGAGCACGCGTGCTACATTTCATTTAACCGGAATGAGAACAGAAAATTTTTGTTGTCAAACCACTCTAATGCTTCCATTCATATGAAAACATTATAACCCTCTCGATCTCTTGCCTGTCTATCGCCATATCCCTTAGCAACAAGACAACAACTACCAACTTGCTAAGAAATGTGAAAGATACTTTTCAAAGCATCGATCTATTGCCATATCCCTTAGAACTTCTACTTCCTCCATCCCTATTTCTTTGCTACTTAAGGACTTTTTTGTCACTATTCATTGTGTAACATTGACTCTCTCTAATTTTATACGTATAAGAAAAAATATAGTCAAGTGGGATCTCGTTTGATTTGGCTCAATGATTAATTTTTAGTAAGTAATTTTTTTAAAATTTACTATATATATCAAAAGATATATTCATTGAATGTTGTGTTTTGTGAGGCGTGAAAAAGCAAATGTAGCAAAGTTCAAGGAACGAAGGAAGTATTGAACAAACAAAACAACAACCAATGGCTACACATACATACATTGTACCTTTTTGTTGAGCCATATCCCATCTTTGGCAATTTCTCTAGCTACCCCTCCATTCATTTACTTCTAAATTGAGTTTAAATCTAATATTTGTCGGCATCTGGAGTAACATTGATCATAAACAACATCAAACTTCAGTTTTTGTATCATTGTATGTGACAAAGGTGGTCATCGTCTTAATTAATTAAAATGTATAAACAACCTTAGCATATAACACGTTGCCTCTTCCTATAATCTTCCTCCACAACAAAGTTATCCCTCAATTTCACAGTTGTCTTATCCCCGTAAGCGCTCTCATTATCCTAAATGGCTACAACTAAAACTTTTTTTAACATCAAGCTATTTTTACACAAATGACGAGAATTAATACCATCCTCATCTAATCCAATCCTAATTGGATAAATAATAAAGTCATCGCATCTTTCTTTCTTGTGAATTCCCTACAACGTTTCTTAGGTCCAGTTTGATTCCTCATACTCGTGTTTCATCATATCCTACAACACTTAGGATTTAAACGTTATTTATATTTTTGGAGTTTATGCAACTTGGTACTAGAAAAATGCAGCACCATATACGAAACATTAGCATAAGTGGTAATTATGTTTCATTCTACTGCATACTCATTCACATAATTACACTCGCCATATAAATATTCTTATAAATTACAAATTAAAGATATTCTCATACTAAAAAATCAACTAACAACTAAATATTCTATTGTCCACTAATCTAATAGAAAGACTGTATAACTAATACTCCCTCCTAACCTAAGCTAATGTAGTTATACATACCTGATTTTAATTAGTCATATGTATCATTTGACTTTACATATATTTTCCAAAATCAATGCTTTATCGACACATCTCAAATAATTTCAGGTTTCTTGATATTGATTGTTTTGTTATTAAGACAATGCTCAATGTTAGAATAAAAAGCTCTAACGTTATATAACAAAAGAAATCTTCTTAGAATACAAAATATGAACTTTGATGACGAATGCACCGATGATAGCTTCAAGTACCTTCCCTACGGTACATGCGATAGCCTCTACATTTTAAGGGAATGCGACTTCTAGCTAGGATCTCGGAGCCATCAATAATCCTTATGATATTACATTATTGCATCTCATTATTAACAGTGATTTTGTTGCTTAGTATCAGATGGTTGTGCCTCCTTATAGAATACTACTCCTAATGCAATATGTAAAAGAGAACTACTTGTATCAGATGGTCCGTTATTAATTAATTTAGGCGTATTTAAAAGCTTAAGATTATTAAGATAGTTATCTTGGACAGTTCAATGTTATTGTTGATATCATTAACATCCTTTTTTCTTCTCATGCTTAGAATTTCTCTCACAAGGGGAGATATCAAATGGATAGCTAACTCAATGATGGGTGCTACACATAACAACAACAATGTTTATCTAAGCCTAATAAGTTCGCTACTAGCGGTGAATAATAGTTAAACACATCGAGTGTTGTACATATACCTAAAAAATTCTACAAACATCTAATTACTATAGGCGGACGGTACATAGGTTTGAAGACACGTCTAAAAGGTGTCTCATTTGTTACTTGAAGAGATGCCTTAAGTTTTGTTAATCTATGTCATATAATATATGATATGTAATATAATATATAATATATAATACAATAATAGCTACTATTTTGGTGTGTGTTTACAGTGCCCATCATATATGTTGTTTATTTATTTTACTTACCAAAAAAAAATGTTGTTTATTATTTTCTAAAAAAGGTTTGAAATTAATTTTAAAAGGGTATATATTTAAATTATAAGCTAACTTATTTTTGCCGTATTTTTACAAAAATATATTTTCAGAAAGTAAAAAATTATATAAAAAGATTTTAGGAGTTGGAATATTTTCAAAAATAAATATGTATATATATTATATTATATTATATACATATATATTGCTAAAAATTATATTATTTTATTGAAAAATAATTTTCATGTATTGAATAAAAATATTTTAGGTTTTTTTAAGCTATACCCTTATGGTATTCAAGTTTCTACGGTGTGCCTAGAGG
Organism: Salicornia ramosissima; assembly: GCA_951394345.1. NCBI lineage: Eukaryota > Viridiplantae > Streptophyta > Magnoliopsida > Caryophyllales > Amaranthaceae > Salicornia > Salicornia ramosissima. The sequence goes on along the minus strand of OX596234.1, from coordinate 15,045,117 downwards.
TGTCAAAATGGGTGTTTAGGTCGAGTTCAGGTCGGGTCAATGTGGATTGAGTCAATGCGGGTCAGGTCATTGCAGGTGTTAGTCCCTTGATTTTCGGGTCGGGTCATGTTTGGGTCGGGTCAGGAGCGGGTTGAGATGGTAGCGGGTGTGGGTCGGGTTCGATTCGGGTCAACTTTGGGTTGGGTGTCCTTCGGGTCAGGTTGGATCAAATAGGGTTAAATGCAGATTGAAACAGGTTCATTGCGGGTTTGGGTCGCAAAGGGTTGGGTTGTTGCGGGTTCAGGTTGAATTGGGTCGGGTCGCTCATGAGTCAGGTGCATTTGGGTCGGGTTGTTGCCAGGTTAGGCCCATTTTGGGGTCGATCGATCTCAGAACGGGTATATTCAGGTCGTTCATTTGGTGCGGGTCGATTTCGAGTCGGGCCAAGGAATTCGGAGCAATGGGCAATGATATATGAGTTCGAAATCGCAAAATTATGCCCGCCCCGAGATTATATACAAAGTCAGTTCCATTCCATTTAAGACAAAAATCAATGCCAAATTGAGGTCTCATGAATTCGGATTAGGCAATTCTACATTTTTTTTAAAGATTCAAGTCTACTTAGGAGCCATTCGTTTAGTCTATTTGGGCAAATTAAGGTCGGGTTATAGGGGCGGGCAACAAGATCCGTATTCGGATTCCGATCCAGTATCCGGGTTTTTTAACCCAAAAAATCGGGTATCCGATCCGGTTTTAAAAACCGGTACGGGTAGCCGGTTTGTAAAACCAGATACCGGGTCGGATTCGGATTTTCGGGTACCCGAATTAACCTAGTCGAGTGCACATGATCAGCTCTTCTGTAACGACCCGGATTTTTGGGCCGTAAAACTTCGTGTGAAATTAAGCCTTAAAGCCCAAACCTTTTAAATTGGGCCAAGATACTTAATTTTAATTGATGAGCAAGCCCAAAACCGAAGCCATAAGCTCCCCTTGGCCGACCCCCTCACTAGTTATTTCCCTATTATCACTTCCTAATCTAACTCCTAAAATCTAGTAACTAACTCCTAAAATCCCTCCTATTATTTAGAAGCCCATCTATTAAAATATAGTAATATAATCCTATAAAAACCTACCCTTTTTAAACCTTAATCATCTTATTACTTCACTCAAAAATCTCTCTCCCTCTACTTCATAGCCCTCACGGCACCTTCACCACTCCAAACAAAATTGTTCCTTTCACTTCATCAAATCATACCACACCATTAAACCTTCAACCTATCATCAATTGGAACCAAGAACAACATTGTTGAAGTTCGTTGTTGTCTTGGCCGTGGGCATAGGCGTGTGGGTCGTGAGTCTTGGCCGTGTTTGGGGCGTGATTTGTGCGTGTGTTTTTTGTAGTTCTCCAAAGGTAACTAGACCTTCTACTTAGGATTATGACTAGGTTGCATAGGATGAAAGGATTAGAATGTTGATTGATTATTGTTGTTGTTTTATGCGTGAAAATCCGAGTGTATTAGGTTACTTGGATTCAAATTCTTGCTTATTGATTCATGGTTCTTGATTGATCTTTTTATGTTATTATGTTCTATAATCTTGCTATGGAGTTCTTGCGTGTTTACCCTTGTTGAATCTTGATTTCTTGTTCGATTCTTGTTTAAGTTTTATGCGTGTGATTATGTTGCCAAAGCATGGATTTTTATTACGTTTTATGAATTTATTCTATGAATCTTGATCTAATGTTCACTTGAATCTTGTAAGCATGTTGATGATTTTTTGCATTGTTCTCCTCTTGTTTATGCGTGTACCATAGTGATTTAAAGGCTTGACTTTTATTCTTGTTTTTGTAATTTAATCTTGTTGAACTTATGAATGATGTGATGATTGGGATTTTGTGTGTGAATGATTAGGCAAGCTTGGGTTTTGATTTCGTTTTAGTTCTTGTCTTCATTATATGATATTGTGTGGATTTGAACTTGTTTGATGTTCTGTTTGGCGTCTTTTGAGTCTTGTCGAGTCTTGTCGTGTAGAGCTGTTAAAGACCGAGCGTTTAGTTGTTCATCTATGATGAATCGTGCGGGGTAAGTTTTGTGTGATTGATTGTGAGTCAGAGTCGTTTCCAGCAGTTAAAGATCGTGCGTCGAGCGGTTAAAGACCGAGCGTCTAGCGGTTCATCAGTGATGAATCGTGCGGGGCAAGTCCTTTTATCGTTGGTCATGTTATCGGTTGGAGACCGAGCGAAGTCTTGTTATGGAACTTGAGTTGGGTGCGTGTTGTGCTTAGAAGTATTTGTACTGGCTTGAATTGATTGTTGTTGTTGTTGATGTTTGATATGTTTCCGTTGCTAACTCTGACGTTGAACTTTTTGAGCCTGTGATCGTTGTTGTTTCCGTATTTTCTAACCTTGTTATTTTTATGTAATGTGGTCCTACTTCTAAGTAGGACAGTCTAGTTACCCACCACTGATGGTGGACCCCCAATTCTATTTTGCAGGTAAGCAACATAGAGGCTAGAGTCGGGATGAGTTTGACGAGCGTCTAGGCCCTGTTTTCCTTTCCTGCTTTTGTAGCTAGTTTTAAATTCTTGTTTTAGGACTTGATTTTGGATTAGTTAATCATTTGTATTTGGGATTTCATTATTAACAATAATAAATATTATTTCTGTGAGTTTTAGTCATATTTTTACATTATAAATCGATTGGTAACTGCCTGTTTACGACGTTATCACCGTTAATGTTGTTGCTAAAATGCGGGGTGTTACATCTTCCCTCACACACCCTTCCTAGAAGGTGGGGTGAGGGGAGTGTAGATGCATTTTTTATTTTTGTCCCACACTCCCACCCCTTTTGGTTGTATCGTTTTGGTGGTGTAACTTAACCTTTTACTTTGGTAATTAATAAATTTTTTAAATTGTCAAAAAAAATATGTAATATATTAATTTGCATTCATTCATGTTTTAACTAGTTTTTTTTAAAATATTTTAATTAATGATTATTATTACCAATAATACTTGGACTAAAAAAGGATGAGGCAAGTGCGAGAGCCGACAGGTTATCCAAAATTAAAAATGAAGTTTGGTTAAAAAATACATCTTCATAACACTTACAAATTTCCATTTCTCATTGATAGAATAACATACTAAATGTAAACCCATTTCCCATTTCCTCATTTCTTGAAAACAGTTAAATAACTAACGCCTCAAGCCTTTAATGGCTCAACCAACAATCACGAATTCCTTAGCAAATGGGTAAAATGTGGGTCGGGTGCGGGTTGAGTCGGGTACAATGTGGGTCGGGTGTGGATCGGGTCGGTGTGAATCGGGCCAAGTGCGAAACGGGTCGGGTTGAAGCTGGTTTAAATCGGGTGTATATGGGTTTGGGTGTTTTTCGGGTTGGGTGTGGTTTGAGTTTGGGTGTTTCGAATACGGGTGTGATCCGGGTTTAGATCAATGTGGGTCGGGTGTGATTTGGGTTAGGGTGCCTTAATTACGGGTTACATTTAGGTCACGAGTGTATGTGGATCGGGTCGGGTTCGGGTGCCTATATTTTCGGGTTAAAACGGGTCGGGTCGCAGGTTAATTTCAGGTCATTTTGTAGTTCAGGTCAGGTTTGACAGCTCTAGGTGTGCCCATGCTTTTTCAAATTTCAAAGTTGTGCCCCTCAACACACTATCATTAATGAATGGTAACTTCCATGGGGGTTGCACATCAACAAAAGTTAACTATAAATTCAATAAAAATAAAAAGGCAAGGAAATGGTAGGAGAGAGAAACTCTAGCCACCCCTTAACCCTGTTAGGGTACACTTTAGTATTGATAAGGAGTTTAAAGGCATCACTTACGACACTTTGGAATTTGAAAAAGGCGTGGGCACACCTTAGAAACTCAACTACCTTAGGGGCATAACTTCGAAAAACCCAAATATTTTTATGGCGTAGAATTATATTTTTAGAATTCGTTATATAATAGACGTAATTTGTTTGCCTCTATATTAAGTATGATTATAAGCCTAGTCAACACTTATCCAAAACTTTAATGCATGACAACACCAAAACCGAGGACCAAACCGCCATCACTCACCCCCTATATCCTCTCCTCTCCTCACTATAGCAGCCCCTAATCCCACATTGAAGTTTTATTTTTTTTCCCTCTAGTCCATGCTATAAATAGCATCCTTCACCCAACCTTTTTCCGCACAATTCTCTCAACATTTCTTCCACCTCTCCTCTTACAAAAAAAAGAGGAGTAAATAAGTGAATATTTTCACAGAAGAATAACATAGAGAATTAAGTCTAATATTTTTCTACGAGGAGAGCAAACATAAAGTAGCCTACCAGATGCTGAGGTATGGTTCGATGTCTACCAATTTCTTTTAGCCCTTAGGTTTCTTTTATGCTTAGTTTAGGGTTGTTTTTATGCTTTTGTTTTAGCATGCTTAGAGTTATGTTTATAGTTTAGTGATTATGTTTTATAGTTATGTTTTAGTAGGTTACTTATACTTTAATTGGATATTATTTGCATGCTTAAGTAGTTGTTTTTAGTTTATTTGCTATTCATGTTTTTGGAATGGTTAGGGATTGGATTGGTTAATTATACTATGGAGACACGAATAAGGAGTAAAAGTAAGAATAAAGGAACTAGGGTTAAGAGAATCACAACTCGTACCACCACAATACGTGAATCAATCGAAACCTAGAATTAGGTCATGGATAATGGGAGGTCAGTCTAAGAACTATATCTACACTTTCGAGCTAGTATAGCGACCAGAAAGACGAATATGACCTACTTTCATGGCGGACACACCTAACAGACCATAAGCAATATTCACGAAGATCGGTAACTTTCCCTTGATCGAAGTCCCTACTTTCGTGGTGCTTCGATCAATATAATTGGACAAAGGAATTCATTACCCAAGTTCACCTTTCGGTCATTCGATAGGGAATATATAATGAATCCTATGCTAACTAAACATAAAACACAAAAAATAAAGTCCTTTGAACTAACTAATCCACAATCTAAGCCCAAGAAACAACTAAATCACAAGCATGGAAGATTTAGAAGAGTTTCACTCAAGATCCTAGCATGGAGACTACTCACACATGGTCATGATAACAAAGGAAAACAACAAAACTAACTCTAATTCAAGAATAATTGACATGAAAATGCAATAAGAACAAGATTTCAAGAAAAAAAAAAACTCAAGCATGCATAAACATAAATGAACAGCAAAAAATATTAAAGAGTACAAGGAGAATTGAGAAATTACTAGGAACATGATTAAATTGTGCTAGGTTAAGAAATGTTGCAAGCACAAGAGATTAATCTAAGCTTGAGCCTCAACAATGGAGAAAAACTAAGAAAACCATGAGCTAGAACTAATAGAAGAACTAAATATAGAGTAAACCCTAATAAAACTAAGAGAAACTTATAAATGAAGCAAAAAGGGTATTTATACTACCCCTCAAGTTACAAGGAAATCAGCCAAAAAACAAATAAATGAAACGCTGAGTAGCGCTCAAGTGGCCGCTTGGCCGATGGTAGCAGGCCCTTGAGGGGTCTTGTAGTAGTCTGACACCCTACATAGAAATTGGCAGTGGGCGCCTAAGGATCTTCAGCGGCCGCTACACCCAAAATAGCATTCACTACCTAAAACAGAGGAAATGCATGCGGGCACTTGGGGGATCTAAGCGGCCTGTGCACCCACATATTGCACCTATGGTCCTGGCCTTTGAAATATGAAGCGGTGCAGCCTCTTCCTAAGAAGGTGCTTGACCAGACCAAACGGCCTCTTAGGTGCCTGAGTGACGAAATGCTCAAAACCTTCCATAAAATTTGTCGATGCTTCCTGGCTTACTTAATCAGGTTCGAAACAAGACCGGGGCCTAAAAAAGGGGAAAAAGCATAAGAGTAGAGCAAAATCGAAGGAAATCACATAAAAATAGGGAAAGGAGCTGCAAACTAAAAACTAAACAAAATAACTTAAACAAGTAAATAAATAGGGAATAAAGCTAAAAGAAACAACGAAAATAGCTACCTTAATACTAGTTATCATACATGAGTTTTAGACCATACAATTTGTGTACCAAATACCTATAGGAGGTCCAAAATAAGCCTAATTATTTTAATTAAAAATCTGAAAAATTTTCAAAAATAACTTTATGACCAGGAATATTATTTTCGAAATTCTATATTACTTATGTTTTTGAAAATTATTTTACTTTACCTTCTTGTTTTCAAAAATTATTTAGTATATATATATGTGTGTGTGTGTGTGTATTTAAATTCTTCTATTTTCAAAATCCTTTTCTATTTATGCACTTTCGAAAGATTTAATGCTCTTTACTATTTTTCCTCTGGTTATTGTTATTTCCTTAGATGAATTTTTCGTGATTTCCAGTTGGGATCATTAGTTTAGAGTTAATGAGTGATAAATGTTTGATTTTGTTATGCTTTGATTAAAAAAGTCAAGTGGTAACAATGTATGAAGGATAAAGTTATGAATTATTGAATTGGATTGGCAAGTTTGCCTTATACATTGATAAGTCATGATGTATTGACAAGGATGAATTATGGATTTTGGTTCATTGATTTTTTTTGGTCTTTTGTTCCCACACAAATGTTCTTCGAAATCAAATATATCTAAACTTAAAGTGGAACAATCTTCTAAGGGAAAGTAGCCCGAACAATGACAACCTATTAGGGTGATGAACGTTCTCTCATTGGTCCATTGGGGAATATCCAATAGGGCCTATTGTTGTGGCGGACACGTAATAGGTCAAACACGTGTTGTATAGTCGTTGAATCAATCATTGTTGTTATTATTATTGAGAATTTGTTGAGACCCTTTTGGTTTTGAATGATTGCAAACACTGAAAAACAATGACAGGGAACAGTTGTGTTTTATAGGAGCTACGTAGTTGGTCAGAACCAAATATGAGTTGTTTCGTTTTAATGTTGTATTGATTGAGTTTATTTTTAATTGTCAACGTATCTGTATTACAAGGAATAAGTATTTGAGAGTTATTGTGTATACTGGTTTGGAACCAGCTGAAGTGTTCCCTGGACTGTCTTAAACAGTCATATATTTACTTGCTATGTCTTAACTATGTTGATTGTGCAACAAGTATAGATGTTCCAAGTGTTAAAGTCCAGATTTAAGATTAAAGATATTCAAAGAAGACTTTCGAGACATGGAAGAGCATGAAGATAGATTAAGTTTTAGATTGAGCATATTAGATCGTAATGTTTGTGTGTATGTTTGATAAACTATTATAAATGCCTTTGTGTGTTACAGTAGTAATATGAATATAAGAACCAAAGGTTATAATATTCATAAGACTATGGAATCGAGTAACAAGTCTAGGGACCAATTACTCTATGAGATGCTATCAGTTTTTGAAAGAAATAGGGTTTTTCTTAAAAGATCTTAAAAAGGATTTTTAGGTTTTTAACACCTCATTGACAGCTGGTAAATGCTAATTAATTATGACACCCATGTGAAAGATTGGAAAATCTTTTGCACATAACAAACTTTCTTGGAAAGGTTGTTGTGAACAAAAAAAATTGCTTCCCGCTCTTTCAAAGGGTTTTTGAAAACTGATTTTCCCTCTCTTTTGTGATAGGTTTTTCAATCGTTTTTGAGTCTATAAATAGTTGGCATTTACATCTCATTATGTAGTGTGATTGTCTCTCCTGAAAATATTCAGTAAAAACATTCGAGAGAAAAATACACAAGGCATAACACATTCTATGAACACACAAACACAGATTCTTTAGAGCTTAAACTTTACTCTTCAAGCGTTGTGAGAAAGTAACAATAGAGTGATAATATTGCAATTCATCTTCAACGATGGGGTTGAAGATTGGGAATTGTTTGTGAGTTCAAACACAAGTGAGATCGCATTCATACTTGAGTGTGGAGAACTGGTTCCAAGAGTTTGGAGTAGTTGAGTGTGTATTCTTGTTATTCTGAGTTGAATTAATAAGATGCATAGGGTAGGAAGATGTAGGCCTTGAGTTTGGACAAAACTCGTTAAATTTGGTGTTCTTGTTTTTATTGCTTTCAAAACAGCTCCGCTGTAGGAACCACCATAACTAGTTCTTGTTCAAGAAACAAGAAATTTTAAATTTGTAATAATTACACCAAATACTTAATTCACCCCCCCCCCTCTTGAGTATATTCAACCTTTCAATTATAATCTATTTTCGTCTTGCACCTAAACTTCTAGCGTGCACTAGCGGAAATGCATTAGCTTTATGGGGGTGTATACACTTCGGTCACTCTGTCGACAAGCTGCAGGCCAAGCCCAAAAGTCCGTGATGGGATGAAATAGGCCCTATAGTATTCACTTCCCCGCATGATAAATCTTTAATAAATATTACTCTAAAATTAAAGAATTGGTTAATAAATGTTTCGTTAATGCTTGTTATTGCTTTGATTCAAACTGTTTTAAATTAATACCCGTTTTACGGGGTAGAGTCGATCATACTTAGTTTTTATGAATTTTATGTTATTGTTTATTTGTTGTTTTCCTCAAAAATTTGTGTAGATGATTAATAGGGATTGCTTACTTGATTAAGGATGATGAGGATTGGTTAAGATTAGCTAAACCTTTTGATCATATGCTTTATGCAATAGTAGAACAAATTGTAATGGGATATTTTAACGTTTAAGCTTGTTTTGGTTTTGAACTTTGTACAGTTTTAGTATTATGAATAAAATCCTTTTTTGGAATTAAAAACATTATGATCCAGCTTATCCTTATTCGTATAGCCATTTCTTATCGAAGATGGGCGTATGAGTAACAACTCTAGAAATTCGGGCTAAGATTTTTGTAAAAATAAGTTTTCAGAAATAAATTTCAAAGCAGATTTGAAAAACCCTATTTTTACACCATAGAGTTAGAAGTTTAGAACCAAATCATGAGACTGGAACTACGATGATAGGGTTATGTGTTTATTTGCAAGTATAACATAAAGTACTTTTATTTGATTTCGTTTTATGTTTTCTTTTTTTTAGATGGAACGCGAGTATGAAAAAGCTAAGAAGCCCACAGTTCCTCCTAAGAGAGTTGTCTTTACCCACCCAGATTCCAATTTACAACCACATGCATGGGATATCAGATTATAATAAGGCCTATAGGAAGACGCAAGTTCTTATTCATACCCTTCTAGAGAAAGGAGCGTTAGCCCACCTAAAGAATAAGTACCCCAATATTATGATTTCTCAGGATGAACCCAACTTTGCTCGTTATTCCCACACGGGAAAGTCGTTTTTCACACTTGAGTATATGGAGAAATAGATGGTCGACGCTGTGCAAGAATTTGAGTACAACATTAGCCACCCAAACGGATAGTGGGAATAGGAGAGCAATAAGGGCCGAGCCTAACTTTTGAGGATGAAAAGGAGAGCACCAGGGGATAGAATGTTTCAAGTTTTAGGGTCCTTGTAATTAGAGGTCTATGGGATGTAATTAGTTGGATTTTTTAACTCGAGTATGTTATTACTTTCAGTACTTTTTTTGTAATTATTTGCGATTGGTCATTAGACTAGTTCGGCATGGCTATATATTTTGGTGTGTAAGGCCGTTTTCGACGAAAAACTTGAACATCAAGAGGTAGAAGTTTAACGAGTTTGGTAGACTAACCCAAGGAGGACCAACGTGCGTGAAAGAGTACACCGAAAATTTCAATGAGTTAGCCAAGCTCTATCCTAATGTGGTACCTGATGATAGTGCTAAGGTCTAAAAGTTTGAAGATGGTTTGGCTTTTCAACTTCAAAAGAGGCTAGGAGAAAGTACCTCAGATAATTTAGCGGAGGCATATGCTATGGCCTCAAACATTGACAGAATTCTGAAAAGGGTAGAGGAAGTATTTGGGAGAAACATGAGGAAGGAGAGCCAGCATCCTCAAGTTAGAGGTTTGATTCAACAACACAACAATAATGATATATAACAACGAAAGATACCTAAGAAACCAAAGGCTGAACAATTTATATGTCTGCAACAAATTCAACAAGAGCAACCCAGGTCATGATTTTATGGGAAACCCCTCAATTTGCTACAAATGTATGGAGCTAGTGTAGACACCTACATTTTTCCTAAAAATAGGCCGATGATTATTGTATACCACGTCGCTATTAGTCTAATGATTGTTGAATAAGTGTTCAAATAAGTGTTTTAAAATGCATGAAGAGAATGACGAACTTAGGTGCAATGGCCTAGAGTCATGATAAAATCTCTCGAAAAGACAAAAAGCGCTAAGAACGTTATGAATAATTTATTTATAATTTTCTGGTTTTATTAAAATAATTTTCACCATTTTCAACAAATAAGTAGTGATTTCCGATAATAAAAATTAATTACGGAAAATTATTTGCGTTTTGCAAAAAATATGAGAAATGAATAAAGCGCACCAATATGGCAACGTTTGTCAAGTATTTTGAAACTACACCTCAGGATACTCGGAGAATCGAGAAATAGACCGATTCATTGGTTAATCGATAAAATCCGACGAATATCCGTAGGGGCATTCCCACGCACAAAAATACGCAGATCGGGCAAATATCGAAAAATTGAAATAGATTGGAAAACATCGGAAAGAAATCAAACAAAATAATAGAGCATACACACGCATGGGCTTGTGCACCTCCACGCACAATCATGCGTGTGCACACCCATTTTGGGCGACTCCAAGCACCGCTAGGGGCGTTCAGATCCGGGTACCCTGGCTTTCAGGTACCCGAAAATACGGGTACCCGGTTAATCGGATAGTGGATAGGTCGGCCCATGACCTGACCCAAATAATCCGGGTACCCAAGTCTCGGGTACCCGAATTATTTGGGTCGGGTCACAGGGTACCCTACTTATATTAGCTACATTTTTTTTAGTGAAAAGCATTCAATGGTGCAGCATGTCAACAACCACACAATAATCTAAGAGTAAAAGGAAGATATGGAGTATATTATTGTCATTAACTTGTGATGCAAATATATACAATCGTAAGTATACCATAGCTAAAGATAAGGCATAAGGGGTAGTATTATCAAACTATAGAATACAGTAGCTAAAGATAAGGACTACTAATAACAAACTATAGAAGAATAAGTCAAGTTGTTATGTTAACAAAACTAAACATACTCCATATAAAATATCAAGCAACCAGCAACCAGCAACCAGCAACCAGCAACCAGCAAGAAGCAGCACGCAGGGAACGACAGTGACACTCAACGCAGTGGCGGATTCAGCCACTTTAAGTGGGGTCACGTGACCCCAATTGGATCTAGCTATAGACAAATAAAATTTTTACCTATAAAATTTATTGCTTTTTTAAATTCCCTTAAAATTTGTTCACTTGACCCAATAAAATACTAAAAACGCATTTTGACCCACTAGATATTATTCCTGGATCCGCTACTGGCTCAACGCCGTCAACGGGCAGCAACAGTGAGTAGGCTCAGTAGCACATATAAATTCAAAGCATAAATCTCATTCAAAGCATTAAAAAAAAACTTGATAATAGCATAAAAAAAACCCTAATTTCCTACTGAGTAATTAGAAATGAATAATAGCATTAAAAAATGAGTCGGGTAATTAGCGGGTACCCGTTCCACATAAAGGCGTCCCATTACCTGACCCAACAAATTGTGTATATACTGGGTCGGGTACCCGGTCCGAAAAAAGTTTATTTTTTAAAAAAAAAACCCCTTCGGGTACTATGCGGGTAAGCGGGTCATCAGGCCGGATGTTTTTTGGACACCCCTACGCAACAACGTGCGTAGCCCTCTTGCGCCCCCAAGCACCACCCATGCATAGCTACGCACAACCGTGCTCCCCCATGCACAGTTCAAGCGTAGGCACACATGGTCTCTTGCGCCCCCACGCACGGTTCGGGCGTCCATTCGCATGCCCGTGTGCCCCCACGTACGGATCTGAGCGTGCCTACGCCCGTCACCCCTATGCACCTAAAAAAAAGCTCCAAAAGCTTTTGGCCTCATTTTTAATATTATATGAGTACTTTTTTTATCTTGTAGTGGGATAAAAAGGTTTTTTTAAGTTAAGCAGGAGTAGCTATGTAATTTTGAAGGAATAAATAAATTTTTACATGTAAGCCATATAATAAAAAATCGTAATGAAATACATTCTCCGTAAATGAACTCTTGCAACAAATGTACTTTTGTCACTATTTATAATTTCCAGTTTGATCGTAATTTTTCACTTATACAAACAGAAAAAAATATATAGTCATGTGAAATCTCGTTGGATTCATCTCAACTTGTAATTTTTTATTATTTAATAATTATAAATTTTTAAAATACATAATTAGAGATATTAATCTTTAAATTTTTATCTCTATCCTACATTAAAAATCTACTGTTGAAAGAATTCCAGAGAAAGTATTTATTTTGTAAGGGACTAAAAACAAAATTTGAGATTTTATTTTGAAACGGGTGTGGTCACACACTCACACGCACATGAGCCATCCGTGGAGGGCCAGTAGCCATTGCCATGTAAGACAAGCTGCGGATGAATCCCGCAGCAGGAAAAAAAATGAGCGAAAAAAATCCCAACATAGTTGATGGAGATAGATTAGTGATCTGCATTGGCGACATCCATGGATATTACTCAAAGCTCCAAAATCTATGGTCGAATCTCCAATTTCAGACAACTCCATCTCAATTCAACAATGCTCTTATCATATTTTTGGGTGATTATTGTGACAGAGGCCCCGATACCAAAAGCGTGATTGATTTCCTTGTTAACCTCCCTACAAATTACCCAAATCAAAAGCATATCTTCCTTGCTGGAAACCATGATTTTGCATTTGCTGCATTTCTCGGAGTTGTTCCACCTCCTTCGGATGGTTCTGAATTCAGTGAGGGGTGGAAAGAGTACGCTCAAAGCGAAGAGAGAGAAGGGTGGTATAATGGTGAAGGGTATCGGAATATGCATTTACAAGGTAGAAGATGGTCTGGTGTGATCAAGGTTAAGTTTAATACTGCTAAAGGGATTGAGTATAAGGGCTCTATTTATGATGCTGCTCCTACTTTTGAGTCCTATGGAGTTCCACACGGCTCTGCTGGTATGAATTATGAAATTCATGAGATTATGAATTGTTTTTGTTTGCTAATGATTGAAATACTCGAATTTTTCTTGGTTTGGTTTTAAGATTTTGATTTTATTGATACTATTTTTTTTTGGGGTTGGGAAATTTGACAGTATGCGTTGGAGTTGAGTGTTGTAATTGTGGTTGTGATTTTTGTGGGTTTAATTTGGAGTGTTTTTTTTTTTTTTTTACAAGAAGCAAAAGAACTTTATTAAAGAGCAGTTATGTTCATGTTTACAAAGCTTTGAACCTCCATAGGTTACTCCTCCAACCAAACTCTAAGACTAGAAAAAGTACTGCTTAACTTAGCTAAATTATGTGCTACTGAGTTGCCCTCCCTCTTAACAAAAGAAAGTGCAATATTATTACATCTCTTACATAAAACATTAATATCATTTATAATCCTTCCAAAGCTTGAGGCTTCACAAATTCCTTTGTTAAGATGGTTAAACACCTTCATACAGTCAGTTTCCAAGCATATCTGCCTAAACCCTGCCTCCATAGTTACTTGGAGCATGTTTCTCATGGCCATTGCCTCCACGAGATCAGCAACAAACTCACCTTCCAACACATCACAGCTCGCGACCACCACAATCCCACTTTGGTCTCTAGCGACACCACCAAAACCTACTCGAATATCATCTAGAATAGCCCCATCTGTGTTAAGTTTTACCCAACCTTCATCTAGACACAACCACTCCCGCGAAAACGTCTATGAGTTATTGTGACCAGGAGCCATACTTTTCACAATTTCCGCTTCGGCAACCAGACTCATGGACTTACGCATCACCTCCTGTAGTGGTTTCTTCTTTCCCCTAAACACCCACTCGTTACGTCGAAGCCATAAACCCCAAAGCACAGCCCAAAAGATATCCCACCATCTTGGTTCCTTGATCTTTTTCCTAATGGAGGCCACCCATTTACGAAAAGAGCAACCTGCATAATCTTCCACATTTAGCCGAAGAGGAGACATGAGCAAAGCGGATTTGGTCTCGCTACACTTACTAAGAATATGAGTCACCGTTTCATTCTCCTCCCCACACATAGGACATATTGGGTCAACATCCATACCTCACCCAACAAGATTACTACGAACAACCAGGCTATTATTTATAGACCTCCATGCAAAATGCTTGATCTTAGGAGGAAGACTAATGCCCCACAGGGCCTTCCAGTCAAAAACTTGCATACTTCCAGAGGTTGAGGGAGCATTACGCCTTTCCAAATTAAGAAGTATATGGTATGCAGATTTTACAGAGAAAACACCATTGTTGGAGTGGTGCCAAGTCCACATGTCCTCAATATCAAACATAGGAATAGGAATTTTCATGATTTCTTTCACTTCTGTCTCAACAAAATATTGCTCCAAAGAATCTGTATCCCACTTGCTCCAAAAATCCCTAACATTCATCATATACGCCTCACTGTCTCTTGGAGTTGAACTAACTCGGAAATTGTGCAGATTAGGAATCCATGGATCAGTCCATAAATTAATAGTGGCCCCATTGCCAATGATTTTCCTCGCTCCCAAACAAAGGACTTCCCTTACACTCAATATGGATTTCCATGTGAAACTAGCATTAGGCACTACTTTTGCATCCATCAAAGAAGAGTTTGGAAAATATTTTCCTTTCAACACCCTTGCCATAAGTGATTCACCATCATTTAGAATTCTCCAAGCTTGCTTGCATAGCATGGCCTTGTTAAATAACTACATATTTCGAAAGCCCAAACCTCCTTCTTGTTTCGATAAGTACATTTTTTCCCACGCTACCCAACAAACCTTTCTTTCCTCACCCTTTTGACCCTAAAAAATTGTCGACATAACTTTTCCACCTCCTTCAAAATACTCACCGGAAGTAAGAAACATTGCATCGCATAGGTCGGAATTTCTATAGGGGGAAAATTGTTATAATGATTGTGAGAAATATAGTAAAGATCAACAAGAACAAACTTAAAATTTACATGATTTGCTGAAAATGTGTATCAACAAGAACAAACTTCAAATTTACATGGTTCAGTGATAATGTATTGACTATGTCAACGGGTGGAGGAGAGGGGAAGTTTTATTGATCTTGAGGAATTTCTGAATACATTAATGGTCTAGGTTACAGAAAATAGGAGTAACCCCGTGATGGGTTATATGAATGGGACATGAAATAGATTCAAAGACACCAACTAACAAAGGCAAGTATTGTATGTCTAGTTTATGGGTCTATTGGTATGCAATAAATCCTTTTTTTTACGAGAGGTATGCAATAAATCTTAGTATAATGCTTTTGATTGAAAGATTTTGGGTTGTGTTGGTTAATTTAGGGTGAGCTTTTCGTAGGTTTATTATTGCATTTGTGATACTAGTGATTGTTTTTTAATCATAAGAAAAAATTAAAGTTTCTTATTTTGAATTTTTCTTGGTTTATGTGATTGAGCTGGTAAGGAAATTCATTTCTCTAGTTTAGGAGAAAATTTTACCTGGATATTTATGCTATAGGATTAATGCAGCCTTGGTAACCCACCCCTATTCCCTAGACCATGGAAATTAGGGCCCATTTGATAGTTGGTACTAGGTTGTCGACTTGTCGTAATGGAAGTGAACTTTAAGTTTAATTTGGGAAGAGAAACAACATTACCATCTCAATGAAAACATAATGTTATTCCCAAACATGTATTTTCATCATAATTTTCATTGCCATCCATTAGCACTTGAAAGGTGGTATTGAATGAGAATGGTTTTCTTGAAACAATAGGGATATTGTAAATTTCGTGAAACCAATTGGTTTTTTATGAACTTTTATAACAAATCTTATAGTGTTTGAACTTCATAGCAGTGTGTTTGATACAATACATTTTTTATTTTAGCATACTAGAGTACATGTAGGTTCTTTTTGAGTGGCAAAGAAGAGTACTTTGTAAAATGAAATTCTTGAAGTATTGTAAATTATGTTTAAATGAAAGCAGCCCGTTTTTAGTTTGGTGCTGTTTTGCCCTTGAAAAGCTATATCCCTTATGGAGAGGAGGCTATCCTGTTGAGAGGGCATTGTTTGTTGAAGGCTTTGAGGCTAGAAATTGATGTGCTTGGGCCTTGGGGCACCCAGGAGGTCATCAGAATATTCTAAAATACTTAAGCAAACTTTCCTTTTTGGCATAGCGAAACTAGAACATATATTTTAACCCTATCTAGTTGCTGGCATTATGAAAGAATAGGATTGAAGAGGCATCTGTTGTGGAATGATAGGTTTACGTACTTGTATGAACATCTTTTATGGAATGCTTTAGCTTCTTCAAGAAAATTGTTTCATAGATTTGGATTTGACAAAAATGACCTAGATAGCCAATAGGCTTTCTTAATAACCATGAGTCTGTGCATCTAGAGGCGTGTACTACCGTGATCAGTTGCATGGAAGTTCATGAAGCAGTGAACAAAGTAGCATCACCATGAGAAGTCACACATGAGGTAGTGAATGTAACTATGCGAGGAGGTGAGTTAAATGTTACATAATTTATGATATGAGAATAGATATGGGAACCCCATTTTGGCTGATTTTTTGGATAGTTTGCCGTGGGATTATTGAATAAGGTAACATTGAAAGCTACACATCTTGTACTTTTTTTAAGAAGATTTTTGGACTTCAAAGGTGTTTTGGATAAGGTATTCACTTTTTTGGGGGTAAATGAGTATATATTATACCCTTAGATTTAAAAAACACGTCTCGGGCGCGCCTAGGCACACCTTTCTCTCAGGCTCTGGGAAATGCGCTTTAGCTAAGCGAGGTTCAGCAACATCCGAAAAGTGCGCGCCTCGTGCGCCTTTGAGTAATAGGTTAGATTTAAGTTACAAGTTGAAGAATGATTGATTTTTTTTCAAATTAAGACTACCTTAGCTTTACAATTATAAATAGAATTATTTGATTTTAATAATCAAACCTTTGGCACTTTTGCTTTTATTAAACCAACCTTTGGATTATTCGCCAATAATCTAACCTTTACCCCCACTTTGCTTTCACTGCACCCAAGTCTATTTTTACCTGCTGTAGGAGGTCATTTACTTGTTGGGGTTAATGGGATTAAAAAAGTTAAGTGATTTTTTTTTTTTTATTTTCAATAATTAAATTAATTAAAAAAAAGACCAAAAAAAATTTTAACTGCTACTGCATGTTATTATTATTTTTTTCTTTTGTAAAATCTATTTAAACGTATTCTCCTCCTTCTCTTTCTCATTATTTTCAACGTCTTCCTCTTTCTTTCATTTCCAGAAATTCCCAATCTGTTCTTCTTCTTCATTTTTTTTCTTTAATTTCTTGAAATTCAGCCAAAAAATAATGGCAGGAGGGGGAAGTCGTTGTTCATTTAAGTAACACTCAAAATATATTCAAATGAGGCAAAAATAAGGGTTTTTGGCATAATTAACTTATCAAAACTAATAGCAAATCCAAACAAAGTGCATTATTAAGCAAATTCATGTCAAAAAAAGCCGCAAATCGAAGTTAGGGTTCGTCAATTACCTCAAATGTTCGTTGTTGCTTGTCATTTATGGTTCACAATTATCTCTCTAAATCAAAACCTACTTCGAAATATTACTAATCGTCGTCTAAATTGAACGAATTTCACTTCAATTGTTTCACCATTGTTGATTTGTTCTTCTTTTTTCCTTGGTTGAAGCTTTTAGTAGAAGAGAGAGAATTCAATATGAGAACTGATTTTTTTTGGGCTTTGTTTTGGTCTTTTTTTTAAAAAAAAAATTAATTAATTTAATTATTGAAAATTAAAAAAATTTAAATCACTCCCCAACAGGTAAATGACCTTCCACAGCAGGTCAAAATACACTTGGGTGCAGTGAAAGCAAAGTGGGGGTAAAGGTTGGATTATTGATGACTAATCCAAAGGTTGGTTTAATAAAAGCGAAAGTGCCAAAGGTTGGATTATTAAAATCAAATAATCCTTATAAATATTTAAATTATTAGGATCTTTTTAATAGATATTAATTACAATCAAAGAAAAAATTAATTTGAAATAAGTATATAAATGCATGCGCCTCGCCTATAAAAGTCGTGCGTCTTCGCCTTGCATTTTACGCCTAGGCTCCATCGACTATTTGCGCCTTGCGCCTTTTAAAACTAAGATTATACCAAAAAAAGGTAACCTATGCATCCTAAACTACCACACCACCTCTAGCACCAAACATGGTTGAAACAGGATCAGGAAGGTCAAAGAGGCCTTTCCTGATCCTCCCCAACCACTACCGCTTAGCTAGGTTGCACAAAAACAAATGCCGGTATGGGTATAGACATAAAACAGGTACAAAAACACGTTACTAAAAAAATTGAGGATACGAGTATGTGAAAGAAAACAATACGGAAATTTATAAATTTCAACATTATTAATAGAATACTGAGATAAATATCAAATTTGGTGATGATAATATGGTTATTCACTATATAAATTATTTAAAACCTAAAAGACAAACAATTAAAGCGAGATAAACAACTCAAAAATTGTGTGGCACTTGAGTAAGCTTAATCAATTGTTTCAATGTGGGTACGCGTTTCCAACGTGTATCGGTGTTGTGTCAGTGTCGGACACGGGTACGATGGGTTGGAGGTGTATCCGTGCTTCCTAGCCGCTTCGCAAGGTTGGCTTACCACTACATTAAACAAACATCAACAAAAAGCCTACATTAGGCAGGTCGGGAACCCAAACAGCCTAATAAATAAGTACTCCCTCCGTAACATATTAATGGCAAAGATTTGACATAAAGTAGAGAGGAAAAATGTCTAATCGTTTCCATTAATATGTTACAGAGGGAGTATGTGCCTATCTGAATCTAGAAATTGTTATATACATCCGGATGTAAGGTACTTCCAAGGGTAATTGCTCATTTTAGAATTTTTTTTGCTCATTTAAAACAACTTTGGGTTTACCTACCTCTACATACATCTGGATGCTTAGTAGACCCATTGATTTGAATCATGATGCCTACAGGCTACATTAAATATGGCATCCTTCCACAAAAGTTCAGTGTGCCTGCAGGGCTTGTAAAAGACTTTGCACATTGTTTCTGGAAAGACAAATAGCATAACTTTCTTCTGCAATGCACATTGCAATGATAGGAGATTTCTTTCTCTGCTTCTTAGTTCCTACAACATCTCAGCATCCAGGTCACTACCTGAGGGAACTGATATCTTGGGTTACGGATTTTCAGGACTTGCATGATGTTTGTCCACATTGATGTTCGAAAAAGCTAATAGGTCACCTTTTGAATTAAGTGTATCAACAAAAATGTAAATAAATATACTTAAGTGTTGAAGCTATTAACTGCTGAATTTGTTATTTACTGGTCTCCCAATGCAGATCTGATGAAAGCGGTGCCAGATGACCACAAAAAATTCCTTGCAGATTTACTTTGGGTCCATGAAGAGGTTAATCCTTGAATCTTTGCATCCCTTTTTTTCCATTTTCGAAGATGAACCATACTACATACTTTTGAGGAAGATATTGTGAGAAATTCCAATTTACCATATAGTATAAATCTTGATTTCCACAGAAATTTTCAACAATCTCACGAATGCAACTCATATCCAGGACAATGTTTGCATGGAGACTGAAGAGGGGCTCAAGAACTGTAAGCTGATAGCGGTTCACGGAGGACTTCAACGAGGGAAACCTGTCAACGAGCAACTACAGCTTTTAAAAGCTAGAGACACATCCATTCCAAAGATTGAATGTCTAAGTGGGAGGCAAAGCATTTGGGATATGCCTGAGGTAAATCATTCATCAAGACCCCATTCATGACCTTTTCCTTCTCTCTTGTTTCAATTTTTCTACAACGGTCATATCTAAAAACGACCACCACTATGGGGTAATCTTAACCCTCCAAAATATTTTCTTTTGCGTTTTCTTTAATGCACTTTTTCTATTTTATTTATTTTCCAAAAAATCAGTAATTATTTTAAAAATTATTTAATTATATTTTTCAAACATTAATTTTTCAAAACAATAAAAAAAATTCCAGTAGGGGAAAGTTTTGTGGTTTCCGGCAGGGGGGCATTGCGTCGGCGGTAGGCGGGGTTAGGGGAGGGCGTCGGCGGCAGGCGGGGTCAGGGGAGGGGGGTTGGCGATTTCGACGGTAGGGTTTGGGTGGGTTGTGGGCTACGGCGGAGGGGTTTGATTGGGTTGTTGGTTTTAGCAGAGGTGGTTGGGTGGGTCTCGGGTTTCGGACTTTCGGCGGGTGGGATTGAGTGGGTTGTTGGTGTCGGCGGTAGGGGTTAGGTTGGCCGTCACATTGGGCGGTGGGACTTGGCCAGGGGCGCGCGGGAGGCAGTGTTTGGTTGAACCGCCGAATCCAGGAGCTTCGAAACAGATCCATCGGCTAGTGACCCAATCAAAACTAACGACCCAATCAAAACCCCTCCGCCATAGGCCACAACCCACCCAACCCCTGCCGTCGAAACCGCCGATGGTAGGCCTTTTATGTCGTTTAAAATAAAAGACTTATCAAAAGTAAATTTCTCCTACTCTCCAATTACAACTAGTGTAAAGGGCAAGTAAGGTTCGTATCCACAGAGAACGGATTTATGTTGATTTAATTGTGTTAATATATATTTTGATTATTAAAGGGGAGAATCACTAATTCCTTAGTGATATTGGTAACAAGGGGGGGAAATTGGAGATTTTAGTGATAAAATAAACTAACAACTAATTGATTGCGGTAAAATTCTAGTTTTAAAGAATCTTAGGATTCGGTTACAACGACTCTGACTTGGCTAATTGAATTAGACTCTCAATTACCAAACCAATTCAATACTCAATTAATTATTGACAAGAGTAAACTCTTGTAGTCCCCTTAATTAGCTAGACAAGATAAATCGTAAATTGCCTAAAACCCTTAATGTTCAAAGAACACGCAGTGAACAAAAGCTTTAAGAACGGAGACACAATAAGAACGCAATTGTTTAGAGAATACGCAATAAACAATTAACGTTTAAACAAGCTCTACTAAATTGTTCACAATAAGAATACGCTTAAGCATGAACAAGATAGTTGCTACTCGAGGTTGAACACAATAATCGATTGTGTTCAAACCCTAGTAATGATTTTGTAAAATATAATAACAAGACAAAGATCAAGCTAAAACATTCAACAAAACCAATAACAATTCATATAAGAGCAAGTAAATAATTGAAGTAAAGAAATAGTTTAGAGTTAGAGAATCCTCACAAGGAGCCTTTTGGAATCATTGAAACCAATCCCAAGAACAAGTTTAAGCTACCATTTCCATTGATGAACAAAGATTCTTCATTGATTCCATGATTAAATATCAAAATTACAAACTAAAGATTTAATAGTTTTTATGTAATCTAAGGAGAAACTAGAGAGAATTTAAGCTAAGGAAATATTTGAACATGAAAAACTAGCTTGTCTACAATGAAAAACCACTTTTCTATTTATACTAAACTAAATTATAACCTAGAAATCAAGTGGATGAAGCCGCGTGCAGAACAGAGCAGATGGGTGCTGGCAGCGCCCTCAAAAGCGCGGGGCGCGCCCTTCCTTGGAGGGATACTGTGATGGGGGCGCTGGGCGCGCCCCTCCTTGGAAGTAATGTTCTGTGGAATGGGCGCTGGCAGCGCCCTCAAAGGCGCGGGGAGCGCTCCCCTGTGAAATGCTACTGTGAGATGGGCGCGGGGAGCGCCTCCCTTTGGCAAGCTACTGTGATATGGGCGCGGGCAGCGCCCCATAGGCTCGGGGAGCGCCTTCTTCTTTGGCCACTTGCTCTATTTTTCCTTGATCATACAGGCGCTGGGGGCGCCCTACATTCTTCAAGACTTTATCACACTTTTTCCAAGTCCCGAATAAGTCTCAGTCTTCCCAAATACAGACAAAATATGGAAAGAAACACGAGCCTTAAACAACAAAAATAAACTAAGTCCTAAAAAGCAATTAAATTATGAAATGCAATATTAAATTAAGTTTCAAGACATAAACTTTCGTTTAAGCTTAAAGTTAATTAATATCACAAAACACGTTCTAAACTATTACAAACTATACATCAAAATGAGCTAATTGATTAATACAAACTGAACACATCAAATACCCCCACACTTAGTCTTTACTCGACCTCGAGTAAATCAAAAGAGAGTAATAACGAGTTATAAGCCAAAAGTTCGCCAAAACAACTAAACTCCAACAAAAATCCCTAATGAACTTGTTCTAAATCAAAACATAATAAAATTATAATTTGAGCTAAAACAATTTATGAGAAGGAAAAAATAAACCAAAAGTGAACTTAATGAATTCAAAATACAAACAAAAATTCTGGCACGGTTCACACTACTTACAAAAATCAAAAATGGGGAAAGAAAGAACAAAAAGTGTTCTTACCAAAGTATTCCGGAAGATGAGATTATCCGGTCTTCAATCCAAAAAGCAAGGAACTCCTCTCTTTTCTTGTTCTCTCATTTTGCCTAGGAGCCCTTTCGGGTTTTCATCCTAGCTTTCTCATTTTTTTTTCTTTTTTTTTTTTTTTTTTTTTTTTCATTTAGCTCTTGTTTTACATAGGTTGCCCTTTCGGGTTTTCAACCTATCGGGCTTTCTCTCTTTTTTTTCTTTTTTTTTTTTTTTTTTTTTTAACAAAATTATATACAAGTGAACGTACCCCCACATTTGAGTGACACAATGTCCTCATTGTGGGTTTACATTCACCATCTTGTCAAGCATTGGAGGACCGCCCGGGAAAAGTGGATCCCGGAGGCCTCCTCCTCCTCTCCTCCCTTTGTTGCCTTTCCCGCTCAATTTCTGCGGTTGGGTCAACATAAGGGGTACCATGAAGATGCATGGTGTGCATCGCTGTAATCATGGAAGACATGGGGTACATCACGTCCTCCATCCGGTGTACCTCGTGCCGAAGGGCACCTACTTCGACTTGCAAAGAGTCGAACCGCTGATTGAGGAGATTAATCCCCGACTGATCAGAAGAAGCAGGGTTCGGCTCGTGCATATGTATTCCACCTTGTGCCCGAGGTCTGCGGTTCACCATGTTTGCATCACCATCATCATCATCATTTTCATCATCATTTTCATCTTCTTCTTCCTCTTCATCTCCCTCATCATACTCCTCCTCACTGTTACTCTCCTGCCACTCCGGGTTAGTAGGTGGAGGATCTGGAAATTCAACCCCAAACACATTTTTCAAGTTTTGTTTGAAGGCTAGATCGGGGGGGCAGAAAAAATGAGCCGCCCGAGTACATCCCCTGATGGAAGTACGCTGCGGCTGAGGCAAATTCATGTAGGCCTCATGTCCCGGTCCAAAACGCCAGACGAACGACCGAGGAGTATCACTCTGATCAGATATGTAAATAAAACTCCGGGTTTGCAGAACCCAATAGATAAGCAAATCCTCAGGGTCACTCCCGACCCGTCCATCAGGGTATTCGATTTCCTTCTTACTCTTCCCCTTCTTGCGCTCAAGATACTCATATATCAAGGTCACCATACCTCCCATAGCTATTGTTCCTTTCTTGCTCTCGTCTACCAAATCGAGGCAAGCATCAACCCACAATGCCCCCCAATGCGGGTGATCATTTCCCTCGGGAGTCATGGCCCAAAGGGCCTTAAGAGTGGTTAAAGGAAGCTTGTTGGCCTCCGCCCGACAAAAAATGGGCATGGCTATGAAGAATGCAACAAAACGGAGAGCCGGATGAGGTATGGAGCTGATTAGGGTGTTTCGATCAAATTTAAGGAAACGAGTGATCCCTCTATAGAACTCTTGAGCGTTGAAACCCGTAGGTCTGGAAAAGTTACCAATAGGAGTGGACTCCCACCCAAAAACCTCCTCAAGTTCATCATAGAACAATTTATGCGTTTCATCATTGAGGTTAAAGGTTATGAAGCGGGACTCTTCACCCCTGGGCTTGTTGGGGTCATTATCCTTTTTCAGGGTGGCAAGGAATTCAAACGTGAAGGAGTAGTATGTGTGGGCATGTTCGTTTAGGAAGCCGTCCAAGCCAACTCTTCCTAACAACCTTGTCACAAGTCGGAGAATCCCGAGCCTTTTGAGAGTTCTGTGACAAGCGAAAGCGGTGGCTTGGACGCTGCGTTTTCTTAGCCGGGTAAAAATGGTTTTCTGTGTGGGGGTGAGTCTTTTTAGGTTGAAGAAAGATGTGGAAGGAGAGGCTACATTCTTCCTTTTTCTTGAACCGGAAGTTGAGGCCATTTCGAGTGAGATTTTTTTTTTTTTTTTTTTTTCAGAGAATGGTTGGGGAGAGCTGGCTTAGGTTAAGCCAAAACACTGCCGAAATACCTAAACACAATCATAACACAAAACCATTAGTGTGAGTGAAAAATTTCATTGATGAAATTGTGATTTGAGTGATAACACAAGAAGTGAACTTCGAATGTTATCATACTTCACAACAACAATAATGCAATTCAACGAAGAAAAATTGTTTAAAAACAAATTCTTACTACACTAAATTCATTTAGGGAACAACATCACCACTCTTGAAAACAAATTTCATTGAATCAAACCACTCAAAACCTCCAAAAATACACTAGCTTGGCAAAGATTACTTCAACCATGGCAAGCACAAAATCAGAAATTCAACCTCAAGCTCAACAAAATATTAACACTTCAACATAGCATTGCCAAACTCAAGGACAACAACACACTACATCACAAAACCAAGTACCAACTTGCATAGGTGTGTGTTCAAAACACTCAAGTAAGGAGATTTCTACTTCAAAATAAACCTCAAATCATCACAAATTCATGAATTAAAGTATAAAACAAGATTCGCAAATTTCAAGCAACAAAAATGAAGTAAAAAGAAGTGAGAAATATACCCCACACGCGCGCCCTACACACAGCCAAAAGGAGAGAAAACGAAACCCTAAAACGCACACCACGGAAGAAAGAGAGAGAAAAATCGAATGAGATGTGAAAATTTTTTCGAATTTGGCACAAATGGAGAAGATTTGAGAGGAGAAATGAGCAAAAATGGAGGTCTTTGTTGAGGTTAGGGTTTAGAGGGAGAGAGAGAGCCCGCGCCTTAGTGAACAAAAGGATGAGAAATGAAAACTGAAATGGGAATTAACACATTAAAAAAAAAACGAACTGGCTACTGAGGGTAGGGCGCTGGCAGCGCCCTCGAAGGCGCGGGGCGCGCCAAGATGGCGCTGGCAGCGCCTCATAGTCAGTAGCATTTCACCCAATAGGCGCGGGTAGCGCCTTTAAGGGCGCGGGGAGCGCCATTAAGTTAGTAGCATTTCTCAAAATAGGCGCGGGTAGCGCCTTTAAGGGCGCTAGGAGCGCCATATGCTCAGAGGCCACTGATCTGTAGGCGCTGGCAGCGCCCACGTAGGCGTTGGGCGCGCCATACCTGATACCCTAGTACTTCAGCAAAATCCTTATATATTTATTATTTATATATAAAAATTTATTATTATCATTATTATTTAATTAATTTTAATTTAATTTTTTTTTTTTTTAAAAAAAAATATTTACAAGACACTCACTATGCCTCTTGTTCTTGTTCAACTCCTTTGGGAACTTAACACCGGTTCATCAAAAGGTTAACAAGAACAATCAAAAATACTTTGGTATCGAGGAAAATAACTCATTAGATTGAATCGTTCCCTCTAAACCAAAGGAACACTACAAAAGCAATAAAAAGCAATAAAGTCGGGGTGTCTCCCGAAAGCTCCATTTATTTAACGTCGTTGGCACGACCCGGCAACCGGCTCATTCATACACCGGCTCATCCAAATCAACCTCCTCCCCCCTAGTTTGGACAAAGGCTTCAAAATAAGGTTTGAGCCTTTGGCCATTAACTTTAAAAATTTTGGAGGTGTCGGTGGATTGGATTTCCACGGCCCCATGGGAAAAAACCTTCATAACAACGAAAGGTCCAACCCAACGGGATCGAAGCTTTCCAGGAAACAACTTAAGTCGAGATTGGTACAGAAGCACCTTCTGACCTGCCTCAAATTCCTTCCGGGAAATGGATTTGTCATGCCAAGCTTTAGTTTTAGCTTTGTAAATCATGGCATTCTCATAGGAATCGTTCCGGATTTCCTCGAGTTCATTTAATTGGAGTTTACGGTGCAACCCCGACTCATCTAAGTTCATATTGAAGCTCTTGACAGCCCAATATGCCTTATGCTCTAATTCAACCGGTAAGTGGCATGCCTTACCATAAACCAAACGGAAAGGAGACATGCCAATTGGTGTCTTATAGGCCGTACGATATGCCCATAAGGCATCGTCCAGTCTTAGACTCCAATCTTTCCGATTGGGGTTCACCGTTTTCTCCAGAATGGATTTTATTTCACGATTGGAAACCTCGGCCTGCCCATTTGTTTGAGGGTGATAAGCAGTCGAGGTTCGATGAGTAACACCATACTTTTTCAAAAGTGCCCCAATCGTGCGATTGCAAAAGTGGGTTCCTTTGTCACTTATCAAGGCTCGGGGAACGCCGAACCTTGAAAAGATGTTCGATTTTAGGAAATCGGAAACCACTTTTGAATCATCGGTTCGAGTGGGTTTTGCCTCAACCCATTTCGACACGTAATCCACCGCAACCAGAATGTACAAGTAACCAAATGAGGTGGGAAATGGTCCCATGAAATCGATACCCCAAACATCGAAAAGTTCACAAAAACTGGTCGGATGTTGAAGCATTTCATTCCGTTGGGACATATTACCAACTCTTTGGCACTTGTCACATGATTGCACGAAATGGTATGCATCCCGATTTATACTTTGCCAATATAAACCGGAGTCCAAAACCTTTCGTGCTGTCCTTTTTGGACCAAAGTGTCCACCAAATGGTGAAGAATGACATAATTGTAAAATTGGAATAACCTCATTTTCCGGAATACACCTTCGGATTATCAAATCCGCACAATGTTTCCATAAGTAGGGATCATCCCAAACATAGTGTTTGGCGTCATTCCTCAACCTGTTTTGTTGAGCCTTGGTGAACTGCGGAGGAAACATGTCAGTAACCAAATAATTCACTATATAAGCATACCAAGGCAAGAATTCCTTGAGGGAATACAAACACTCATCAGGAAATTCCTCCCGAATAGGCTCAAACATTGATCTCTCCGTAGAACACTCTCTCTCTATTGGTGGGACTATTCGACTTAGATGGTCAGCTACCACATTTTCAGACCCTTTTTTATCCCGGACCTCTAAGTCAAACTCACTTAGCAGCAGAATCCACCTTATTAATCTCGGCTTGGCCTCCTTCTTCGCCATTAAGTGACGAAGAGCCGCATGATCGATATAAACAATGACTTTAGTACCGAGTAAATAAGATCTGAATTTTTCTACAGAGAACACAACGGCTAAAAGTTCTTTTTCAGTGGTGGTGTAGTTCCGTTGTGCCTCATTAAGGGTCATGGACGCATAATAAATAGCATGAGGTACTCGTCCTACCCTTTGACCTAAAATTGCCCCGACGGAATAGTCGCTGGCATCACACATGATCTCAAAGGGTAGAGACCAGTCAGGGGGTCGAATAATGGGAGCCAAAACAAGTTGCTCCTTCAAGGTGTTAAATGCCCTTTTACATTCATTATCAAAGTCAAAATCCACATCCTTTTGAAGAAGTTTACAAAGTGGGGATGTGATTTTTGAAAAATCTTTGATGAACCTTCTATAGAATCCGGCATGACCCAGGAAAGACCGAATGTCTCGAATGTTGGTTGGAAAGGGTAAGGATTGAATGATATCAATCTTTGCCTTATCAACCTTCAAACCCTCATTCGACACAACGTGGCCTAACACTATGCCTTGTCGGACCATGAAATGACACTTTTCAGAGTTTAACACCAAATTTTTATCAATGCAACGTTTTAAAACCAGAATAAGATGTGCCAAACAAGTGTCAAAAGAGTCCCCATGGATTGTGAAATCATCCATGAAAACCTCTACAAATTTTTCTACATATTCAGAAAAGATGCTCATCATGCATCTTTGGAATGTGGCCGGGGCATTGCAAAGCCCGAATGGCATGCGCCTATAAGCAAACGTACCAAAAGGGCACGTGAAAGTGGTCTTATCCTGATCCTCAGGCGCTATAGCCACCTGGAAGTACCCCGAGTACCCGTCTAAAAAACAGTAGTAAGAGTGGCTGGCAAGCCTTTCTAACATTTGGTCCAAAAAGGGTAAAGGGAAGTAATCCTTCCTAGTTACCGCATTCAACTTGCGGTAATCAATGCAAACACGCCACCCATTTTGGATGCGTGTAGGAACTAAGTCACCATCCCTGTTCTCTACCACAGTCACTCCAGATTTCTTTGGAACAACTTGAGTCGGACTTACCCATTTACTGTCAGATATGGGGTAAATCATACCTGCCTTGAGTAGTTTCAGAATCTCTTCCTTAACTACCTCCATCATTGGTGGGTTAAGTCGCCGTTGTGGTTGGTGAACAGGTTTTGCTTCTTCTTCGAGCAAAATCCGATGCATACAAGTCGTTGGACTTATGCCCTTGATGTCGGCAATGGTCCAACCAATGGCTTCCTTGTGCTCAACTAGCACTTGGAAAAGCCTTTTCTCCTCATCCTCGGTGAGCTTGCTAGAGATGATTACCGGTAATGTTTCCTTGGATCCAATAAAAACATATTTGAGATCATCAGGCAATGTCTTAAGCTCAACTGCAGGTGCCTGCAAAACAGATGGCACAAGCTTGTCCAAAGGACCAAGTGAGGTAATCGAATTATCAGCAGTTATAGAAAGGGGTAAACTATCACACTGTGCCAAATCGCACAAGGTGTCTTGCACACTAGCACTTAACACATATTCACTATCAGTTTCACCCAATGCATTTTCTACCGAAACTAACAGATCATCTTCTCCATCTATGTCAAAGATACCCTGTGTCATTGTATCAAAGACATCAACGGAAAAACAGGAATGACCCTCAGGAGGGAATTTCATGGAGTTATATATATTAAATTCCAGACACTCT
This sequence comes from Salicornia ramosissima, assembly GCA_951394345.1. Taxonomy (NCBI): domain Eukaryota; kingdom Viridiplantae; phylum Streptophyta; class Magnoliopsida; order Caryophyllales; family Amaranthaceae; genus Salicornia; species Salicornia ramosissima. The sequence goes on along the minus strand of OX596234.1, from coordinate 15,016,064 downwards.
CCATCAAACTCCATAGTTAATGACCCGGTGTGAACATCGATTTTAGCCCGAGCAGTTTTCAAAAAGGGACGTCCTAGCAAGATTGGGGTGGCACTGCCATCATGGTCCATATCTAAGACGTAAAAATCAGCGGGAAAAATCATTTGCCCAACCTTGACCAATACATCCTCCACTATTCCCTTTGGATAAGCGTTGGACCTATCGGCCAATTGGATCACGACACTCGTTGGCTTTAGATCGCCAAGATTTAAAGCTTTAAACAATGAAAAAGGAATCACATTAATTGATGCCCCTAAATCTAGCATGGCGTTACTAAAAATGATATCACCAATAGTGCAAGGTATAGTGAACATGCCCGGGTCACCACACTTGGGAGGTAACTTTTTTTGGAAAATGGCCGAGATATGTTCACTCACCTTCACCTTTTGGTGCCCTTTAAGCTTATTTTTCCTTCTACTAGTGCAAAGTTCTTTTAAAAACTTTGCATAGCGAGGGATTTGTTTAATTGCATCGAAAAGGGGGATATTTACTTCACATTTACGAAAAGTCTCATAAATATCCTTATCACACTCCTTGGTGCGAGTGTCTATCATTTTCTTTTGGGAATGGGGGTTCCGGTAAGTACGGAGATGAAGATGGACAAGGTGTCTCCACTTGAGGTGATGGTGGTGTAAGAGAAGGCAAATTGCTTTGTTCTTCGTTTACTACCACCTCACCCTCAAGCTCTCTCGCGCTCACTTGGAGCTCCTTCCCACTCCTTAGAGTGATAGCACTAGCATTAGACTTGGGGTTAAGCTCTGTTTGGGATGGAAGCTTCCCCGAATCTAACTTACCCTCTAACCTAGACACAACACCCGACACTTGGCCCATTTGTCTTTCCAATTTCTTAATACTCGATCTAGTTTCATCTTGGAATTGGACCATGTTACTTTGCATCCCTGACACATTTTTGGTCAACATATTTAACATTTCCTCCGTAGAGGAGTTGTTCGAATTAGAATTTTGACCTTGTGACCATTGGTTTTGGGGCCTTTGGTACTGTTGTTGGGGTGGTCTATTATATTGGTTATTTTGGCTATTTGGATGTTGGTAGGGTTGGTTATTTGGATTTTGATAGGGTTGTTGTTGAGGTGCTTGTGGGTTGCCATATTTAAAGTTTGGGTGATCTTTCCAACCCGAGTTATACGTAGAAGAGTATGGATCATACCTTCTAGCATTAGCTTGATTTGGAAAACCCATGGCCTTAGCCTCCTCACCTTGCTCCTCATTAGATTGAGGGCAAAACTCGGTAGGGTGGTCATTGGCACAAATCCCACAAGATTTTACTTCATGTGATCTATTATTTTTCACCATGAAGTCCCTCATCATAGAGGTGAGAGCCTCGAGTTTCCCATCAGTTCTAGAAGATCCAGCACTTGAATTTTCAAAATTGGACATTCGAGCACTAGCCCTTCTACTGAACTGACGAGTACCCTCTGCAGATTCTTCGATAAGCGCTCTTGCGGCTGAGGGGGTTTTATTGAACATAGACCCTCCACTAGCCGCATTGATCATGCGCTTATCGTCGTCTTGCATACCTTTATATATGTAGATTATTAAGTCTTGCTCCGAATATCCATGGTAGGGACATCGGGCGCAAAGTTGCTTGAACCTCTCCCAATACTCGTAAAGGTTCTCATCTAGGCCCTGTTCAATGGTGGAAATTTCCTTCCTCATAGTACTAGACTTTGAGGCCGGAAAATATTTTTCTAAGAACCGCCTTTTTAATTCATTCCAGGATGTAATACAACCTGGAGGCAAATAATACAACCAATCACTTGCGGCATCCTTCAAGGAGAAATGGAATGCACGCAATTTTATTTGTTCTTCCGTAACTCCACTTGGTTTCATGCTTGCGCACACCACGTGAAATTCCGAAAGATGTCGGTTAGGGTCTTCACCCCCTAAACCGTGAAAACTTGGCAATGCATGGATTAGACCGGATTTCAACTCAAAGTTTGCACCTTGAGGCAATTCGGGCAAATCGATGCATAGTGGTTGTTGGTCCATGTTTGGAGTGGTTAGCTCCTTCAAGGTTTTTTCAGGAACCGGTGGCATAATGCCCACTTCTAAATCAAGATCGAAAGGTAGAACACGGAACTGGTCACGTATCTCCCTTCTGGATCTAAGTAGGGTTAGTTCTAACTCGGGATCGTATTGTAGGGGTTCGTTGTTCGTGGAGCGAGTTGCTACCATAAACAACCAATCAAAACAATAAAAGTCCTTAGGTAGAGTTAATTTAAAAACTTAACACAAATCAAAACAACACCGCTCCCCGGCAACGGCGCCAAAATTTGGTAGGCCTTTTATGTCGTTTAAAATAAAAGACTTATCAAAAGTAAATTTCTCCTACTCTCCAATTACAACTAGTGTAAAGGGCAAGTAAGGTTCGTATCCACAAAGAACGGATTTATGTTGATTTAATTGTGTTAATATATATTTGGATTATTAAAGGGGAGAATCACTAATTCCTTAGTGATATTGGTAACAAGGGGGGAAATTGGAGATTTTAGTGATAAAATAAACTAACAACTAATTGATTGCGGTAAAATTCTAGTTTTAAAGAATCTTAGGATTCGGTTACAACGACTCTGACTTGGCTAATTGAATTAGACTCTCAATTACCAAACCAATTCAATACTCAATTAATTATTGACAAGAGTAAACTCTTGTAGTCCCCTTAATTAGCTAGACAAGATAAATCGTAAATTGCCTAAAACCCTTAATGTTCAAAGAACACGCAGTGAACAAAAGCTTTAAGAACGGATACACAATAAGAACGCAATTGTTTAGAGAATACGCAATAAACAATTAACGTTTAAACAAGCTCTACTAAATTGTTCACAATAAGAATACGCTTAAGCATGAACAAGATAGTTGCTACTCGAGGTTGAACACAATAATCAATTGTGTTCAAACCCTAGTAATGATTTTGTAAAATATAATAACAAGACAAAGATCAAGCTAAAACATTCAACAAAACCAATAACAATTCATATAAGAGCAAGTAAATAATTGAAGTAAAGAAATAGTTTAGAGTTAGAGAATCCTCACAAGGAGCCTTTTGGAATTATTGAAACCAATCCCAAGAACAAGTTTAAGCTACCATTTCCATTGATGAACAAAGATTCTTCATTGATTCCATGATTAAATATCAAAATTACAAACTAAAGATTTAATAGTTTTTATGTAATCTAAGGAGAAACTAGAGAGAATTTAAGCTAAGGAAATATTTGAACATGAAAAACTAGCTTGTCTACAATGAAAAACCACTTTTCTATTTATACTAAACTAAATTATAACCTAGAAATCAAGTGGATGAAGTCGCGTGCAGAACAGAGCAGATGGGCGCTGGCAGCGCCCTCAAAAGCGCGGGGCGCGCCCTTCCTTGGAGGGATACTGTGATGGGGGCGCTGGGCACGCCCCTCCTTGGAAGTAATGTTCTGTGGAATGGGCGCTGGCAGCGCCCTCAAAGGCGCGGGGAGCGCTCCCCTGTGAAATGCTACTGTGAGATGGGCGCGGGGAGCGCCTCCCTTTGGCAAGCTACTGTGATATGGGCGCGGGCAGCGCCCCATAGGCGCGGGGAGCGCCTTCTTCTTTGGCCACTTGCTCTATTTTTCCTTGATCATATAGGCGCTGGGGGCGCCCTACATTTTTCAAGACTTTATCACACTTTTTCCAAGTCCCGAATAAGTCTCAGTCTTCCCAAATACAGACAAAATATGGAAAGAAACACGAGCCTTAAACAACAAAAATAAACTAAGTCCTAAAAAGCAATTAAATTATGAAATGCAATATTAAATTAAGTTTCAAGACATAAACTTTCGTTTAAGCTTAAAGTTAATTAATATCACAAAACACGTTCTAAACTATTACAAACTATACATCAAAATGAGCTAATTGATTAATACAAACTGAACACATCAGCCGACCCCCTCCCTAACCCCGCCTGCCGGAATCGCCAAGCTCCCCTTGCCGGTTTTTTTTTTTGGTAAGATTAATATATTGGAAAATATAAATAAATAATTTTAAAATGAATTATTGAAATTTTAGAAAATTAAGAAAATAAAAAAAGTGTATTAAAAAAAAGGTAAAAGAAATTAGTTTCAACGGCTAAGATTTAATAATTAGTGGTGGTCATAATTAGGATGACCGTTGTAGAAGCCCCCCTCTTGTTTCCTCTTTTTTCATGTTTTTTTCAGATATATAATTTTAATGCAGATAAATATGGTTCAGAAAGTCTTGGGTACATCTGGTGCACAATAAGTTTTTATTCTGCACCGAGTATATAATGACCTTTTAGATCAGCATAGTGATTATTAAAGTAATAATAATTGAACTAATTAATATATCTTTATATCGCCTTTATGTTACCTATCATGATTTCTATGGTTCTGATTGGTATATAATAAATTAGTGTACATTAGATTAATGCAAGAATTTTCTAATACTCTCTACGTTTTTTAAGATGTAACACTTAGATTTTTACACTTGTCGAAACACAACTTAGACTCATAATATCGCTAAATATACAAGTGTGAAAATTATAAAATTTATATATTTGAAAACTGTATTCCGAGGTGAATCGGACAAGATCCCACATGACTATGTTTTTCTTTATGTATAAGTAACAATTAACGGTCAAAGTGTTACCTCTAAAAAAACGGATGGAGTATAGTTTTGGATTGGAATGACTTATCTTACACATAATTAGAGCTATGTCTATGTACACCTGCCCCGGGACACATATATTCCCCACTTTAAATTAAAATCTAATAGTTTACATGTTTTCTGTTGCTAATTAATGTACTTAGGATTTGAAAGAAAACTCAACCATTGTGGTAAGTGGTCACCATGGAAAGCTTCATATTGATGGACTGAGGTTGATAATTGATGAAGGCGGTGGCTATGAGCACAAGCCAGTGGCTGCTATCATCTTGCCATCCATGAAGATTGTCCGTGATACTGATATTGCAAGAGCCTCATGAGAATTTTTGTAATTTCCGTCATAGGTTGAATATGTGTATGTGAAAATGCTTAAATGAAATACTGAAAATTAAGATCTATCAAATTTTTGTAATTTTTACCAGCACAGCTGTAGGTAGGTTATAAATGATTGAATCTATGTGTTTGACTTTTTGTGTTTATATTATAAATTTTGCTGTTCTTAAGCTATAAATTCCTAGGGAAAATGGGTCTGTTCACATAAAATCATCTTCGGTTATGAATAAAGCTGTAATGAATTTGATAAACGGTGAGAAGTACCCCGGCATAAGACAAGGTATTAAGGCAGCTATTTCATTTAAAGATATTGAAATACAGGGTAATAATTTATTAGTTACCAACTTCATTAAAAAAAATATGAAAATTTTCTTGGGAAATTAATAATTTAATTATTGATGCCAAACTAGGTTTAGACCACCTTCAATAGTGTCGATTGAGTACTGTTTTAGATAATCTATTTAGGCAATTGATTATATAGATCATGTGGGCCATAATCTTATTGAGCTAAACTATTGGTATTTTCCTATTATTTTTGTGTTTTTTTAAATATTAAGAAAAGACGGTATTGGTTGGCTCTATCAGAGAAACTAATTGGTTTTTCATCGCCACTCCCACCCATGACTCATCATCACAAATACCACCACAGCCCCTCTATCTTCTTCTCCCGCCAACGAAGCCTCAAACGACACCACTAACGTTGTAGCTTGCTCGAAGCAACCAATGGCAGAACATCAATGCTCATCATCAGAAATTAACATTGGTGATTGCAATCTGAATATCGATGACTACTCATATATAATTTGAATATTGCAAAGTTAATAAATTTCACCAATATTCGTATTAAAAAAAAATCAAATTAGAACTAAAATGATTTTAATTTAAACATCAGTGACTTTCATATTCATAAAGGTCCAATTTCTCAAATTTAAGGCTGCCCAATATGTAGATTTTAATTAAAGTGTTTTCAAGTGTTTTTTTGGATCAAATTGGAAATTAGGTAATTGAAGAATTTTTCTAAGCAAATGAAATGTAGCAGGTTGTTTTTATAATTTTAGTTTTGTGACAAGGAAGAGTCATTTCTTTATCTTTAAAAAAATCGAATAAATAAAATGAGAATTGATCCTTAATCTAAGGTTTAGATTAAAGTTTTGATTCTTATGTAATGAGTAGTGTTCTCATTCTAACTACTTCAAATAATTTAGAACATGCATCTTTAGTAATTTAGAACAGATTTAAAAAATTTAGAACGTATACATATATTAAAATTTAGAACACACTTTGGTAAATGTCTCACCCATTGAAGGTATTGGTAAAAGTAAGTATCATAAAAAAAAATGAGTGAGACTTAATTGCTATTGTTATGTCCCAAGATGAGATGCTCCAAATGACCAATTTTTCTGTGATTGGGATTTATCTCAAGTTGAAGCTTGACAAAGGTTCAATTAAATGGCATCAATACATTTGGAGTAGATTAAAATCTTTAAGTGTCCCTAAACACAAGTTCTGTTGCTAGTTAATTATGCACAAAAGGCTCCCGGTTAGGGAATGTTATGTAAAATGGGTATATGTGCTGAAAAATAATGCTTGATGTGTGTTTAAGATTGAACTGAAACTTCTTCTATGATCGTTGAAAAAACTACACCGAAGTCTAGCAAATCTAGATCTTCGATCGTGTTCATTAGATTTGACTTTTATTTTAAATATACTTCGGATGAACATTTAAAAACATCACAATTGTTAAGTAGAACTAGTGCATGCAATCTTAGATGCAAAATTCATGATAAGATACAAAAATAAAATATCTATAATGATCGAGTAATGTATCAAACTACATCCTATATATACAATGAGTAATGCATTTACCTATGACTCAAAGATTCATATAAACCTAAGACACAAAACACTAAGGGCTTGTTTATTTCAGATTATATTCAGTTCAGTTCAGTTCGTCTCTATTTAGTTCAATCAATACACTTCTATTCAGTTCAGTTCAGTTCAATTCATCTCTATTAAGTTCAGTTCATCTCTATTCAGCTAATGTAAACGAGCCCTTAACATTGTATAGTGTGGGTTTTAGAAATCCATGTTTCTAGTTGGACTACTAGTCCATGACAAACTTTAGATCAATGACATTCATTTTTTTTTTTGCAATTTTAGTCCTTGACAAACTATTGATCATTTTCTTATCTTCATGTCGACATCAAAATGGACATATATTTCTGCTCTCTTGTTCACATGTCCACTCATTCAGGGCATATGCATATTATTTATCGGTTCCGTCATATACCGGTATCATTTGCATGCTACTTTACGATAATATCTAAATAAATTTCTAATTTTAGACCATCATAACTATGCGTACATCATAGGCCATCTATTCTAATAATTTAGATATATATACCAATTTTGGGGTATTCAGACATTGCGATATTAATATATTTTATTACACTTGTATGGGGGCCTACCGTTAAACCGGCAGGACCTACCATACTAACGTCACAGCCAAGATGTCAGACACCACTTAAATGCCAACAACAAAGGCTAACGTCACGGTCAACTCAAAACAGCCAGCATAGGCAGTACCTGTCAAGATGCCGTCCCAATGACGACGGTATCAGAGAACCCATGTCGTATTAAAGATGTCGTCCTAATGATGACGATGTCAGAAGACCTATGCCGTATCAAAGATGTCGTCTTAATGATGGCAACATCGTAGGTTGCCGACTATCAGAGCTGCCGGAACCGACTCTAGGGAAGCACTCTTCCTTGACGGTCACAGTTTGACCGCCAAGACATCTCCTATAAATAGAAGACCTCACCAGCCTGATAACGGCAAAACACCAATAGATAACCAACTTCTATCTCTCTATTCTCTCTCCTTATTTACCTCTCCTACATACTTAATCCCCTTTTGCTAACTTAAGCATCGGAGGGTCTTTCCTCGGACATACCCCGGGGTTAGCTCACCGTGTTGTTTCCTCGTGCAGGTTAAAGCTATCCCTATAAGCACTTCTGCACCACCACAAAACATTGTCGGTAAAACCACACCGGAACAATTGGCGCCGTCTGTGGGGATTTCTTACAAAAATCCACCTGAAAAAACACTCTAAACTCCAACAGACATAAAATGACCACCCCTAGTCAACCAGAAAAAGAGGCTAGCCCAAAACCCACTCACAGTGAAAAAACCATCCACACTCCAATAACAGAGCGTGAGAAAACCCCTGAACCCAAACCAGAGACAACTCCCAACTCTGGTTTAGAAATATTCAGCCAATTCATACCAGAGCAGCTGCAAAATGCCATCGCTGTCCTCAGCACTCTGGCAGCAGCCAAAAAGAAACCCAGGACACGTCAAACACCAGGGTCGCCAATAAGGAACATGGAATCCTTAAAAACAGAGCAAGAGGAAGAGTTAGAATGGGACTTTTCCGAGGCTGAAACCAGATCCAGACCTCCGCCTGGGTACTCAGCAAACATCCAGGCTACGACTGAGAATAGAGTTACCCTCAGCAGAAGGTTAGAAACGAACATCGGCGACAACCTGGAAAGGAGAAGGACGGCACCCATGAAAGTTGTCGGCCACATAGAAAGGGTCCTCCCCCAAGGGACCCCTTTCGTTTTGGCTGTCAGCGAGGAAGAGCTACCCAAAATCAAAATGCCAAACTGCAGGTATGATGGCACAACGGACCCAGCGGATCATATATCCGCGTATGAGGGCCATATGCAACTTTACACCACGGTTAACAGCGCCTGGTGCCGGGTTTTTCAGACAACCCTTACCGGTATAGCTCAAAGTTGGTTCAAATCCCTACCAAACTTTACTATAGCCCGTTGGGGGGACTTGTCCTCTCGATTCTTGTCACACTTTGTCAGCAACAAAAGAAGGCAAAGACTGACGAGTGAACTAATGGGAATACAACAAAGGCGTGAAGAGAGCCTTAGAGATTTCATTGTTCGATTCACGACGGAAGCCGTGACTATACCGATATGCAGCAAGAAGTTGAGGTCTTGGCACTGATGTCAGGATTGCAAGAAAGCCCATTCCGCCAGTACCTGGGGCGCAAAAATCTGACAACCTTGGGGGGCGTCCTAGGGAAAGCCAATGAATACATCCGGGCAGAGGAATTCTGCCGGGTAGGTGCCGGCACCTTAACAGAAAAGAGGGCGGTAGAAGAAAGAAGCTACAAAAAAGAGTTCAAAAAAGAAGCTCCTTTCGAAAGGAAGGAATACTTTACTAGAAACGCGGAAAAAAGACGCGGGGAAGAAGGGGGGAATGTAGAGAAGAAACCGCGAACAGAGAAAGGTGGCGGTTACACAGAGCTCAACACCCAACGTTCACGGATCTATTCGCTCCACAAACAAGATGAAAAGTGGAGGCGTCCCAGGCAAATGAATGCACCAAACCGCGACCAGTCTAAATGGTGCGAGTTTCATAACGACTATGGCCACATCACTGATAAGTGTGCCCATCTAAAAGAAAACATCGAAGAATTGGTAAGAAGAGGGCGGTTGGCCCAGTATAAAAAGAAAGATGATTCACCCCGCCATCAACAGCATGGTGATAGGGGTTGGAAGGGGAAACAAAAACAAATAGACTTCCAACCCGACATATTGGTCATCACAGGGGGACCAGTACATGAAGGAACCCTTAGCGGCGCCCGGGCAAGTCTCCGGGAGGTCCGTCATCAAGTAAACTTTAATGACCGCCACCACTGGGCGGGGTTAGTAGACGTGCCGGAGATGACGTTCATGACTTAAGACACTAAGGGCATCATATACCCTCATGATGACCCATTAGTAATTAATTTGTCCATTGCAAACTGCAAAGTCCATCGCGTTCTGGTCGATGGCGGTTCCTCAGCCAATATTCTATTCCAGGAGGCCTTCAACAAACTTGGAATAGAAGAAAAATATCTGAAACCGGTACACTACTCAATCAGTGGTTTTACGGGAGCCAGAGTGATACCGGACGGCATAATTAGACTACCAACACAGATGGGGGAGGGCAGGCAAGTAAAGAGGACGATGATAGAATTTTTGGTGGTCGATATACCGTCTGCTTATAACGCCATCATTGGGAGGCCAATGATGAATGACATCAAAGGCATACCATCTACCTATCACTTAACTATGCTATACATAGCCGATGACGGCTATCCAGCAAAAGTGAAAGGAAGCCAAGAGGTAGCACGTTCATGTTACGTGACTGCCATGAGACCTCTGCCTCCACCTCAGCTAAACACCGGCAATAACAAAAGAAAACGACAACCAGAAGTCTCTCCCGTATCAATGGACGACATCAATGGTCGCCCAGATGACGACGGTCTTCCAAGACCAAAACCAGACGAGGACGTGGAGGATATACCTTTATCCGCCACGGATACCTCCAGAACCATCAAGATAGGGAAAAAATTGCCGCCGCAAATAAAGATCAACTTGGTTCAATTGCTGCAAGACAATGCTGATGTCTTCACCTTTTCTGCTGACAAGATGTCGGGCATCCACACCTCTGTAATACAACATAGGCTTAATGTAGATGATAGCGTTAGGCCTGTAAAACAAAAGAAAAGATCATTCTCGGCCAAGAAGAATGAGGCTATTGAGACTGAAATAAATAAACTTTTTTTGGCAGGGTTCATAGAACCTTGTGACTATCCTAAATGGTTAGCTAATGTGGTAATGGTGAAGAAACAAAACGGACAATGGCGAATGTGCGTCGACTTCACTGATCTAAACCGCCATTTCCCAAAAGATTGCTATCCACTTCCAAGAATAGATCAACTAGTGGACTCTACAGCAAACCATGCACTACTTAGTTTTATGGACGCTTTTTCAGGATATCATCAAATTAGCCTTCTAGAGTCAGACAGACCTAAGACAGCATTCGTGACTAATGCTGGCGTTTATTGTTACAAAGCCATGCCTTCTGGGCTCAAAAACGCCGGTGCAACCTATCAAAAGCTGGTAGATAAAGTCTTCAGCAAGCAAAAAGGAAGAAATTTCGAAGTATATATGTTGACGACACAATAGTAAAAAGCAAAACCCAAGGAGAACACCTCGCCGACCTTGAAGAAACATTTGCAACACTTAGGGAATTTCAAATGAAGTTAAACCCTAAGAAATGTACATTTGGCGTCACATCCGGCAAATTCTTGGGATACATGGTATCAGAAAGAGGGATAGACGCCAACCCAGACAAGATAAAGGCCATAGCAGACATGGCAGAGCCAACAAAAATCAAAGAAGTACAAAAACTAACAGGTAGAATGGCGGCTCTAACTAGATTTATGGCAAAGTCAGCGGCCCACGCCCTGCCTTTCTTCAAGGTACTTCGATCAAAAAAAAAATTCGAGTGGAACGTGGAACAAAAGGAGTGTAAGTTCAATGTATACTCAAGAAGGGGGGGTTGAATTGAGTATGTGTGTTTTTTCAATCGTTTTCAAAGTTTGTTTATCTTTTTGTGAGAACAACGAAAGAACAGTAAATAAAGAGTAGGAACACAAAGATTTAACGAGGTTCGGCTTCTAAACAGGCCTACGTCCTCCACTCTCTCACCAATATTATTAATCAAATCTGAATAATAACAAGGATACACACTCAATTAAATGCTACAACTTTGAAACACTTAATTCCCCAACTGTTAACTCTAACAGTTCACTCACTGTTCACAAAACACTCCCCAACCACTTCCCACTAAGTGGTTCAAATATTACAAACTTAAATCTCCGTAAGTTTTTCTCTTAAAGATGGATATGGAGATAGTTTTGCTCTAAGGATAGACTCTCAGAAAATATAGCATGGTTTTCTTTGGAGAGCAAAAGTCTTACTAGGGTTTTTGCAAAGATTGTTTTTATATGCCAAGAAAAATCGTGCCCTAGAAGTGTGCTTGGAGACTTGCCTAAATTGTGCAAACAAGCTCAGCTGACACAAGTACAAAGGCACCCATTTCAGACCTTTGTCTCCTTCCACTACATGTAGTGGAAAGTACACAAGAGTCCAAACAAGTACATTGCAAAGCTGATTTGGTGAATCAATTTGGCAGATTTCCAAAACATAAGTGATCAATATTTTTCAAATAAATTTTCAAAAATAATTTTGTACACAAAATTTGTACGGATCACTTAAGTGCACGTGCGTAATACTGAGTTCTGTTCCCACAGTGGTCTCAGTACTACTAAGTCTACATCTGGCAAAGAGAACTGTTCCAAGCTTGTTCTTTGCCTGTTCTAAGCTTGTTCTTGGCTTGTTCTCTTTACTGGATATAAACTTAAAATCTTTTTTCTCTTTACTTAAAAACACAAAGAATATTTTCCTAAGTCTATTTTACAAGAAGATCCTAGAAATATAAAAAATGAATAGCTCCAAGATCTTGGCTTCTGATCTTCAAGTATCTCAAGGCCTTCAAAGTTGCCTTGATGAGTCCTCACTTGATTCAACCTGTTCATATACAAATATGCATAGACATCAAGTATAGAGAACTGGTTTGTCATCATTCAAATCAAACATGGTTCAACAATTTCCCCCTATTTGATGATGACAAACCATGAAGTTCCCCCTGAGAACAGTAACCAATTGTTTGAAAATAAAACAATTGTTCAGAGGAACTGGTCTTGCACTGTGCCTGTAGTCAAATTCATAATCTCAGAGAATAAAAAACACATAGCAGACTAAAGCACAATTAGACTGATTACAAGGGTTAGTCACTCATCACATTACTCAATTTATTATTGGGTTTCAGCATTAAACCTGTAACCTGCAAGACTTATCAATTGTCAAATGTAGCAAGAGAAATTTTCAAGTTCACTTGGAAGAGTTTCTTCCAGTTGGGATGGATAGGAGCACTTGATCTGAATTCAAGGTACTCCTAGGCATAAAGTTGGGCCATCTCTAACAAGGTCTGAACCTTGTTCAAGTTGCTACACTTGACACTAGGAACTTCACCTGTCCTATTCCCCCTTTTGGCATCATCAAATGACAAAATTAATAAAGCACACAAATTAGGAGAAGGCAACAAGTAAAGTCAACACAAGCATAATATAAACACAGCATTCTAGAGATGCTGTCCCAAAAGTGAGTACCTGCAACTCACAATCCCAATTGTCAAAGTGCACACAGAAGTTAAAAATTATACAGACCAGGACCATTCTGCAGAGAAATTGTTTAGCAGAAATGGTCAAAAACTAGAGATAGAAATTGTTCAAAGAAACTAGAGAAATGATAGTGCAGGGGTCGTTTTTACCCGGCCGCCTACGTCTCACGAGTTATTTTGAATGTTCGTTAACGCCGTACGTGAATACAGACTAGTAGGAGTCGCCACCGTGCGTTTTATACGGTCCACGGACACCGAAGAAATACCAATGCCAGGAGCAATTGGCCCCATATGGTCGTGCACCAGAGTATGGGTTCGGGGACAGGTTACGGGCCAATCGTGCATTGGGCCCGCCCGCCTGTAAGCGGTCTCTACTAGGTCTCTTTTTGTGGTCGTATCATTATTAATCCCGAATACACAAATATCTCAAATTATATCCTAATAGCGCATATTACTAAGTGGGTTTAAATTATTTACAGATCAAAACTAACTTTTGTGTTCACTTTAAATTAAGTCAGTATTAAAAATCCTAAAAAATAAATCAAATAAAAACATATAATGAATGAAATAATAAATAAATAAATAATAAATAAAATATGTGCAGGTTCAAAGTGTGTTCCAGGAAAAGTGGTTTGATGTGCTGTTTAACCAATAAAAAAAATATATGAATTAATCATATGCGACTTTTAATACTTAAATCAGATATCATATAAACGTTAACAACAATATTTGTAATTTCAATCATAATCAGGCCAGATCTAATATGACTCATAAAGTAATCAAAATTATTGTCATGATAATTATTGGAAAAATTAAATTTGATAAATCAATCAATATATTAAAAATAAATTAATCAACGGTAAAAACATATGATAACAGATCCGATTAATATGAGTCATAAATTATTATGCATCAATAAAAAAAATTATAATTTACGACCGATTTGATTAAAATAACAATTAAAGTGTTAACATGGATATGACAGACATGAATTTAAGTACTAAAATTCGCATGAAACATTCAGAGCAATAAACGCGTTAACCATTATCAAAGATCAGCATTTTGAAAGATTTGTAAATATAAAAACAAACTTGGAACGAATAGATTTAAAGTAGAGACTTCAGAAATTGTACCTGATAATGCCTTGATAGAACAACCAAGGAAGGATCAATGATGATGAATATGAAACACTTGTTTGAAGTTGATTAAGTTGGTGTTTTGTGATGTGTTTGATGATGTTTTGAGAGATGTTTGATGTGGTATGAATGTATGGAGTTGAAGTATACTATGCAGAAGAAAGCTCGGTGGTGTTGGCGTGTGTTGGTGTGTGTTAAAAAGGTTGGAAGGACGTGTATTTATAGGCCAGAAGGAGCAAAGAACGATCCGGGAAGAGCAGTGACCTGCGTCTAGACGCAGGTCCTGTAACATGACCTGCGTCTAGACGCAGGTCAGTATATTGTGACCTGCGTCTAGGCGCAGGTCTTGTAATATAGACATGCGTCTAGGCGCAGGTCAGGCCTTGATCCGGGTTGATTTTTTGCTTGATTTTACGCGTGATCTCCGAGATTTGATCCGATTTTTATTTGATTACGGAAATATTCTGTAATATTTTGATATTCCGGAATATTCCGGGGTGTCCCGGGATGTCCCGGAATGTTCTAGAATGTGCCGGAATGCCCAGAACGTTCCGGAATGTTCTAGATTCCTCCAGAAGCTTCAAAAAATTACAGAAAAATTATTAAAAATTATGGAAAATTATGAAAAGTATGAAAAACACTAATATGCTTTGCGGAACAATTTTCAACATTCGAAAATGACGAAAATGCCCCTAAGCATGCAAAAATCCTACAAAAATCATAAAAAGCTCTAAAAAAATATATATATATATATATAGAAAAATATGAATAAATTATAAAAATATTTTTCTGATTTTTAAAAATATTTTATGATGCAAAATAACATTTTTTATTTTTTATATGAGAATAAAACATTGATAAATGCATGCAAAAATATAAATAAAATATCTAAAAATGAAGAAAAATTACGAATAAATCCCGTAATCATCGCGAATCCTAATGCACGCTTCCAAGGCAATTCAAACATGGTTTAGGCAATTGGTTGAGGTATATTGTGTATTTTCATCGTCAATTTTCCTTAGTTGTATCTTATGGCAATATGGTACGTTCATCATTAGTCTCTACAATGGGGAGACACATTTAGGTGTCTACAGATAGTTTGAGAGAAATGTTAGTAGGGTAGGGGGTAAGCTAGGAGGAGTTAGAGTTAGCATCATCATCAGAATCCTCAGTGGAATCCTCATCCTCCTTTTCTGCACTCTCCTCCTGCTGCTTTTTCTTGACTTGGGCAATGATGGGAACTGGTCTCTTAGTGGTCTTGGGCTTGAAGCTGGAAGAGGAGGCAAGCTTTTCTTCATGGGAGTCCAACCGTGCTGATATGTTCTTTATTGATCCATCCAGAGAAGTGCACTGGGCATTCATACTAGCCATCATCTGTTGCAGTAGTTCCCCATGAGTTTGCACCTGTTTGGACAATGACCCAGTAGCTTCCTCAGACCTTGAACTTCTTGTTCTTCTGACCCCAGTAGTCCTCTCTTCATCCCTCATTTTCAACATACCACCCTCAAAGGTCATCCCTTTCTGACCTAGGATCTGGTTGGTGAGGACAGACATTTTCTTGACCTCACCACTCAGATTTACCTTCTTACTTTGGAACACAAGAGTAAGCCAGGCACCATAGGGTAGAGAGTGGTTTGACCTTTCCAGAATGCTAACCATGTGGGCTAGCATGAGACCAGGGAGACTCAGCTTGATCTTGTCATATAAGTAGTAGATAATCACATCATCCATCTTTCTCACATCCATCCTGCCTTGAGCCCTAGGGAGTACTATCTTAGAGGCTACTGTATGGAACAGACTCATCACTGGTTCCCTTAGTTGGCCAATAACATAGCCAGAACCATCATTTGGAGAACCAGTAAAGAGAGTGGTCTGTATGTGTTTTGTACTGACCTTAGGAATAGTAAGCCAGTTGTCTTTTGAGTAGTCACAGAACCCACTTCTTGGTACACCCAATACCTCCCCTAGACTCTTCTTTGACAGAGTGATGTCGACCCCTTCGACCTCACTCCAGACCTTCCCTTTGTCTAATTTCCCTAATTTTGAGTAAAATTCCTCAACACAATTCTCAAAAACATCCAACCTCTTATCAAACAGCCCCTCCCAACCCTGGAATTCTATAGCCTCCTTAAACTCCTCTAGAAAGGGTTGACTCATCCAAGACTTAGGACATGCAAAGCCAAACAAGAAACCCCTACCACTTAATTCAAACAGTGGTTCAGAAGTGGTCTTACCTTTCTTCTTGGCTGAGGCCTTTTCAAGAGCAGAATCAGCCTTCCTCTTCTTTTCAGTTGGGAGTTTGGTTGCTGGTTTGGGACTCTCAGAGGCTTTGCCCTTCTTTGCTACACTTTTCATTCTTTTCTTCTTTTCTTCCTTCTTTCCCACTGGAACCTCTTCAGTAGGTTCCTTTTTTATTTCTTCCTTACAGACCCTTGTCCTCAAAGGCCTTGTCCTCTTCCCAGTCTCTTTTTCCCCCTGTACTACCCCAGTGATTTCGACATCTATGTCCTGTGCATATGTGTCATCATCCTTCTTCTCTGTCTCTTCCTTCTCTACTTCTCTCTCCTCAGTGCTTGGCACTGGTTTCTCTGTGGTCTGAGGGGTTGGTGAAGGTGTCTTTTATGGTTGTGGAGAAGGTGATGGGGTTGTTTCTTTTTGTGGTGAATAGGGTGGCGGAGTTTTGGACTTTGGTGGTGAGGGTGGAGGAGGAGTGTTGGCTTTTGAGGGTGATGGTGATTTTTGTGGAGGTGAAGAGATAGTAGGCTGTGGAGAGGGTTGTTTAGGTGATGGAGAGGGTGATGGCTTAGATGGTGAAGGAGTTCTCTGAGGTTGAGGTGGTGGAGATTTTGGTTAAGATGGTGGTGGTGATTTAGGGCTTGGTGGTGGAGTAGATTTCTCTTTAGGCTTACATGCATCCTTTGATTCAGCAATTGTTTCCTCAGTGGCTTGGTCCTTAACCTCTTTCTACTTTACTTCTTCTTTGTGGTGTTCAGCAACCACAGCAGTACTTGATTCCTTCTCCTTCTTAGAAGGTGTGAAACTAGGAGATTGACTTAGTCCTCTGCTTTTCTTCCTTGAAGCTTTGTTCTTCTTTCTTCCCATTTTCGATTTGAGTCAGTAAGTTTGATGAGAGAGAGAGAAAGAAACTGATTTTGAATTCTTGAAAAGAGATTCTGATGATGGTGCTTAGGGTTTGAGAGAGAAGAGCAATTAGAGAGAGAGAAACGGTTAGAGAGAGATTTCAATGTGAAAGAATGAATTAAAATGAAGAAAAAATGGCAGTTATTAGAACAGATAAGATGGAAGTTACTTTACACTGTTCACAACGGTCACATGTCAGAACAATTAAATCCTCAATTTCGAAATAGAGGGTTCAACAATAAATTGATATAACCGTTGAAAGGGACTGGTCTGACGATGGTCTGACGCTGATCTGTATATATTAAAAACTTGAGGCATCTTTTAGTTAGGCAACTTAGTGATACCACACATTGGAACAGCATCGACATAAGAACTTTGAGACCACTTGCATATATGACATTTAAAAGTTAACCAACCCTGCTTATGTACACTAAGGATCAAAAAGTCAAACATAGCCAAAAAGGGAAAGATAAGTCCTAAGGAACTAGGATCTAATCCTTACCATACCAAGTAATGTGCGGAGTTTGACAAACACTTCCCTGCTTAGGGGTTTGGTGAAAATATCAGCCAATTGTTCTTCAGATCTGCAAAATTCAAGATTCACATTTCCTTTTTCAACATTGTCTCTGAGAAAATGATGTCTGATTTCAATATGTTTGGTTTTAGAGTGCTGGACAGGATTTTTAGAAATGTTTATAGCACTGGTGTTATCACACAATATGAGAACACTTCCGGAATAGACCCCAAAATCCTTGAGCTGTGTCTTTATCCAAAGCAATTGAGCACAGCACAAAGCAGCAGCTATGTACTTTGACTCAGCTGTGGATAAGGCCACTGGATTTTTTTTCTTAGATCCCCATGATATGAGACAAGAACCTAAGAAGTGAGCCATTCCTGAAGTGATCTTTCTGTCAACACTAAAACCAGTATAGTCAGCATCAGTGTATCCTAAAAGATCAAAATTACTTCCCTTTGGATACCATAAGCACATGTCATTTGTACCACTCAGGTACCTAAAAATTCTCTTAACAACTTTTAGATGAGACTCTTTTGGGTTGCTTTGAAATCTGGCACACAACCCAACTGAGAACACTATGTCTGGTCTACTAGCTGTTAAGTAGAGAAGTGAGCCAATCATACCTCTGTATAGCTTATCCTCAACATCCTTTCCTTTCTCATTTAGGCTCAGTTTAGAGGAGGTAGGGATAGGTGTGTCATAGGATTTGCTATCTTGCAGACCATATCTCTTGAGCAGATCCTTGAGATACTTTTGTTGATGGATCATGATTCCATCATCCACTTGCTTAATTTGGAGCCCTAGGAAGAAGCCAAGTTCTCCCATCATACTCATCTCAAATTCACTCTTCATTAGGTCTGCAAACTCATCACACAAAACAGAATTAGTAGCCCCAAATAAAATATCATCAACATATACCTGGACCACTAACAGACCTGTTCCCCTTTTCTTTAAGAATAGAGTTTTGTCCACTGAACCTCTCTCATAATGATTTTCAATAAGAAAACTAGAGAGTCTCTCATACCAAGCACGAGGGGCTTGTTTGAGACAATAAAGAGCTTTATCTAACTTGTAGACATGATCTGGACAAACTCTATCCTCAAAGCCAGGGGGCTGTTCCACATACACATCTTCTTTCAAATAACCATTTAGAAAAGCAGTTTTAATATCCATTTGAAAGAGTTTAAAGTTCATGTGGGCAGCAAAGGCAATTAAGATTCTTATTGCCTCAAGCCTGGCTACTGGAGAAAAGGTTTCATCTTGTTGGTTAAACCCTTGAACCACTAGCCTGGCCTTGTTTCTGACTATAGTACCAGAGTCATCCATTTTGTTTCTGAAGACCCATTTGGTTCCAATAACTGACATCTCATTGGTTCTTGGTTCAAGATGCCAAACATGATTTCTTTCAAACTGGTTCAACTCATCTTGTATGGCCAAGATCCAATCAGGATCAGCTAGTGCAATCTTATAGTCAGTTGGTTCTATGTGAGATAAGAAGGAGAAGTAAGCACAAAAATTCTTCCAAACAGAATTTCTAGTTTAGACTCCTTTTGATAAATCACTAATGATTTGATCGGAAGGGTGAGAGTTTCTTTGCCTAAACATACTCTTTCTTACAGCATTTGAGTCACCTAAGTTAGAACCAATGTCTGTACTGGTTCCCCCTATTTCATTTTCATTTTGAGAGTGTGGACCAGTTTCTTCAGTGTTCTCTCCCACTTCATCTTCAGTTGGATGGGCAAGAGAGTCACTGAGTTCAACAACCTGTTTAGCATTTGCCTCAGCTGCACCAGACCCATTGTTGTTTTCAGGAGGAGTTGGAGGGTCTGGTTCAGCAGTGTTTTCTGGTTCAGCTCTAGTGAAATTTGTCATCCCAATATCAAAGCCTTCATCATCATCTACCTGCACAGGCTTGTTGAACATGTTAGTTTCATCAAATAACACATGGATACTGTAATGACCCGTATTTTGGCAACGTTGTTTTCGGAGAAAACAACAACACGAGTCGACAATAACCAAATACTTATAATAATAAATTAAAGAATCACAACGGATGTAACGACCCGGAATTTTGGGCCAGAAAATTTCGCGGTTATTAATGATATGTCTTAATTATAAGTCCAAAAGGCCCATTATTTTTGGACTGTTTAATCTTATTTTCCTATCCTTTGTTCTAAATTGGGCCAATGACCCAATTCTTTTCTTTTATTCAACCTTGGCCGGCCCCTATTATTAACTTGGTCCATTTTATTTTCTTTGATTTATTTAGTAATTAAGTTATGTAATTAATTAGATTAATTATTTAATTTAATTTACTAAAACTCATTCAAAGTTGACCTAACAAACTTTGTTAGTCAACCTAAATTTTCTCCATCTAACCCCCTATTTTAGTACCCCCCTCACGGCACCCTTATACAAATTTAGGGTTGGTTTTTCTTTTGGCCTTCTTTCTTTAAATAGGACCCCATTTACACATTGGTTCCTATTTGTCAAAAGTTATAAACCCTAAAAGAATATTTCACTCTTCCTCTTCTTTTTCTCTCTTGGCCGTGAACCCCATATTCACCAAAGGGTGATTTTTCCTTGGATTAATTTAGCGAATCCAGGTAACTAGCTATTCCGTTTAATTTTGGTACTTACTAATTCACATAGTTAATTAGGTTGTATCATGAAAATTTGTAGAATTTAGGAGATGTTTAATTCTGGAAATTTCGAACCATGTGAAATACTTATCATGTCATCCTTGATGTGTTCTTGTGATCATTATGAATCTTTAAATGTTTTAATTAATTTTTATGCATGGATTGATTTATTTAAATTTATATGGTATAATTACTTGTATGAATTTATTGGTTAATCAAATCTTGTTATTTCTTGATGAATTTTTCTTGTAGGGTTCTTTACTGTTTTAATTATTAACCATGATTTATTTCGTGGCAAAATTCGTCCTTTTATTATTTATAATAATTTAATCTTTCAAACCGGTAAAACTGTCCAGAATAGGTTTACGAATTTATTAGTGTACTTAATAAAATCTAATGGCTACGAAATTTTATATAGAAGTCAGTAATACTGTTTTAAAGCTTTTGTAATTGTTTCGTAATTTTTAAAGATCGTTTGCTATGGCAGAAAATTCTGAAACCGAATTCAGCCTAATCTGACTGGTTAGTTATAAAATCACTTAAAAATAGTAAAAGATGTTATTTTTAAATGAAATTTATGCACGTTAAACCTTTAACCTATATTTAACATCCATTAAAATTTCCAGACTATTCGAGACCTTTAGATGGTTGATCTTAATTTAATCCTTTAAAATCAGATTGCGTAAAATAGTGTAATTTAAATTGTTTGTATAAGTTTATATGATTAATAGATGATTATTGTACTTGATTAAATTAAAGCATGAATTTTGGGTTATATATATATATAATTCGAGTAGATTGAATAAATAAAAATAGGATTTTTATCATGTTTTAGTTAATTTTGACTTATAATCTTTTAGGGATTTAAAAATCTGATTTTTATCATGATCTTGGATTATTTTGATGATGTTATGATTATGGCATGATTTATTTGCTTAATTTAAATTTGCATGATCTATTGTTGTTGTTTATATTTATCTAATTAATATGCAAACTTTCGGTATTGTTCATGTAAATGTCGAGTGGCCCTGAATTTGAAGCATGGAATTTTATCTTGTTTTTATGTATTTTATATGATTAATTATAATTAAATTAATTAATGGAATTAAAATATAAATTCTGGTTTTAGTTGTCAAAATGTCGGATGGTACTAGTAATAAAGTTAGGACTTTTGACCATGAATTTAGGAAGTAGTTGTAACAAGTTTGGACAATTATATTATTTTGAATAATTAGTTATTTAGTGATTATAATTAATTAATTTAGATTAATAATATTTAGGTGTAACCCTAAATGTCGAGTGGGGTAATATTTAAGAAGGGATTTTAGTTTATTTTTGGACTTATAAAATAATTATTAGGGATAAGTTATAAGTATATGATAGGATATCAAGGACAGTATAAGATAAGGTTTAAAGTTGCATAAGATACTACTAGGGATAAGAAAGGAAACAGAGTAATAGCTATACATGTTATGTTTCGGTCTCTGGCTAGGAAAGACTTGGTATTTAAGGTGGCCAATATACGTGCCGCACCTCTCTTTCCTGGGACTCCGAACATTTCATTTCCTATTACGGTCACCTAGTATTTCCCAATATATGATATGATATGATTAAATAAAGATATAAGATATAATATAAAGAATTGAAAGATATAAGATAAGATAAGGACGCCCACCTGATGACCCGAGTAGTCAGACTGGGTTAAGTCGAAGCCACTGCTCAATGGGACGAACGCACCTGATGACCCGAGTAGTCAGGCTGAGTTCCCCCGAGTAGTTCTGGGTCTTAGGATATGTAGTCGTCTGAGTAGTAGTACACGAGCTACTATTTGGGAGTTATGGCCATAGCTTAGGCTTAGTGGTGAAACACGAGATCCGCTACGGGTTGAGTACACGAGCTCACCCCGGCATGTTCTAGGAAAGTTGTGGTGAAACACGAGATCCACAACGAGTTATAGTGACCGGTCCAATGAAGATGATATGATTTGATACAATGAAGATGATATGATTTGATATAATGAAGATGATATGAAATGATATGATATGATAAGATATGAAATGATTATAAGATATGTTATGGAAATATAAGATATGACTGATAAAGGATAAGTTATGATATTTCTAAGTTATGATATATCTACGAGAGTATGGAACCATATAGTATAAGCTAAGTATTTAATGTATAAGTCTTCCGCTGTGTATGATTCTAAGTATATGATATGAGCAGGTACATTTTATGTATGTACGTCATCATATGGTGGAATGTATGTATTTGTATTTGTATGATTATATGTATCTGTAAACGTATGTATTGTGTACGTATATGTCTGAGTTGTACTCGTATTCCTAACTGTATTTTGCAGGTATTATTATACGTGTGGTATACGTATATCTATACGTATTGTATACGTATTTCTAACTGTATTTTCTGCAGGTGTATGTATACGTATTTTATACGTACTTTATACGAACATGTATGCGTACCTTCTTACGTATTTTTATACGAGATTCGTATAATTATTGTATTTCGTTCTTCTATTTTTCTATGGATGTTTCGTGCACTTCCTATGATATTATGTGATTAGTGGTCCCTCGATTAAGCGGGACAGCCTAGTTACTCGCCACTGACGGTGGACCCCCCCCTCAGTTTCAGGTGACGATGCAGCAGCGTAGAGCGGGCTTCGTTGGATGGGCTCAAGTAGCTTAATTGTTTTCTTTGAGTTCTAGATTATCCAGAACAGTTTGAGACATCACTTTAGTTTTGATTTTAATCCCAGCCTGTTGGGAAGACATTTATTTTATTTATGTAACTTTTAGGCTAGATGCCTTTGACTTTGGATTTGAGACTACTTTTATATAATAAAAGTTGATTTATTTTAAGTACATAATTTACATTTATAGCTTAAATTGGTTAAGTAATGATCCGAATGTCGATTCCCTTCGTAAATCGACAAGTCGAAAAGTCGGGTCGTTACAACGGAAGCTCTAAACTTAATCATTTTATTAATCAAACTTTTAAAATTGTTCCAAAAACAGTGGGCTTGACAAGTCCTTATTACAAGCTAAAACTACTAAACAAGAAAACAGTAAAATAACAGGTGCCTAAATGCTCGCCAAACACTCATCCCGACTTTAAGTTCTATACCGATCACCTGCAAAATAAAAATTGGGGTCCACCGTCAGTGGCGAGTAACTAGACTGTTCCACTTAGCAGTGGAACCAAACAACATAAAATATTAAATTAAATAGAAGGCACAAACAACCCAACTTGCGAGACAACATTCAATAACAGAATCATGCAACAGAGATCACAACAGCGGAAGACTTCATCAACGGCAAATTCAATTACGAGATTCTTAATGCAACATTCAATTTATTAAACAACAACAAGAATTAAACGACACGACCAAAGTCGATACAACAAATAAAATCCCCGACACGATTCATCACAGATGAACCGATAAGACACGGCACAAGGCCGATACAACAAACAAGTCCCCGACACGGCGCAAGGCCGATACAACAAGCAAGTCCCCGACACGATTCATCACAGATGAACCGATACGACACGGCACAAGGCCGATACAACATACAAGTCCCCGACACGGCGCAAGGCCGATACAACAAGCAAGTCCCCGACACAATTCATCACAGATGAACCGATACGACACGGCGCAAGGCCGATACAACAAACAAGTCCCCGACACGGCGCAAGGCCGATACAACAAACAAATCCCCGACACAATTCACCACAGATCAGCCGATACCACACGACTCGACAAGACTCGAAGACACCAATAATAACTTCAATCGAATCAAAGTACATGCATAAATCATAATAATATTAATAAACAAAACTCATGCTTCAAAGTACATTAATACTATGCAGCTAAATAACAAGCGGTGGTCAACCAAATACACGCACAACTCTAGATTCAACAACAAAGCTATTACACTTATCCTTCACGGCAAGACCACAACAACATAGTCGAAACAAGATTAAACCAAAGCTTCATGGACAGTTAGTTATCAAATCATTCAGTAATACAATTTAAAAACCCAAGCTTGCAACTCTAAAAGTTACGCATGACATAACAGCTAGAATGAACAATCATACTCATGAACATCCTACTACACGCATATTACAAGTAGTCAAAGCAGTTTAAGATTTTATCATCATGTTTCAAGATTTATATGTAAAGAAAGCAAAAGTCTCAACTTCACAAAAACAGACGCATAGAACAAGGCATGGACAATTCAAGAACCAATCTTTATGCATCGAAACTTACGTTTAAAACATTAAACATGATTCTACCATAGTGTTAGCTTAATTGATTAATCAAGATTCAAATATTATACATAGAAACAATATAAAAATCTAAGCTTGAAATTAATAATACCACACGCATGACCATATTAAAGAAAGGTTCAAGTTTTCATTAATTCATAGCAAGTTTAATATTAAACCATCATAAAAAGATTAGACCATGCATAAGTATATCAAGAATAATCAAGAAACAAGAATAACAAGCAAAGAAATCAATTAGAACACCTCCCAAATCACACGGCAACTTCAATCACATCAACACCAATAACAATAATCTATCTAATCTAATATCCTATGATGATTGATCCTATTGCTAAGTGAAAGAGCTAGTTACCTTTAGATTGAATTGAGAAGGATGAAAGTTGAATATTTGGAAAGATTACAAGGGGGTCGTGAGTTTATTTGAGGGGGAAGTGATGATTGTTTTGGTTGTTTTGATCAATAATAGTTAAGGGTTTAAAAGGAAGTTTTTATGTAAGGTTTACTAGATTTTTAAGAGTTAAATTAGGAAAGAATTATAAGGAAATTAAGGGGGAAAGGGCCGTGTATTTTGGATGGCAAAGGGGCTAAGAGCTCCTAAGGTTTAGGAGGGAAAGTAGGAGAACAAAGAATAGATTTTTGATAGTGTCAAACATAGTTGTGATTTACTAATTAAGATTAAAGTAGAAGTAAATCAACTTAAAGAATTTGTTTATGGGGGCCGGCTATGGAGAGGAAATAGGACAATTGGGCTAGCTCATCAAACATTAAATTAAGTCTTTTAGGCCCAAATCGAATGATTTGGACTTTAAGGCTTAATTTCGCACGAAATTTTACGGCCCAAAAATCCGGGTCGTTACAGATACTCTCTTCAACACACAAGGTTCTTTTGTTGAAAACTTTATATGCCTTGCTATGAGGAGAATACCCAATAAAAACAGCTTCATCAATCCTGGGGTCGAACTTGTCCAAACTGGTCTTACCATTGTTGTGTAGAAAACACTTACAACCAAATATTCTTAAATGTTCAATGTTTTGTTTTCGACCCCTTAGAAGTTCATAAGGTCTTTTTCTTAGTATTGGTCTTAGCATAACCCTATTGAGTATGTAGCATGATGTACTCACAGCATCAGCCCAAAATTTCTTGGACAGACCACTCTTTAGAAGCATGGTTCTAGCCATTTCTTCTAGAGTGCGATTCTTTCTTTAAACTACTCCATTTTATTGTGGAGTTCTGGGGGCTGAAAAGTTGTGAGAAACACCATGCTCCATACAATAAGTTATGAAGCTAGCATTATCAAACTCTGATCCATGATCAGATCTGATAGATGCTAACTGATGATTGATCTTGTTCTGGACCTGTTTCACTAAAATTTTAAATTCATCAAAAGTTTCATCTTTGTATTTTAAGAATATGGTCCAAGTGAAACGAGAGTAATCATCAACTAAGACAAATACATAACTAAAGCCATTTCTACTTTGTACACGCGTAGGTCCGCATAAATCCATGTGTACAAGTTCAAATGGTCTAGAGGAACTAACCACTTTCTTTGGTTTAAAGGATGATCTCACATGTTTGCACTTTGCACACTCTTGACAGAGCTGGTCTGCCACATATTTGATGTTAGGTAAACCTATCACCAAATCTTGTGTTCTCAACTTGTTGAGCAAAGTGAAGCTAACATGTCCTAATCTTTTATGCCAAAGCCATTGGTCATCCTCTACAACACTAAGGCAGAGGGCACTGTTCTGTGGAATTTGACTTAAGTATATAATATACATATTGTTATGCCTTGTTCCTTGATAGTCTGTATTTAATTAGTATTTTTCGTAGTTTTTATTAATTTATTTTCTATTTTTATTTAGTTTTTGTTAGCATTTTTAGGCTTTTTAGCTTAGTTTTACTTTTGTAGCCCCCTTCCCCTTTTCTATGTGATTTCCTCTATTTTGCCTTGTTTCTGCGTTTTCTTCCCTTTTTGCAGGTCCCGAGTTGATTTCGGAACCCGAGGAAGCGAACCGGGAACCTCGAGGAAACCACATGTCCTATATGCTTGTTGGTGCTAAAAAAAAAGGCCTCAGCGGGCGCTGGAAATCCCTCAGCGCCCGCTGGGATGAATCATGGTGAATGTTGAAAGTCAGTAGCAAGGCAGAAGGCCTCAGCGGGCGCTGGGAATTCCTCAGCGTCCGCTGAGATGGATTTTGTCACTCAAGTATTTTGCAAGGAAAAAAGGCAGAAGGCCTTCTATGCCATGGCAGCGGCCGCTGATGGATTCCCAGCGGCTGCTGATTTTGCAGCCTCCACACAATCACAAGCACCAAGAGAAGACAGCGCCCGCTGACCATTTTTCAGCGCCCGCTGTCCCCTCCCCTGTTTTGAGGCAGTAGCACTCACAGAATTGGCAGCGGCCGCTGACCCTAACTCAGCGCCCGCTGCCATTAGTCTTCCTAGCACTGCAGAGCGCCCGCTGAACTGGCTCTGCTCGTTTTTTTTAGCTTATTTCTTTTATTTTTGGGAGAAGTATATATACCTTTTTACTCCCTTTTAGTAAGGGGATTACATTTTAGGATATTTTCAGGTACTTAACCTAAGTTTTTAGTAGTTTCTCTCTTTTCTCTCTCCAAAATTTCCATAGATTTTCATTTCAAGTCTTAGAAAATTGTAGAAGTTCATGCTTTTGGTTGGGAAATTACATTGATCATCACATTGTTCTACTTATTGATATTGAAGCTTCACTTGTATCATTTCTCTACTCTTTCCTTATTTATTTGCACTTAGTTGATTATTTCCTTGATGTTTTTATGATTGATTATTGTTAAATTCCATAGTTTGTCCTTATTTTCATGCTTGGTGTTAGTTTTAATATGTTCATTATGTTTTCCTTAGTTGTTCTAGCCATGTGTGAGTAGTCTCATTGCTAGGGTTTGGGGTGAAACCTCTCAAAATCCTCCATGTTATGTTTTAGTCATTTCTTGGTCTTGGTTGTGTTAATGTCGGTACCGAAGGTTCGTTGATGTTGAGTCTTATGTTTAGATAGCATTAGATTCTTAGTAGAATCCCCACCTAAGGACCGAAAGGTGAACGTGGGTGATGACTCCCTTCGCCCGATTGATGGAAGCACCACGAAAGTTGGGCCTTCGATCAAGGGAAAGTTACCGGTCTTCGTGATTTTGTGCTTAGGACTTGTTAGATGTGTCGCTGTACGAAAGTGAGTTGTATATGTCTTTCCGGTCATCGTACTAGCTCGAAAGAGTGGTACGATCATAGAACGACCTCCCCTTATCCATGACCTAAGTCTAAGTTTTGACCGATCCATAATTCATGGTGGTGTCGAGTCGTTAATCCCCTAACCTTAGTATTTATTTCCTTGTTTTAGACCCCTATCTTAGTATCTTGTAGTTAATTGACTTCCAATCTTGAATCCAATTTCGACTTAGCTTGTCTATGCTCATTGTCTTTGGTCAACAGACGTTATTCTCTAGGGTTCGACCCTTACTTGCCCTTACTAGCATTAGTAAGTCCGAGTTAGGAAATTTACTTTTGGTAGGCTCGACGACGGCCTATCATTCCTTCACAAACCAGTTCCCCTGTCTTAGGGTTCACTATGTGACAAGTGTTTGATTCAAATTTCACTTTATTTCCCTTGTCACATAGTTGAGATATGCTCAAAAGGTTATGTTTCAAACCTTCTACATAGTAAATATTGTCAATTGCTTGGGAGAGTGACTTACCAACCTTACCTACTCCTTTGATAAGTCCTTTGCTATTGTCACCAAATGTTACGTGCCCTCCCTCGAATGCAGTGAGTGAAAGGAATTGTTCTTTATCCCCGGACATGTGTCTTGAGCAACCATTGTCCAAATACCAATATGGCTTTCCTTTCACTCGTACCTGCACAAGCAAACTAAAGGTTAGTTTTAGGAACCCAGACCAGCTTGGGTTCCTTGTTCTTTGAAACATTCTCAAACTTGACCTTTCTAACCCACACTTGTTGGGTGTAGGTTTTATTCTTCTTGTCATGCTTCTTTTTGGTGAAACATTTGTTAGTAACATGACCACTCTTACCACAATAGGTACAAACATGCATATCCTTGGCAAATATATACTTGCCTTTCTTGAATTCATCCAACCATGTGTTGTCTCTTCCTAGAACAGTTGTAGAACTAGATCCAGAATACCCTAAACCAAACCTTTGAGAGTTTCCAGGTTGCGATGTGAGGATGTTTAGGGTTTTCTGAGCATCTAACATTTTGTTCAATTGGTTCATACAATCTGTTAGCTCATTTTCCTTGTTCTCAAGCCTCTTAAGTTGAACTTCATTTTGTTTCTCAAAAGATTTTAAATCAAGTCTAGTCTTTTGAAGTTCATCCTGTAGTCTTGAGACCAGGGAGGGATCTGGTTCGTCACTGGTCTTCTTGATGTTTTCTTGTTTTAGCAGGATGAGTTCAGCCTCAAGATCACATATATTAGTTATGCACTCATCATGTAAAACATCCAAAACCTCATCAAAGGCAGTGGGAGAACAGTCTCTTCAGAACCCTTAAGCTCACCATGTTCCTTGTGTAAATCTTCAAGTTTTTCAATTAAGTGGTCATATGCAAGTATGACATCAGATTCACTCAAGGTACATGTGTCTTTTAGCAGTTCAAAGTTTGAATTATGTGTGATGAATTTCTTGAGCTCATTAAACCCCTTTTCAATTTTTTCAAAAAGTTCATCCTCTTTAGGGACTGGTTTGGAGTTTAATGTCTCAAGCTCCATTCTTTGCTGATCTGCTGTTATTTCAAGTTCAGAAATTTTTTCTTTAAGTTCTTCACAAATAAGCTCAAGTTCAGCAGATCTAGTACCACATATTTCATAATCTCGAATTGTTTCTTTTAGTTTCTTTTTGTTGTTCTGATAGGCAGACCCAACATTAATGCATTGATCAATGGTGAATTCAAGATAGTCAAGTAGTTCATCTCTATCTAGGTTATGCATATTTGCCTTTAAATCATTAAAACATACCTGGCTATCATCTAAAGTGCTTCCACCAGCCATGAGACAGAGAACCTCTTCTTCTTCCAAGCAGACCTCAGACTGGTCTGTGCATGTGAAAGCAGTTAGACAGAGATTTGCTTTTTCTTCATCTTCTTCATTCTCTGATTCTGAATCTCCCCAAACTGCAGCCAGCATAGCTCTTTTGAAAACCTTTTTCTCAACCTGGACTCCAGGATTTCCCTTGGGATTTTTCCATGTTGGACACTCCTTGATTCTGTGCCCCACTTCACCACATTTAAAGCAACCAGCATTGGAACTGGTTTTCCTGAATTTTCCAGAGTTGTTTCTTCCTTTTGTAAACTTACCCTTGGACTTTGTCCTAAGATATTTTTCAAACCTTCTGGCCATAAGACTTATATCATCTTCATCTTCCTCAGATTCCTCTGCTTTGAGGACCATTTCCTTGTTTTTTAAACTAGATTCTGCCTTTGAATCTACCAACATCTCATGAGTCATCAAAGAACCAATAAGCTGTTCTAGAGATAGTGTGGTCAGATCCTTTGCTTCTTGTATGGCTGTAACCTTGGGCATCCACTTCCCTGACGAGCTTCTCAACATTTTCCTCACCAACTCTTCACTTGAGAAGGTCTTCCCTAATGACTTAAGTTCATTTACAATGGTCATGAACCTTGTAAACATGTCCGTTATGTCTTCTTCCCTAGTCATCTCAAAGACCTCATACTTTGACATAAGCATGTCAATTTTTGACCTTCTCACCTCAGAGTTGCCTTCATAGGCAAGCTCTAGTGTATCCCATATTTCCTTTGTAGAAGAACAAGCTAGAATTCGATTTACCTCACATTCTGCAATTCCTTTTTGAACAAGTGACATTGCCTTTGCATTCTTCTCTAGCTTCTTGTAATCTTCACTTGTGTACTCTTCTTCTGACTTTGGAACTATGAGCCCTTCCTGATTCTTCTTGTGGATGAATGTGGGTCCATTTTTGACAATCATCCAGCATTCATAATCTATCCCAATGATAAGATTTTTCATGCAATTTTTCCACCAAGAGTAGTTGGTGCCATTGAACTTGGGGAGTCTTGAACTGTTTGATTCTTGAGTAGACATCTTCTTGCTCCTCTAGGTAGTTAACCTTTCGAGAAGTTAGGCTCTGATACCAATTGTAAGTTCAATGTATACTCAAGAAGGGGGGGTTGAATTGAGTATGTGTGTTTTTTCAATTGTTTTCAAAGTTTGTTTATCTTTTTGTGAGAACAACGAAAGAACAGTAAATAAAGAGTAGGAACACAAAGATTTAATGAGGTTCGGCTTCTAAACAAGCCTACGTCCTCCACTCTCTCACCAATATTATTAATCAAATCTGAATAATAACAAGGATACACACTCAATTAAATGCTACAACTTTGTAACACTTAATTCCCCAACTGTTAACTCTAACAGTTCACTCAGTGTTCACAGAACACTCCCCAACCACTTCCCACTAAGTGGTTCAAATATTACAAACTTAAATCTCCGTAAGTTTTTCTCTTAAAGATGGATATGGAGATAGTTTTGCTTTAAGGATAGACTCTCAGAAAATATAGCATGGTTTTCTTTGGAGAGCAAAAGTCTTACTAGGGTTTTTGCAAAGATTGTTTTTATATGCCAAGAAAAACCGTGCCCTAGAAGTGTGCTTGGAGACTTGCCTAAATTGTGCAAACAAGCTCAGCTGACACAAGTACAAAGGCACCCATTTCAGACCTTTGTCTCCTTCCACTACATGTAGTGGAAAGTACACAAGAGTCCAAACAAATACATTGCAAAGCTGATTTGGTGAATCAATTTGGCAGATTTCCAAAACATAAGTGATCAATATTTTTCAAATAAATTTTCAAAAATAATTTTGAACACAAAATTTGTACGGATCACTTAAGTGCATGTGCGTAATACTGAGGTCTGTTTCCAAAGTGGTCTCAGTACTACTAAGTCTACATCTGGCAAAGAGAACTGTTTCAAGCTTGTTCTTTACCTGTTCTAAGCTTGTTCTTGGCCTGTTCTCTTTACTGGATATAAACTTAAAATCTTTTTGCTCTTTACTTAAAAACACAAAGAATATTTTCCTAAGTCTATTTTACAAGAAGATCCTAGAAATATAAAAAATGAATATCTCCAAGCTCTTGGCTTCTGATCTTCAAGTATCTCAAGGCCTTCAAAGTTGCCTTGATGAGTCCTCACTTGATTCAACCTGTTCATACACAAATATGCATAGACATCAAGTATAGAGAACTGATTTGTCATCATTCAAATCAAACATGGTTCAACAAGGAGGCATTCTACAAAATAAAAGATCACCTCAAAAGCCTACCCACAATGACCAGGCCTGAAAAAGGAGAACAACTGCAAGTATACATCTCAGCATCCGACAACACTGTGGCGGCAGTACTACTGGTTGAAAGAGAAAAAACTCAAATGCCGGTATACTTTACCAGCCACGTGTTAACCAGTGCTGAAATCAGATACTCATCAATTGAAAAACTGGCGTTAGCCATTATGGTCATGGCACGAAGCTTGCGTCCTTACTTTGATGCTCATTCCGTCCTGATCTTCACCAACCACCCATTGGACAAAGCCCTCATAAAGCTGGCGGTATCGGGCAGAATGATGAAGTGGGGAATAGAATTGTCAGAATACAACATCTCTTTCAAACCCATGAATGCCATTAAGGCACAAGCTTTGGCAGACTTCATCGCAGAAACATCGTTCGCCGTGGCAGACCCAACTCAAGAATGGACCATAGCCACGGACGGCTCATCATGCAATACCGGCTCTGGTGCTGGTGTCAGACTAATCAGCCCCGATGGTACCATTCATCGGTATGCTCTAAGATTTAGCTTCAAAGCGACAAACAATGAGTCAGAATACGAGGCCGCCATAGCAGGAATCCAGCTGGAAATTACGTCCGGGGCAGAACAAGTTAAACTGATAACAGACTCCCAATTAGTAGCCACTCAAATGGAGGGCACAGCGGAGGCCAGGGAACTTACAATAGTCAAGTACATGGATTACCTTAAGCAGCTGGCAGGCCAACTAGCATCCTTTGAGATACAACTGGTCCCAAGGGAGAACAATCAATCTGCCGACGCCCTTGCAAGGCTGGCAACATCACCTCTAGCAGACTTAGGAGGCAATATCCTAATTGAGCTCAGGACCCACAAAGTGATCAACAATGTCCTTATTGCCACCGTTGTCACCACAGAGGGGGAATGGTTCCATTCAATACTTACCTTCAAAACTCTGGGAACTCTCCCAGAAGATAAGACACTGGCAGCCAAGATCAAGCTACAGGAACCTTGGTATTGTGTATACCAAGGCCTGCTTTACAAAAAGTCTTTCCACCTACCTTTACTTCGATGTGCTACCAAAGTAGAAGCACAGAAGATTTTGGAAGAGATACATGAAGGGATATGTGGGAATCATATTGGCGGAAAAGCCTTAGCACTCAAAGCGTTACGTGCCGGATATTATTGGCCCCACATGCTCAGGGACACCCAGGGTTACGTTCACAAATGCGATAAGTGTCAACGGTTTGCTCCAATGATCAACGCTCCACCAAACGACTTATAGCCAATCTTGAGCCCCATACTATTTGCCCAATGGAGGATTGACATACTGGGACCATTTACAAAGGGCAAAGGGGGACGAAGATTCCTGATAGTGGCTATTGACTACTTTACAAAATGGATCGAAGCCATCCCAACCGTTTCTATCACCACGGCCCAAGTTAAAAAATTCATATGGGAGCAAGTGATTACAAGGTTTGGGATACCACAGGCAATAGTCTTCGATCATGGGACCCAATTTGACTACAAGCCCCTTAGAGAATATCTTGAACCTCTGAAAGTAAAAATGGCGTTTGCATCCATCACTCACCCTCAGAGTAACGCCCAAGCCAAGGCGGCAAATAAGCAAATCCTAAATGCCTTGAAAAAGAAGTTAGACGACCTCAAGGGCAAATGGGCAGACTTAATACCAGACGTTCTTTGGGCTAACAGGACAACTAAGAAAGAATCTACAGGGGAAACACCCTTCAGACTCACATTCGGACAAGAAGCTATATTGCCGGTAGAGGTACGGCTGCCATCCTTCAGGATCCAGACATACCAGCCTGAGCTCAACGACGAGTTATTAAAACAAGACCTTGACTTGCTAACAGAGGTCAAACTTATCGCAAAACTCTGCCAAGCAGCATACAAAGATCAAATTAAAAGGGCGTATAATAAAAAAGTACACCACAGGCCTATGCAAGATGGCGACTTGGTTCTAAGAAGAACTGACGCTACCGGCAAACAGAACAAAGAAGGGAAATTAACGGCAAACTGGGAAGGACCATACCGTATAACAAAGACGGTAACCTCTGGAGCTTACAGGCTTGCTGGAACGGACGGCAAGGAATTAAAGAATACTTGGGACGCTAGAGTACTCAAGAAATACTATGTATAAATTTTACATATTAACGTGTCTGATAAATGTATAGAGGCTAAATCATTGGTACAACTAAGTTTTATTTTTACTTAGGTATTTTAACTATGTACTAATTTACTTTATTAACAGCCAAAAGGCCAGATGACAGCTAAGGCCACAGGCCACTATCATCCAAAAAGCCTGGCTGCCAAGAACATTTATCAGCAGCCAGAAGGCCAGATGACAGCTAAGGCCAAAGGCCACTGTCATCCAAAAAGCCTAGCTGCCAAGAACATTTATCAGCAGCCAAAAGGCCAGATGACAGCTAAGGCCAAAGGCCACTGTTATCCAAAAAGCCTAGCTGTCAAGAACATTTATTAGCAGCCAAAAGGCCAAATGACAGCTAAGGCCACAGGCCACTGTCATCCAAAAAGCCTAGCTGCCAAGAACATTTATCAGCAACCAAAAGGCCAGATGACAGCTAAGGCCACAAGCCACTGTCATCCAAAAATCCTAGTTGCCAAGAACATTTATCAGCAGCCAAAAGGCCAGATGACAGCTAAGGCCACAGGCCACTATCATCCAAAAAGCCTAGCTGCCAAGAACATTTATTAGCAGCCAAAAGGCCAGATGACAGCTAAGGCCACATGCCACTGTCATCCAAAAAGCCTAGCTGCCAAGAACATTCATTAGCATCCAAAGGCTAGATGACAGTTAAAGTCGTAAGTAACAATCATCCTAAACACCTAACTGCTCAAAAAAAAATTGCAATAAAAATATACTTGCATTACTGAAGGCTCCTAAAAAGCAAAGGATATTTGCAATAAAAAGCAAGGATATTTGCAATAAAATCGCAAGATAAAAGCTTTTTTGACATTTGCAATACAATAATAACGAGATCCAAAAATATTGCAGAGTACGGAGTAAATTCAACAAAAATAAAACGCAAGTATTTTTGACAAAATGAAAAGTTTTATATACCTTCAAAAGCCAGTAATGACTGGCGGCATTACATGTTACAAGCTTAATGGCATGGCAGCCCATTTTGACAAACATCAAAAGATTACAAACAAGTATTACAAAAAATATATACAAAACACTACAGCAGTTAAAACAAAAAAGAACAGTTAGAATGACAAGAAGAAAGAACAGGAGAAGGCTGCCCAACACATTATTCTGCCCCTTCAGGAGCATCTCCAGCTGTAGTAGAGGCTTCCGTAGCTTCAGGACCCGCCAGGCCATCTGCTGCTGCTGGCATCCCAGTAAGCCGAGGCGACAGATTCCCAAGATGTTCCTCAGGGAACACGTCTTCTTCATTCAAGATTTGACTGGATGTCCCATCACTGAAGGCATCTTCAACAGCAACCCAATCAACCTCTGGGTAGAGTGACAGCACACACCTCATGGCGGCAATCCAGCCACCATCAAACCTTAGTGTGCAGAATTGACGAAGGTCAGCAGACTTAACAAAATCATCCACCGCCTTCGCCCTGGCACCCGCCACTTCTTCAGTGGCCTTCTTGATGGCAAGCACAGTTTTTTCCTTGGCAGCCTCAACTTTAGCCTCTACCCCAGCTGCCTTCGCTTCGCTGGACTTAGCGACTATCAGGAAGGCCTCAGCCCTGCTATTGGCAGCCTTGAGACCTACCCTCACAGTCTCCAACTCAGCGGCCAAAGCCTCCCCCTTTTTCCTGGCAGCATCACCAACAGCCTCAACTTCAGCTGCTTTCATATAGGCAGATTGCATGGCAGCCTAGGCGTTAGCTACAAGCTTTTTAGACGCCTGGATGGCAGCATCAGCACTTGCCTTCTCTTCTCGAAGCTTGGCCAGCTCCGTCTCCCTCTCTTCAGCAGCCTTCATGAGAGCTGCATTCTCATCCGTTAGTGGAAGAACCAGCTTCTCTACCTGCTCCAAATCAGATGCACAGCTCCAGTAAGCCTCGGCCAACTCGGCAGCAGAATTGGCAGCCTGTTCACGGCAAGTCAAAGAAAAAATTTCAGTATACAAAATACCAAAAAAAAAAAAAAGAAGAGGAAGGGGGGAGAAGAAGAAGAGAGAGAAAAAAGAAAAAGAACAAGGATACTCACACAGGCAACATCGTGACACAGAAGCTGGGCTGGGTTCACCCATCTTTCCTGACTCCGGTCAGCCGGCAGCCTCACACCCTGTAGTAGCCGGTACCCTAAGTCACCCCCAGCCAGACTTAAATCTGCCATCAACGATTCGTTGATGGCGACATCTAGCTGAGGGTGGATGTAACGACCCGACTTTTTAGAAGTTGTCGATTTACGAAGGAAATCGACAAATGGATCATTACTCAACGAAACATACTAGAATATTATTAAATTGAAACCTTTAAACTTAAATTAAGATAACTCTTTATTAATTAAATAACTAATGAAAGGATAGGAGGTCCATAAATCCATATTATTCAATAAACTACAACTAAAACTGTCCTTTCCCAACAGGCTGGGTGAAATCAAAGAAATAATAAACTAGATTGTAAAGTAGACTTCGGGTTTCCTCTATAATTCTTGCCAAAACACTCAACCCGGTCCATACGAAAGCCCACTTATACTTCAGCATCTTCACCTGAAATGAGGGGTCCACGTCAGTGGCGAGTAACTAGGTTGTCCCACTTAAATGTGGAACCCTAAACAATATAATGTCATAGAATCAACCAGGAAAACGTACAAAAATACATGTATAAACGTAGAAAAATACATACATTAACGTATAAAAATACATACAAATACGTATAAAAATACATACATAAACATATAAAAATACATACACAGACGTATAAAAATACATACATAGACGTATAAAAATACATACATAGACGTATAAAAATACATACATAGACGTATAAAAATACATACAAAGACGTATAAAAATACATTCATAGACGTATAAAAATACATACAAAGACGTATAAAAATACATTCATAGACGTATAAAAAATACATACAAAGACGTATAAAAATACATTCATAGACGTATAAAAAATACATACATATACTTACATAAATACATACAGGTCAGACATACGCAGCGGAAGACTTAACATATCATGCTTGTAATAATACATGGATAAATACATAAATACATACTTAAATGACATAATAGCATACAAATAATATATCAACCCGTGGAATACATATCTTATCATATTATTTCTCGAATCCCATCTTTTAACCATCTTCTTAAGTTCATGGACCGGTCATTATAGCTCGTAAAGATGCCCGTGTACATCCCAACTTTCCCAGAACATGCCAGGTAGGACCCGTGTATCCTACCCATAACCCTCCTTTGCAAGGGTTATGTCTAAGTGGGGCCCTCACTCCCAGATTAGCAGCCCGTGTACTACTAACCCGGACGACAACATATTCTAGGATCCAGAACTGCCCAGAGACCGCAGTAGGGCAGTGGCTTCGACTTAACCTAATCTGGTGACCCGTGTATCACCAAACAGGCGTCCACTTCTTATCTTATCTTGTATTATCTTATCGACATGGCCATCGTGAGACCAATAACATCTTATCATCTTATCGTCTTATTCTTAACAAAGTCCATCCTTTTCCTTATTATTACAACTTATCTTCTTATTTCCTTTTATTACTTTAATTATATTGAATTCTTAAAATTATAATCTAAAATTACTATAAGCCAAGAATTAAACTAGATTGATCATATCATATTCATATCACTCGACTTTTTCGAAAATAAGCAAATAAATGATTAAATCAATTCCTTTTAAATAATCACACGAATAATGCAATAAATCAAATAAATCATCATATCAACATAATAATCAACAATGATCATAATACATGATAAAAATACCCTTTTTCCATCCCTGCATCATTCGAAACACTTAGGTTAAATAATAAAAATTGACACTACAAATAAAAACTAAACTACAAATAAAAAACTAAACTACAAATAATAGACACTTTAAAATATCAGTCACAATATCAAGGATAAATCATTAAAACCTATTAGATAAATATTAAAATTATGGATTAACTTTAGATTACCCAAAAAAGTAGTCAAAACAGGATCAAAATTTACCCTTTTTATCATATTAATACTCGGCCATTATCAACATGTGCCATTCGAAAATTATATGAATTATTTCCATATTTTATCATCATGTTTTTAATTATTAAATCAGTTATATAAATTATAAGATTGCAATCTAACCATTAATCATGAAATTAAAGATGAAAAATCAAGCCTTTATACCCTCGTATTATTCAGCCATCATATAAGAACAACAAGATCAAGATTAATTTAAGAACCTAATATTTCATAATTAAATTACTTTCAAAATAAAGATTAATTAATAAACTAAGGTTAGGAATATATTTGAACAAGAAAAATTGAATCTTTAATTCTTTTATTAATCTTGTGCCATTCGAAAATTATAAAGGATTATAACAAGATTATAATTTTAATTCAAGACTTTAATTATACAATTAGATAAATTATGAACATACTTTTAGATCAAGAAAACATCCTAAAATCATCATAAAACTCTTGTTACCACTCACATAAACACGCACAACACAAGAAACAATTCAAGATTTTATCATGCAATTATTCTAACTAAAACATGTAATTTAAGATTGTAAAATATGCATATAATTAATTAATAAAATAAATATTCAAAAAGATCATGAAACATATCGAGAAACAATCAAGAACATCATCAAAAAGGTTCGAACAATCATAGCCCTATCATGATACTAATTAATTTCCTAGTTTAATCCTAATTAACTATATGATAAACTAATACCAAATTCAAGGAGGAAAGTCTAGTTACCTTGAATTATGAAGAAATAAAGAAAAATTCTTGCTTGGGGGTTCGAACTATACATGGCCCTTCAAGAGTATTTTGTGGTTTATTTTGAGAGTTTAGAGTTTCTAAAGTTAGGATACAATAATATGAGTTTTGTTCCCTATATAATTATAAAGAACAAAAGAAACAAATAACTAAATAAAAGGAAGAGGGGGGCCGTGAGTTTTGAGGGATATTAAGGAAAAAGAGTCAACTTAGGAGACTGAGTAACAAGTTAGTTAAAGTAGGGTTTTTAGAATTAATTAGATAATTAAATTAATAAATAGATATTCAGACTTAGAATTATTTAATTAATAATTAATTAAAATCAAAAATCATCCTTGGCCAATTATTAAAGAGGGCCGGCCAAGTGAGGGGAATAATTGGGTCTTTGGGCCCAATTTAAGACAAGAAAAAGAAATAAGATTAAACAGTTTAATTAACTGTGCCTTTTGGACTTAGAATATTAGAAGCAATAATAATTAACCACGAAATTTTCTGGCCCAGATTTTCGGGTTATTACAGTGGAAGTAAGGCCCAGAAGGCCTCGGCCCCGGCCTAAACTCGTCAGGAATGGTGGAATAACTATAACCCCACGATCCAGCCCTTACCTGCACGTCCTCAGGCAAGGGAAAGAAAAGGATCCAATATTATTCGAGGCATCCACCTCGATATGCCCTCCGGCACCGCGACGGGGCACAGAGATGCTACGCCCAAAGTGCTGGCCCAGATACTCCGTCCAGTAGTCTTCAGCTGCCGGAGAATTACCCTGCATAAA
This sequence comes from Salicornia ramosissima, assembly GCA_951394345.1. NCBI lineage: Eukaryota > Viridiplantae > Streptophyta > Magnoliopsida > Caryophyllales > Amaranthaceae > Salicornia > Salicornia ramosissima. Next base: position 14,976,127 of record OX596234.1, on the reverse strand, counting down.
AAGATCCAGCTAACCAAAGATTAAATCAGCTCCAAGACAAAAAGGAAAAGGGGTGTAGTTCAAAAGATAAGTAAAAGGAGTTTAGACGCCATACCTCGGAGGGATCGATCTCTATAGCTGCAGGAGCCTTCAGGGCTTTCTCACGAGCCCTCTGCCGCGAGCTCTCTTTGGTGGCATCATCAAGACAGCCATATGTTGTCTCATCCTCCACCACTATTACCTCCTGTTCAGGCAAGTTTGCCTCTAAGACAGGAGATCTAACATCAGCACTAGTGGCCTCGATGCCTGCATCCGTCACTACCTGATGGGCAGCCTCAATTGCCACATCAAGAGGTGACTTATCATGCACCACGCCACTCTCAGGTTGGAGCACCTCCGTGGAAGCCGGTGCAGGAAAAGATGTAGACTCACCTTGCACAATAGTGGCAGGCACTACCTCTGACCCGGGTACTACAGCATCAGCAGGCTGAGACCTCGCCACCTTGGCGGACTTTCCAGGAGATGAAACCAACTCTTTCCTTTTTCCCACTGCCCACTCCTGATAACGAGTGGCAGCGGCCTTGGTACGACCACCCCTCGTCGAAGGAGTTGGCCTCCTCACAATCGCGGCTTCTTCTATGCCGGCATCAATGCCAGCAGAACTCTGAGAAGCCGGTGCTGTTAGAGTAACTACTCTCTGACGGTTGGCCGGAAGGTGACCGCCACGGCTACTTCTAGCAACCAAAATCCTGGTGCCGGAAAAAGAAGTGCCAGCAGTAGAGTTGCCAGCACCAGAAATACCGGTGACAGGAGCTTCAGCCGCCACCTCAGAGCCTTCATTGGGCGGCTTTAGTTTGTCCAGGTCCAAATCTGCACAACTGACAAAAGATTTAGCGTCAAACCACAAAAAACATAATCTATATAACATATATATATCAAGATTAGGTTCATGCAAGGCAAGAAGGTTCAGAAGACAAATATAAAGACAAGCCAGAATTAGGGCACCAAGCCTCTTCATACTAGAGTCTGAACCCCCAACGTCGCCACACAACCCCACGTAGGCAAAGGGTCGGTTCTCCACCATGTATCCAGATTCCGGCATCCATCTAGTAGGGATGCCACCTACGGGCTTAAAATAGTCGACAGTTAACTGCTCTTCAGCAGTCAACTGTCGCCTTGGAATGTGCCCCATGTTAGGGCTAGGATTCGTGAAGCCTAAGGGAATGTCCAATCTAAACCCTTCCGGCGCCTTAACCCAAAACCATTTACCCATGTAGTTCTTATATGAACTAATCTTAGGGTAATACAACAACTTTCCAGGAGCTGTCAAAAATGTATAACGCCCGGCAGCCGAGCTATTCCTTTTCACGGACATCAGTACCCGTATAATATGAAGATTCACCTTCATCTTCAGATACTGGCAAACCCACAAAACCGATACCAACATCAAAAAGGACAACGGCCCTAGTTGAACCAAACTTATTTTAAAATGTCGCAAAACCAACATGATGGACCAGTCAAAGGGACACCTAAGACCCCATCTAAAGTGTGCCAAGTACACCGGAAAGTAACCATCAGGAGGTGCAGTCACCTTATCATCTTTATCCGGGATCGCCAACTCCCAGTTGGCAGGAATATATTGGTCATCCTTGAACCACTGAATATAAGCCTCCTTACCGCCAGTCCAATTGCTGATATCAGTCAGCCAATCTGGGTAGGGAGTACGAACTAACGAATGCTCATGGTCTTCAGCCGGAACGACACCAAATTCTAACGCATCAAAAACAGGTGACGGTAAGTCACCAAGAGAATTGAACCACTCCTGACCGGCAAGCTGCCAGGCAGTATTAATCCGATGAGCATCACCTGGCTCCATATCAGCTTCCGCAATACACAAACAACAGAAATAATGGAGATAATAAGAAAAACACATAGGAGTCAATATATTTACCAAGCTCGGCAAACGGGTTCGGACGTGCCAGATCTTCATTCGAACCATATTGGTCAAACTCCAAGGCAGACCGCAGCGCAGAAAACCAATAACGCTCTGACATCACGGTCCACATTGGGTTGACGGACTTGCGCAAAATCTCACGAAGATGCCTAACTTCATGTTGTTGCTCATGATTGAAACTTGACGGGTTACGTGTGCCTTCGCAGTCCGCATTTCTTTTCAAAACTAAAGCAAACTCAGGAATACGCCTTTGCCTAGGCACAAGTCCACCAGGCAACAATGACGCTGCCAGATGAACGTTACCGGATTTGGAAGATAAGGCAGCAGCTTTACTCCTGGTTTTCATACGGCGCGAACGCCGAGATGACCCCTCTCCTCGAATCGAGTGAAGAGGACACCCCTTATTAATCTTAAGACTGCGAGACACACACGTACACATGCCAGGCTCCACCACTTCGTCAGCAGTGACCTCACTAACGGCAGTGCTAGTAATAGTTTGACACAACGGCTCACCTTCTATAGGGCACGACGACAACGAGGTAGACGAGTCAGACAAAGACGAAACGTCGCTGTCGTCGCTCTCCAGAATTCTGCTATCATTTTGACTATCACTAGCATCCGACATTGTTTGAAACACTGACAGAAGGCATAAAAGTTAAAAAAAAAAAAAAAAGGAACATGCACCAGTGAAAAGAAAAAGATACATTTTCGAAATATATTTCGAAGTACTTTTCTTCAAAATCGATTTCGAAATTATTCAGGAAAATTGAAAAAGAATAATTTTGGAAATAAAAACTCCACTTTTTCGAAATTCATTTTCGACAATACCAATTTGAAGAAGAATAATTTCCAAATTACACTCTGGAAAAACATTTCTACAAAACAAAAGTCGAAGTACACATCTCAAATAAAGCATAAAAGGGTAGCTAACCTGCAATTATGAGAAGTTCGAAGTTCTTCCGAAGGTTTTTTGAACAGTAACAATGGTGAAACGATAAACTTTTTTCAGAGATTTGAGGAAGAAGACGTTGAAAGTAGGAGCAACAAACAGTTAGAGAGAGAAAGAAAGGAAAACTTTACTCAGATATTTTTTGAAATTTTTTTGAGGTGAAGAAAGAGAAGAAAAAACCGTCAACACATATATATATGCAGCTGTGGGACCCATTTTCCAAAAAACAAACGTTTCATATTATGCTGACACGTGTAAAGTGCAAATAAATGGGCGGGAAAATTAAGCCTAACATCTTGTTGGCGACTTATTTTCTTTAAAAAACATCACCAACGTGCCGGTACTGATACTTTTTGGGGGGGCTAGTTGTATGGGGGCCTACCGGTAAACCGGCAGGACCTGCCATACTAACGTCACGGCGAAGATGTCAGACACCACTTAAATGCCAACAACAAAGGCTAACGGTCACGGTCAACTTAAAACAGCCAGCATAGGCAGTACCTCTCAAGATGCCGTCCCAATGACGACGGTATCAGAGAACCCATGCCGTATTAAAGATGTCGTCCTAATGATGACAGTTTCAGAAGACCTATGTCGTATCAAAGATGTCGTCTTAATGATGGCAACATCGTAGGTTGCTGACCATCAGAGCTGCCGGAACCGACTCTAGGGAAGCACTCTTCCTTGACGGTCACGGTTTGACCGCCAAGACATCTCCTATAAATAGAAGACCTCACCAGCCTGATAATGGCAGAACACCAATAGATAACCAACTTCTATCTCTCTATTTTCTCTCCTTATTTACCTCTCCTACATACTTAATCCCCTTTTGCTAACTTAAGCATCGGAGGGTCTTTCCTCGGACATACCCCGAGGTTAGCTCACCGTATTGTTTCCTCGTGCAAGTTAAAGCTGTCCCTATAAGCACTTATGCACCACCACAAAACATTGTCGGTAATGCACACCGGAACAACACTATTAAACGTGTCAACTGCACCATCTTGCCATGTATCACATCTTTATTTTGGATACAATTATACAAACTACAATTCAGGTGTAGTGATTCAAGTATAATTGGCAAGATTTATTCCCAATGTATATACATTATATCACTATGACCAAAATGCATCTTTAATGTTATTCAACATGAGTCATTACTGGATACAAATGCAATCATACATGTGCAACATATCAATAATTGGCATAAAACTTTCAAATTAACATTATAGGGCAATTTATTACTTCAAATTTTTGTAATTTTGTCAACTTACTCTAATTCTTCTCCCCCTGAGTTGGTAAAATAAATTAAAGGGGCATAAAATAAATTTTTTACCCAACTTAGTACACAATTTTGCAATAAAGCTCATTTCATTAGGATGATAATCAATCTCTTTAGGAGAATATTAGTCATGGGGAGGAATGTATATATTGTGTAGTTGTTTATCATTTCTTTTCTTTATGCTTGTGCTAACCGATATTAACCCCAATCAAGAGATTCATATATATGAACATAAATTACTTGTATGTAATTCCACTACATAGTGATCTTTCGGATCATCAAAGACTTTATTAATGAGATACTAGTTCGTTAAAATTTCCAGATACAAGTAGTTTTGGTGAGTTTCAAGCTAGTCAGCTAATATATATTGAATGCCATATAAGCTATTATGGTGATTTGAACATCTGGTCACCTATTACATATTTACATATGCCCATACAAAGTATACAATCTCTTGAATTTTTTTTTAAAACAAATTTTTAAAAACCACAATTCTAATTAATATGGCTCAATCTCAATGTTATGTCTTACCTTTTAATTTATTGCATATATCTAACATGAGAGAACGTCAACACACTATTTATTTTCATGTAATGTCAAATAAAACTTTGGGTTTCCATAATGGGTAATCATTAAATACGGAGTATATATGTTCATTTTTCAATTCTATGAGTGGTCATATCCAAACTTTACTTTTTGTCTAGGTAAGCCATTTTTGGTTCAGGTAAGTCATAATCATTTTTTTTTGTCTAGGTGAGTCTTAATTTTTGCTAGGTAAGTTTAGATTTTATCTAGGAGAGTTTTTATTTTTTTTCAGGCCAGTTAAAATTCTCTAACAGTAACATTATTGTCAGACGAGTCTGATACAATACCTTCTCTTTGTAATATCTAGCACATCTCCTAGGAGATACTTAAAAATGGATTTCAACAATCACGATTATGTAAATAATAAGCACAGTTAGAGAGAAACTAATAACGCAGAAGCTAATTTAGGTCATAACTATAATAACATTACATACTAGTTTAATCTATGTAACTTCAACCTTTTCTTTACGCACGCACTCACTATATATATTTTTTTTTGTTTGCCCCATTCACTTTTTCTCATCTCCTGAGAGATATCTTTAAATGAAGATATCTTTAGCTATATGTAATAAAAATAATATATTAAAAAGGTACACAATGAGCTGAATCAAACAAGATCTAATTTGACTATATTTTTCCTTCTTCCAAAAACTATAAAAATACTAAAGATGCTCAAAGTAGTCAAATAAACAGTTACTATATATATTTTCTATAGGGCAAACAATAAAAGACAATGAGTAAAAAAATGAGTTGAATTCACGTATTGTTTACGTAGCACTTATCATGTGTTTAGAGTGGGTGACGATCTGACGGATGGAGGTGGAAAGAAAAAATATACTTTACAATAGGTCGGTCAAAAATTATTCGACTCGAAATCCGATGCCAACCTAACTCGAAATAGTGGACTTTGACCCAAAAAAAATGACCTGATCTCGTTTTTAACTAATTAAAGACAACTCGTTTTTAACCCGACCAACCTGCCTGTACCCCGACCCAAAAATATTAATGAGTTTTTTGTCAGCCAAGCCGCATTGTTAACAAACTGTGCAACCTTGTCCATTAAATAAAAAATATTGATCTTCCAAGTATATTCCACCATCAATAATTTTCCACCAATAACAGTGGGAGGAAGGTAAGAGTGAAAAGAAAAAAAAAAAAGTTTAAAATTTTTCAAAGGTGTTTTACAAAAAAAATAGTACAATTTAAAAAATAATTTTTTCAAACTGTAAAATTTTTCTTGTTTAATTCTCTATAAATAGAAATCTATATTGATATAATAACTTTCTATATTTTGTGTAGAAGGTATAATGTTCATTTGTATACGAGATATAATAACCGGTTGGATCCGAACCCAGAGACTTTGGGTTATAAAAAATGCTAATATCAACCCGATTTTATTGACATCCGAACCCGAAATTGTTTTACATCAATCCGAACCGACTCATTTGACAAATCTAATCTAACTTCTATACTTAAAACAGGAACTCTAACATCCACGTGTCATCATCGTATCATTTTCATCATTATTTGATTTTGTTTTATTAGAAAAAAAAAAAAAATTAATTGCTTTATTTCTATATTGTTTCGTATTCTTAATTTTTTCATAAATGTTTCAATTTCTCATCATTATTAATGTTTTATGTCTTTTGCTTTTCTATCGTTTTTTTAAAAAAATTCAATTTCATGATTTATATCATTCAATTTAATAATGTCTTACAAGGAGAAATACTCCCTCCGTAACATATTAATCGCAACGATTTAACATAAAGTAGGGAGTAAAAATATCAAATCGTTATCATTAATATGTTACAGAGAAAGTATTAATATTTTTAATTAGTTTTTGTGAAAATAAAAATTCGTACATGACACATAGTTAAAACTAAATTACTTTACAAGTAAAGGACATTCGTCACCGTAGAATAGAGTAGGGACCCGCTGTAACGATTTCATCATACACGTGATAAACTGACATTGACTCATGTGGGGGTCCACATGATTCATTTTCAAAAAAATATCAAAAGGTTAAACTGTGGTTGATGGAAGATAGATGAAGATGCAGTACAGTACTACAGTGTAAATATTTGCTACGGATCACGAGTAAAATTTATAAAAAGCCAAGAAAAGTTCGTGTTGTGTAGCGTTTGTGCCAAATTATAAAATAATAAGGTCCACGCATGGTCCAATTCATGTGATCTGTTGAGCCGACTTGTATCGTGTCATCGTGCCTTATACTAATTTTTATGTATTGTGAATTTTTTAACCAAAATGAGCATGCCAACGTGCAGGTCGGCCCGTCGTGCCGGGTTCGTGCCAAACTTTTAAAATGTTATTCATGGGTGGCCCATGGCCCACTACTCGTGCCTTCGTGTAATGTCGTGCTCATAGCGGACTCGTGCCGTGCCGGACCCAAATCGTTTCGTGCCAAGTTGGCCCTCATATCGTGTCGTTTCAACCAAATTATATAAATAGCTGAAACTCCTCGACCTAAACTAGTTGATAACTGGTCAACGTTGTCATATAATTGGTTGATTCCGTATCTTTGTGCACACAATTTTTGTTTTTGTTTTTTTATTGATAAGGTGCACGGGGAGCCCCCTCCTGAGTTTACTCTTCTATCTCTCCCAAATGAGAGTTGGGTTCGATTCCCCACACAAATATTGTTGTTAGCGACTTATGTTTCATTCTATATCAAGGTTAAACCCATGCAATACATAATTTTGATTTAAAAAGTTACATTTGTATATTATTTGTATATATATTTAAAAGCTGGCGTAATTTGATTATAAACATATACTATGAAAAAAATTTAATTTAGTGCAACAAAAATTAAAATGTGAAAATTTTAATAAAGATTGATCAATATAGTGATATTTGAATTTTAATTAATTAAAAAAATTATGGAGTATTATTTTTTTTGGAAGGAAAAAGTATTAATATTTGAATATAAATAAGTAGAAAATTTCATTAATTAGGAATAAAACTTTTAATTTTTTTAGAAATTAAAATATTGCAAAAAAAAAAAAAAAAAACCTACTCCTCGTGTCCTTTTTTTGTGCGTTGTAAATGGGCAATGATTAGCGGCTCATAGTGAGATGTGCGCCAACATCTCACAATTCACAAAACGACGATTTTTTTTTAAAACTCAAAACTCTCATTTCTTACTCATAATCTAAGATATGATAAAATTTGATAAGGATATGATAACATTTTGTTAAGATATGATAACACATTGCTAAGATATGATAACCTGAATATGCGTAATTACTAAACAACAAATTTGTGAGGAAAAAATTGTCGTTGAGTGGTGTGAGATGGGGGTGCAATATAGGATATGATAAAATTTTCTGAGGATATGATAAAGCTTTGCTGAGATATGATAAAACTTTGCTGAGATATGATAAACAAATATTGTATGCAACCCTACCTCTTTTTTCAATCTCATTTTCAAGTAATTGTTTATCATATCTCAGCAAAATTGTATCATATATTCATATCGTCACAAAATTTTATCATATCCTAAATTGTGCCGCCATCTCAAACCACTAAACGACAAATTTGTGAAAAAAATTGTCGTTTAGTGGTGTGAGATGGCGGCGCAATATAGGATATGATAAACTTTTGTGAGGATATGATAAAACTTTGCTAAGATATGATAAAACTTTTCTGAGATATGATAAAACTTAACCTTGCTGAGAAATGATAAACAAATGTTGTATGTAGCCCTACCTCGTCTCTTCACTCTCATTTTCAAGTGGTTATGTATGTTCAGGGTATTATATCTTAGCAAAGTGTTATTATATCTTAGCAAAGTGTTATTATATCTTAGCAAAGTGTTATCATATCCTTACCAAATATTATCATATCTTAGATTGCGAGGGAGAAATAAGAGTTTTGAGTTTAGAGTGATTTTTTTTTTTTTTAAAAACAGAAGAAAAAACGATATTTTTGTCTTTTAGTGGGTGTGAGAGATTGAGAATCTCTCTTGTACATGGCTGTAGTGTTCTTTTAATCTTTTGTGCATTTTATAGAGGCTACAAGTTGGTTCATATTATCTAAAAAGGAAATTTATTAAACATTTACAGATGACTAAAAAGGAAAATGTAGCAAATAAAAGAGACGGAAGGATTAACAAATAAATAGAGATTTTTTTAACAAAACATAAAAAAAAATCAAATGAAATTTAGAAGGGAAAAAACTAAGATGCGTTCCCTTTACTTTAAAAATATAAGTTTCAGGTTTAATAAGTTTCAATAAGTTCAGTTAAGTTCGGGCCTACTAAATTGAAAAATACACCTTGAAAAAAGTTCCAGGTTTAATGAGTTTAGATAATTCCCAATAAGTTCAAATAAGTTTATATAAGTCCAGTTCATATAAGCTTTGATAAGTTCAGATCTAATAAGTTGAACATAATGTACACTATAAAAGAGAAGCTGACAAGTCAATAATACTCCCTCTGTTTTTTAAAAATTTTATCCACTTTCTTTTTAGATTTTTTTTTGTTTAATTGACCCACTGATTACATTTTATGTTACAAAAAAATATAACCACCCACCCCCCCCCCCAAAAAAAAATTTCATATAACTATCATGTATGTGCAAGTCACGTGATTAAGCTTACTTGTTATTTAAGGTTATCAGGTTAGTTGATATAAGCAGGTAACGAGGTTTGATCCCAACATATCACATATGTTTCTTATTTCTTGAATACACAACCATTGAGCCAATGTGTTTCTTATGTTATTATAATAATAGAGTATCTCTATATATTAAATTTCCGAGGGAGGCGAATTTAAAAAATAAAGCCTCAAGACAAATGGCCGCGGGGGCCTTGCATCTGCTGGCCGCCCCTCTCCGTTCATCCATGATGATGACCTGCTATAGTATAACACTAAGGGAAATAATCGGTTTTTCAAAAATTGTAAATCTCAAAATATATCAAATGACATTTTTATAATTTTTTTGGAAATATGTTACTAAAAACACTCTTATTTAGCCGGTGCCTAATTTTTTTTTCCTAAAGTTGCTCAAAATTACAATAAAATACCACTTTGAAATAAATTTGAGGAACTTAGTATTCCTCTCCAAAGTATAGAATTATTTTTTTACCAGTAATTTATGTACTGATTGTACTCCCTTCGTAATATAAAAAAGTGAAAGTATTGGGTCAGACGGTCTGACCAGACAATCTGGTCAGACGGCTGACCCTTATAATGAATTATAATGTTGAAAAACTTCGGGAGGCTATAACTTTGCGCTCGGGTTTCGGATCGGGGTATATGATATGTTGAAATTGATTAATTTTTCGAGATGAACGCAGCTGCAAGGGGATTTAGCCACCGGAAATCGCCAAACGAGGCCTCTAAAGGCTTCAAAATGCAAAAAATGTATTTTGTCCAAGTTAGTTACAAAACGTGTCCATGTTTTACAATATGTGTCCATGTTTAAAAAATATGTGTCAAGGTTTACAAATAAGTGTCCAGGTTTACAAATACGTATCTAGGGTTAACAATATGTGTCCAGGTTTGTCCAGGTGTGTTCATATTTGTCCAGGTTTGTCCAGGTTTGTCAATATTAGTCCAGGTTTGCATGTCCAGGTGTGTCCAGATTTGTCCATGTTTGTCTAGATTTGTCCATGTTTGTCTAGATTTGTCCATTTTGTCTAGATTTGTCCAGGTTTGTTCATATATTTTTCCAGGTTTGTTCATATTTGTCTAGGTTTGTCCACATTTGTCCAGGTTTGCATGTTTAGGTGTGTCCAGATTTATCCAGATTTTTCCATGTTTGTCTAGATTTGTCCAGGTTTGTTCATATTTGTCCAGGTTTGTCCACATTTGTCCAGGTTTGTCCATATTTTTCCAGATTTGCATGTTCAGATTTATCCAGATTTGTCCATATTTGTCTAGATTTGTCCAGGTTTGTTCATATTTGTCCAGGTTTGTCCACATTTGTCCAGGTTTACAAATTGTGTCCAGGTTTCAAATGTGTCCAGTTCTGTTTTCAGGTTTACAAATGTGTCCAGGTCTACCAATACATGTCCAGATTTAACAACATGTGTCTAGGTTAAACACATATGTGTCCAGATTCAACAATATGTGTCCAGGTCCAGTGGACTGGTCTGACAGAAACGTTACTGTCAGACCGGTCTGATACAATACATTCTCCATAAAAAAATCAACTTTTGTTTTTTCACGCATTTTGAGGCAGCGGTTTAAGGGTGTAAAAGACCAAATTAATCAAATTAATTTTAATATTAGTAACTTATAATCAAATTCGTGGTTGTATTAAAACCGTTTTGAATAATTTATTTACTTACATCATTAAATTGATTGCTCAAAATACGTGAAAAAACAGAACTAGATATTTTTATTTATTTATTTTTGGGAAAGTAAATTTTTTATGTTATAAAGAGTGTATATCGAATATCGATTAACAAGATTAGCGTCGGAGTATTATCATCTTGTAAAGTGTGAGAATGTGAGACACGTCAAATAGGGGACTAAATATTTGCCTTTTTTAAGTTTTAACGTCACATCCGTAGACTCTAATACTGATTATCCCCTTCTTGGCAGTTATCGATACTCACACTTCTCTTCAACTTCTACTGTCACACTCCCAATGCTCCTCTGTTTTCTCTCTCCTTCATACAATTTGCTGAAACCCTAGAAGAAGAAGAATAATAACAACAACAACAACAACAACAACAACATCAAAATGGTGTATTCAATTCCTGGAATTCGTCTTCCTTGTGTTCCTTCCATTTACATGTCCACTTTCAATGGCGACAACCGCAAGAACTCTTCTGTTTCACTTTTCTTTAACAACAATTCATCTGCCTCTCGTTCTCGTAATATCTTAATCTCTATTTGTTTGTCTAATTATTTTGTTTACCTCATTTTTCATTGTGTGATTGTCTGCTGCTGAGTTGAGTTATGGAAATGCGTTTTTTTTTAAAATGATTCTGTGCATTGATTTTCAGCTATAAGATGTTACTTTTTTTTGGATCATGTGTCCTTGTTTCATATTTAAAACGGAGAAGAGATTTCTTTCCTAGTTTAGTTTTGATGTCAGAAATAATGCAGGACTATGGTGGAATTTCCTGTTATCGTTGATAAAATTGAATTTATAATGGCTTAATTTTTCACTAGTTGCGTATTGAGTGGATGACTTTAGGCAGAAGCATTTTTCTGAGTTGTTTATTGCATGGAGACAATTGTTATCCCAAGTAGTACATAACTGCTGTCATTTTCTATGATTACCAGGAATTTGGCTTGAGTGATAGTTTATTAGTTACATTTAATAAAATAACACTAGTTTATAGGTCTGACAAGTGGTTCTATAGTTATTGTATTATAAGTAATATTTCAAGAAAACAAGCTTTTACTGGAGTTCATAGGAAAATTAACTGTGCATGGTCGATTTGACGAGTTCTTAAGATGAGAAGCAGTGTTGTTGGGTACTAGCCAATTGATTGTTAGAGAAATCTAAGTCGTTAAATGGCTGGAATTGTATTAAGAGATGATAACAAGTCCTAGCAACGTGGGCATCATTAGTTCTCCAGCAGGTTGATTAATTATTCCGAAAGAACACTTCTGCTATTAGTGGATACCATAGTTTTACAAAGTGCGTTTATCGCGCGCCTAGGCATACCTCTCTGCCAGGCACTGGAAATGGGCTTTAAACCACCTACGAGGCTATGAGAGATGCGCGCCTTGTGCTGACTCATAGTTCCTTTGTTGTGGCGTGCCTTTGTGCTTTAAGCAAAATAGCTTAGGTTTGAGTCATGAATTAAAGAATGATCGAAGTTTATTCAAACTGGGACTTACCTTGGCTTTATATTATTATATCTATCATTATTTTAGTTATTATATATCTTCTAATTAGTAGTAAATACAATCAAAGTAAAAAAATTGAAAAAAGAAGCGCCTCGCCTACAACCCTAAACCCTACAAGAAGCGCACAACTTTGCCTCACGCCTAGGCTCCGGGGACCATTAGTGCCTCAATGCTTCTTGTGCCTTTCAAAACTAAGGTGGATACTTCAAATCCGCTCGACATTTGGTATTAATTTCCGTTCTCTGGTCAAAACTCAAAGAAAAGTCAAACAAGTTTTTCTCATAAAATTTGATTTCTAATCCTGTGTAGCCTTACGACCTTTGAATGTGAACTAATTTCTGTCCTTTTTTTTCTGCCTAAAGAAGCTAAAGAATAAGCTGTTGTTCATAAAACGTCTACAGATTTGTAACCAACTTTTAAAAGAAGAAATGAGTTCCTATTTCACATCTCGAAAGGCACTAGATATACATATCAAGGGAAATACACTTGAGGGATTTTGAGACTGTAGACATATGGGCTTGGTGTTTACAAACAGGATACACCTCATTTGTGAACTGGTTAATAATTAGTAAGTATGCTTTAGGTGTAGTCTTTAGCTCATGCGATTTAGTTATTGGAAACATCAATTCTATTAAGAGCAGTAGTTACTTGTTAGAGATATAGGTTTGATTTGTTGCCAAATTCATTATGTATATTATGTTGATTAAGCTGTCCTCTCAACACCTTTCGTGCTTTGTTATTTGTGCTCTAGTGCCGGGGGAGGGTCACTGGGATTCAGATGCCATTCTTGTTTTTCGTACCGCATATCGTCACCATTTATCTTTTGGCTTCTCAACTGCTGATCTTTGGCCTATTTTTCTAGGAAAGGTTTTTGCTCAAAAGTCCTCCTACGATTCTGATTCTCCTTCTACGACTTTGTCGGAATCTCAAAAAGTACTTGTTCCTGGTGTTGCGGCTGAAGGTTCTCCATCTGATAAAAGCTTGAGCTATGAGCCAAATCTGACTGATCCTAAGGTGTGGAGTTAGTTTCTTTGTCATGTAATCTGTCTTTGAAATACATTTTATCTGGCTATTAGATATGCTATGAATTTTTCTTACCGATGTTGACTTGGGGGGAGGGATAGTAATGGAAAATTCAGCCGCTGCAGTCAATATAGTTGATCTATAAAAACATATACATATATATGGTTACAATTTAAGGAGTGCAAACCAAATTCGATAGAACCTGCCAAGCTGGCATAGAATGTGCCAGGATCAGCATATACAAGTAATGCAACAGCTAAATGTTTTGTAGAACTTATGCTGAGAAGAGTGACTTACTGGTTTATGGTAGTGTGATATCTATTTAAGTAATTTAAACACAATCAATTGATTTCTCTTTATATAGGGTGATCGTGATTTGGATGTACAAATCATGAAAGGAGGTGAAGAGAGTGAGGGCAATAAGTTTATTGGTGAAGATAAGGATGTACAAAATTTTGTTACCAGAAGATCAATTCCTCCACCTGGTGATGGACAGAGAATTTATGAGTTAGATCCACTTTTGAAAAATCATCGTACGCATCTTGATTACCGGTGAGATCTTTTCCCTTACAAAAATGGTGTTGATGTTCTCTTCATTACATAAGGCAGCATCACTGTTGAGAAGAATGAAAATTCAAATTGTTATTTTGAACCATTTCTTTTGAAGCATTATGGTTTTTGACACATTCGTCTTAAATTTTGTTCAACTAGTTTAGGAGTTCATCACGTAGCAATTCACTTGTTTCAGATTGAGATTCATAGATGAATTAGGTAGCATTGAGGACTTTTCTTACCTTTTTTCTTAGCACAACTATGTCAACTTTGAGATTTTTGTTTGAAGTTACGATATTTTTTCCATGATTTTGCATGATCAAATAGAGTATGCTGATTTATTTTATAGAATTCATTGGCCTTTAGCAAATCAGATATTTCCTTTTTGTGTCATGGAGTAGATTTCTGCATGGAAAGGTGAAGTATGATGTTCATACTACTTGATGACATTCTGTATTAATTCCTTTAATTATAAATTTCCATTGTTCATACTACTTACATTTTTTTCTTGCTTTTAGATTTGCTAAGCACATTTAAATGAAAATGAAGGCTTATATGGTGATCACATATGCTTTGCAGTTATTCTGCTTATAGGAGGTTGCGCGAAACTATTAACCAATATGAAGGTGGCCTGGAAGAATTTTCTCAGGGATATGAAAAGATGGGTTTTACCCGTAGGTAAGGAGAATAATTTATTTCCCCAAATCAGCATGTTTTGTTTACCTTTCCTCCAAATATTTTCTTTTCTAAGCAATTTCATTTGTTCTTTCTAATCCTTGATATTAAGTGCCCGTTAAGGTCATTCGTGAGAGGCTTGTTAAGTTTTTCTATGGTGTTAAAAGCAGACTTAGAGTGCGTTTGATTCATATGAAATTTTTTGATCTAATTTGATTTGGTCTCTGATTTGAAATTTTCTAGATCTAGTCTGAGCTAATCTGAATTTTTCTGATTTTAGTTATTATTATAGTTAGTAATTTTTCTGATCTGATCTGAACTTTTCTGATCTGATCTGAATTTGTCTGATCTGGTATAATCTGATCTGAATTTTCTGAAAATAAGCACAAGACTTGTGCAAATTTAAGTTGAATCAAACGCACCCTTACACTATTGATTTAGTATTTCAAGTTTACAACCAATGTTACATGGATGATGGAACTACTTAGATGACAAGTAATAGTGCGCTGGAAAGATATCCCTCTATCTTGAATTGCTTGCTACATATACCTGTTTTGGATGCCCTAAACTACTGCCTATAAACCTTTTTAGCCAGCCCTTTTTTCTCTAAACTTTTTTTTTTCAATTCCTACCACCTTCGTCTTTTTTCTAAATTTTCACTCCTTTCAAATACTATGGTATAATAAAAGTTGGTCAAACCTCAAACTCACAAATAATTAAGAATGGAGTATTGTTTGTACTACTTGTTTGTATATCTTGAATACACTTTTGGAGAGCAATATGCAGGGCCGGTCTTGGTGAGTAGGCTTCGGGGCAACACCTAAAGGGGCCCAAATCTATGAATTGAAATATTATAACTTTTTACCATCAATACGTAATTATAGTGTGCTTTGTGAAGCTTTTATATAAAAAATTATTGTTTTATGGTAAAACGTTATAATAGGGAAAGGATCCTATAAGAATATTAGATTATTAGATGTTATGATGGAAGACCTTCTATATTTATATGGCTTTAAATAAAATACTATTTTATTATTCTAGTAAACTACAACTCAAAAAATCAAAAGTGTAAATTTGCTTCATAATTTCAATAGTATTTCAACTCATTATTTATTTGCATTTTCCAAATAAATCCATCATTAGCCTCAAATGGAAAATATCAATTTGTTCCAAAAACTATAACACTTTTCAAATTCACATCAACAGAAAAAAAAAAAAAAAAACATTTTGTACAAATGATTGGTGTTATACCTTTTGCAAAAGTGTGTTTGCATTTTTTTTTCTTTTTCTTGTGGGGTTTGCATTTCCTAATCTTCATCTAAAAATTGTGCAGTGCTGCAGGGATAACATACAGAGAATGGGCACCTGGAGCAAAGGTTTGTTCTACTGATCCAATTGTTTGCCCCCATTTAGGGGGGAAAATAATCCAATGTGAACAGAATCTATGGCTACGCCTATATCATATAGAGTGGAAGTCACCTTGAATTCATGTCAAAATTACCGATACTGTAGTGCTGATAATCAGAGAAGGGCTAGAAGCTCAGCTAGATGAGGGCACCTGGGTTGTGTGTTACCGGAGGAGCTTTAGAAAGACTTAGCTTGGTTCATATTGCTAGGAGTGTGTATGAAAGATTACTCAGTAGCAGACAATTGAAAGATGGGGTTCTCTAATTATTAAGTTTTATATTATTATTCACTAGGAAATTTTGTGATTGATGTGTGCTTTTTTATGCATGCAACTGTGGGAGAACAATGGAATTAAAAGAGGTAGTTAAGCTGCTTATCATTTTTTTTTTTGCTTCAACTTTTTAAAATTATCTTATATGATCTCATCAGGTAAAGTTAGATTATATCAGGTGGGGATTGTTATAATAATCTTCAAAATCTGATATTGTACCAAGTCTAAATAGTCCGATCATACAAGTTTAGTCAACCCTCATTGAGTGACTGTTAATGCTGGCTGAGCGGTAGGAATGGCATGTCATGATCTAAGTTATCATGAACTCCATGGTTGTCAATTTTTATTTACTTAGTTTTTTGTTGAATTTTGACAAATGGAAACACGATAACTCCTCACATCAATAATGTTTGTAGCTTTTAATTTCCCTCATTTGTTGAAAATTTAATTGATACACTATGCTTAAACTCCCAAACACAACCTCTGAAGAATAATTTAGTTCGCTAGTAATAAATTTTCATACTTGGAAGTTGGACCTTTACTTATGTTCTATCTCTTACTACTTCCATGGTTTGTCACAATTGTTTTGTTAAACTTACTCATCCTTGCAACTAGTTGATGTATCTAGGTCTTTCTCACCTTCTCAAGAAAAGACTTTTCACCGGAACTTACCCCTAAGGCTGTGTGTGTAATTGTAATATTCATATATGTGTATAATATTCATAGGTATGCCTTTGTGTGTATAATATTCATAGGTATAATTTAGCCTTTTCCCTTGAATTCTTGCTGTTAATGGACTTTGCTACTTTGCTTTCCTTTTCATTTGTTTGCATCATTTTTCGGTTTGTTTACAGTCTGCATCATTGATTGGAGACTTTAACAATTGGAATCCGAATGCTGATGCGATGATTCGGGTATTCTTTTTCTGTTCTATTGATCTTTTAATATCGACTGCATGCTACAATATGTGTTTTGAATGTTGTTTTTTTTTCTTCTCTGTCTACGGATACCTATATTATAGTTTGCTATGTGCTCTTTGTTTATAGAGCAAGGTAGGAAAGATAAATTATTCACCTATTGGATGTATACTGAAAGCCATGATGCTTGTTTAATTTGTAAAGTAGTCTTTTTTTAATTTATTTTTATTGTTATAGTTGCTTTGTTCCTATTGGGGTGTTAAAGCCAGATAACTATTTGGATTTGATTGAGTAATAAATAAACATCAAATCAATGATCTGGCTTTGGTCATTATCAAATTCTAATTATTATCATATCGAGTGTCTGAGTGCGCTTTGTGATAACTAATACCTGTTTATGTCCTATATTATACTCCCTCTGTCTCTTAATCTTTGCCTATTTTCCTTTTGCGTTGTCTATAATTCTTTATTTATTTCTTTTAATTGAAAATTTTCACACAATGCTTTTTTCTCACATAGTAGAGCCCATATCAATCCACAAACTCTTTTTTTTTTCCATCATACTTTCCACTGTCCTAAAACCGTGTCCTCTGTTGGGGAAAAGAAAGGGGGACATTAATATATTCTCTACTTTTTTCCTGTTTCGTGGATCAGGATAAGTCGTGGATCTTAATGGAGATTACTTCTCTTTCTTCCTCTTTGTTACTTTGGTGCATTGCTATGGTTCTTTTTGTCTTTAAAAGTTAAATTGTTTTTGTGCCTTAGCTAGGCCTTTTCACGTAGTTTTACAACATTTGACTTTGATGCTGGGTCTTAGCCAGTATCTGAGACTGAGTTTTAAATGTCTTCCAGTTTACTGTTTGTGGGTTTTTAACTCAGCTTTTCCCTTTAACATACCCAATTGTGCGTGTGAATGCAGAATGAATTCGGTGTTTGGGAGATCTTTTTGCCTAATAATGCAGATGGTTCACCAGCTATTCCTCATGGCTCTCGGGTGAAGGTAACGTTTGAACAGACAAGCTTTGTAATATATGTGACTGTTTGTTGTCCATAAAATCCTATGCTATCCCGGTTACAAGAGGTCAACAATCCAACTTATATGTGGAGGATCTATCTGGGAGAGTAGTAGTTAGTATAAAGACTTCAATATGTAAATATTATATGTGGAGTAGTAGTTAGTATAAACAAATTATTTCCTATTTGTATCCTAAATATTATTGCATATGAAATAAAACTGACAAAATGACCTACAAAACCTTCAAAGTGGGTCTAGAAGGACCAATATGTAGATTTGCTGCTCTGTTTGGTCAGTATCTGTTTCTGAGTTACTTGAACTCAAGCATTAATGTCAAACATAAGCTCGTGTTCAAGTGTCTGACTTCGTAATTTTTTAGTAATTTCTCATGATATTTGCCCAATATGGAGTGTCGAAGTGTCCATATCCATCCCTGAATGTTGTGAATCTGTTGAAAGTACTTCAGCTAAAATGATTAGTCCATGTAACAGAATCTAATTATATACAAGCTCCTGATTTTTGCATAAAATAAGAAGAGGTCTATTTATGATGGAATTTTATTTAGTCTACTTTCAAGAGTGGAAACTTTGCTCACTGCTGTTCAACAGGTATGGAAATGGATCCCTAGAGGCTAATTACTAGTTCTGATGATTGTAGCTAAACATTATGTATCAGTATCAGATACACGTACATGTCTACTAATCATTAATTATATGGATTTTTTTTCTCAGTAATTATGTTTGCATTCTTAGATTCACATGGACACTCCTTCTGGAATCAAAGACTCTATCCCTGCTTGGATAAAATTTTCTGTACAGGCTCCAGATGAAATCCCATACAA
This sequence comes from Salicornia ramosissima, assembly GCA_951394345.1. Taxonomy (NCBI): domain Eukaryota; kingdom Viridiplantae; phylum Streptophyta; class Magnoliopsida; order Caryophyllales; family Amaranthaceae; genus Salicornia; species Salicornia ramosissima. Next base: position 14,956,849 of record OX596234.1, on the reverse strand, counting down.
TGGGATCTATTATGACCCCCCACTTGAGGTAAGAGTGCTCTTCGATGTCAGTTTTGATAAAAGAAGTTGCATATGTACATTTTCGATTTGCTATTTCCATTTGTGTAGCAATAATTCTTGTATTTTGTTCTTAATAGGAAAAGTATGTTTTCAAGCATCCTCAACCAAAGCGACCACAATCTCTACGGATTTATGAGTCACATATTGGCATGAGTAGTAAGGTACACATTTATCCTCTCCCATGGAATGTCTAGAAGTTGCAAAATAGATTTAGTTCGTATTTTCTAATGATTAGTTTATTTACTTGTGTTTTATGGAGCTTTCTTGTGATGATGTATGAGATGCTCTTCTTTGAATAATTAAACTATGAAACTGGTTGACATTGAAATACATATAGCAATTGAACAGCTTCAATGTTGGTTGACATAAATGATTGGGAAGTGTCTTACCTAGTTAGTCTTAGGTAAGTATTCATGCAGGAAGTCCTATATTTGAACAGTCAGCCAAACAGGATTTTACCTTTCCAAGGTTATTAACTTCCTTGAATTACAATTTTGTCAGAATTGCAATTTCCTACATTCAAGATTTCAAGCATACGGCTATTAAGTCTTTTCAACTTATGGGTAACCGTGTTATCTAGTATCCTAAACTCCCTGTGAATTGTGAATTGAAATAAGCAAATTAAATAGCAAACTGTGTAGCACTGCCCTTTATGTTAGTTGCGATAAGGGAATGCTGTTTTGAATTTCATTTGATGTTATTTACTTATTAACCTATAAATAAATTTTTGGTTACAAATGTTCCTCAGTGCATTTGAATATTTCTGTTTTAGGGGTTCCCCATCAGTCACTATCATTTGGTTTCAGAAACTGTGTTGTCCAATATTAGTCTTCAAAAACATTTGAAAAGTAGTTTGTCTTCTTTTCACTTTACAGACTGCAGTAATTTTTTCGATCAATAAGATGAAAAAACACCTTATATTATCATCTGCTGCGTACTGTTTCGTGGAGCAAAGTTGTTGAGATACTCAACAATTGAAGTAGCAAAATTTCATCCCTGTTCCCATCTTGATGGTTGTTCATTACTTCAGTAACGCATGTCTCTCTAATGATCCCTTGTGTGTGCTTGAGAAGGAACTTTCTCCACTTCTCAGAATATCTAATTATCACTGTTAGGTATTCTGCATACATTAAACCCCATATGCTATTGCTTTCCCTTGACCTAATCATTCATCATGCTCAAGTCATCAAGAGAATATTCTGTTCCTCCCAAAAAAATCTCTCTCAAAGGATCTAAGTCATTGTTTGAACTGTGTCCAAACTGAAGTTCCTTCTTTTATTTTGGGTTATGTAAAATTTCAATCATGTTTTAATATCATCAACTTGCAGGAACCTATGATTAATACATATGCAAACTTCAGAGATGATGTCCTTCCTCGTATTAAAAAGCTTGGCTATAATGCTGTTCAGATGATGGCTATTCAGGAACATTCATATTACGCTAGCTTTGGGTAAATAATGAGGATACATTTCTGTTGAATTTTTTTTAATAATTATTTTGTAACTGATATCCCTTTTTTCCCCTTAAGTATGATGGCCATATTCTCTGATTATGTTTTTTGTGTCCATCTACGCTGTCTGTAATTGAAATATCATGTATGTGCCTTAGGTATCACGTGACAAATTTTTTTGCACCAAGCAGCCGGTTTGGTACTCCAGAAGACCTCAAGTCCTTGATAGATAGAGCTCATGAACTTGGTTTGCTTGTCCTTATGGATATAGTGCACAGGTAAAATCATATAATGAACGCTGGTTTGGCGATCATTTGGGTTAGAATACTTAATATCTTCTTATCTTGGTTCTTTTTTGTTGCAAGTGTGTGCATTTTTCCAAAGTTCTCTTTTCTAATTGTTTTAGCATCGTTATTTTTAATAAAGAATTTCAGCTTAGGATGTCTTCCTAAGTTCAGAATATTTGTTTAATGATCTTTGATGTCTTCCAAATGTATGTTTTAGTATACTAATTCATCCCAATTATACCTGCCAGTGCCAGTTCTTGATTCGATTAGTCAACCTTTCTGCTCTGACCATGATTAATGCTTATTGTCTTATTGTGGTTATATTTTTCTTGTCTGTCTGCTCTGAGCCTCTGAATCATCTTTTTTTGGCTCAATTTATTTTAAAGATTCTGTTGTCAGATTTCTAATGTTTGATGTAATTCAGTCATGCATCCAACAATGTACTAGATGGGTTGAACATGTTTGACGGAACTGATAGCCACTACTTTCACTCTGGTTCACGAGGTTATCATTGGATGTGGGATTCTCGCCTTTTCAATTATGGAAGTTGGGAGGTATGTATTTTTTAGCTTATAGCCAATTACAAACTGTGTTTCATGTCTGTTCTTTGTAAATTTATTTGCCTCCTTTAGTAGGTGCTCAGGTATCTTCTCTCTAATGCAAGATGGTGGCTTGAAGAGTATAAGTTTGATGGCTTTAGATTTGATGGTGTAACTTCAATGATGTACACTCACCACGGACTACAGGTATTACTTGAGTCTTCCTTTTTGATATGTCCAATTTTGATTTGATGGTGTAACTTCAATGATGTACACTCACCACAGACTGCAGGTGCTAGTTAGTACTGGACTCATCCGTTTTTGAACTGTCCAATTTTCAATTAACTTCTTGGTTTTGGTAACTAAATTGATAATTACTCCACAAGTATTTTTTTCTCTATATTGGTATGTTGTGGAAAGTTGGAAACAACTGAAATTCTTTTTGGTCTGATGAACTCAAACTTCATATGAAATCTATTTGCATGCCTGCTCATCTAGAGTCTAGACATTTTTCATATATAAATTATTTATACAAAGGTTATACATAGGACCATGGCATCTCATCTTTTGTCACAAATTCATTTTAGATGAATTATTAACAGTAGACCCTTCGACAATGGTCCCTAGACTCTATTTTAGTTCTGGTCCTTGTAGAATTTAAACAATGTGCATCATGTAAGTTATTTTCAATCTTTTAATAAAAGCTCTGTGAGTTCCTATTATGGATGTCCTAAAATAATTTGCATTCTCCTTTTAGCTTATTATTTCTCTAACCTCCTTCTCTTAGCCTTTTAAACGCACTTTAACTGACCTTTGTTTTCTAGTTTCTACCCACTTTCTCCTTAATCCCAAACTTCCTACATCTCTCTTTCTCTTAACTCATGTAGTAAGATTAGCAACAATTTTTAATCTCCGTGCTAAATGCAGACTTGAAGTGTTTTCTTAGTCAAAGATAGTTGGAGTTAATTTGTCACTTTTTAAAAAAATAAATAAATTTATATTACTATTATATGTATCAATAATACAAAAACTTTTTTAATCTTAAATTACTAATAGAAGTGTCAATAATACGAAAACCATAGAGACAGAAAGATGATGGCTTTAGAGCACAAGATGTCCCATTTAAACAGAAGTAGCAAGACAAAGAACCTTGTCAATGCTTAATTCATGCACTATGACGAATGGTTGAAAGATTTTCTCTAATTATAAAGAAAAACAGGCTAAGAAATCATCAATTTGTATGTCGTATACCCAGAAGCATAATTGTCTCTGAATACTCTTAGCATTCCTTTCCAACCAAATAGGTTGTATAATGTTGTAAAGTCCTTATTTCATGGACCATGTATATACCATTCCTCGTTATTGCCAAATAAACTCCATCAAGATGCATAATCGGATTGAGGAAGACCCTGTATTCTCCTGTAGCAGATATGTCAATGCATCTTATGCTTGGACCACCCAAGACAGAAACGAGTAAAACAGAAAATGACAGTGAGGATAAGTTAATCTCTTGAACAGTCTCTGCCTCGTTTAATTTCAGTCAAAATGTGTTGGAGGTGGAAAGAGAAACACAAAAGTCACATCAAAGAGCACAAGATTTAGTGAGAAGAGTATGTAGAGGAACTGCACATCGGCCGGCAATTACAAACTTAAGTGGAAACATTTATTGATTTTATGTCCATGCTCAGAGTAAAAATTATACACTCACTTTGGAAGACTGCAAACTTTATGTCCATGCCTGGAGAACAAAGAATTTTTACACTCAATTTGGCAGGCTGCAAACTTTTGCTGTTTGGCTGACAACATATGGTGCTTGTCTTATAGACTGCTTGTCTTACGACCAGTCTGTCAACAATGAAGGCTTCGTAGTATTTGTTTTCTCTTTGATTTTTCTAGAAGTCAAACTTTGCTTTGTTCTGTGCTTCTGCCACTAAGTAAATGAAACAAGATTACAAGTATGAAGAGTCCAATTTGTATTACTGTAAAGATGGTGAGTCCAAATGCGCTTAGCCTTTAAGTGATAATCCACTACAGAAGCCCAGCCAAACATTAAACTGCAAGTTATTTAATATTTTACATAATGTTGTAAAAACATTAAATTGTCTTTTGTGGACAATTATCAAAGCAACCTGAAACATCACCTTCAATGCAAACCAAATAATTGACAGGCGTTGCAACATTGCCATTCTCTTAGAGATATATGTAAAATCAGGACTGTGGTACCTGGATAATGTACTCGTTTTATTGTTCTTTTTATCCTTCTTCCACTGCATATATAATATATTACTGAAATGTTGATGCCTTTTTATTTGGGTGTAGGTAGCGTTTACTGGAAATTATGAAGAGTATTTTGGATTTGCAACTGATGTTGATGCTGTGATTTATCTAATGCTGGTGAATGACATGATACATGGGTTGTACCCTGAGGCTGTAGCCATCGGTGAAGATGTACGCTTCTCATCTTATTTGAGAGATCTTCTTAATATCCTGTACAAGTTCTGAATCTTATGAATCACTCTGACTTAATTAACTTATGATGCACTCCATATAATTAGAAATGACTATTTAATTAATTCAGGAAATGTCCTAATAACCAATTTCTCTCTTAAATCTTAGACAAAGCCTGTGCATTATTGACATCACACTTGTCTTACAGTTTAATGATGAAAATTTACTCACTAAGCAATCTTCTCAAATGAACTCTTAATGTGCACGCTCATAAGCGAGTACTTTTTTCATCAAAATATAGAACTCTATTATATTACAATTTACAAAATATTTTTATTGTCTAGCTATGAGCTGTAAGTTTGGTTCTACTATTAGCATATTTTATTACACTAAAATATTTCAATGATGTTTGCGCCTTTGGTTATAGGTTAGTGGAATGCCAACTTTTGGTCTCCCCACACGTGACGGTGGCATTGGTTTTGATTATCGTCTCCATATGGCTGTTGCCGATAAGTGGATAGAGCTTCTCCAGTATGTTCTTCATAACTGACTTTTTATATCCCTTATGATTTGTCAGTGGTTGGTAGGAAGCATATCTGTTTTGCCTGGTAACTGTGAACAAATTTGCTAATTGCTTGGAGAAACAATTTATGTTATTTTTTTTCATTTCATATGGATGTTAGGTTCAGCAATTGAAAGTAGTTATATCTTTTTAACCAAGATATGTTTCAAATTGTTAACAAAAAATTGTCCAATTCCCCAAATAATTAATGTGTAGACAGAATTTTAATGCGTGTCTATTTTTTGGGTAACGAAAAGACAACCATGTCCGGGCATCTATTGAAATAATGTTCACCTGTAAAGTCTTCAACTTTTTTTTATAAAAAAAATGACGTATTAGGTAGGGCTCAATTCTTTATTTATGTTATACTAGATTATTCGCTCAGATTTAATTTTAAAAAATTTGAAAATTATGATTAAGAAATATGAGTTATTAAGAAATAAAAAAATCATTAACTAAAATTAAAAAAAATGATAAACTAATCAAAATCATTTAATTTGCAAAGTTTTTAAAAAATGAAGTTAAAAAAAGGCACTTGCACAGTATTATTAAAAAAAGCATCAATTAATTATCAATTATTTACTTTTAAGAAAGGAATTAAGCAGTATAACAATTTTATTGTATCTAGGAATAACAAAACGTGTATACTGCAGAGACATTATGCTCTTTTCAATACTTGGAGGAGTGCTTTTGTTTCTTTTTGTACATGACCAATATGTTGAAGCTCTGTCCAGTTTTAGTTTCAAGGGTTATAACTGGGAAGCTAAACATTACGCTTTCTGTTTGTGTGCACAATTACTGGCCATCAAATGGAATGAAGAGTGATTATATAAATCAGGAATTGTGTATAAAAAAATTCTAAGACTGAGGTGATGAAGGCATGCAAGATGATAATTAGTATATGAAGTACTACAAAATGTTTCTGTTGTAGCATTGATAATAATATGTCATTGGTTTTACATCTATATGTGCGGTTGATATGTGTCTCACATGTGAGTGTCCCACATCACTTTGAAAAGTTGTTCAATTTATAATTCTAAACGGTTATTCTCCTTTCAATTGTCCAATGCATGAATTGAGCAATGATGTTGTCCTTCTCATGTGTGACAACTCTATCTGCAGATTAAGAGATGAAGATTGGAAAATGGGTGATATCATTCACACCCTGACCAACCGAAGATGGGATGAGAAATGCGTAGCTTATGCTGAAAGTCATGACCAAGCTCTTGTTGGTGACAAAACAATTGCATTTTGGTTGATGGACAAGGTTAGACAAGTCCATCTTCGATTTTGCTGCAGTTTCTTTTGTTTTCTTGCTTTTTTATCATCTGTGATCAAACTTATAGTTATAGAAGCTAGATGAGCAATAATTTAGGTTCTAAATGCCAAGCAAGCTTTTTTTATTGCTTCAGCTATAGTGGAAGGAGAAAACCTGATATCAATACGTTAGAACTCCAAACACCACAGATTTGAACAACTACACTGTACTAGGATAGGAAATAAGTTTAAGATCAATTATCTACCCTAGCCAAAACTTTCTTAACCAAAGGCTGGCATTACATCACAGTGAGCTTCTTAGAACATGAGGGCACCCCTAGGTACTTGAAAGGTAAATTGCCTCTCAGAAGGTCAAACTCCTGCAGAATAGCATCTTGAACTGCTAAAGCAACCCCACCAAATTAATTAACCTCCTATTGGCAGCTTAGAAAACATGTCAAAAACCTTAATTACTTTCTAACAGAATTAAGGTGTCCTCTAGAATATAGTAAGAGGTCAGCACTTTAACAGCAGAACCGAAATGTCAAATACATACTTCTTATAGTTGATCTGTTTTGTTCGTTTACAATTAATGGATTTTACTTATAGGATTAATCTTACTGTAGTACTTTCTAAAAAACTTCTGATTTAAGGGCTTCTTCTTGGCCTTTGCTAGTAATGTCTAAGATGCCATATGAGAGAAAGCCATTGAATTAGGAATCATCCCTACGATTAAGGTATGAGCTCTAGGGTATAATAAGCTTAAGGGCTTGTTTTTTCCTGAGCCACCCTTTTGTTTATGGTTGACACCCTGTTGGAGTCTATTTGATATAAGCACTGTGTTAATGCGCAAGGATTATATGGCCTATTTTGGCAAGCCGATCAAGTAAATCCATTTCCTTTTACCTTCTCTCATTCTGTTTCACCAATTTGCCTTACAAAGTTATAGGTCCGCTAATGGTTTCAGGATATGTATGATTTTATGGCGTTGGATATACCATCAACTCCACGTGTGGATCGTGGAATTGCCTTGCATAAAATGATCAGACTCATTACAATGAGTTTAGGTGGAGAAGGATATTTGAATTTCATGGGAAATGAATTTGGCCACCCAGGTAAGTTACGAGTATCATTGTATGCGTTGTCAACTTGTTTGAATGTAAGGACTTTCTCATTGGATCCCTTTCTTATGTATGGGACCTGATTCAATGATTGATTCATTTGTCAGAATGGATAGATTTTCCACGTGGTGATCGGCAGCTTCCTAGTGGTGAAATTGTCCCAGGAAACAATAATAGTTATGATAAATGTCGGCGCAGATTTGACTTGGTATGCTTCCTGCTTACAGCACTTTATTTGTAGAAAGCACTATTTTTTAAAATGCCTACTGCTATCATTCAAATACATTTTGGTTTCTGCCTCCAGGGTGATGCAGATTATTTAAGGTATCATGGACTGCAAGAATTTGATCAGGCAATGCAACATCTGGAGGAAAACTATCGCGTATGTTTTCTTATGTACTTTTTTTCTAGATATAGTAAGCTTTTACATATGGTCTGAAATCTTAATAAGAATGGTTTTGTATTAGTAGCAATTGCAGATCTAGCTACACAATAACACAAAGATTCATCGACCACACACCACAGGGAAGAAAGTCCTACATAGTACATACTATATGTCGGAATTGCATGCAAGCCGATTTGTATTTGCGTTGGTTTTTCCAATGAAACAAAGCACCCAATTGCGGAAGATCTTGTTCAAATGACCTAGCTAAAATCCTTTGAGCATTATTGGAGCAGCAGAGTACAACATAAGTATCTTATTGGTCTCATAAACCCTAGTAGTACCATACAGTAGAATGTGAGTAGATGTACTTTGATACCTTTTAGAAAACCTAACGCTATAGCATTCCTTACTCTCCACATCCAATATTCTAATGGTGACCCGGTCATAACTTGTACAACTGCCTCAGACCAAATTGCTGCAGCAAAAGAACATTGGAAGAAAAAGATGATATTCTTCACTACCCTCCTGCACAAAGTACAGAACTCACTTATTAGTCCTCCAGCACAGAGCACAGTTATCAACCTTACTGCACAAAACAGATTTATTAACCCTACTGCACAGAGCATATTATCTACTTATCCTCATTCTACCCTAGGCTGCTACCGAAGCAATGTATCTATGCTCAAACAGAGCCATGGAATAGTTTAGTGGCAATTAGCTTACTTACCCTGATGACCTGACCACAGAGAAACAAGTGTGCATTTCTTTTAAAAACAAACATTAGAGGTATTATAGGTACAAACCATGCCATCTTATCTCTGGCAGTAGAGGTACAATTCCTGTCTGCACATTTAATTTAAGTTGCTACGGCTAGTCTTCCAAGTCAGGAACAAGCTAAGTCTATATATCAGGTGATCTGAATTCAGGTGTGATAGGAAATTAGTAAACCTTATTTTGTTATTTACTTTTTTTTTTTTTTTTACCTATGTTACTTAGGTGTTGTTTGGTTGAACAAAATTTATGTGGGAATTGAAAATTCATGGGAATTGAGTATTGAGTGAGTTGTTTGGTTGACAATAAAATGTAAAAATTTAGGAAATGCAAATTCATGGGAATTTTCAATTCCCACAAAACATGGGAATTTAATTACCAAGTCCCTCCTTGGTAACTCAAATTCCCATGATTTTTAAATGCCTTCATAACAACCAAACAAGTTTGTTTAATTCATGGGAAATTCAATGGGGGATTTAACTTCCAATGAATTGTAAATTCCTATAGGAATTTAGTGTCTACTCGGATATGGGTGTCCAAGTATCCGACTCAGCTAATTTGAGAACAAGTCATAAGTTTTTAGTAAAAAATGAAGTTTCCAAGTATCTTATCGTGTCCGACACGATTCGAGTAGATGCTTATTTTTTAAGGTATATCAAGGTGTCGAAGTAGCATGGTTTTTTACCATCAAATCTTGCTTCAATCCAATGACTGTAATGCTCAACGCACCATTCCTCATCTTCACAAAATTCAACTTTAAGAATCCAAACTGCTCTTTGTATTGCGCTATTGCCCCTGGGGCCCGGTCAAAATTCTTACATAATACAAAGTTAAGTAACCGCTGTTTAAAATTATTGGGTTACATTTTGGTAGATCATAGCATTTGAGTTGGGGATTGTTGTACTGGGGCCTCTTTGAATGTCCTTTGATAACAAAAAAATGTATCATGGCCTTTTGCGTGCCTAGGCCCCTGTTGATGGAAAAGGGATAGTCACAAGCTTTTCTCTCTTTGGCAACAAGCTTTTGCTCTATCCTTCTTCCATTTTGTTTTTCATTTGAATCCAACATCAAATAAATATTTGTACTTTTGCAGTTCATGACATCAGAGCATCAGTATATATCACGTAAAAGTGAAGATGATAGAATCATTGTCTTTGAAAGAGGGGACTTGGTGTTTGTATTCAATTTTCATTGGTCAAGTAGCTATTTCGATTATCAAGTTGGTTGCCTCAAGCCAGGAAAGTACAAGGTATGGTTCTGAATTTAGACCTCAGTGAACCCTGCTGGGCTACCCATGCTCGTGTATTCACCTATTTGCATTAAGTGCTACTTCTGTTACCACTGTTAAAGTCCATAAAAATCATATTTGAACTTCATCTAATGTTTAATTTATTATATATTTGAGAAAATTGCGAGAAAGGACCTTTAAATTTGGACTCTTAAAGACTTAAACAACTACAATACAGGTATATATTTTTTTAATGCTATTCATGTCCCTCTATGAGACATGAATCTTGAAGTAGTAGCTCCTCCTCAACCTCAGTTTCTTAAAATATAAGCTTCAAGTCCTCATCCCAACATAAGTTTGGAAATTTAATTGTGTGGGTTAACCAGTCAATGAGCTAGCCCTAGTAGCCTAGCTGCCTAGCAGGTTAGCTTGTGGGCTAATTACCTTTCATACAAAAAAAGGGTCCCCAATTATGGTGATTGGACAAAGGGTGTCTGAAGTACATTATTTCATCAACCTCCCCCTCCCCCCTTAGGCTACTACCTGCCAAAAAAAAAAGTTGACATGAGCTGGAACGATTTTAATTCTATCTCAGGTTAAACAAGAATGTTTTAAGTTCAAGCAGATTGTTATTGTCGATCTTTGAGCAATGGTTCCTAGAGTCAATGTAGGTGTTCGTGTTCATGGATTCAAATGGGTTAACTTATGTTATTCTCATGCAGATTGTTTTAGATTCAGATGATCCATTATTTGGTGGATTCAATCGAATTGACCACAGTTCAGAACACTTCACATTTGTAAGACGATCTTCTGTGTACTACTAATTAACGCTGCCTTTTTTTTATCTCAAGGCAGTTTTGTACTGGTTAAAATGGATTAGTTAGTGGTGTGATTATATAAACATACTTATATACAGGAGGGGTGGCATGACAATCGACCTCGTTCCTTCAAGGTATATGCTCCTAGCAGGGCAGCAGTTGTGTATGCGTTAGTAGAAGATGAACCAGAACGAGTTGTACATGCTTTAGTAGCAGATGAAGCAGAACCAGCTGAAGAATAATACTTCATATGCAGACTTAGTCCCCTCGGTTTAGTTTAACGGTACTGGGAAGATGGCCTGGTTTCTGGCTCAGCCATTTTCGTAGCAGCTTGCTCAAACTTATATATATGGGCTCCAATTGTTGCTGCAGGTCTTATATGCCATAAAAATAACAAATTCAGGTATTGGTCTGAGATGCCATAAAAATAACAAGTTGAGGTATGTAACAACCTGGGAAAAACTAAAGTAATATAACAAAATCATTGAAGGATGGGAAGGAGTAATATGTTTATAGTGGTAATCTGTATGTATGTGGTTTCAGAGGATAACTAAATTAATAATTAACAGCATATGATATTTTAGAGCATTTTAAATCTGTCCTTTTCTCAATAACATATATGCTATATTTACTGCCCTTTGTTTTATTTTTGAGAACCCCTTGTGTTAAGGTGGAGAATGAAGGAGGAATCCTCGAGCAAGGGGATAACGAGGCTCCAACCCTTACCTTATGTATATAAGGTGGGCAGTGCTCTTGGTTAATTACTTACTCTTTCACAGCAGCAACCATATACTGTAGTAATTACAATATATTTTTTTATATTTGAATTATATATATGGGTCATGAACTTAGTGTCCTAAAGGTATGAGTATTATTGGATACGTCTGTGAATGTTGAACCTGAGGTATTGGATTCGAACTTTACCACAAGCTTTTGCGATGGTTTTTTATTTTCTTCCTTTCAAATACACGTGCCGGAGAAGGATATAATATAAAGAACATTGATAAAGAATTATACAAACAATAATAATGTGTGTTATATCAGTCCTTGAGCAAAGTATATAATGGTTAAAATCAGGGAAGGCACAACTGAAGTTCACCTCAGAGAAGGCAGTGTACCAGCGACTTCAAAATTGCATTATATAATGTCTTGACAATGTACAGTACAACATTATCATACTAGAAGTAATAGTTTGACGATAATATAAAAGTCAAAGTACAAATGTGGTGGTAAGCAACAACACCCCCCCTGCAGACTGTACTGCAGTATGTGGGGGTAAGATCAGTTGGGGAAACTTACAAGAGGAACAAAAGGAAAGAAGAGCCTAAACAAACATCCTCATAATTTTTTTTAAATTTATTTTATTCTCCAGAAACCCAAAAACAGAAGAGAAAAAGGCAAGTCCATGTGAGTGAATCTGATAAGTTCAAGCACTGACAAAGCTAGTGTCAGAAGCAGAGCAACGACGTAGCTGATGTAAAACACTAGTAGGAGATGATGAGTTAGTTGATGATCTTAATGCTTCAGCCAATGGTCCTCCCATTGAATTTGCTCCCCACCCTCCAGCATTACTACTTCCCCAACTCATTTCCTGACCACTTTCCTGCCCTTCGTTCCCATTCCCGTCCCTCCGACCAAGCTCGTCGCCGTTCCCGGTCGACAACCTCAAGAAATCCGATGTCGGGTTTCCCGGGGTTGATATCGAGAGGCTTGTCGTTGACGAAATATTGTTGCCATCGGCGTTGTCGGATCTTGGCCAATCATCAAAGAATTGCATTAGTACCCTGTTGCTGTTGTTATTATTATTATTATTGGATCTTACACTATCCCCGGCAACTGATGACTCAAGCTGAGGTCCAAACATGGTTTTCTTGTCAGATGACCTGCAATTAAAAAAAAAAAAAACATAAGCATCATGTGACATGATGTAGAATAGACTCAAGTTGGAAGTAAAGAACAAAACAAATAATTGAATGGGATTCCTTGACTTCAGTACACACTACAGGCAATCAGGCATAGCACAAATGTCATTTACTTTCCCTGAGTTTTATTTTTTAATTATTTATTATTTTTACTATCTCCATATCCTCGCTACACAAGTAAATGACACGGATTCTTAGGCAAAAAATGGACTTAAGGAGAGAGATAGAGTGAAAAATGAATAATTAATTGAGCCACAACTAAAGTAAAGTTAAAAAATAATAAAAAAGCAACACATGAGTAACTTTTATACTAAATATAGTAAAAAAAAATATTTGTTGCAAGTATTGTATTACAACTTAAAATGGTAAAAATTGCAAGTATTGTGATACGAAAATAGTACATAGTATGGTGAATTGAGCCGTTGTGATTTCCGCTCTCTCCAAATTGATATCCACATTACTTAATGTAAGAGGTGAATAGTAAAAAAATAAGTGGAATACTAATTCTAAGGGTGTGGATGCAACTTCATAAAATGAGCCTTACATACGTTGTTTTTGCATAACTTGTCTCTTATAGCAATTTTTTTTACATTTATTGTGACTATTTTTTAGCACTGACTTAATGTCGTTCAAGTTTATTATTATTTTTTATTCATAATTAAAGATCTTATTAGCGGACCTATAGGAGAATAAAATCTTATTGAACTTTATTTTTACTTATGAACCATGTTTATAAGCCTGTCAAGCATTGCTCAATATCAATAACTTTTTTAGACAACCCCTTTAAATTTTAGTAAATTACATCTATGACATAGAATCATAGACCGGCCGTATAAAACAATAAAAAGAACGTGATAAAACATCGGCGAAAACCAAGGGTGCGTTTTCTTCTAACTTATTTTATCAGGTCTTAAAACTTACACCTTATATTATAATTATATAAACTTGGAAATTGGTCCTTTAATGTTTTATAAATTACAAATAAGTCTGTATATTAACTATTAAGGGCTAACATGTAAATAATTTAGCAACAAGGATCAAAAGAACAAACAGATTTCTAAGAATCAAAATTTCTTGTCCAGGAGATTTTAGAACTGATATCTACAGCTTGGACATCTTGCTTTTCCCCCCACCAAACTCTCTCTTTTTCCATGGGTCATGCAATGTGAGATACAGAACCAAAGTTCTTTGTATTAGATCATTAGATCTGACAAAATTTTGCCTATACAACTAAATGTTTCCTCCCTCACCACATTTTCCAGATACTTTTTTTTTTTTTCTTTATGTATAATAAATGATTCATAAAATCAAAACAAAGTTTTATAAAGATTGTACTGTACCTAATAAATGAGCTTTTAAAGTAAGGCATAAATATAGTGATTCTGCAGGGTTTTACCTAAAACTTCCACTATCATGTCACACAAGGCATAGCATAACAAGTCTCTTTTTAAATGCAACAAGTTGATTAAATAGATTTCTGCCAAAACATAAGTAAATGATGCATTCACCCAAATTGAAACTTAATTAGTAGGGCAGTGGATAAAAGCATCAACATTATAGATTTTCTTTTAAATCCTTTGATGATTATTAACTTGATTACTTGGAATAGTAAGGTGGAACAACCAAACAGATCACAATATATACAAGATAACACCTTAATTTGAATGTCCGCTACTATCAGTGGCCTATCTTATATTACCTTTTTCTTTTTTTTTAGTTGCTACTCCCCGGTCCTTCTAATATTGCACCATTTCTATTTTGGGATTGTAAATTTTTATTAACAAGTAATTATAAACATAATCATGTGAGAAATTATTAGAATCGTCATGAAGTATACTAAGCTGTATCAGATTTATAATCCGTATAACTTTTTTTTCAAATAAAAATTAAAGATACAAGCAATCAAATACTTCCTCCGTTCCAAAAAAAACGCAACAGTCAACATTTCACACATGCCGAGAGGAAACTTTGACCATTAATATCTATAATTATGAATAATTAAAAAAATATAAAAAGTTGATATTAATATAGTATTTAATGAGACAAATTTAACAAGATCCCACTTGACTATGTTTTTTATTATGTGTAAAGCTCAAAACTTGGTCAAAGTACACAACGTGAATAGTGCAAAAATTTGACTGTTGCGTTTTTTTTTGGAACGGAGGAAGTATCAATTTCAAAGACCGGTTAGAGTCAAATGATGCAACTTTAGAGGGACAGAGAATACATCTCTTTTACAAAAGTTTTTAGGAATACCATGAGAAATGGTAGAAACCATTGAAAAATAGAGGATTCTATTGAGAAGATAACAAAAACAAGGATAAAATAGGTAGAAAAATGTAGATAAGTGACAAAACAGATGACGGTGTACTAGTATAGGCAGACTTTACGTGGCACCCACACACCCAAAAAGAAATTGTAGCAAATAAGTTGAGGCATTCGTCAAAAATAGAAATAAAAGAGACAACAATGAAAATGTAGCAATCAAGAATAGAAGAAGGGACTATTTTAACTAATTAGCAAATGTTTATAAAATCACAAGAAAAACAATGAGAAGGAAGAAAGCATACCCAGGATTAAGTTGGAAGGCCTGAAAAGAAGAAGGCCCAGAAGTAGAGAGTGAAAACTGGGATTGTTCATTAACAGATGTTGTAGCAGCAACAGCAAAACTGGGAGGAGCATTGTTAGTACTAGCAGTATTATTAAGAGATCCAATAAGAGCAGCATTATTATTGTTATTAGTAGTAGTAGTAGTGGTATTAGGAAGAGGAAGAGAAGGAGGAGGAAATTCCACAGGCTTTCTTGAACGATTGCGGCCACGGTGCATGTGGCGCTCGCAATACTTGTGACCAGCCACCACATCCCTTGAACACCTCCATTTCTTCCCATCTGTTCTTCTGCATCTCCCTGGTTCTGGATCCATTGCTCCTTTCCCCCAATACCCTGCTTGCATCACTGTTTTTTTTTTTTTTTTTTTTTTTATAAACAACTACATTTAGGAAGCGATTGTTTGGTATAAATTTACGAATGAAAAACAAATTTGAAAGCGAAAGAGGTAATATTAGATGAAACCATCGCCCCTGCCTAGGCGTTAGATAAGCATGCTAAAAATAAAAAATTTAAATGAAATGAGCACTTTATTACACCCATCTATGCGTGATTTTGACGTGCATTCTAAAATTAATAACACTTTTGGAAATATGTTAAATTTGTATCTTATGGCTTGGGCGGCGCCTGTTAGCAAGATCCTTAAGAAAAATGAAACCGAAACAAAATGTAGAGAAAAATATTTTGATTGATTGACAAGGTAATAAAATGGTGTTGATTAATATGGCATATCAAAGAATATGTAATGAAGATGATTATCGGATTTCATTTCCAACCCTAAAAAATAACAATACCAATGATGCTCTGAATCAAAACATTGATTGATCTTCAAATACAGGAAACAAGTTGAGTTTCATAGCATTGTCTTGTCCAAAGACATGATTTTTTCTCTTAATACTCTCTTCTAGATTTGACTTGCACACACACACACATCACACATTCAAACACCAAACCATTATGTCATATAGCACTTTTTACATTGTTTATAGGCCAAAGAAAATAAATGAAATAAAAACAAACCCATCACAAGAAACAAAATTGTTTTTTTTGGACAAAATAAAAACAATGACAGATGAATCCAAAAGAGTATCATGAAATTAGTGAAACCCATCATTTGACATTTGCATTTGATCCAAGTTAATTTTTTTTTTTTCCTCTCCTTGACTCCTTGAATAGTAATGAAAACAATAGAAAAGAGTAGAGAACATACAAGCAGCAGCAGGCTGATAATGAGGGGAGTAATGATGGAAAAAATAAGGAGAAGTAGAAGAAGCAAGAAGGCTTTTCTTCACAAGCTGAAGAAGCTCAGCAGGGACTGAAGCACCTGCTGCCATGTGTCTGAATATCAATGCTTGCAGCTCTAGCTCTTGCCATTGCGCCAAGCTGAACGTATATCTCCCTCCTATTTTTCACATCATATTTTAGTTAAAGAAAAAAAAAACAGGGGAAAACAGAGTAGGGGATGAAACAGGGGAGTGAGTGACTTATACAAGAAGATTTTTATATTCTTTTTCATACACCATTTGAAACAATCAATCAAATCTATGATGGAAATTTGTGAAAATCAATACATCAATCAAAGAAATGAATAATGGGGTTGGAAATCAGAGATGGGAGAAAGAAACAGGGTGAAATTGAAAACAGAGTTAAAAAAAATTACTTGGAAATCTGGTGGGAATTGCAGTAGGAGTAGAAGAATGATCTGGGTAATCAGAAAAATGGGAGGTAATTTTGTTGGAATGAGAATCAGGAGACACAAACAAAGGAAGAGCAGCAACTTGTTGTTGTTGATGATGTTGAGGAGGAGGAGATTCAAGAAGCAAATATCTTGGGATTTTTGCAGAGGACTGTCGTTGTTTTTCCTCTGACTCAGGCTGGTGGTCTCTCCATTGCTGCTGCTTAAGATTGAAATCCATGAAGAGAGAGAAAGAGAGAGACAAATAATGAGATTTTTGTGGGTTCTAAATTAGCTGCTTTTTTATGCAAAAATAAATCTGGAGGGTTTGTTTTGATCTGAAAGTAAAAAAATCAAATGAATAAAATAAAATT
This sequence comes from Salicornia ramosissima, assembly GCA_951394345.1. Lineage (NCBI taxonomy): Eukaryota > Viridiplantae > Streptophyta > Magnoliopsida > Caryophyllales > Amaranthaceae > Salicornia > Salicornia ramosissima. Next base: position 14,939,345 of record OX596234.1, on the reverse strand, counting down.
CTGGCAAATGTAGGTTCTTTTTATAACCTTTGCAAGTAAATTTCAGTGGAAGGGGTAGTGAGAGGAAGGGTTAGAGAGAGAGAAATGCAGGGTTTGTTTGAAAAACCAGTGGAGCATTTGAGAAGTAGATAGTCAGACAAGACAGTTGAGAGAGGACAGTAACTTTACAGTATTGTATTGGGCTTTTTTTTTTTAAATAAATAAAATAATTTGTGTGGGAATTGGGTTGATCCACTGAAGATAAGTCCTGCAGGCTGCTCCCTGTAATTTTTCTTTGGCATTGGGAGATGTGATTGAGAAAGACATAAAAGCAGTAAATGAGGTCCATTCTACTCTATATGGTCAGTTGCTCACTACTCTGGGTGACCTTTTTAAGAGTGCAGGGTAAAACAAAAGTTCATTGAAATGTTAACTCACGAGCGAAGGGTGAATGGGTAAAGTTCACCTCTGACCTGAAAATCTTACTCCTTGGTGCACATTTAATTGTTAGTCCCTCCGTTCCCAATTGTTTGTCTTGTTTGGAATCTTACACTATTTATTAGATGAGAGAATTTTTTAAATTACTCTCAACATATAAAACATAATATAGTCATGTATGGTCTTATTTGATTCGTCTCAATGAGTACGTCATTAATATCCAATTATTATAATTTTTACACATATACAACAAAAGATATTTACGGTCAAACAAGTGCATTGACATATGTGCAAAGTCAAATAGGACAAAAAAATGGGAACGGAGGGAGTATAAATTAATTTTTGTACTATTCACATTATTACTTTGACCTTGTTTAATTTAGTATAGGTAATGAAAAACATAGTCATATGGGATCTCGTTTGATTTGTTTCGGAACGTACTTTTCAAATATATAATTTTTATATTTTTTTCTTATGTATAATTAGAGATTAATATTTAAAGTTATGCATCGGGAGATGTGAAAAAACAAATAAAGCAATTAAATATAGGCAGAGGGTGTATATGAAGTACTTGCATGTTCGTTATTATTGTGATTTTTTTTTTGGTTTTTGATTTGAATTATAAGAATTGAAGTCTCTGTCTCTTCATGCACAATTTTATAACATAGTGTATAAGTTCGAATCACATACTTTCCCTTCTTCTGCTTATTTTTTTGTATGGTGGTTTTCCCTTCCCCCCAGTTACCATTAAGCTTAATTTTGATGTTTCTTCTACCTCAGCTGATGTGGTACTTCAAAACCATCTTAGCGATTGTATAACATCTCGTGCTTTTTTCTAAGGCAACAATTCCCCCTTGTTGCAGAGGCGATTACTCTTCAAAACGGTCTTTCATTAGCTCGCCATCATAATATGACCTCTATTTATATCGAGGGCGACAATATAACTGTTATCAATGTTTTCCAGGGTAAATTTCGATGTCCCTAGAAGATTCAGCTTCTAATTGATGATATTTGGACTATTCTTCGAGAGTTCGTTACGGCCTCCTCTTCGCACATCTTCTGGGAAGCCATCCGATCTGCTGATTACATTGCATCACTCAGGCACTGGACCCTTACGCACGTTGATATTGATCATTTCTTGGATGCTAAATTTTCGTATTTTTTAGATATATATAGATATGTCAGGTTTTTTGTTCGAGAGGATGAAATTTCGATTTCCTTGTAACCTTTTTCTCTAAAAAAATGGTTGAAACTCTATTTTAGTTGGAAATTAGTCAAAACTTATATTAAAAACATGGCACAAAGGCTGGGCTTCTGCCACTATTGGATAGATTGGATAAAACAATGCATTAACATAGCATCTTTCTCAGTGCTATTAAATGGGTATCCTTACAAACAATTCTACACATCTAGGGGAATAAGACAAGGTGACTCATTATCTCTTTACTTATACATATTATGTTTAGAACTATTAGCATGATTATTCTAAGATGAATGCCTCAAACTAAATAAAAATTTAGGTGTGACCCTATGCAAACCGGGATAGTATGACAATATCCGCTTACTGCCATTCTTGTAATCATCATTTAGAAGATCCGAGTCACTAATTTTTTAAGTGTTGGAACATTTATGCATAATTGGGTTTGAAAAATGTGAACAAAGGGGGAAGAAATAAGGCAAAAAGGGAAACAAGGTTCAGGACCAGGTCGCGACTCGCTAAAGACTGAAGGGGATGGATCCCACACTGCTGTGCCTGAAACAGATCAGGAGACCCAGATCATAGCAGAGAAACAAGGGGAAAAGGGCCCCAACAAGCACTACAACTAAAGTGACTTTAGGTAACATTCAAATGTAACACTTTTTTATAATGTAAATTTCTAAAGTATATAGGTAACACTTTTGTACACTTTACTATTATGTAACACTCTTATGTAACACTTTTAAATATGTAACACAATGAAGTAACACATTTTTTATATGTAACACATTTGAGGTAACACTTTTTCATAGGTAACACATTAGAGTAACACTTTTTTCTATGTAACGCGTTTTATGTAACATTTTTTATGAAGTAACACAATAGAGCAACACATTATTTATATGTAACACTTTGGAGGTAACACTTTTTAACATGTAACACGTACATGACATAACAACACTTTCATTTATTTTTTGCAATAATATACATGTGTATGTAGCAATAATACTTTTGAACAAATTGAATGTCGTAATGATTGTACACTAGTACAAAAAAGTCTTTTGTTGCGCTACATTTACTGCGGTTATAAGGGGTATCCTTAATAACCACAACAATTAAGATGGAAAACTTGCACTTACTAATTTACTACTATCATTTGCTGCGGTTATCTAATAACCACAGCAAATAACAGTTTCTTTTGGGCAAAATACACCCGACCTTCATTTATATCACCAGACACCACTCACTCTTATTCATTATTTTCTTTTGCTCTCTCTTCGTCTCTCTGTTTCTTTCTCTCGCTCTCGCTCCCTCTTCTTCTCCATCTCTATTTTCTTTCTCTCGCTCCCTATTCCTCTCCATCTCTCTGTTCTTTCGCTCCCTCTTCCTCTCCATCTCTCTGTTCTCTCGCTCCCTCTTCCTCTTTGTCTCTCTGTTTTCTCGCTCTCTCGATCTCAAGCATGCGTCGCCACCGCTACCAGTGTCTCCCTCGTTGTAGTCTCGCCACCACCACCACCACCACCACCACCACCACCACCACCACCACCACCACCAGGCCACCACAAATATGAAGATGGGAAATGAAGGGCGACAAAGGGTAGGTTTTTTTTCCTAGGTTTTGAATTTCATCTTTAGTTTTTGGGTTTTACTTTTTCAGATCTACTTTTGGGTTTTTAGTTTTTCGTTGTTTAGGGTTTAGAATTCATATTGAGTAAATTGCTTTTTTTTAGATAAATTTTCATTTAATTTTTGGTTCTGAATTCGAGGGTTTTTTATATATATTTTAGATCTATTTTTGTTTTTGTTTAGTTTTTTTTTGTGATTTTGTTGGTTCGTTTTTTTTCAGATCTAGGATTTTTAGGGTTTCGTTTTTTGTGTTGAAAATTTGGGGGGAGGTTTGTTTGAAATTGGGGTTTTTTTGTTCCAAATTGGACGTTTCTTATGGGGTTTTGGTTTTGATTTGAAGGTTTTTTTAGAGATTTTTTGTTCGAATTTGGGGATTTAGGTTTTGGTTTGAATTTGAAGGGTTTTTAGAGATTTTTTTGTTCGAATTTTTGGGGTTTAGGTTTTGATTTTTTGGGGGTTATTTTTTCAGATCTAGGATTTTTAGGTTTCGTTTAGGTTGGGAAATTTAGGGGTTTTTGGTTCAAAATTTTGGGGTTTATAGTTCAAATTCTAGTGTCTTCAATTTTTTTGAGGTTAGATTTTCAAATGTATGGGGTTTTAGGGTTTGGTTTTTTGGGGTTTAATTATTCAGAATTCTTTTGGGTTTTTATGATTTTTTTTCTGTCGAATTTTAATATTTTTTTCTGGGTTTTTTTGGATTCACTTTCGAATTTGTTTTTTTCAATTACCTTCGTTTCATGAATCATGGTTTTTAAGTTGTTTTATTGCTCTCTATACAACTCTATTATTAGCCATGGATTTTCTGTGAATTCACTAGTGGAAAAAGGTTCTATTTGTACCGGTTTTTATACCCTATTTGTACCGATTATAGATGGGTACAAATAGAGGCGATACAAATATCAATACTATTTGTACCGGTTGTATTAACCGGAACAAATAGCTTGTTATTTGTACCGGTTTTTTCAAAAACCGGTACAAATAGCCCTATTATAAAATTAAAAAAAAAAGACTATTTGTACCGGTTTTAAGGTAGAACCGGTACAAATAGCTCTTTTTAAAAATTAAAAAAAAAGCTATTTGTACCGGTTTTTCCTTAAAAACCGATACAAATAGGTTAACAAAAAAATAAGCAGCAACTTGCTGTCCACCCAGCCTCTACCCCTGCTATTACCCTTCCTACAACCCCCTAATGTCCATCTCTTCCCCTCTCTCATAACCTTTGCACATCCGCATCCTACTACCACAACCATAGCCATCAATAACAATCACAAAAAAAAAAAATCATAGATTAAAATTTCATTAATTATAATTAAGTATCCATCTTACAACAAATTCACATTTTCACAAACTAACATAGTAATATACAATAAATTTATGACAACAAAATAAATTAACCTAAAATACTTCACCCATTGTTCTTGGACCTCATCCAATTTCGTTTTGCTATATGGGAAGAATCTTGGACTAAGCTTCATAAAAAAAACAAAAAAAAAAGCGTAAGCAAATAATTATTTAAATATTCAAATAGGTTGAATTTTATTCCAATATGAAAAAAAAACCTGAAATGTATTAAGATATGCTCAAATACATATTATTCAAATAGGTTCAATTATCTAGATATGTTCAATAATAAGCTCGATACATTAAAAAAAAGACTCAATATATACAAATTGGTTCAAACATATTCAAATTGGTCATTTTTGGCTCGTTATGTTTGTTCCCATTCTCATCTTCTCACAAATCAACTTATTTTGTGTTTTTAAGGTACATTCACGTCCTACGACATTCATGTAAACATTCTTTGTCTTAATTGCATGATTTTGTGCAAAAATAAGTGTTTCAGAACTAAAACTGGTGAAACTGCTCATTTTTAGTTAATTTGGGTATTTTCGTTCCCAATTTGCACCAATCAACCAATTTCATGTTTTTAAGTTTTATTCATGTCCTATAACATTCATATAAATATTCTCTGACTTATTTGAATGTTTTTGGACAAAAATAGTATGTTTTGGAGCGAAAACGACCCAAATAGATCATTTTTGGCTCGTTTTGGGTTTTTTCATGTCTTATAACATTCATATAAATATTCTATGAATTATTTGAATGATTTTGGACCAAAATAGTACGTTTTGGAGCTAAAAAGACCTAAATAGATCATTTTTGGCTCGTTTTGAATTTTTTCATTCCCATCTTCGCTCCGACCAACCAATTTCATGCTTTAAATATATTTTCATGTCCTACAACATTCATATAAATATTCTATGACTTATTTGTATGATATTGGACAAAAATAGGGTTTTTTGGAACTAAAATGAGCCAAATAGGTCATTTTGGCTCGTTTCGTTTGTATCCGTTCCCATCTTCTCACAAATCAACTTATTTTGTGTTTTTAAAGTTCATTCACACCCTACAAAATTCATGTAAACAATCTAGGTCTTATTTGCATGATTATGTGCAAAAATAGGGCTTTTCGAAACTAACACTAGTGAAATCGCTCATTTTTAGTTAATTTTGGGTTTTTTCATTCCCATTTTTGCACCAATCAACCTAGTTCATGTTTTTAAGGTTTATTAATATCGATATAAACATTCTATGACTTATTTCCATTATTTTGGACAAATATAGGGCGTTTTGAAACTAAAAAGAGCAAAATAGGTTTTTTTGTTCGTTTTGGGTGTTTTCATTCCCCTCTTCGCACAAACCAACCTATTTCATGTTTTAAAGGTTTTTTCATGTCTTATAACATTCATATAAATATTCTCTGACTTATTTGAATGATTTTGGACAAAAATAGTAAGTTTTGGAGCATAAAACGACCTAAAACAAAAATCAAACTAAAACAAAATAAAACAAGAGTAATTCAAAAGAAATCTAAATAAATCAAGAGAATCAAGTCACAAGGCAAGCAAATTAGGCACATAATTCCCAAAATCATCAAATCAGGTTGCGGCACAACGCCATCAACCATCCAGTGTCCTCAGCTCATGTCGGGAACCTCATGCCCCTAATAAAGCAAACATCCTCAAAATATAATATCAATCCTATATCTAATCCTAGAAACCTAACCATACCATGAAATAAACGAGGAGTTGAAAAGAACTTACTAAGGCTAGCCCAGAAAGAATCAATGTTATCATACGAATCCAACAGTTTCCACAAACTCCACAAAATGATTAGAAAACAAAAAAATTAACAGGTTAACGATTGATATAAATGTAACATAACCTATTCCCTTTGATGAACACCCCCAACCAAACGCACCCTTAGTATGACATGTTAATGCATGACTACACTTTACTTAGCTTACCCAAAAAAAATTAAACATGGAGATGAACATAAATTTATTTTTTTAAAAAAATATACCTCATATAACATAAAGAACATAAAGAGTTTAATAACTACAGCATTTCAAAATATTATTCTACCGCACTCATTTACCTACTTAAACCAAATTTGAAAATACTATTAGGGGCCGTTTGGTTATCAAAGGGGAAAGAGAATCACTTTAAGAATGGGAATAGGGGAGAATGGAAAGCAAAAGTGTTAGATTCTTATTCCTATTCCCTTTGATTAATACCCCCAACCAAACACACCCTTATTATATTTTAATATATTTTTTATCTTTGAAAAATATATATATAAGTTTTCATAAAATTATGAATATACATACTCGATGCATTTGTAGTTTCCCTTTATAGTTTGAACACATAAATTAAAGATACTCAAAGGTCACTATAACACACTCACAAAAAAGAGACATTTTTAGGCTTGAAATACGCACACATACACACAAAAATTAAAACAAATTGAAACACAAAAATTAGTTTTCTTAAAAAGAATAAAAATGTATTGCAATTTGTAAAGTTTGGAACAATGCAACTGCACCTTTCCAAAAGTTCAATTTGGTATTTATTAAAGTCCGATAACATTTATTCATGCAACTCCACCAGATATAAAAAACATGCATTCATGCAACAAAAAATGTAAAGAAAGTAGTATTCATAACCACTCTCTCCCAAGCTATACTAAAATCCCAAACCATAACCTAAAACCTCCAACTTACAACAAACACAAGACACAAAGAAAATGGTGTTCATAACCACTTTCTCTTCGGAACTTAATTATCTATATCTTTCAACATGCCAAAATCCTACAATTTAATTATTAGAGTGATTGACTACATGTTTATTAATTATTAGAGTGATGTGATCTCATGCTGCAACTACGCCCCCGTTTAAGAATCTAATCATTTACCATGTCAATATAGAAAAATGGGCACCCATCCCCCATTCATGACCGACATAGTTAGATTGAGATCCTTGAGACGGCCCACGCAAGCGACAGTGAGATTGCGTAAAGTGATAAGCAAGAGTGTTTAGAATTAGCATACTACGTATATATAATCATTTTTGGCTTGTTTTTTGTGTTTTCATTCCCATCGAGGCATCGACCAACCTAAATTATGTTTTAAGTTTCATTTACATCCCATAGCATTCATGTAAACATTATATGACTTATTTTCATGATTTGAGGCAAAATTATAGTTTTTTGGAACAAAAAACAAGCCATATAGGTCATATTTTTGCTTGTTTTGGTTGTTTTTGTTCCCATCTTCTCACCAATCAAACTACTTTATATTTTTAAGGATTATTCATGTTCTATAAAATTCATGTAAACTTTTTATGACTTATTTGCGTGATTTCAGACAAAGTTAGAACGTAACATTTTAGAACAAAAACGTACAAGCCAAATAGGTCATTTTTGAAATTCATGTAATTTGAAAATGAATGGGGTCACCTCTATAATATTTCAAATGCACCAAATAACCTTGAATAATTTTTAAAATTCACCAAAAACCATTATTGGCGACAAGCGTTACTCAGATGTTAGTAGGTAATTAGGTATATACAATTATACCCCTAAATACCATGACCATACTCCTCCATCGCTTCATTTGCTTTGCTAATCTTCCCCTTATTTTCACTTCATTTCATACTTTCATTAATAATACTATTAAACCTCCAAACTCTCACTACCATATAATCTATCTTTAATCTCTTTATCATCAATTTTATCATCTCAGATCTACGCCCCCACCCCCCAAATGAAAAACAACCAAGAAACCTTAATATTCATTCTCTTCACTTTTCCATTGATTTTCTCATCTTCATAAAATCAAGCCCTGCTAGATTGCTTTTTAGTTATTTCAAATTCACAAATATGTAACCTTTAATAACACTCAACGACAAAATCAATGGTGGATTTAAGAGCAATCCATAGGCCATAACAAACAACAAGATTCAAAAGGAGGAGAAGGTGAAGTTGAACATTTCATGGATGAAGTCTCAGAGTTCATTCCCACGTAACACATTGAACAAACTTTGAATCCCGAAAAAATTACACGCATAACCCTAATCAATTCATCAGCAAAACAATATACTCAAAGAAAAGACCCAAATTCCAAAACTGGCAAGAGCAGTATATGCTAAAGAAAAAGAAAAAACAACCGGAAAAAGATGAACAAAACCTAGAAAAAAAAATCCATTCCTCAATCAAACATAGGGTTCAAATTTTTAGGATTAAAATTTGGAAAATATACCTCAAATCATGTGAAAAATCCACACTTTAGTTACGGCTGGTCGCTAGGGTGTTGATGTCCAAGTCCTCGTCGGCAGCGAGCAAGGAGTACAACAGAACAGTGCGCAGCAGCGAGCAACAGCGAGGCAGAGTAACAGCAGGCGACCGGAGATGTAAATGTTGTTGCCGACGATCCAGCGAGGCAGAAGACCGGAGCAGCGGCAGCGAGAGCAAAGCAACAGCAGCGAGAGGCCGAGAGCAAAACAGCGTTTGGAAGGGTCATTGGTAGCTTAGGGTTTGAGTGAAGAACAAACTGAAAAATAACTAAGGCACTGATATTGATAATAAAACTGAATAATTTGTCTCGGTTGACAAATTAGTTTTAGATGAATTTTTTTAGCATTTGTACCGGATTTTTAAAAATGGGAACAAATAGTACATTATTTGTTCCGGTTTTATAAAACTGGAACAAATTCCGGTTTATTGAAAACCGATACAAATAACTAATTATTTGTTCCTGTAATGTAAAAACCGGAACAAATAGCCTTTATTTGTATCGGTTTTATAAAAACCGATACAAATAAGGAGTAACAAATGTCAATTTTTCCACTAGTGATTTTTTCAATTTTTCCTGTGTTTTTCATATTATCCTCCATATATACATACATACATATATATATATATATATATATTGTTTTAGTGTTGCAGAGTGAAGCTTTGATGTTGTGTTCAGAGCTGCGCTACGCTTGCAATTTTGGAAGATTTTAATTTTGTATTTTTTTCCCCAGGCCAGCAAGGAACCTCTCATTATTAGCAAAGGATATAAAGTGAAATTTCCTGTCAAAAAAAAATTCAGGAAGGTCCAAACCGCATTTGTGCATCGGTTACATAAATGGGTTGGAGATAAAACAATCATCTCCAATTTTGAGAATTTTTTTTAAGTTTAATTTTCTTCTTTGAATTATTAAAAGTTGTATTTGATTTTAGTTTATGTTGATTTATTTCATTTCATTTTGTTTTGTTTATTTTCATTTTGGATATATGTATAATTTTCTTATGTATGGTTGGAATTTAAAAAGTTGAATAAAGTTATATAGTTAATTTTATTAATGCCCTGTTTTATTCAAAATAAAAAAATTGAATAAAATTGGAACCAAATTTGGTTCCAATTTTATTCATTTTTTTTTAATTTTTTAGGAATCCTATTTGCTGCGGTTATAGCTTATAACCGCTGCAAATAGCAACTTATTTGTTGCGGTTACTAAAAATAACCGCTGTAAATAGTAACCTATTTGCTGCGATTATTTTTAGCAACCGCAGCAAATAAGTTGCTATTTTCTGCGGTTGAACCACAACAAATAAAAAATACCCTTTTTGCTGCACCCTTGATTTGCTGCGGTTAAAAAGGGGGTTTTTGCTGCGGTTATGAACCGTAACAAATCACCTTTTTTCCACTAGTGGTATGCTTTTCTGGAAAGATCAAGCTAATGATACATATTGTCATGTTTGTCAAACTCCAAGGTGGAAAGAGGTTGAAAATCACGGTAATCAATTAACTAATAATACTCATAATGTTGCAGAAAAAATTATGTGCTATTTTCCTCGTAAACCTAGGCTTCAAAGGCTTTACATGTGCTCTGAAATAGCAAAGCTAATGAAGTGGCATGAGGAGAAGAGGGACAAGGATGAATTATTAAGGCATCCTGCTGATGCCGAGGCTTGGTTGGAGTTTGATCGTAAATACCCAAATTTTGGTAGTGAGTCACGTAATGTTCGATTGGGGCTTGCCAGCGATGGTTTTAATCCATTTCGCACTATGAGCACACAACACAGTACATGGCCTGTTGTTCTAATAAATTACAACTTACTACCATGGTTGTGCATGAAGCCAGAGTTCTTGATGTTGTCTACAATTATTCCTGGTCCAAACTCTCCAGGAAATAACATAGATGTCTTCCTTCAACCATTAAAGGAAGACTTAAATGAGCTATGGGAGTTTGGCTTCGACACTTATGATGCATCCAAGAGACAAACTTTCAAAATGCACGCAGCTTTGCTTTCAACAACATGTGACTTCCCAGGATATGCTATGTTATCTGGTTGGAGCACTAAAGGGAAGTTTTCATGCCCTCATTGCCATCATGAAACCGACCACCGATCTTTGTGTAAATCTTGCTACTTGGGGAATCGTCGATTTTTAGATGCTAATCATCCTTGGCGGCATGATGAGAAGTCTTTCGATGGGCAAAAGGAAGAAAGGAATGCTCCGGTTCGGTTAAAGGGAGCGGAAATTTTATGCTTGTTAGAAAATTGGGAAAATAAGTTTGGAAAGTTACAACCAAAACCGAATAATAAGGATAATCCATGGAGAAAGAAATCCATCTTTTTTGATTTGCCATATTGGAAAGATGTTATGTGTCGCCATCACTTGGATGTGATGCATATAGAAAAAAACATATGTGATAGTGTGCTTGCAACTGTGTTAGACATACCTGGAAAGACAAAAGACCATCATCAGGCTCGATTAGATTTGAAAAAAATGGGGATAAGGCAAGAGTTGCATCCATTGGAATCAAATGATGATCGATATGTTCTTTTGCCGAAAGCTTCATTTTCAATGACCAAAGAGGAGAAACAAATATTTTGTAGTGTTATAAAGAAGGTGAAGCCACCACAAGGGTGTGGGTCAAATATTTCTAGGTGTGTCCAACTGAAGGAAGGGAAGATATCGGGGTATAAGAGCCATGATGCTCATATTATAATACAACACTTACTTCCAGTTGCAGTTAGAAAAGCTCTTCCAAAGCATGTCGCCTTACCTCTTATTAAATTGAGTGCATTTTTTAAAGCCATATGCAATAGAGTCATCAATCCAAAAGAATTGGATCGCCTTCAAACTGAAATTAGTGAAACTCTTTTTCAGCTTGAAAAAATGTATCCCATAGAGAGGTATTTGGGAAAGCTGAAATCATATGTGAAAAACAGAAGTCGGCCCGAGGCTTCTATTGCAAATGGTTATTTGGCTGAAGAGTGCTTAATTTTTTGCTCAAGATATCTTCATCATGGTGCCAAAGAGGGGTTCAAGTCAATTGATGATGATAAAGCCGACAATGTTGATGATGCATTATCCTTGTTTCCTAAGACAGGCTATCCACTTGGAAGAAAGAAAAAAGGGAAGAAGAAAGGGAAAAAGTATTCTCTTAATTTCAACACTAAGCTTGTAGCACATCGATATGCTTTATTCAATTGTCAAGATGAGCAAGTTCAATATTACATCAAGTGCGTATATTTTCATAATTTGTTCCTTGTGCTGTAAATTATTTTATTTTTTTTAACAAAATACTATCTTGGTAAAATTTTATGCAGAGAACACGAAAGTTTTGTTAAAAGTAAGTCTAAGGATAAGCGAAAAAGAAGGTGGAGGGAGGCTAAACAACATAGCAATCAATTAACGGATTGGTTTAAAGAAAAAGTTGAATTAGATAATGTCCGCGGTCATATAAAGTGGCTATCTCTGGGTCCTTCTAATGTTGCAAGAAGATACACGGGTTATTTTTGTAATGGCTATAAGTTCTACACCAAAAACCATGATGACAAATGTAAAACCCAAAATAGTGGTGTCTCATTAACAGTCTTGACTCGAAGCTTCGCAAGTAGCAAGGATTCCAATCCTATTCTTGGCAATGTCACTTACTATGGGGTTATAAAAGATATAATAGAAATTGATTATTGGGGGGCATTTAGTGTTGTGTTGTTTGAATGTGATTGGTTTCATGTGGAAATTGATGATTATGGCCTAACTTGTGTAAATTTTAACAAATTGTGTTCCACAAATGACCCTTTTGTCTTGGCTTCACAAGTGCACCAAGTTTTCTATGTAGCAGATGGTGTTGAGAAGGATTTGCATTATGTGTGTCGAAATTTGCCGAGAGACTTTTTCTATGCAGAAGCACAATATGAAGACAATTACATGAAAGAAGTTCTTGAGCCTCCTGAGGATGAACATTAGGTGATTACTATAGGATGAAAGCAACATCAAAAGAAAATGAAGCGAGGGGAAGGGGAAATGGTGATATCCTAAGGGAAATAGGTAATACACAAATAAGAACTTCTTCACAATCAACACAACCTGAAATGGAACATGATGTCGAGGAAGAATATCAAAATGAAATAAATTTAGATGAATTTACCATAGAGGAAGACATGGATGATGAAATTAAAAGTGATAGAGAAATTTTAGATGGACAAAACAAAGCTTATGATGATCAGATTGTAGAAAGTCACCAAAATGGTAAATATTTTTTTTTCCTTCTTTTTAGTAATGCTTTTAAATATTCATATATGTACATGTTAGAATAATATATTTTCGTAATCTTCCTTTTTTTCAATTTTATATGTAGCACCACACGAAAAGAAGCGAACTAGAGGCCCAACTATGTGCAAAGATGTCCTAGAATGGCCAATGGAGGAACGTAAGGTTATTATATTAAATGAAATGGGAAAGCCTATTGGTCCTGATAGTAAGACTTTGGATAAGTTTTCAAGATTTTTAGGCACTATAGCTCGTTCTCCTACACTTTCACCATTGAATAATATTAATTGGTGTAAAGTGCGTAAGACTAAGCACGATAGCATTTGGAGCTATGTGCAGGTATTCGTATTCTATTATGAAAAAATTGTTGAATTGTTGATCTCTTAAAAAAAAAAACTGCTAATTGTTTGGTTTTTCATTTATTAATGTAGAAGAAATTCATTATCCCCGAAGAAGGTAAGGATTATGTGATGAAAGCAATTGGACGGCTTTGGCGTCGTCATAAATGTTGTGTAAAGAGAAACTACTTTAGTGCTTATGGCAATGATGAAGATAGATTGAAAAATGCTCCTGAATATATTCCAAAGGAACAATTCAAAGAATTGTTAGAATATTGGAACTTGGATTTAGTTCAGGTAATTTTGCAGATTTATCAATCTTTTTTTTTTCAGTAAGCAAGTAAGTTCATATTAGATGCTTATTATATTTCAACAGGATAGCTCTAAGTTGTATGTATTTTATGCTGTTATTGTAGGAAGAAAGCCAAAAGAAACGGGAAAGCAGTGCCAATAAAAAAGATAGACATACTATGGGTCCTAAGTCCTTTGCTAGGAAAGAACATGAATTGGTAAATGAAATACACTGCGAATTAGTGAAACTACTAGCTTTTGAAGAAAAATTTTCTTTGCTATGCTATTGTATATTTTCTTAAAATATGTGATAGATATATTTATTTATTGTACCATGGAATGTTTCATTTGTAGAAACAACAAGATTGGGAGAAAAGGCGGCCATCCCAAGCAAAGTTGTACCTCGAGTCGCGCAAGAGAAAAGTTGGCAAAAAATACAAGACATCTTATGAGCATATTCAAAGTAACATTGTAAGTTCTATCTTGTTGCCGCTTTGATGTATCCATGTTAAATTTAGTAGCACCAGTAGAAAGCAAAACTAAACTTGCTGCCGCATCTCTCACAATAGTTGGCACAGTGCATAGAAGCAACTAAAGTGTTATAGAATAATGGTAAAGAAGGCAGGAACAACAGTAACTATCTGCTGAAAATCAACACATAACACTCTACACGCCTTAAAATGCAGCTCACACTCTGTTTTATTTTCATTATAGGATAAGATGAAGGAAGTTCAAATGCAAAGGGAAATTGATGGAGATGAAGCATACTATGAAGTAATGAATGTTGATAACTCTGGCAATCACAGACACTTGAAAACATGTTCCTAAAAAAAAAGGAGCATAAGAAGGCCTCAGTCGGTGGTGTAATTATTCCAGATGAGTTTTTAAAGCCATATAAAGATCAAATTGTGAGAGAGACGGTAGCAGATGTAATGAAAATGTTCAAAGACCAACTCCCTTCTGAAACCTTTGATAATATGACTAGAGCACTTGGTGACATGCCATCTGGTTTAGAAGTTACAGAGCATCCTTGTAAAGACGACACAAATGATGAGCATCATGATCAGGTAAAGCTTATCTATCTGTGACTTAGAGTTTAGGATTTTTTTAATCAATATCTTTGTTTAAATTACTATTCTAATTAATTTTTTCCTTTTTTTTACAGGGCTTGGAAAATGATCTTCAGCAGGAGTAGCAATATTATATCTACTAGAATAGCAATAGTATATATGAACTCACATACAAGCATGAAGATTAGGATTCAAATTTAGTTTCTGAAAAAAATAAGGTTGTATATATGAGATATGTAGACAGGTCTAGACTGAGAAGATATATTTTTTTTTGAATTCAAATTTGGACATCTCAATTTTTCTTTGTAATTGAGTGCATTTACATTATTATGAATTTTATCATTTTTATTTTTGCTACTATATATTTTTATTGCATATGTTGTTTTTTTTATGTAATTGTTATCACTGTTGTTTTTATATTATTATTATTATTATTATTATTATTATTATAACAATAATAATAATAATAAAAATAAAAATAATAATAATAATAATAATAATAATAATAATAATAATAATAATAATAATAATAATCATCATCATCATCATCATCATCATCATCACCACCATCATCATCATCCATCATCATTTTAATTACATAAAGTGTTACCTAAAGTATTTGAAAAGTGATACATTATCTGAATTAAAGTGTTACCATATGGTTTCTAATAAAACAAAAGTGTTACCATAGTGTTACTAATTAAGCAAAAGTATTACCTAATTTTTAAACAAGTGTTACTTAAAGTGATGGAAACTGATACGTAATATTTTAAAAAGTGCCATAGATGATAGGTAACACAAAAAAGTGCTACTAACAATTTATTAAGTGTTACCTAAAGATATTAAAAGTAACACGTACTCTAAAGTGTTACATAAGATCAGTAAAAGTGTTACCTAAAATCTTACAAGTAACACTTTTAAAAGTGATACCAAAAGTGTTACCTTAGGGAATAGGTAGCACGAGCAGATGTATCACTCTAAAAAGTGTTACCTAATGTCTAATGTAACACTTTTAATCCTTTAGGTAACACTTTTAGTGTGTTACCTAAAGTCACTTATGTTGTAGTGAAGAGAACAAGACCTCTTAGGTCTAAGTTGTGTAAGGAGGATGTGAAGAAGGAATCAGGAGAGGAGCAGGCTGAAGAAAAGAAGGAAGAGACAAAGAAAAGGGTGAAAATGGTTGCCAAGAAGGGCAAGAAATCAGAGAGCCCAAAGCCTATACCAAAACTGCCCACAGAGAAGAAAAGGAAGGTTGACTCTGTCTCTGAGAAGGAATCAACCAAGAAGAAAGGTAAGTCTACTGCCCAACCACTATTTGAATTAAGTGGTAGAGGTATATTATATGGTTTTGTATGTCCTACTTCTTGGTTGAATCAACCTTTTCTAGAAGAATTCAAAGAAGCTATAGAGTTTCAGGGATGGGTTATTTTAGTAGGAAACTTAAAGTCTTTTAGACTAGTGTAGAAGAATTTTATTCAAAGCTGGGAAAATTGTATGTTAAAGGGAAAATCTGGAGTGAAGTTGAGGGAGTGGACATTACTTTGTCCAAGAAGAAACTACGGGAAGTGCTAGGGGTGCCTAGGGGAAGATTCTGTGAGCTCACATACAGACCACCCTCTTTACTGGTTCTCCATCTGACAGCTCTGGCTATGTGATCAACCAACTAAGGGAGCCAGTAATGAGACTATTTCATACTGTGGCCTCCAAAATAGTACTCCCTAGGGCTCAAGGCAGGATGGATGTTAGGAAGATGGATGCTGTGATCATATATTGTCTGTAACACCCCGTATTTTTGGGGTTAGAATTTTAGATAATAAGTTTGTCTTTCCTGATGTCTTAAAAATTTATTTCGAAAACTATTGATGAATTCCCTGTTTTATAAATGGAAAATCTTTTTATAATTATTTTCCGGGAATTTATGTTATTAATATTTTATAAAATGTGTCAAACAAATTTCCCTTTTGATGGCCATCCTATATTCTTTCATTCGGCCTCAACCGTTAGGTTCCTAAAACCCCATCTTAAAGCAATTCAAGGTTGTGGACCGACTCAAATTTAATGTTGAATTAATGACGAGTTGGCTAAGTAGGGGTTAGAAGTAATTTTAGTCCCTTTCTTGGTAACCGGACTTGAATAGCCTTTCCATATGATTTCTGGCCCAAGTTAAAAATTAGCTTTGGGAATAATAATCCAATTCAGGAATTAATTTCAAGCCCAAAAACTATTACAGTGTTTGGACCATATTTCTTACCTTGGCCCAAAATAATTCAAGCCCACTTCTTTTCCCTCTTTCCATTTGATCAGTTTTCTATCCCTTAAATTATCTTATTATCCTATTTTATTCTATTATACTCCCTCCGTTTTTTTAGATGTAACACTTTGACTTTGGCACTATTCATCCGACTCACTTTGATCGTTAATTGTTATTAATATATAAAGAAAAATATAGTCACGTGGGATCTTGTTGGATTCACCTCGGAATACACTTTCCAAATATATATTTTTTATAATTTTTACACTTATATATTTAGAGATATTACAAGTCCAAGTTGTGCCTCGGCAAGTGTAAAAAGTGAAGTGTTACATCTAAAAAAAACAGAGGGAGTATCTTTTAATGGATGTAACCCCATATTTTCCTAAAGGTGGTTACACATTTATCCTAATTATTCCTTCTATTTGTAACCAATAATACCCTTTAATTATATCATTCCCTGTTTTCTCTAAGCTGTTACCCTTTTTCTCCTTATAATTATTTGGACCAGGATCATCTTATTTCTCTATCATTTTTCCCTCTACCTTTCCTTTCATTTTTCTTTGATCCTGTTATTTTGATTATTTTATTTATTTTAATTATTCTAACCATTCCTTTTAGTTTCTTTTAATATCTTTTAATTAAATCTGCCCATATTCTTTTCCCCTTCCTTTTATTTATTTAATCTTATGACCTTACTTTATCCCAATCATTAACCCACGACCCCTTACTAATTTATTTATTTTATTTTATTTTATTTGATTATATTTTCAACCATAACTAGCAAGCCTAATTATTGATCTTGACCCAAATCTTCTACATTGTTTTACTAAGTAAAACCCCCAAAGAACCGCCCCCTTCCTTTTTATTTTCTTTATTTGACTAATTCAATTTATGTACTAAAATTGTTAAGCTAGATATCTATAATTGACCTTACCCCAAAAATCTAGTTTTTATCCTAACCTCATTACTAAAATTTAGGAAAGGAAAAACAAACCTTCTACCCCCATCATATACCACACGGCCACAATATTTTTAAAGGGAGAATTCAACAATTGTTGTATTATCTTTTCCCTATCAAACAATTCACAAATTATCTCTAGAAAAACCTCTTGCTTAGGAATTTACTTTCAAGATTGGAACAAGAAGTAAAGGAACCTCAAAGAACCGTGTGGCACTTGTGAAATACTCGAACCATACACTTCAATAATAGGTAATTAGTTTGCTTTACTTAATCTTTAGGATAGATTAGTTATATAGTTCTTAGAATAAGTTTAGAACTACTTAGAATTGTTTAGAATTGTGATAAATATGATTGGAATTGATTGCTGATATAATTTTGATAAATGTCGAGTGGCCCTAGTGTATTTCATGATGTTTTAGTTGAATTATTTACTTGTTCTATCATGATCCATGCTTGTTCTATGATTCTTGCTCACTAGAATTGATGAAAATAATTAATGAATGATGTTATGTGATGAACGAATATTGGCCGAGTATTATACCAATGGTTCGAATGATTTCTAAGCCCAAAACTTGATCTTTATGCTTAAATCTTGATCTACTATTAATCTTTAATGATAATCATGAATTAATTATTAATCTAGTATAATTCTTGAAATATAAAGATTTAACCTTGATCGTTCCCTTGATAAAACCGTGTGATAATCTTGATTTGATCATCAATTGGCTCGAAAATCTTGTATATAAATAAAGTATTGATTTTTTGTTTAATTAATCTGGTATTATGGATTTAAATCTTGATATTACTTGAATTTAGAAGGAAAGAATTAATTAAGTTTATTTTATATAAAATGCCGTGTGGAACGTTAGAATTAATTAAAAGATTAGAACTTGGTTATGTTCCTGGAATTATTTTTAACTAGTTTAAACTTGTATTTTATATTGATGATCGAACGGATTATATGAATTATGATAATGAATTATTGTATTGATATTATTGCAAGGAGCCGTGTGACTATGGTAAGCTTTGGGTAAGATTTCGATTTCTGAACTTGTTTACGATTAAATTATGTTGTTGAATTATGATTCTTGTATACCTTTATGTTTGAACTTGTTGAATTGAATGAATATTGTTGTTTGATGTTTTAACGTGTGATGATTGGTCAATGTCGAGTATAATGAGTCCTGGTCTAGAGTTTTGGGTTAGTAAAAGTTGAACTAGAATTGATTAGAAGTCAAGTCGTGTCAATGAAAGTCAAATTGTGAACTAGAAGGTTGAACTTGAAAAGATAATAAACTATGAAGTGACCGCCTATCTAGTGGTTAAAGTGCCATGAACATAGGTATAGTCGAAGCCACTGCCCCTTCTGCGGTTTTGGGACAGTTCTGGATCCCTGTGCTCGGGAACATGACCCTTCGTGGTTGACCGACAAGAGACAAGGAAATTTGGGGAAGAGTTAAGGTTTCCACTACGAGCATATGACTGTGTCACGAATTAGCACTTGAATTGAACTAGAACTTGAAAGTCAATAGTGGAGTCTAGAAGTCTAGAATTGGATTAAGTTTGTCTTGAGAGTCTTGGTTGAACATTCTGTTATATGATTGGTTTCCGCTGCGTACTTGAATGTGAATGCCTTTAATTGATTTTCCTGTTGATTTGTTTGACTGTTCTGTTGATTTGTTCTAATTATTATGTTCCTAATTGTGTTCTACTGATTAAGTAGAACAATCTAATTACTCCCCACTGACTGTGGACCCCAAAATCCTTTTTCAGGTACAAGAGATGATTAATTGGGTTACGCAAGGGCTGGGATTGTGAGTAAGCGAGAATAGTAGTTTGATTATCTTGATGTCATTTTCTAGCCTTTGTAATAGTTTTAGTGGATTTTCCGTAATTAATTAGTAACCTTGGACTTTGATGATTTAGCTATTTTGGACTATTTATTGGTTTAATTGAATAATTTGAATTAAGTTCAGAGCTTCCGTTGTCATTAATGAATTTGATATTAAAATTTTATGGTTAATAATGATCCGTGTTGTTGTTTTCTCTAAAAACAACGTTGCTAAAATGCGGGTCGTTACATTATCTATATGAGAAAATTAAGCTTAGTCTCCCTGGTCTAATGATGGCACACATGGTCAGCATCCTCAAAATTAAAGGTCAAACCATTCCCTTCCTTATGGTGCTTGGCTCATCTTGGTTTTTAAGGATAGAAGTGTTCCTCTCTGTGGTGAAGTCAAGAAGATGTCTGTCCTCACCAATCAGATTTTAGGACAAAAGGGTATGACTTTTGAGGATGGGGTTCTTAAGATGAAATATGAGGAGGGAACAAGTGGGATTAGGAGGGAACCAACTCCAAGTCTGTTGAAGCTACTGTGGTCTTGTCCAAGCAAGTTTAAACCAATGGAGAGCTGTTGGAGCAGATGATGGCCAGTGTAAATGTTCTTTGTACTTCACTGGATGGGTCTCTAAAGAATATTTCTGCAAGGCTGGACTACCATGATGACAAGCTTGCTTCCTCTTCCAGCACCAAGCCCAAGACCAACAAGAGACAAGTCCCTATCATTGCAGCTGCCAAGAAGAAGAAGAAGGAGGAGAGTGTTTAAGATGATGACGAGGACTCAACTGAGAGTTCTGATGAGGATACTAACTCCAATTCTTCTTGATTTACCCCCTACTTTGCTAACCTATTTACTAAACTTCTCAGTACTAGAAAAATAGGCTATGGCAACGCTTCAAATACGTTGCTATAGGGCCCTAAAATGTTTCCTAAGACCAAATGCAACGCTTGTAAAAGTATTTCAATAAGTCGTGTTGCATTAGGGTAATACAACGCTTCTGAATAGATATTGCAACGTTTTGTAGAAGCGTTGCATAGCTCACAAAATGCAACGTTTCTATGATGCAACGCTTTTAAGAACATATGGCAACGCTTTTAAGAATTCATAGGTAAATAAATGCAACATTTTTTTGGCAAATGCAACACTTTTGAAAAATTTGTGCAACAAATTGCAACACTTTTTCTAATTATATGCAACACTTTTGAAAAAAATTATGCAACATATTGCAACATTTTTTTCAATTTTATGCAACACTTTTGAAATATTCATGCATGTTATGTGCAACCAATTTGCAACACTTATTTGCCAAATTGCAACACTTTGTTTATATAATATAACGTCCCCACTTGCTAATTTCTGTAAATACTTTCATAAGACCTTTTGAACAATTAAAATTTATTTCTTAAAAAGTTAATAATATTATAGAACATGCCAAAGGATACAAGTACTAGTTTTGGATCAGTAGTAATTATAAAATTAGATTCGTATCCCCAAAAAATTGTCTAAAAAACTTAACACTATTACAAATTGACAACTTGAAACATGATAATCCCCAAAAACATTGTCCAAAAAGGTAATACGATATGTCAATTTTTCAGTTTGACGATCCATATATACATGCATCATATATGTACAACAAAAAACTTTGGATCCTTCCTTGAATAAGCTATCTTGCATCTTCATTCGTACCCTGCGATAAAGAAAAAATTAAATTGTAAGGAAGTAGTACACATATTGAACACGTTTCAGAAATAATTCACAACATATCCCCTTGCAGACACGCATCCCCCTGTATTCCCCACCCATCCACCCCTGCAGTTCCCCCCACTCCCTGTTGTCCCCCCCCACCCCTGCAACAACCCCCTAGAGTCCCACACCCCCCTACAGAAACCCCCCACCTACAGTCCCCCCACCCCTAGCAGCAACCCCCCTGCAGAACCCCCTCCCCCCACCTGCAGTCCCCCCCACTCCCCTACAGTCCCCCACCCCTGTTAAACCCTTGTCTACCCCCCTGCTGCCCCCTCCCTTCCCCCACCCCATTGCAGCCCCTCCCTTACCCACCCCTCTACAGCCCCTCCCTTACCCACCCCTCTACAGCCCATCCCCTCCCCTACCCCCCTGCAGCCCCTCCCTAACGCACAAAAAAAAAAAATTCAAAGTTACTTATAAGTTAAATTGTAAACTTGATGATAATTAACTAAAACATGAAATACCTTTCATTTTATTAAGCTAAATAATTTTGGACGACATTGCTAGGTAGCTTAGCTAACAGCTTTTCCAAGACTTCTTGAACCAATAGCTCCTTTAACTTATGCACCCTCCAGGAAGCACCAATCGACTTTAAAGCCCAATATTTTCCTTCTTTCGAGACGATGTACTTGGTTTGCAAAATACAAATAGAGCACGTGACATCGAAGGGATTTAATGTGCTTAAGTAGTGAAGTTACATAAGAAATAGATAACCTACCAAAATATACTCCCACAGCTTATCTTTGTTCGGCACCGACCTCTAATTCTTATGTGTGAGTGGTGCATTGTCATAGCAACGAGAAACAGTCCCTAAGAATCGGAAAAATTCCCCCATTGTGTCCTTTTCAGTCGTCACTGCTCCAATAGGTTGTCCATACTCATTCAAGCCTAGCCTCAACCTTTTCATTGTATGTATTTTGAGCATTTTTAGTAGTATTAACTATATATCAACATTACACATAAGTTCAATAATAATAGTGACTTGTGACCAATATTCTCTACAAAGAATGTAATCCTTATTCCTTCACAAATATACCCCATGTACTTGATCCCTCCTAAACCCTACCCAACAACCCACCCCCCACAAAAAAAATTCAGTAATAAATACAAAGTCAAATTAAAAATCAAACAAGACATAAAACATAATAGCTTTTCAATAAACATAAACCACATTTCTCATAGTTTTTACTAGACATATAAAAACTACAATATCTCTCACAATGTTTTTATGCCTTTGCAATTGTTTTGCTTCATCGTTAGATATCTAGACAAAATCTTTATGCATAATATGCAGAGGCATTTCTCAATATCTCAAGTGCAAACACAATGTCTAAATAAACCACAATATCTCTCACATTCTAAATTTCTCTGCAACTTCTCTATAATTCATTACGTCCCAAAAGTCATATATACACACACACACACACACACACACACACACACACACAACACACTGGAAGAGTCAACACTCAAGATTAATGTACTAAATTCATATATATACTTAAAACTTATGGAAGATATATACTAATTCTTAATTCTGAAACCTGACTTAGTATATATACACAGATGTGAAATTAGCATATTGAACTAGATAAAACAAAAAAAAAACAAAAACAAAAAAAAAACTGGAAATGAAAATGATTGTTATATTAACACAAATCTGAAACTTCAAATATTAGTATTTATTTATTCGTGAATATACTAACAGATCCGTGTATATACTAAATTTCATTTCCAGTACGCTAAATTAATATACAAACAAATTCATTTCCAGTATGCTAATCTGTGTATATACTAAGAATATTTGTATGTTAATAATCTGAGTCTACAGAGATCTGTTAGCATATATGCACAAATCTGTATACTAATAACATGTGTATATACTGATTTCCAAAGCAATGTGTGCATATACTAGCTGATAAGAGAAATGCAACAAATAGAAGCAAAATAACAATACCAAAATTAGTATACACAAATATGCTTTTAAAATAAACCTAATTCTAGGGTCAGAGTGATGCAACAACACCAAATAAACAACAATAACAATGAAATAAGAAAGCAAATAGAAACAAAGAGGCAGAATTGAAGTAAACAACAATTATGATACTATATTTGGGACGAAATAGAAACAAAAGTAAACAAAATAAGATTACTAGTAACAATTAGAATTTGGGGAAGAACAATAGCCCAAAAATAAATAAAAATTTTTTTAAAAAATAAGCCGAAATTTCATTCAACCCTAACCAAAGATAAACAAAATGATATGATAAGAGAAAATTACATTTTAGGGAAGAAAAATAGCCCTAAAAATTGAAAATTACTTGTAAAAAATGAGTTAAAATTTCATTCAAACCCTAACCAAATATTAGCCAAAAGATTACCTTTGCAAGATGATGTTTTTTAGAGAGAATGAACGACCCAAAATTGAATGAAGAATGACGCCAAGAATGGAGCGGAGATTGAATTTCATAAACGTGTAGAGGTTGAGATTGAATTTCTGCTCAGAAGCGGTGTCGATTGTTATACTTTGTATAATTTTTCAGTGCTAAATGAGGCGAATTTGTAAAAGTGCGTGGTATCGGGATTTTTTTTATTGTAAAGCAATGTTTGTTCAGAAATGTTGCTAAAAGTGTTGCTTAAATCTTCGAAAGTGCAACACTTTTGGAAAAACGTTGCATAAAATTTGAATGTGCAACGCTTAGATTAAAAGTGTTGCCATTTTGTAATGTTAGTTCAAAAATGCAACACATATTAAAAGTGTTGCAACGAATTTGTTGCATTAGCCTAGTTTTGTAGTAGTGGATCTTTTAACTCTGTTTCTCTGAACAATTTACTTGCTTTTGGTTTTGACCACTTTGCAAAACATTTTTATGCAAAGTGGCACTGGTCTGTATAATTTTAAACTTGTGTGTATGCTTTGAATTGTTGGGATTGAGTTGCAGGTACACATTGTTTAATATATATAGCATCTCTAGAATACTGTTTTGATATGAGCTTGTGTTTACTTTATCTGTTGCCCTTTCCTAATTTGCTATGCTATGTCTATGTTTAGTCATTTGATGATGCGAAAAAGGGGAATAGGAACAAATGAAGTTCCTAGTATCTTGTGTTGCAACATGAACAAGGTTCAGACCTTGTAATAGATGACCCAGCTTTATGCCTAGGAGAGTTTTGAATTCAGATAAAATGTTCCTATCCATCCCAACTGGAAGTAAATCTTCCAAGTGAACTTAGAATTTTCTCTTGCTACACTTGATTCTAATAAGTCTTGCAGGTTACAAGTCTTAATGTTGAAACTCAATAAATATTGAGTAATGTGATGAGTTCACTGACCTTGTAATCAGTCTAATTGTGTTTTAGTCTATGTTGTGCTTTAATTCTCTGAGATTATGAGTCTGACTGCAGGCATAGGGCAAGACCAGTTCCTCTGAACATTTGTTTTAACTAAAACAATTGGCTACTGTTCTTAAGGGGAACTTCATGGTTTGCCATCATCAAATAAGGGGAAATTGTTGAACCATATTTGATTTGAATGATGACAAACCAGTTCTCTCTACTTGATTGCTTGTATGATTGTGTATAAACAGGTTGAATCAATTCAGGATACTTCAAGGCAAGATTTATAGAGAAGAACATCAGATCAGAGCCTTGAGATACTTGAAGATCAGAAGCCAAGAGCTTGAAGCCTTAGCTTTAAATTTTATGTAAATTATGATCTTCTTGTAAAATGAACTTAGGGAAGTAAGGCTAAAGTATAAATGAAAAGAAGCAAGAAGGGTTGAAGTTTATGTCTAGTAAAGAGAACAGTCAAAGAATAGTTAAAGAACAGTCCTCTTTATCAAACATAAACTGAGTAATACTGAGACCACTGTGGAAACAAACCTTAGTATTATGCACGTACACTTAAGTAATCAGTCTTGATTTTTAGCACCAAAATGTCTTGAAATCCCAATAGTTAATTCTAATTACTTAAGTTTTGGAATATTTGCTAAAATAAATAGATAATCAGCTCATTAAATGCAAACTTACCAGTTTGGATTTTAGTGTACCTTCCACTAACCCATTACAAGTAGTGGAAGGGAACAATGTCTAATTTAGTACTATTGTACTTGTTTCAGCTGATTTGTTTGTATTATTTAAGCAACTCTCCATGCACAATTAGGGTAACAGTTTTCCATTTGAAAAATTGCCTATCTTTTGAAAACCCAAAAAACCCTCTTGCTCTCCAAAAAGAAAAGAAGCAATAATTCCAGAAGTTCATACTTAGAGAAAATATTATCTCCATACTCATCTTCAAGAGAAAACTTACGGAGAATTTGATTATTGTATTTGAACCACTTAGAGGGAAGTAGTTGGGGAGTGTTCTATGAGCACTAAGTGAACTATTAGTTAACAGTTGGGGAATTGTGTGTTATATAGTTGTAGCATTCAATTGATTGTATAACCATTGTTATTCTTCAGAGTTGATTAATAATATTGGTGAGAGAGTGGAGGACGTAGGATTATTGAGAAGCCAAACCTCGTTAACTCTTTGTGTCTCTACTCTTTACTTCTTTGTTCTTTCGTTGTTCCCATAAACTGAAAAAGAATTTTGAAAATGAATAGAAAAACACACATACTCAATTCAACCCCCCTTCTTGAGCATCCTTGAACTTAGATTTCCGCGCAATATTTCAGTAGGAGGGAAATGAAAATTTAATATATTGCAATAGGTATTACAACGACTAGTTATTGTCGTTGCTAAAACATTGTATTGCAATGACGACAAAATTTGGTTGTTGCAAAAACTCGTTGCAATAATATGCTCAAAACGATTTTCCAATCTTTTCATGTGGGTGTCATAATTAATTAGCATTTACTAGCTGTCACTAAGGTGTTTAAAAACCTAAAAACCCTTTTTAAGACAATTTAAGAAAAACTTTATTTCTTTCGAAAACTGACAGCTTCTCATAGAGTGTAATGGTCCTTAGATCTGTTACTCTAACTTATAGTCTTATGAATATTATAAACTTTTTGTAATATCCATATTACTATTTTAACACACACAAAGTCATTTATAGTGATTTATCAAACATTCACACAACCATTACCTGAAGACTAAATATGCTCAATTAAAACCTAGTCTATCTTCATGCTCATCGAAGTCTTGAAAAGTCTTCTATAGAATATCATCAATCTTCAATCTGGAGTTTAATACTTGGGATAATTATAGTTGCTTCACATCCAACACGGTAAATTAGGACATAACAAGTAAAATATGTAACTGTTACAGACAGTTCAGGGAACACTACAATTGGTTCCAAACCAGCATACACAATAAAGCTCAAAACTTATTCCATGTAATATACACATAATATTATTCAAGAATAAACTCAATCAATACAAACATTCTAACCGAAAATAGCTCATTGCTGGTTCTGACCAACTACATAGCTCCTGTAAAAACAATTGTTCCCTGTTAAATTCTCAACACATTGGTTACTATTTTGGGTTAAATTCGTAGCCCCTACCCTGTGTTCGATATTTGTGGGGTAGTTCTGGATCCTAGGGTGTGTTGTTGTCTAGGTTGGTCACGCATTGGTTACTAGCTTAGGATTCGTGGCCATTACTTTGACATAGTATTCGCATGGGAGTGCTACGGGAAGGACGCATTGGTTCGTCCTGGCATGTGTTAGGAAAGTTGGGAGACGCATAGGTTGACCAACGAGCTAAGACTAGACTGTCGATTTGGATGTCAGTTTGGACTCTCGAGTCTTCGGTTTTGATTTCAGACTTTGATTTTGGTTTTGGTTTTAGATTTGATTTTCGGTTTTGAATTAAGTTTTGGATTTTGTTTTTGACTCAGTTTTTCTTAAATGATGAGTATATATATGTTGGATCCGCTGCGTTGGACGCCAGGTACATAATTATGTGATGATATTTGATTTGTGATGATTGAACTATTGTATTGATTGTTTATTGTTTAATTTGATGATATTTTATGTTGTGTATGTGGCTTAAGTCCCACATTTGGGTTGAACAACCTAGTTACTCGCCACTGACGGTGGACCTATTTTTTGGGTAATGATGACGAGTAGCTGTCTACGTGTGCATGGGCTGGAATTGTATTCGAGAGACATATGGATCTACCTTTGTAATAGCTGTAGATTTACTTTTAGTCTTACAGTTTTGTACATGGACTTTGGTGGTTATGGTTAATTAGTTAGCATTGTAATATGGACGTTTGGACTCTTATGTTGGTTTAGCATTGGTTGGACTATCTTAGTAGTAGTGATAGTTGTTATATTTGGGACTTTGGTTTGTAAGTAATGACTTGATTCCATGTGGGTTTTAGTTTTATTTCTTTCGGAAAAATCGGGTCGTTACAAAGTATGTGAATACCTTGTGAATGCTTAGTGTTAGAATGATGTTTAGGCAGTATTTATAGAGCCAGAAGACTAGGAGACCAAGTCCCACAATCCCACGTAATTCCTTCTTACGAACAAGGAGTAGTTGGACTAATGGAACTTGACTGCTAGAACGTGCAACATGTCATAGCGCACCCAAGTCAGCTCCTATAAATCGTCTAAGGAAATTTGACTCCTTTAAAACTGATTGAACAGCTCTAACAAAGTACAAAATCAGTTTGTTAGTTCCTAAAATCACTCAACGACTTTCTCTTAAAAACCGATTCTTTGACTAATAAAACTGAATTAGTTTTACTGATTTTAAAACCAAATCTCTAATTTTTATTTTCCTAAAAATCATTTTAATGAAAGATATTTAATTTAGTTTTATATATTTAGAACAAAAATATTTACACTTAATAAAATACTTTTTAAAACATTATTGAATTATACACTTGTATTTTTCATTAAATGTTATTAATTCCATTTTATATTCCACTGATTAAGTTTCACTATATTGCCAAAATAGTACAAAGATGCCTAAAAATACATTGGTACAAGACATCTCTAGTTCGTTCAAGCATCTTCTCCGATGCTCAAATTTCTCCAGTGAAGTTCCTTCGACTCTGAAGTTCCTTCTTCATGATCTCGTCTTGATTAGCTTCAATCATAACACGTAAGATCTCCAATCTTCATTTAGATCATCATCAAGCTTCCAAGCTATATAAAAGTTAATCTAAAAACCAAAAAACTTAAACACAGATATTAAAGTATGAGTTTGTCTAAGTGAAAGTCATCATCAAAACATCAAATATGAGATCCAAAAATATTCCCCCTTTTTTATGGATGACTGATGCAGGGTGGGAAGGTCATTGCTTATGCATCGAGACAGCTGAAGGTGCACGAGCGTAACTACCCCACGCACGATTTGAAGCTAACAGCTGTAGTTTTCGCGCTCAAGATCTGGAGGCACTATCTCTATGGTGGATCGTGCAAGGTATTCACGGATCATAAGAGTCTCAAGTACATTTTCAGTCAGAAGGACCTCAACATGAGGCAGCGACGATGGCTTGAGCTGATTAAGGACTATGACCTGACGCTTAATTACTGTGAAGGCAAAGCGAACTTAGTTGCTGACGCACTGAGTCGCAAGAATCGATTGAGCTTCAGTAGAAGTCGTGGCTCCGTCAGAGTTCGTTTGAATTCTATGAGTGCCGAGCCCGAGTTTTTCCAGGAATTACGCGAAGGACAGAAGAACGACCCGCAGTTGACTAGGATTCGAGAGGCTTTGCTGCAAGGAAAAGCCGTTGGCTTTGAGGTTTCGACCGACGATAGTCTGCGTTTTCAGGGGAGATGGTGCGTACCGGACAGTTCTGATCTTCGGAACAGGATCATGTCTGAGGCACATAACTCGCCCTACTCTGTTGGCCTAAGATGAAGCAGGATGTGGCAAAGTTCGTAGCTCGATGTTTGGTCTGTCAGAAGGTTAAGATCGAGCATCAGCGACCAAAAGGTCTTTTGCAGCCACTACCGATTCTGGCCTGGAAATTTGAGTCGGTATCTATGGATTTTGTGGTTAGCCTGCCTACTTGTAATGGGATGAATGCCATTTGAGTTATTGTGGACAGGTTGACTAAAGTCGCTAGATTCATACCGATGAAGATGACTTAGTCGATGGAGCGCCTAGCAGAGGCTTAAACCCAGGACATCATTCGACTTCACGGAGTTCCGAGGGAGATAATTTCTGATTGAGATCCAAGATTCTTGTCTCGTTTCTGGAAATCAGTTCAGGAGGCCTTCGGGATGAGGTTGAAGCTTAGCACCGCATTTCACGCGGCGATGGATGGCCAGACTGAGAGGACCATCCAGACTCTGGAGGATATGTTGCGAGTATGTACTCTGGAGTATCATTAGTCATGGGTTTGGATGCTTTGCTTGGTCGAGTTTTCTTATAATAATAGTTATCACTCCAGCATTGATATGGCTCCGTACGAGGCTCTCTATGGCAGGAAATGTCGGAGTCCGATTTGTTGGAATGATATCAGTGATTCTGTGTCATTAGGACCTGATCTTGTACGAGACACTGTGGAGAAGGTCAAAGTCATTCGATCGAAGATGCAAGCCGCTCAGGGTCGCCAGAAGTCCTACGCCGATCATCGACGTAGAACACTGACATTTGAGGTAGGTGACAGAGTCTTGCTTAAGGTTTCACCATTCAGAGGAGTTGCTCGTTTTGGATAGAAGGGGAAGCTCCGACCAAAGTTCGTGGGACCTTACGAGATACTTGAACAAGTTGGGGAAGTGGCATATCATTTAGCTTTACCGCCTTGTTTATCTAATGTTCACGATGTGTTTCATGTTTCTCAGCTAAGGAAATATGTATATGATCTTACCCACATCATCCCAGTGGAGTCAGCCACCATTGAGTCGAACCTTACTTTCGAGGAGCGACCAATCCAGATCTTGGATCGTGAAGAGAGGACCTCTGATGCAAGTGAGTCAGACTAGTTAAGGTGTTGTGGAGAAGCCAACATCATGAAGAGGCAACATGGGAGACTGAGGCGTCAATGAAGCAGAAGTACCCAGAGTTGTTCGCAGGTGAGCTCTCTCTAGCTTTAATTAATTTATTTATTTATTATCGCCTGTAGTATATATGTACTTAGCAATTTTGCTGATTACGTGCTTTTGTTTGTGTGTTTTTTAATTATGGCTCTCGCCTTAATGACCTTGTGATGAACCACTTTATACACTTATATTATTGGGGAGTAGAATTGCACAGGTTAGCTTGATGATGTGAAGTTCAAGTATTCAACATATGCATTGACATGGGATGAGTGTGATTTGAGAGTTAACAATTCTTGTATTTGAGCTTATTTAAACATTATTTCATTTATGATATTTATTTCTTCCGCTATAAAATTCTGAATAAGCCGAAACGTTTTCACACGTGGTGGTAATACTTTGGAAATTTCTCCTTCAAATATATTTTATGTCCTAATTTTGAATAATATTTAGAATTTCAAGTAGGCAATTTTCAGGGTATTACAACCACATTTAGAATTAAAGAACTCTTGAAGTTATTAAATAGGCACAATGAATTCGAATTTCTGAATTTTGAAGTGGAAAAACACGGCTTTTCTTTTCATTAAAAATAGGGAATTTGTTAATTGGGCCAAAAAAAATATTTTGTGGATTGGATAGACTTAATAAAAATTTGGACTTTGAAAAGAACATGTCTACCCAAATTAGATGGAACTAAAGCAAAGAAAATTAGGCCTAATATTTTAACAATTAAGATTATTATCCTTGTCTAACTTACTTATTTAATTCAATACTTGCACACAAGAATAAAATTAATCTATTACTTTACACAGTGTAAATACACGTTGATTTTGCGCATAAGATATGTATACTTAACTAATTAACTTATTTACCTTACCTTGGGGATCATGAGTTCCTTCTATTGTAGTTGAATCATCCCAAGTTCCATGCACATCCTTTCATGCTTTTCCCTTGTTAGGGGCTTAGTAAGAATATCTGCAATTTTATTATTAGTCTCACAAAAATCAATTTTAATTAATTCTTTTTCAACATAGTCTTTAAGGATGTGACGCCTTATATCAATATGGTTTACTCTTGAATGATGAACTGGATCCTTAGAAATTCATATAACCCTTGTATTATCACAATAAATGGAAATGCAATCAAACTTCATACCATAGTCTCTTAATTGTTGCTTAATCCAAAGACCTTGTGAACAACAAGCAGCAGCAGACACATACTCAGCTTCAGCAGTAGATAGGGCAACAATGTTTTGTTTCTTGGAAGTCCAAGAAATTAGACATGACCCGAGGAACTGGACTGTTCAAGAGGTACTTTTTCGATTCACCAAATCACCTGCATAGTCAACATCTGTTTATCCTATTAACTCAAATGTATCACTTTTAGGATAGAAAAAGAGACACAAATCATTAGTTCCTTTAAGCTAAGGTATCTAAAGATCCTCTTAACTACTGTGTGATGAGATTCTTTAGGGTTAGATTGAAATCTGGCACACAAACCAACACTATAAGAAAAATCAAGTTTACTTGCAATTAAGTAAAGAAAAGAACCAATCATACCTCTATATTTAGTTTGATCCAAAGGAGCTCCTTGGGGATCCTCATCTAGTCGAGTTCGAACACCCATAGGTCTATGATTAGTTGTAGCTTGATCAAGGTTATACTTCTTCAGAAGTTCCTTAACATATATTTTTGCTGATGAATTAAGTTCCCCCTCTTTATTTTCTTAATTTGCAAACCAAGGAAGAAGTTTAATTTTCCCATCATACTCATTTCAAATTCACCACTTATTAGGTCAGTAAAATATTTACAAAGTTCATTATTATTAGTAGCACCAAAAATTATGTCATCGACATATATTTGGACAACTAACAGATCAGTTCCTTTAGCTTTCAAAAATAAAGTTTTGTCAACCTTTCCTCTTTTAAAATCATTTTGTAAAAGAAACTTTGAAAGTCTTTTATACCAAGCTCTAGGAGCTTGTTTGAGACCACAAAGAGCCTTATCCAATTTAAACACATGATTAGGAAAATATTGGTTTTCAAATCCAGGAGGTTGTTCAACATAAACTTCATCCTTAAGAAATCCATATAGAAAAGCACATATTACATCCATTTGATAAAGTTTAAAACCCATAAAAGAAGTAAAATCAATCAACATTCGAATAGCTTCTAACCTTGCCATAGGTGCAAAATTTTCTTCGAAGTCAATCCCTTCTTGCTGATTATAACCTTTCACATGAAAACAAGTCTAGCCTTTTTCCTTATTATTGTTACATATTCATCAAGCTTATTCCTAAATACCTATTTAAGTCCAATGACTCTTTTGGATTTAGGAATAGGTTCAAGATGTCATACCTTATTTCTTTCAAATTCATTTAGTTCCTCTTGCATGGCATTGATCCAATCAGCATCTTTGTGTGCTTCCTCATGGTTCTTAGGTTCCATGGTGGACAGAAATGCTTGAAAAGTACATAAGTTCCTTAGTTGAGATCTAGTTTGAGTTCCTTTGTTAATATCATTAATTATGAGCTCAGTGGGATGAGACTTTTTATGCTTCCAAGGTTTAGGCTGAAAGTCTCTCAAGGGAAGTCGAACTTGTGCAGTCTCTGCTTCAATTCCTCTGACTTGTTCTATTTCCACCTCAGGTTCCTCCGTTGTAGTTTCTTCTACTTCAGGTTGAGGAACTTCAGTTTGATTGTGAAGCTCCTCTTCCTGTTAATGAATGTTCTCCTTGTGAAAAGTCTGGATTTCTTCATCTGTATCACTTTTCTTAATAAGACCAGTTTCAAAATCCTTTTTCTCAAGTTCCTGCATATTCAAGTGAATGTTAGTTTCATCAAATATAACATGTATACTTTCTTCAACACACATTGATTTCTAGCTATAGACTCTATATGCCTTGCTATTTGAAGCATAGCCAAGGAATACAATCTCATCACTTCTTTCATCAAATTTTCCCAAGTTTCTTTTACCATTGTTGTGGACAAAACACCTTCAACCAAAAGCTCTAAAGTAAGAAATCTTGGGTTTTCTACCCTGGAACAATTCATATGGAGTTTTGTTGGCTATTGGTCTCATCATAACTTTATTAATTATGCACTAGTGAAAAAAATGCCTTTTGCTGCGGTTATATAAGGGGTATTTGCTGCGGTTATGAACCGCAACAAATGAAGGGTGC
Organism: Salicornia ramosissima; assembly: GCA_951394345.1. NCBI lineage: Eukaryota > Viridiplantae > Streptophyta > Magnoliopsida > Caryophyllales > Amaranthaceae > Salicornia > Salicornia ramosissima. Next base: position 14,905,584 of record OX596234.1, on the reverse strand, counting down.
AACAAATAAGTATGTTATTTGATGCGGTTATTTTATATAATAACCGCAGCAAATAAGCCCCCAAAAAAATAAAAAAAATAAAAAAATTGGAACCAAAGCATGTTCCAATTTTATTATTTTTTAATTTGGACACATTGGACAATCTAACTTAAATCAAGCCTACACTTTTATTAATTTCAATCAACTTTTAAAAATTCAAATAATACAACAAAAAATTATACATATATTGAAATGAACATAACTAAAAATCAAATAATGGTACAGCTTTTTAAAAATTAAAGAAAAAAAATTAAATGCTCTGCTAGTCTGCATCAATGCTTCATTGCTCTGCTTCAATGATCTGCTTCAATGCTCTGCTGAAACAAAGAGGTCTTCCTTGATTCAAACCCTAAAAAAAACCAAGCAACCGAGGAAAAATAAAATTAGTGACTTAAATACTAAAAATAACGAAATTTAAATATAGGAAAAAAATAAATTAGTAAAAAAAGGCCATACAATACCAAAATCCAAAACAAATGAAATCAATTAAAAAACGAAAGCCAAAACAAACGAAAAAAATATCAAATCAAAATTATCAAAAAACCCTAAACGAAATTTAAAAGAAAAAAAATGAAAAAATGAAATCAGTTAAAAAAAAACCGTAAACGAAAATAGATCCAAAAAAAATTCAAACCAAAAATCCCAAAAAAATACAATAGATCTAAACAAAACCCTAAAAGAAGATAGATCTAAAACCCCTAAAATTTCGAATCAAAAAACCCTAAAATTCGAACCAAAAAATCTAAAATTCGAACCAAAAATACCTAGAAACCCCCCTCCCCCCAATTTTTGAACAAAAAAAAATCAGATTCAAACAAAGAAAAAACCCCAAAATTTCGAACCTAAAAAACCTCAAATTTGAGCAACAAAGTCCCAGAAAATCCCAAAAACGAAATCAAAATCCTAGAAATGACAAAACCAAGAACGAAACCCCCAAAAATTGAAAAACCCATATAAAATAAATAAACCCCCAAAAATTGAAAACCTATAACAAAAAACATACACGGGCCCACCGTAGCTTTTCCCGTCTTTGGAGACACCTCTACTGATGGTGGTGGTGAGACTGAAACGAGAGAGACTGAGAAATATCGAAAGATCGAGTGAGAGAGATGGAGCGAAAGAGATGGAGTTGAGAGATGGAGTGAGAGAGATGGAGTTGAGAGATGGAGTGAGAGAGATAGAGAGATGGAGAGATGGAGAGACGATGATAAGGAGTGAGAGAAATAGAGAAATAATGAGGGCCACAATTTTTTTGGGCATTTAGTCTCCCCCCTCTTCTCATATGTCATCTTGGAATATGTACTCAATAGTGATGATTTGCTACGGTTATGTAACAACCGTAGCAATTAACTGCAGCAATTTAGTAATATTGATTTTTTTTACATCATTTGCTGCGGTTGTTAGGATAATTTCTAATTTCTAATAACCGCAGCAAATAAGTCGCAGCAAAATCCCTTTTTTCCACTAGTGATGTAACATGTTGTGCTAACAGCATCTGCCCAGAAGTTCCTTGCAAGAACACTAGCTGTCAGCATAGTCCTAACCATATCTTCGAGTGTCATGTTCTTCCTTTCAACAACTACATTTTGTTTTGGTGTTCTAGGGGCTGAAAAGTTATGATCTATACCATTTATCCTTCAAAACTCATGAAACTTTGTATTTTCGAATTATGTTCCATGATCAGACCTTATGTGAATTACTTGTAATCCACTTGTCTTTTGAATTCTGGTTACAAAAGCTTCAAACTCATCATAAGTTTCATCCTTAGTTGATAAGAATATTACCCATGTGAATCTGGAATAGTCATCAACAATAACCAAAACATATTTCTTACCACTTCTGCTTTGGATCCTCATAGGACCACACAAGTCTATATGAATGAGTTATAATGGTTTAGAAGTACTAATCATTTTTTACTTTTGAAAGAAGATCTGATCTGCTTGCATTTCACACATGCTTCACATACATGATGACCAGGGAACTTGACCTTTAGTAAACTAACGACCAAGTCGTTAGAAGTTAATTTGTTCATGAGTGAAAAGCTAGCATGTCAAAATCGTTTGTGCCATAATAAAGGATCACCATCAATAACACTTAAACATGTAAGGTCGTTCCTTGGGATGGAGTTGAGATCCACAGTGTATGTGTTTCCCCTTCGAGTTCCTTCTAAAATAACCTTTCCAGAATTATATCATTGATGATCTTACAAACATTAGAAGTGAAACTTGCAGAATTACCTTTATCACAGAATTGAGATATACTTAACAAATTATGTCTCAAACCCTCGATCAAAAATACATTATCTATACAGTAGGAACTTGACCTTCTAACTTTTCCTTTAGCAATGCTCTCCCCTTTCTTGTTATCTCCAAATGTCACAGTTCCTCCTAGGTAAGTCTCTAGTGAGAGAAATCTTGATTTGTCTCCTGTCATATGCTTAGAAAAACCACTGTCGAGGTACCATCTCTTATTCCCCCTCACTAGGACCTGCAAAAGAACTTAGTGGTTAGGTGGAGGAACCTAGGTTTCCTTGGGTTCCTTTGACAAAGAAACAAAATCATTTTTTCTTTATCCAGAGTTATTTAGCATTTTTCTCTTGAGTACGTTCCTTCTTGTCACATTATTTTTCATAATGACCAGTTTTTCCACAGAAGGAACATATCTTGTTTCTGGGTGTAAATCAACATACTTTTTTTTTGTTTCTCTTTATGCTTAGAGTGAACATAACCTAACACAACAAAAAAATAAGCCTCGGCCGACCGCCTTTTATCGACCGTTAACGGTCGGTATTTAAACTTACCGACCGTCTTCGGTCGGCAAAAGGAGGTCGGTGTATAATTAGTAGGAAAAAGTTTTTTACCGACCGACTCTTCGTCGGAAACAATTTACCGACCGTTTACCGACTAACTAAAAAGTAAAAAAAAAAAATATTAGGGAGCTATTTTCCGAACGTGTTGTGGTCGGTATTACCGACCGACGCCACATCGGTCGGTAATACCGACCGCCAGGCGGTCGAAAAATAGCTCCTTCCAGCCATTTTTTATTTTGGCGCTTAATAATTTACCGACCGTGTGTCGGTCGGTATATTAATTTTCGCGCTTTTTTAATTTTAATATTTGCCATTTTCGCGATTTTTTCTTTCTGGATACCGACCGTTTTTCGGTCTTTAAATTGTTATGTCTTTTTTTTTTCATATCATTAAATAACAAAAAACCTTTACAAAAGAAATTAAATTATTTATTAATGAAAAACAGATTAAATATACGAAATAATATTTTATATTATTTATATAAATAATTTGTAGTACACAAAAGTTTGTAATACATATTGCAGTTTCCAAAAACGTAAACTATAATAAACTGAAATATAACAAGCAACTACACTACGAAGGCTCCAGAACCGCCAGAATCGTCTGTGCGACCGTCGGGGGGTCGTCGGTGATGGAAGACTGATCGCCGAATTACCTCATGAAAGCTTCCATTTGCGCCTTCATCTGCTCAAGGTACTCCGCTTGCTTCTTCTGATCCTCCTCCAGACGGTGCTGATGTTCCTCCCGTTGGTGGTCTCGCTCCTCCAGACGGCGTTGATGCTCCTCCCGTTGGCGGTCTCGCTCCTCTAACTCTGTCCTCGCACGCTCGGACTCCTCCAAACGCTCGATCATTTTTTCCAGTTGAGCGGAAACTGATGGAGAGCAGGCAGATCCAACCTGCCACCGCGAGGTTCTCTCATAATAGAGAGAAGCCCCGTCTTTGCCGAACCCTAGAACCTCGCCCTTCCGGAAGCCGCCAACCGTATCAAAGAAGACCTGGTTGGGATCCGTCTCCGAGCCACTAGCCTGAGACTCTGAAAGGTTCTGGTTATATTGTTCCTGCAAATTATGGGCGGAGTTAGTTCAAACAATTCAAAATAAAAGAACAATAAAGTCATGGAATATAAATAAAAGAACACTTGTCATTGTAGGCCATTTTAGGTGTTTTTTTTGGCATTTTCGCTCCTAACTTGTCACTTGTCTATCGATTACTAGATTTCAAACCTTAAACACGTCCTATAACACAATATTATGCTTACTAGGGGCCGGTCGCGTTGGTTATAACGACTTTGGAACAAAAAACAAACCAAATAGGCCATTTTTGGCTCGTTTTGGTAGTTTTCGTTCCCATCTTCTCACCAATCAACCTAATTTGTATCTTTAAGTGTCATTCATGTCCTATAATATTCGTGCAAACTTTATATAACTTATTTACATGTTTTTGGTAAAAGTTGGAGGGTTTTGGAACAAAAAACAAACTAAATAGGTAATTTTTGGCTCGTTTTTGGTGTTTTCATTCCCAACTTGGCACCGATCAACGTAGATCATGTTTTTAAGGTTAATTCACAACTCATAACATTGATATAGACATTCTATAACTTATTTGCATGTTTTTGGGAAAGTTTAGAGGGTTTTGGAACAAAAAACAAACCAAATAGGCTATTTTTGGCTCATTTTGGTAGTTTTCGTTCCCATCTTCTCACCAATCAACCTAATTTGTATTTTTAAGTGCCATTCATGTCCTATAATATTCATGCAAAGTTTATATAACTTATTTACATGTTTTTGGTAAAAGTTGGAGGGTTTTGGAACAAAAAACAAACTAAATAGGTAATTTTTGGCTCGTTTTTGGTGTTTTCATTCCCAACTTGGCACCGATCAACGTAGATCATGTTTTTAAGGTTAATTCACAACTCATAACATTGATATAGACATTCTATAACTTATTTGCATGTTTTTGGGAAAGTTTAGAGGATTTTGGAACAAAAAACAAACCAAATAAGCAATTTTTGGCTCTTTTTGGTAGTCTTTGTTCCCATCTTCTCACCAATCAACCTAATTTTTATTTTAAGCCGGAATTCTGCTCTAAACATCAATTGCAAATAATAAAATGTCAATCCTATTCGTACTCTTCGGCTTTGAAGCCGGAATTCCGCTCTAAACATCAATTGCAAATAATAAAAAATCAATCCTATTCATACTCTTCGGCTTTGAAGCCGGAATTCCGCTCTAAACATCAATTGCATAGTAAAGAAAAAATCAATCCTATTCGCACTCTTCAGCTTTGAAGCCGGAATTCCGCTCTAAAAATCAAATGCATAGTAAAGAAGAAAGCATTACCATCACTTCCTTGGCCTTCTAGCTAATCGGAACCGGATCCTTCCCTGGTTGCTTCTTGAAGTGAGTATCTAGGAAGAGATCTGCAACGTCAAGTAGCTTCCCTCCTTTCGCCTTAGTCAACACAAACAAATGTGCGTAAGGGTAGGTGATATAAAAAAAATGTTAATGAACGAGCATTTACAATGATTTAATGAAATAGTAAACTAACCAATTGCTTAGCTCGCTGAGTGGTGGAGACAGATCTCACGCAGTGAGAGGCCTGGGCCTTGCCACTAGCGTCGCCGCCTCTCCTGTTTGCCTTTGCTCGAGCCGACCTTTCCTTGAATAGCTTGTCATTGAGCCTGTCCTTCATTGCCTGATACATCTCATCACCAAGCCAATTTGGTCGGTCTTTCCGCTTATGCACCGTGTCGTTGAATATGTCTTTTAGCCGTAATCCAGCCTTGGTCTTATACGCATCTCGAACAGTGCCCTCGAGGTCAGGCCTCCAAGTGTGCTGTTTCTGCATTAGACCAAAGACAATCAAATATGTTAATGTAAAAGATTATATTTTTACAAAGAAATTGTATCAAATTACATAATTCGTCTTACTGACCTTCCACATGTCCCACCAATGTACCTTGGTCGCCTGATCTACCTCAGTGTAGTTCTTCCAAGGCTAATGGAAGTAGGACTTAATGACGTGTGTTATTGATCGAACAACAACGCCCTTGTCAAACCTTGCACACGAAACATTGTAAGATTAAACAACATATGAATACAACTTAATGTCAATAGTCAAGACATTAAAAAAATTAAACAAAAACTCACCATAGGCCATCCGGGTCCAATTCTCGAACCCCAGCTGTGGACGTAGAAGCTTCGCCCTGATCCTTGTCACCACCCTCAAACTGACCTGTTTGTCCCTCGGGTTCTCGCGTCGGAGTAGTCTCACGCGCAGGAGTAGAGTGAGATAAAGGAGTGAGATGAGGCAGCGATGGAGTAGGCTGAGACGCCGGAGTAGTCTGAAGCGTAGGAGTAGGATGAGACATAGCAGCCTGAGACACAGATGGCTGAGGACGAAGAGGACGATTCCGAGGCCGAAGCTGTGGTACTGGAGGTAACGTAAACTGTGGTGGTGGAGGTAACGTAAACGTAGGCTGAGAAGGAATGGAAGGTGAAATCACCGGCTGTCTCCTAGACGACTCAACACGACGATTAAGGTCACCAGGACGCAATATCGGCCTAGACCCGGTAGGACGAACCGAAGACTGAGAGGGAGAATGCTGGTGGGTCTGGGAGTTCTGACTCTGAGCCTCTGAATCTGACATGTTCCTGCATAAAGTAATGAGTAAACTATTTGCACGATTAATAGTTATTAACAGAAATCACAATCACAAGTTAAATGATGGTATGAAAACTTACCCCAATTAACTAATAATGAATAATAAAATTCATGCCCTGAGCATGCACAAGCATTAACAAGCGCGAATAATAAAATTCATATACATACAAAACTAAACAATCAGCGTTAATACATTTAAGAACATCGAGGGGGAGCTCACTAAACTTAAATGTCGGTCGGTAAAATCGGTCGGGCGAACGAGATTTTCTTGTTGTGACTGACCGTCTCCGGTCGATAAAAGGAGGTCACTCCTAACTAATCACCTCTTGTCTCCACACAACTATATAATCATACTCTCATTGATTCCTACCTGACTAAATATCATATGATTTAGGCATTATTTAACTATACAAAACACATTGTAGATTTTAGGCTCATTTATTAAAGAATATTTTTAAAAAGCAATTAACAATACTAATTACCATTGTCAATGTTAGGCTGATTTTGAACTTACATTGTTAGTTGTAATTTTCATTCTAAAATAATTAAAATTAGACATAAAAGCCTAGATTACACCACATAATCTCAATAAATAGCCAATTACTACTATGTACATCATTATGTAAAAAAAAAAAACTGATTCATTTTTTTTTTAAAAAGACTTAGTAGAACTATTGACGTAGTTGGATGAGTATGTAAGGCGCCACAATTCGAGCAAAAAACATTGAAAAAATCAAAAGCAAACAATTTTTTTAGTTGTAATTGAATTAAGTTCAAATGGGCAGATGCAAATTAATAAACTTCAAAACATAGAAGCTCACATTAAACCCTGTGTGACTGAGCGGTGGTGCAACGCAGCAACGGTGCTTCTGGGTGACTGAGCGAGGGGACGACACTAGGAGGGAGAGCAACGATCGAGTGCCGACTATCGTGCCGCGGTGCTTCTGGGTGACTGGGCAAGGAGGCAGTGCCGCGTGTTGCCGGTGCTGACGCCAAACGTGGGGCAGTGAGAGGAGTTAGGGTTTTAGGTTTTTTGAATTTTGAGTTTTGGTTTGAAACTCAGTGGTTTCTCGAGTATTTTGGTTTTGGTAAGAATAAGATGCACGTTTTTTTTTTAAATTTAAAAAAACCAGACTGCATTGTAAACAGGAAAAAAAATTTTCCGACCGATTAGAGGTCGGTAGCGGTCGGAAAAAACCGACCGTGAACAGTCGGTCGGTTTTTTCCGACCGCTACCGATCCCTAATCGGTCGGAATTTTTTTTTCCGACCGTAATGACGATCGTTAAAATTTTTTCGACTGTTTTCAGTCGGTGACGGTCGGTTTTTTCCGACTAGATTTTTTGCGGTCGGTAACATCGGTCGGCCGAATCAGATTTTCTAGTTGTGTAAACCTTCTGTTCTTTTAGTTTGGGCATTCCCAATCCACTTTGGAGTGATATACTGACCAGTTCCATTATTTTTCTAGTCTCAAGTTCCTTCTCCAATTTAGCCTTTTCAAACCTCATTTCCTCAAGATCTTTCTTGAGTTTTTGAAAATCTTTATTAAATTTGCTAGAGGTGGAACTTGATCCAATTAGGTCAGTTTCCATCAGTTTATATTGAGTCAATTCGACATTTGCCAAAGTGTTTTCATATTTTAATTTTTCAACGAGTTCCTTAATTAGGTGGAGATTATTATCAAAGAGATCGAAAAATTTTCCTTCAAAATTAATGCATTGGTTCTTAATCCAAGCACTGTGTTCCTGGCTTATTTCAAGAGCTTTTTCACATTCTCTTAAGTGATTATTTGTAGTTTTCTAATCATCTTCCATTTCTTTTAATAAGTCAACTAAAGTTTCTTTAGGAAGAGTTTTTAACTGTTTTGGATCTAGAGTTTCCTCATTATGTCAAGTTTCTCCATCAGAGTTTGCCATGAAGCAAAGATTGGCAGTTTCCTCTTCTGGTTGCTCGAGTTCATCATCACTTTTAGAATCACCCCATGCAGCAATCATGGCCTTCCTTATGTCAGGTTTGTTGAATGGAGCTCTGCTTCCCTTGCCTTGTTCTTTCGCTTTGCCTTTGCCTTTTTCAGTGTCCCATTAAGGACATTCTCTTATAAAATGGTCTGAAGAACCACACTTGTGACATCTAGAATTAGTCTTGGAGGAACTAGCCCTTTTGAAGTTTTCTTTGGTGAACTTTTGTTCCTGTTGAACATCTTTCTAAATCTTCTTACCATCATAGCAACCTCGTCTTCATCGACTTCTGATTCTTCTTGTTCCTCAGCCTTGAAATCCAAGTTCCTTGCCTTGAGACCTTCACTATTGCTAGATCACAGATGCGACTCGTGAGTTATAAGTGATCCAACAAGTTGCTCTATATTAAACTTAGTGAAATCTTTGGTCTCTTGTAAGGCAGTAACTTTAGCCCTCCATCTTTCATCTTGAGGCAAGCTTCATAGAACCTTCTTACCTGCTCATCAGTATGGATATGCCTTCCAAGAGGGACTAATTCATTAATAATATTAGTAAATTGTGTTAATATTTTGTTGAATTATCTCTTTTGATTGCATTTCAAATCTTTCATACTTAGAAATTAGTAGATCTATTTTAGAACATTTTACCTCGTTAGTACCTTCGTGAGTGGTTTGAAGCAAATCCCAAATTTCATTTGCATTCTTGCATCCCATGACACGATTGTGTTTATGTGGACCAAGACCACAATGGAGCAGTTTAACAGCAAAAGCATTAATTTCCATTTTATTAAAATATTCTTTTTCATATTCAGTTATAGGTTTTGGTGTTACAGTTACCTCATTATTATCATTAGTTTTAGTAATTTCATAATCACCAACTTCTATAACACACCATACCTGATAATTCTCAGCTTTGATGAAGATTTGCATCCTATTCTTCCAGTAAGAATAAAACTTACCATTAAACATAGGCAGCCTTTGCATTGAGTATCCTTCTTCGAGTTTCTCATGGTTATTCATCTTCAGTTCCAAGCTCTTCACTTGTCAGGGTTTCCTGGTTTCTCCAAGGAACTTAGCTCTGAAACCATTTGTTGAGAAGATAAACACCACAAGAGGGGGGTGAATTATAGTTTGAGAAACTAGTGCAGATTTGCGGAATTATTAAAGAAACTTAACAAGAAAGAAAGAAACAAGAGATTCTCTGAAACACAAAACCCTTCTTAAACTCACAAGAAGTAAAACTGTGACCCACTTAGGATTTCCTCTTTAATTATATTAAGGCAACAACTTAATACAATCTAACTCTATCAAATTCCTCCATGAACCTGATCTCCCCTTACAATCAATCCCTCAATTGATCGTACTCTCTCTCTCTCTTTTTTCTCTTCTCTCTGACTTAACTCTAAGTCACTCTTTCTCTCTTGAGTTCACTTAAACCCAAAGCCCAATTACAACTCGAAATTAAATAAAGAACTCTATATTTTGACAACAAGAAGACACAGTGGAATATTTCACTTTAGAACGTTTAAGTCTATGAATACCTTGTGAATACTTAGTGTTAGAATGATGTTTAGACATTATTTATAAAGCAAGAAAACTTGGAGAGCAAGTTCCACAATTCCACGTAATTCCTTCCTACGAATAAAGAGTAGTTGGACTGGTGGAACTTAACTGCCCGAATGTGGAACACATTAGTGCACACCCAAGTCAGCTCCTATAAATCCTTCAATTGAATTTGACTCCTTTAAAACTGATTCAACAACTCTAACAAAGTGCAAAATCAGTTTGTTAGTTCCTAAAATCACTCAACAATTTTCTATTAAAAACAGAATCTTTGACTAATAAAATCGAATTAGTTTTTCTGATTTTAAAACCAAAAACTCTAATTTTATTTTCCTAAAAATTATTTTAATGAAAAATACTTAATATAGTTTTATATAAAAGGACAAAAATATCTACACTTAATAAAATCCTTTTTAAAACATTATTTAATTATACACTTATATTTTTCATTAAATCTCATTAATTCCATTTTATATTCCACAAATTAAGATTAACTATATTGCCAAAATAGTACAAAAATGCCTAAAAATCCGTGGTACGAGACATCTCTAGTTTTTTTAAGCATATATCTTCTCCGATGCTCAAGTTTCTCCATTAAAGTCTCTTCAACTCTGAAGTTCCTTCTTCACGATCTCCTCTTGATTAAACATAACACGCAAGATCTCCAATCATCATTTAGATCATCACCAAGCTTCAATTCCAAGCTATATAAAAGTTAATACAAAAACCAAAAAACTTAAACACAAATATTAAAGTATGAGTTTGTCTAAGTGCAAGGCATCATCAAAACATCAAATATCAGATCCGGCAATGCAAAAGGCGAATTCTCATAATTTCAAAGTAAAACTGAAACAGGCTTCATTTCTAATCAATATTTGTTAAGTCTAAATAAAGGAATTTTCGGGAAAATTAAAATTTTTGGAGTTAAATATAACTTAGTTGGACGATAGAGGATTCATTGAGTCAACTAAGGAATATATATATATATATATATATATATATATATATATATATATATATATATATATATTAAGGATTCCAGAGTCGGAAATCGAATGGGATATAGTAGAAGTATATTAACTTAATGTTTGACGGGTTGCTACCTTGAGTGGATGCTTGAACGAATGATACTATGAGTCTAATGTGACAGTTATTTATTTCCACCTTTGAAACATTAAACCTGTGTGAAAATACCCACAACACATTAATAACCTAAGACAAAACACAAACCGATATATTATATATGAAATTGTTCAACATGTAAAAGTGGAAGACATAAGGACAAAGGATTCAAATGAACCTTGTATCCGTGCATAAGAAAAAGGAAGAGAAAAATAAAATAAAATAAATAACCAACCTTCTTTCTTTCATCTTCTTAATGAAATATACCATCTTTCTCCATCTCCCTCCCTCACGCATCACCACCACCATTGAAACATAGGTAAGCTTGATCTTCTTCATTCCAATGTCACATGCAATACCAAAACTTATCTCTCCACTATTTATTTCAGTTGTAAGAGTACCCAAGTCAAAGGAACAAGCCAAGGTCACAAATTCTCAAGCATCCCAAGAGGTAACCATAGTTAGGGTTTCATCCAATTTGTTAGATTATCATTTTGAAGGGTCAAGTGAGTATTAATTTGGGAATAATTATTTGAATCTTTGTAGATACTTCTCTAAAGTACTAATTCAAGGTTTAGCAAGAGGAAATTGAGGTACACAACTTAATCCATTGTTAAAGGTTTCTTTCTTGAAATTGCTTGATGATATGTGTGGAATTTTGTGAATTAAATTGGGTACAATTTATGCTGGAGTTGTTGTAAACCCTTTGGGGTAAAATTTGCGTGAAGCTGTTGTTGTAGTAACATAAGTGAGGTATGACTCTGTGAAAATAGAAGAAAGAAGTTTAGGCAAAAATAGCTAATGAACCTCCATTAGAGAATCTCGAGTTAGAGAGAAGAAGAGCAGAGTGCTCACAGCAAGTATTACAAAAAGAAAAATGCAATTGATAAAATCCCAAAATCAATTATTACAACAGTTGGCAGGGTATTTATATACAAACTTACTAAAGTAAAGAAAGGAAATAAGAAAAAAGACTAAAACAATTAAACCAAGTCTTTTTATTCTTCATACCCCCCTTTCAAGCTGGACAAGGATTGTAGGCCAAGCTTGGAAGAAAGGTAGGCATGCTGTGGTCCAGGAAGAGGCTTGGTAAGAAGGTCTGAAAGCTGTTCAGATGCAGAAACATGCTTCACAGAAATAATCCCAGCTGAGACTTGTTCTCTGACATAGTGATAATCACGCTTGATATGTTTTGTACGCTCATGATAGACCGGATTTTGAGCTATGTGTTCAGCAGAGCTGTTGTCACAAAACAAGGGAATTGGTTTAGGGACAATAATATGCAAGTCTTCAAGCAAAACATCGATCCAAGTGAGTTCACTAGCAGTATAACTTAAGCTTCTATACTCTGCTTCAGCAGAGGATTTACTAACCGTATTTTGCTTCTTGGTTTTCCAAGAAATTAAGTTATGACCTAGGAAAATGCAGTAAGAATTAAGAGACCGGCTGCTAAAGGAACATCTACCCCAATCAGCATCAAAGTATGCTTGTATAGAAAAATCAGAATCTAACTTGTAGAAAAGACCATAGTATGAAGTCCCCTTGAGATATTTTACAATGTGTAGTGCAGCCATGAGATGTGGTACCCTAGGAGAACTTAGAAACTGACTTAAGTGTTGTACACCATAAGATAAGTCAGGTCTAGTAATGTTTAAGTACAAGAGTTTGCCAATTAGTCTTCTATAGACTTCAGGATTGCTGAGAAGATCCCCTTCATGAGGGGAAAGTTTTAAACCTGTTGATAATGGAGCAACTGCAGGAGTACAATTTGCCATTCCAGGGGAAATAAGTATGTCTGTTATATACTTTTTCTGAGATAAGAAAAGACCTTCATTAGACCTAGTGATTTCAAGACCCAAGCAATATTTAAGTTTTCCCAAATCTTTGATGGTAAATTCTTTGTCAAGAGCTGATTTTACTTCATTAATTTGACTTTGGGAAGTCCCAGTCAACAACATGTCATCCACATAAACAAGAAGAACAAGAAATTGACCATCCAAGTTTCTTGTGAAACGGGAGTAATCTTGCTTAGATTGGATGAACCCAATTTTAAGCAAGAATTTAGTGAGTTCTTTATTCCACTGACGTGATGCTTGTTTTAAACCATAAAGACTCTTTGAAGTAAACAAACTTGACCTGGTTGAGCTTTAGAATAACCTTGAGGTAACAGTTGGAAGTTTAGCAACGGGACTGAAGGTATCTTCATAGTCTTGACCATAAACTTGTCGATATCCTGTAGCTACAAGACGAGCTTTAAGACGTTCAATACTCCCATCTGCATTATATTTGACTCTATATACCCATTTAGAATTTATTGCTTTCTTTCCTTGAGGAAGATATGTAAGAATCCAAGTGTGATTCTGCTCTAAAGCAAGGAGTTCTTTTTCCATGGCTTCAATCCAACCATTATGATATTTGGCTTGATTATAACAAGTAGGTTCAATGATAGTGTTTGATGAATCAGGAACTGATTTGACAGCAAAAGAAAGAGATTCTATGGTGTTGAGAGGATCAGTTCTATGTGGAATATAAGTACCTGTATACTGCTGTAAGTGAGCAGGAAGCTTGATGATTCTGGAATTTTGTCTGTAAGGAATAGGATCAGGAATCTGAGGTGAAGAGATAGGCTCAGAAACATCAGCAGAAGAAACAATCTGTGAGTCTTGAGAATAGGAAGCAGGGGAATTTACATGAGAAGAAGAAATAATCCCCTGAGTTGGTATTCTGTTTGTATCAGCAGAGGTTTGAATATCATCCAACAGCTCATTATTATTGAGCTGTAAATTATCACCATGAGGATCATAAGAATGAAGAGATGAATTAGGATGAATATTATTATGAAACTGATCAAAATCAGAATTAGAGTGATCAGTATCTTGTATAAGATGAGACTGCAAATTCTTTTGAATAAGATCATGACCATTACTAAGATCAAAATGTATATGAGAAGATGGTGATTTTGAAGAAAAATTGGGAGAAATAGGTGATGAAGTATGGAAGGGAAAAATGTGTTCAAAGAAAACTACATCTCTTGAAATAAATGTAGTTTTTGTTTGCAAATCATACATTTTGTAACCCTTGGTACCAAAAGGATACCCCAAGAAAATACACACTTTAGCTCTTGGATCAAATTTATCCTTATTTTTTGCTCTATTATTTTCATAACAAAGGCAACCAAAAACCTTAAGATCATCATAAGAAGGTGTTTCATGAAAAAGAAGTTCATGGGGAGTTTTCTAGTTCAGGACAGAAGAAGGTAGTTTGTTTATGATATGGGTTGCAGCTAAGATACAGTCACCCCAAAAACACTTAGGAAGTGAGGCTTGAAACCTCAAAGACCTAGCAACCTCAAGCAAGTGCCTATGCTTACATTCAACTCTAGCATTTTGTTGAGGGGTTCCAGGAATACTCCTTTGTAGAAGCATACCAAGATCAGAAAATAAGGTGAGACACTGTTCTTTGATGATTTCTGTACCATTATCTGATCGAAAAAATTTCACACTAACTCCAAAATGGTTTTTAACATAGGCAACAAAATTTGAAATCACTTTAGAAATTGGAGTTTTGTTATGAAGCAAATATGTCCAAGTGGTTCTTGTGTTATCATCAACAATTGTAAAGAAATAGGAAGAACCATTTAATGACTTTACTCTATATGGTCCCCAAAGATCCATATGAACCAAATCAAAGGGTTTTAATGCTCTATTTTGACTTCTAGTAAATGGAGTTTTGTGATTCTTGGCTAAAATGCAAACAGAACATGGGAGTTTAGTTATTCCTAAGCATATATTAGGCATGATATGCTTTAATTTTGATATAGAGGTATGGCCTAACCTATGGTGCAATAAATGTAAGTCACTTACATTTGGTGTAGTAGAAGAATCAATTGTTTGATGAAGAAGTATGCACAGAATGTGCAGCAGCAGTAGCAGCAAGATGCTTGTTCAACTTAGGATCAAGTTGAATCAGATAAAGCCCTCCAACTCTTCTTCCAATAGCAAAGAGCTTGGAATCATCAGCATTACAGAAGAAACATTTGGATTTGGTAAATTTGACCAAAACTCCATGAGTGTCAGCAAGTTTAGCAATAGAAATTAAGTTGTTGGTGAACTCTTTTACAACCATCACATTATCAAGCAAGATACCAGGACATAGGTAAATCTTGCCAACTTTATGCACAAATCTCATAGAACCATCTGGAAGATTGATCTGAATGGGCTTAGGAACTTCTTGCACATCCATAAGCAAAGATTCATCATAAGTGATGTGGACTGTAGCACCAGAATCCACAATCCATTTTGTAGCATCATTCACAATGCAAGAATGAGCTTGTGTCATGTGAACAGAAGATGAGAAGGCTGAATTCACAGCAGAAGTATGATTAGAATAAGACTTGCTATTAGAAGGATTAGGTTTTTGATTAGACATGGCTTTCAAAACTTCATTATACACTGTGTGATACATCTGAGGATCTACTGTGGGCTGCTGAGTTGAAATAGGCATAGAAGAATTTGCAACAGGGGCAGTAAAATCCAAGGGACAATCCTCATCACTATCTATTGTTTGTAGGTTATTAGCTGAATGGAACCTTTGTCCAACAGTCATTCCTGAAATTTGTTTACTTTGTTTAAGTGTATGATACCAATCTGGCACTCCTATCAGCTTGAAACACTGGTCCTTCGTATGACCTTTCATTTTACAATGTTCACAAAACCTTCCTGCTTTTTCCTTTTTCCAGTCCCTCTTTCCACCATCATAAGACTTAGGTTTATAGTCTCTATGTACTGCCATTGCAACAGAATCTTGAACACAGTCATTCTGACCTGATACCTCTTTTTGCTTATCAATCTGACTTACAATATTATAAGCATCACTCAAATTTGGTAAAGGACGCATGGTTAAAATATTCGACACAGTGCTGTCAAAAAGAGTATTTAAACCAAGCAAGAATTGAAACAGTTTTTCCTCATCATCAAAGCCAGTCAATCTCTTCAAGTATTAACATGTGCATTTTGCAAGAGCTCCACAAGTACATGTAGGAATCTTCCTAACACTGTGCAATTCGTCCCAAGAACGTTGCAATTTGCTATAGTATGCAGTCAATTCTAAATTCTCTTGTCTGAGTGAATTAATCTCTTTCTTTAATTGATATATCAAAGGTCCATTAATGTTGGCATATCGATTACGAATTTCAGTCCAAATCTCATATCCAAATTCAAAGTAATTAAAATCTTCAGCAAGTTTAGGAACAATTGAATTAATAAGCCAGCTAGAAACAAGGAAATTACACCTGTGCCAAGCTTGATAATCAATGTGATTTTTGTCAGGCTCCTTCAAAGTGCCATCAATGAACCCTAGCTTGTTCTTCGCGCCCAAAGCTCTCTTAATTCCTCAGCTCCAACGCAAGAAATTCTTTCCATTAAAGAGAAGATTAACAATTGAATTGCTAGGATTATCTGATCCACTAATGTAATATAGATCATTATAAGGATTAGGTAAACTTGAGTTCGAATTGTTTTGTGAAGTAACAGAGGTAGTCATTGCTAAGATTAAGCAACAAAGTTACACAAAAGAAAGCTAGTGATGAACTTCCTGATGCTTTGATACCATGTGAAAATAGAAGAAAGAAGTTTAGGCAAAAATAGCTAATGAACCTCCATTAGAGAATCTCGAGTTAGAGAGAAGAAGAGCAGAGTGCTCACAGCAAGTATTACAAAAAGAAAAATGCAATTGATAAAATCCCAAAATCAATTATTACAACAGTTGGCAGGGTATTTATATACCAACTTACTAAAGTAAAGAAAGGAAATAAGAAAAAAGACTAAAACAATTAAACCAAGTCTTTTTATTCTTCATAGACTCTTTCGGATTAAACAAAAAAATTCAATATTGGCTTGGAAATGAGTTGCCTTCTTAGTTGATGTTATGATCGGAGAATTTTATATAGTTATAATTAAACTAGTCATTCTCATTTTTATGCTCAATTGAAGCTATGATTGTGATCTAGACATATATTGGGTAAACCTTTTTTTTTGTAAAGTAAATATGTAAGTAAGTTCGGAGCCGAACTTGCTAGGTCAATGAACAGAGGATGTCCCTGCTGCCACCTACTGCCGCTGTTGGCTGCTGCCCAGCGGCCCATTGCCAGGGGTGGGGGTGCACTGCTGTTGGCGTGGGGAGCTGTTATTGCTGCATGGTTGCTGTGCTGCCACTGCATTGTTACTGCCGATGTGAGCTGCCGCTGCTCCTGTCATGCTCTGGTTGCTGCTGCGTCCCTGCTGTGTTGGCGGTGGCGTGGTGGTTCTCTCCCCCTGGCAGTAGCTGCCAGCTTGTGTTGGTGGTTGTTGCTAGGGGTGGTTGTGGATAACCCAACACCAAGCCCAAGTACCCCATTCACATACAATGTGTTCTTTTCTTTATGTCCAAAATATTTTAGTTGAGTGATTCTAAGGTAGAAATCTTATTTTAAGTTTTTATCAATTAAATTGAGTATCATTTGGGTTGCGAAATATTTATGGATTAATATTAAGTTACGAATATATGATGAGCTAATATTTGGAGAATGGATAATTTTGGACATTATTTGGTTTCTAAACTATGAGTGGGCTAGTACTTAAGGTATGAATATAATCATATATTACGAGTTATTGTTTGGAACCTGAGTATGTCCCGAATAATATTGGAGTTATGAATATGCTATGACCTAATACTTAGATTATGAATTTTGTTTTGGATAATTTATGGGCTAAGGCCTCGCAAGGTTAGACATACCCCTTAAGTTAAGGTTTATACATTTTTTGAGCCGGGATTTAAATGATATTTTGTGAAGGCTGCATGGAAGATATTTGAACTCGAGTTTTATATATGATAATATTATAAGTTAAGGTTTCCTAATACCAATTTCACATTTGGCTATATTATAGTAACTCTTATCGTGGTTACTCGTGGTATCAATTATTATTTGGGCAAAGTTTAACTAAGTATAATATCAAGATAAGGGTTAGTCGGACTAAAACTTGAGCTAGTATATTATATATCTCAATAACAAGTTAAGGTTTTAAATGAAATGATATTTCGGCTGAATTTCCTTATGGAATAACGAGCAGGCGAGATTTTGTACGAACAAATATTTGACATGAGAGGTTGCATGAATAGTTCTTAAGTTCAGGTTGCAGTCATGGCATGATAGCTAGACGAAGGGAGCAAACTTCTTGAATATACATAAATATTGTTTGAAAGATGAGTATCGAATTTGGTTATTGAAATGACAAGCATTGTGCCTGGATAAATGCGAACTATAAGCTCGCACTTGGGATTTAGTACCTTTAGTTCAAAATTACAAATAAGATAACACATATACATACCAATGCTTGGAAAGGGAATGACAATGACGGCCGGTGTGGCTTTGTGATCATGAATAATTATGACCGGTCAATCATTTTCTTTTCTTGTCCAATGCATTACTTGGATTTATTCTTTTGTTGTACTAAGTGGGTTTTAGCGTAAATTTATATTCAAATACTCACATATTGAGTATGGTAAGAGATGTACATGGATTGTTAAATATCTTCAAGTTAATGAGTTGTGGACCTCTTATGGATTGATATTTAGATTTCGAATATAATGTGAGGCTGGTTTGAATTATGAATATACTATGAGTTGACAATTAAAGTTGTTTAAGTTTGGATATACATTTTATTATAAATTAGGATTCTTTGAGTTTAGATTATACATATTTGATTTATATGTAAAACGAGCCAAGGTTATATACATAGTTATAAAGTTGAGGTTATGCAGTATTTGAGATAAGGATATATAATATTTAAGCTAATATTATATATATGAACCGCGTTATAAGGTAGCTAGGGCTACGGAGCAAGGCCGGTGAAACGATCTATATAAGAATGTGTATTTGAGCTTTTTAAAGCTAACCATATTATTGAGATAAGTAAATTAATTATGAATGAGTGCTTGGGCTCGCTGAAATCGAGTTATTATTGTGATAAATAATTTAAATAGTTTTTATTAGTTTCGAGCTTATTAAAGATAGTTTATTGCTATGATAATTTATTGAAACAATGAACGTTATTGTTGAGCTTAATGAGTGCATTTATTGTAATTATTGAATCAAATGCGAATATATGTTTTAGGCTTATTGAGCTAATCATATCAAAGCCAATTTATAGTTGTGGTAAAGGTCATGCGTTATGAGAATATAACCTAATCTCCTAAAAACATATACACAAGTGTCTTTAATTCAAAAGAATAATTGTGGCCGGTGTGACCTTTATTATAAATTGTGCCGGTGTGGCAAGGCTAGTGTGGCCATTATTATAAAGTTGTGCCGGTGTGGCCTTATGATTATGTACAATTATTGCCGGTGTGGCTAAAGAACAATTATAGCTGGAGTGGTCGGGTTCCATAGGATCATCCCTACTAGGAATCGATTCCAGGTATTGTTGTACAAGGAAAGGTAGTCATTATAGGCTAAGTTGTATCTAAGGAGTAAATTAATTATTTAAAATATATGATAGAATTGTTCTCTAAGTATAGAATTTTTGCTATCGTGAAATGACTTTGAACGTTTTCATTAATCAAATGAGAACTGAATAAAGTTTGTGATTTCATAGTAGAGCACATAACGTTGTTCACTAAAGAGTGTATTTCACAGTGCATTTAAATATATTTGTGAACTAAATCCTACACGTCAGTGGGGCGTGGTGCTGCGCATCCTCGTCCTTCGTAATGTCGTCCACACGTCGACAAGGTATTTCAATATGGTAAAAGGGGACGGAATACCACACCAGTGTTTACTAGCATGTGGTCTATGATTGAATATATCGTCTTTATTCGATTTGTTTGGTTTATGAACACTTAGCTAAGGACGGGTCTTTAGGTTTATTTCCAGACATCAAAATTATATTCTTTTCTGTGTTGCTTACGGTCACGTGTATTTTCTTCGGACCTGCCTTCATTGGGGCAGGAATCCGTTTTGCAGGAATGAGTTAATAAGCTTGGGAAACCAAACTAGGAAGCCAACGCTGCAAGAACGAAGGTAGCTTGTATTCTCTTGATTGTGAAGCGCGGGTTGATAGTCGACTCTAGACCTGGGTTGTATTTCTATTTAAGATAGTCGTGTGTAATTAAGATAGACTTTGTAATTGATTTTATGAACTGTTATTTGTAAGTTAGATTACGGAGCAGTACTTGGTCGTCTCTTGATGAATTAGTGCTAGATGATTGAATATAAGTGATTGTGTTACGGTAACCAGAGGTTAAGGTTAGTTAACTGTCACCCTAAGATCAGGGCTGTTACAAAAACCATGAAATTTGCAAAGGAATATGAACACTTACGCATGCAAATAATAGCAAAACAAGGTGAAAAATTAGCAAATGAAGGAAAATACCTGCAATTTGAATAAAGTAGAAGTTCTTGAGGAAGAAGAATGTAACGAACCTGAATTTCCCGATATGAAAATAATACTTATCACCTGAAACAACAAGTCAGAAAATCTCAAGTTTGTTATGCCGCGATAACTAATTATAGTCACCGCAAGGCTAGTGGTTCTACCTGAAGACTAATGATTAAAAAATTAATTAACTAACTATTACAGTCCAACATAGTAAACTTAAAATAGTTATTACAACCCAAAGATAAATTCTAAGTATAATTAAATGACAGCGGAAGCCTTAATAAAATCTAAAATCCAAAAGGAATGATCGCAGTCTTTAACCCGACAAGCCGGACACCATCAAGCCTTGCACATTGATCATTGTAATATCAGCCAAAGGCTGAGCAAGATTTCCTACTTTAAATAAACAAAACTAACCAATGTGCAGGCAAGACATATAAGAATATCTTGCAAATCCATTTCAATGCTGTACAGGGTTAAATAAACAATATACATAAACTTTAGATCAAACCAGAATTTACTTTCGAACAGACTTGTATCAAACTTTCTTTCCTTCTAAAACTTTATATGTTCAATACAATAATAATAATTTCGAAACCTTGTGAGTAGGAAGCAACATTACTGAAAAGGTCTAGTGAGCTAGCTAGGCTCACCAGAAAAGAACACCAAAGCCCCTAGTATGCATACCCCTTACATGAGACGCTGTTAACTCAAGAAGGAAGACAATTGGCAAGAGTATTGATCAACATACCCCCGACTACTAAATATAATGGTTGAGACGAATGTTAGCTCAACATGCTTCCAAGTTGGAGAATACCGCTTACCGGCAAACCCCAAACTTTAGAAATATAAAAACTCTTAAAAATTGAAAAACTTGCTCATGCAGTCATGCTCAAATAAATCTCAAACTAAATAATATAGAGGAACTTTCTCTTGATAAAATAAATCTCAAACTAAATAATATAGATGAACTTCCTCTTGATAAAATAAATCTCAAACTAAATAATATAGAGGAACTTCCTCTTGATAAAATAAATCTCAAACTAGTCTCATTGAGGAACTTGCTCCGAATAATATAAATCTCAAATTTTCATAAATTCTTTCAAAATAAAACTTTAGTAATAATATTTTCAATTCAAATAATCAAGCTTTATAAAAGGGTTTCACAATATCAGTTCTCAAAACAAATCCAACAGTATCAATCAAACACATATTAAATAATTGTACAGGTTTAGTAAGAAATCTTACCTTATCCGCAATAACAATCAACAAACCTCAAAACACTAGTAAAAAAGGTTCTTCTACAAACCCGGAATCTACAACATAATAATCACATATACTATATAAGCCACTTATCGTATATCTAGAATTGACTCAACTTAATCCAAGGCGATACTACATATACCATGATTCTATCAATATTGCATCTATATGCTAAATTAGTAATACCACACACAAGACTATCAAAGCAACATATAAGACACGCATACAAGACTATCAAAACAGCAAGAACTTGCAGCAAGCATAACTTCTAGCATACAACTCCGATTCATGCTATTCTTGTGCCTAAAATTCATTAACTCTTTGAGATCTACAACTTCTATGAAGGAATCAAGTTCTAAAAACTAACACAGAACTATGTAAAACGATTCAAAACAGAACAACATCAAAGACAACATCATAGAAGCAAACCAGAAACTTGCACAAGGCATAACTCTCACTATATAACTCCGAATCATGAAATTCTTGAGCCCTAGTTAATTATATTTTCGAGATCTACAACTTTCATGAAGGAATCAATACCTAAAACTGAACTTATCAACAAAAACAGAGAGCCGAAACAGAACAACGACCAAATTACAATAACACATATACATATATATATTCCCCCAAATTAGTTAACACAAGAACCCTAACTTGACAAAACCCTAAAAATGCATAAATCTGAAATTAAAAGTTAAGATCAACACTTACTTTGATGGATGTTTAAAATACTTAAGGAAACACCCGAAAATCACCCCTTTTGCAATGAACTTCGACTTCAAACCCTAAGGGTTCAAAACTTACTTTGTTATATTAAATCACCCACAAAAGTGACAAAACTAAGAGAACGTGAAGATGAATAAGTAGAGTTTAAGAGTGATTAAGATTGAAGTGGTAATCTAAATGGAGAAAGGAAAATAAATGTAAAAAAAGAAAAGGAAACAAAGATGGTGAAGTTAAAGAGAGCAAAGGCAGGGACAAAGAAAATGAAGTTATAAACTTCACTTCAATAGCAGTAGGTTATTTCCTTTTTTTTTTTTTAATACCTCTTTTTTATTTAACAATTTACTTTACCCTCCTTGCTACTTTAGGGGAACTAGTTTAAAACAAAATTAAGAACAATTAATCACTTCTAAGATCAAAGTAGGAAAATAATATTTTTAATAAAAGGAGATATAGATTACTTTTGTAAAATTATTTAAAGTAATGATTACTAGATAAATGATATAAATACGGGGTGTTACAATCAACCTCCCTTAAAAGAAGTTTCGCCCCGAAACTTAGGACAAAAACTCAAAGGTTAGAATATGACTCTTGTTTTTAAAACAACTCATTAACTTTATAAGTTAACCAACTATTAAGACTTGAAGTAATCAACCTCAACTTGTATTTCACTTTCTTGTATAAAAGCCTTAAACAACAAAACCACACATGAACCACCACACATAACCTGTAATAACCCGAAATTCTGGGCCAGAAAATTTCGTAGTTAATTATTATTATTTTAATATTCTAAGTCCAAAAGGCCCAAATATTTGGACTGTTTAATTCTAACTTCTTTTCCTTGTCTTAAGATTGGGCCCAATGACCCAATTTCTCCTTCTCTTGGCCGACCCCCTTTAGTTGGCCAAGGATTATTTTCCTTTTGTTAATATTATTAATTGGATAATTTCAAGTCTAGATATCTAATTAATATTATAATTCTAAAAATCCTATTTTTAACTAACCTATTACTGATTCTCCTAAAGTTGACCCTTCCTCCTACTATTACTCAAAACTCACGGCCCCCTCTCCCTTTTATTTAATTATTTGATTCTTTTGGTTCTTTATAATTATATAGGGAACAAAACTCATATTCTATTACCCTAACTTCTAACTCCTAAAATATTCATAAAAACTCACAAAAAGTCCCCTTGTGTGCCTTGAGATTTTCGAACCACAAGCCAAGGAATTTCCATTATTTCTTTCTAATTTAAGGTAACTAGACTATCTCCCTTGAATTTGGATTAATTTATCATATAGTAGATTAGGATTAAGCTAAGAAAAATTGATTGAAATAGTATCATGCCAGGCTATACGGTTCGAACTTGATAGGGTAAACGTTCATGTTGTTTCTTGATATTTTTATGTGATCTTTATTGAATCTTGGTATTTATAATTAATTCTATGTATATTTGATTTTAATAATCCAAGCTTTTAGCCATTCGCAAATAATAAACCAACCTTTTGATTATTCTTAAATAATCCAACCTTTGTACCAAATTTCATAGA
Source organism: Salicornia ramosissima (assembly GCA_951394345.1). Lineage (NCBI taxonomy): Eukaryota > Viridiplantae > Streptophyta > Magnoliopsida > Caryophyllales > Amaranthaceae > Salicornia > Salicornia ramosissima. Next base: position 14,881,484 of record OX596234.1, on the reverse strand, counting down.
GTGAACCAAAACCAAATTTTAGCTGTCATTTTGGGGTTGGTTTAAGTAGAGTTTGGGTAGTTTAGCGCTAACGTTATTGACCACTTACCTAAAGACACAAAGGACACTTAAATTAGCCCCAATATCACACTTAAAATTTGGTTTTGGTTCACTTTATGAAATTTAGTACAAATGTTGGATTATTCAGGAATAATCAAAAGGTTGGTTTATTATTAGCGAATGGCTAAAAGGTTGGATTATTAAAATCAAATATTCCTATGATTTATTATTTTAAATCACATGCTTTAATCAGAATAATTACATGTTAATTCTCGAAATTATTTCTTGATACATGCGTGCATATGTCGAACACCATGCTTAATTTCATGATGATTTTAAGATGTTTTCTTGATCCAAAAGCATGTTTATAATTTATTTAATTGCCTAATTAAAGTCTTGAATTAAATTTATAATCTTGTTCATATTTTCTTTAAAATTTTGAGTGGTCTAAGAATATAAAAAGAATTAAAGATTCAATTTTTCTTGTTTAATTATAATTCTATTCTTGATTTATTAATTAATTAATAGTTTAAAGATAATTTAATAATATGATAATATAAATTTATGAGTTCTTGAAATTAATCTTGACCATGTTTTATTTTCTTGATGGCCGAATATATTAAGGGTATAAAGGCTTAATTTTTGATCCATGTTTAGTTGTAATCTCATGATTAACGGTTTGATTATGAATTTATAATTTATATAACTGATTTAATAATTAAAATATGATAATTAAGAATGGAATTTAACTCAAGAATTTCGAATATTATTGTTATTATGATGGCCGAGTATTGTATAATTAAAAAGAGTAAATTTTGATGTTGTTTTGAATATTTTTTTTGGTAATTTAAGTTAATCCATAATTTTATTATTTATCTAATAGGTTTTAATGATTTATCCTTGATATTGTGACTGATATTTTAAAGTGTCTGTTTTTATTTCTTAGATTGTGTTGTTCGAATGATGCAGGGATGGAAAAAGGGTATTTTTATCATATATTATGATAATTGATGATTATTATATTGTTATGATGATTTAATTGATTTATTGAATTATTTGTGTGATTATTTAAAAAGGAAATTAGTTTAATTATTTATTTTGTTTTTCTCGAAATTGTCGTGTGATGTGAGTAGTATTATGATCAATTACATTTTATTTTTGGCTGGTGATAATTTTTAGTTTATGAATTAAAGATTTAATAACATTAAAGGAATAAAAAGGAAATAAGAAGATAAGTTGTAATGATATGGAATTGACTTTGAATAAGATGATAAGATGGTAAGAAGTATTGGTCTCATGATGGCCATGTCGATAAGATAAGATAGGATAAGAAGTGGACGCCTGTTTGGTGATACACGGGTCACCAGATTAGGTTAAGTCGAAGCCACTGCCCTACTGCGGTCTTTGGGGAGTTCTGGATCTTAAGATGTGTAGTCGTCTAAGTAGTAGTAGATGGGCTACTATTTAGGAGTTATGGCCATAGCTTAGGCTTAGTTCTTGCAAAGGAGAGCTACGGGTAGAATACACGGGTTCTCCTGGCGCATTTTAGGAAAGTTGGGATGTACACGGGCATCCTTACGAGCTATAATGACCGGTCTATGAATATAAGAAGATGGTTAAGATGGGATACGGAAAATAATATGATAAGATATGTAATTCACGGGTTGGTATATTATTTATACGTTATTATGCTACCTATGTACGTATTTATGTATTTATCTATAAATAATTACAACTGTGATATGTTAAGTCTTCCGCTACGTATGTTTGACATGTATGTATTTATGTACGTATTTGTATGTGTTTTTATACGTATTTGTATGTATTTTTATACGTATTCGTATATATTTTTATACGTCTATGTATGTATTTTTATACGTATTTGTATGTATTTTTATACGTATTTATATGTATTTTTATAAGTCTATGTATCTATTTTTCTATGTTTATACATGTATTTTTGTACGTTTTCCTAGTTGATTCTATGATATTATATGGTTTACGGTTCCACATTTAAGTGGGACAGCCTAGTTACTCGCCACTGACGGTGGACCCCACCCCCATTTCAGGTGATGATGTAGAAGAATAACTGGGCTATCGCATGGGTCGGGCTATGTGTTTTTGCAAATTTATTAGAGGAAACCCGGACTTTATGCTATTTTCTATTTTATTATTATTTAGAGATTACCCAACTTGTTGGGTCTAGATTTCTTATGTAATGGACTTGGTAGTTATTTTCGACTTTTGGACACTATATCTCTCCATTAGTTAATGATTAATAAAATAAATTCTTGAACTTAATAATGTTTTAATATTTTTTGTTGGGTAATGATCCTTTTGTCGATTTCTTTCGTAAATCGACAGCTTATAAAAGTCGGGTCGTTATATAACCACAATCAAACAATAATGCACAAAATAAAACACAAATAATACAAGTTAATAGCATAGGTCCTACCCCCCTTAAAAAGGGAGTTACGTCATCGTAACACAAACTTACCTAGGTGAAGAGATAAGGATACTTAAGATGCATGGCATCCTCGGCTTCCCAAGTAGCCTCCTCTGAGTTGTGATTTGACCACAATACTTTCACTATCTTTGTCTCACCTCGCCGAGTCTTTCGAGCTTTGTGATTTAGAATTTTAACTGGAAACTCTTCATATGTCATGTTATCATCTAGCTGAAGAGACTTAGGTTGTAGCACGTGTGACGGGTCACTATGTATCTTCGGAGCTGGGAAACATGGAATACGTTATGTGCACGATCGACCCCAGGTGGCAACGCCAATTTTTACGCAACTTCGTCTATCCTCTCCAAAATATCATATGGGCCAATGAATTTTGGGCACAACTTACCCTTCTTCCCGAATCTCATCACTCCTTTCATAGGGGAAACTCTAAGCAACACCTTCTCTCCAACCTGAAACTCTTCATGCCGACGATGCTTATCACTATAACTCTTTTGCCTATCTTGTGCTTCTTTCATCTTCTGCTGGATAAGCTTTACTTGCTCAACATTCTCCTGAATCATCTCTGGACCAATCACAATAGATTCACCAATATCGCTCCAACATAAGGGAGTACGACATCGCCGAGCATACAAGGCTTCAAATGGAGCCATCTGAATGCTAGAATGGTAACTGTTATTGTATGAGAACTCTATCAAATCCAGTATATCCTCCCAAGAACCTTGAAACTCTAAGGCACAAGCCCGCAACATGTCTTCCAATGTTTGGATAGTGTGCTTTGTCTGGCCATCTGTAGCAGGGTGAAAAGCTGTACTCTAAGGCACAAGCCCGCAACATGTCTTCCAATATTTAACTTAGTCCCCAATGCTTCTTGGAGCTTTTTCCAAAAGTTAGACGAGAACCGGCTATCCCTATCTGAAACCATATCACTAGGAATGCCATGAAGTCTAATTACATGCTCCCTGTAAGCAGTAGCCAATCTTTCATGCTTCCAAGTATCTTTCATAGGAACAAAATAAGCTGATCAACAATAACCCAAATCATATTATTCCCCTTTGGAGTTCTTGGAAGTCCACAAATGAAATCCATAAAGATCGAATCCCATTTCCACTCGGGAAGCTCTAAAGGTTGGATCATTCCTTGAGGCCTTTTGTGCTCACTCATGACTTTTTAACAAGTCAAACATCGTGAGACATACATAGCAACATCCTTCTTCATACCAGGCCACCAAAATGTCTGCTTAAGGTCCTTGTACATCTTGTCGCCACCAGGATAAACTGAATATTGGGCTGTATGAGATTCTTCTAGGATCCTCTCTTTTAATTCAGGAATATAAGGAACACACCATCTCCCTTGGAACCTCACACTACTATCCTTAGCAAGTATAAAATTACAAGGCTCCTTAGCTTGCTTTTCTTTCAAGAATTGATCATGCACTTATGCTTCTTTGATCTCATCATATAGGGTGGATTGGATCGTAAGAGAATTAAGTTGGGCTCCAAGTCGTACTATCTCCACATCAAGATTTTGAAACTCTTCACGAAGTCGATTTCTCAAACGCAAGGTCTGCAAATAGTGAGAGGACTTCCTACTCAGTGCATCTGCAACAACATTGGCCTTGCCCTCGTGGTATTGAATCTCCATATCATAATCTTTTATCAATTCCAACCACCTCCTCTGTCTCATGTTCAACTCTCTTTGAGTAAAAATGTACTTTAGGCTTTTGTGGTCTGAATATATCTTGAATGATGTGCCAAGAAGATAATGTCGCCACATCTTAAGTTTGAAAACAACTGCCGCCAACTCTAAATCATGGGTTGGGTAATTCAATTCATGGTTCTTCAATTGCCTTGAAGCATAAGCAACAACCTTTTTATCTTGCATAAGCACACAACCAAGACCACTCTTTGAAGCATTTGTGAACACTTCATATTATAAGTTTTCATCAACCTAGAGGTGATTGTGGGTCGGGCCGGGTTTGGGCCGGGTCGATGCATAAAAATCAAGCCCATAAAGCGGGCCAGGTTCGGGCCGGACTTAGTTCGGGCCCAAATTTCTTGGCCAAAGCCCGAAAATTTAGTGCGGGCTTGGCGGGCTTTTCGGGCGTTTTCGGGCCGGGGCTAAAAAAGTAACCAAAAAGTCTAATTTTAAATGTCCAAGGCCCGCACGAAAAAAGTAAAAAATCGGGCCGGGCCCAAATTCGGGCCTAATTTTCATGTCCAAAGCCCGCAAAAAAATGGGCCGAGTCGGGCCGGGCCACTTTTGATCAGCTCTAGGTAAGGTCAATACAGGAGCTGTGGTACGACGTCCCTTTAGAACTTGGAATGCCTTCTCATATTCATCATCCCAATGATACTTAGTGTTCTTTCTCATCAATGCGGTTAATGGGCGAGCTATCATTGAGAAATCCTTCACAAACCTCCTATAATAACCAGCTAAGCCTAAGAAACGGTGAATCTCAGTCACGCTCTTTGGAGTAGGCCACTTAGAAACAACTTGAACTTTTTCTGGATCAATAGAGACTCCCCCCTTAGAAATGATATGACCAAGAAAAGCAACTTTCTCAAGCCAGAATTCACACTTTGAAAACTTCGCATACAGTTGATTCTCCCTGAGGACATGAAGAATAGTTCGAAGATGCTCTTCATGCTCACTAACATTCTTTGAATAAATCAGTATATCATCAATGAACACAACCAAAAACTTATCAAGATACGGCCGAAAAACTCTATTCATCAAGTCCATGAAAACAGCCGGAGCATTAGTCAATCCGAAGGGCATAACAGTAAACTCATAGTGTAACGCCCCAGTGTTTTGGTATTTTCTGCTATGTTTATTAGCTTGTATTTATGTTTATTTTATGTATGGCCCAAATTTATTTAGATTATTTATTTTTGTTTTATGGCTTGAATATGATTATTTTATTTTATGATTAAATGTTTTATTTTTTATTTTATTTTATTTTAATTAATAAGAATTTTATTCTACTTTTCTAATTAATTAACTATGTTTTGGGCCAAGTGCAAAATTAATCATGATTAGTCATGCTTAAGTGCAAATGGCCCAAGTGATCTTTTGGCCCATTTCTAGCCTAGCCCAATCGGCCCTTTCTCTTTTTGGTGGCTTGGTTTGCCACTTGCCTTGTGTTCACACCTTAACCAACTTCTATAAATAGAAGTGGTAGTAAGGCTTAATGACCACTTGCCATTTAATCATCTTTTGCCCACAAGTAAACTTCAAACACTCTCTCCTTCTTTGCCTATTATTCCACACGCCTATTTGGCCTATTAATCCCCAACCATTGTTCATCATCTTTTCAAGCCCAAACTTAAAGATTCAACCTCCATTTGATCTTTAAGTGATTAAAACACAAGTAGCCTTCATTGCCTTGATCAAGACCTGGGTATTGGGTTCGGTTTTTGGGTTTGGTTCGACTTGGGCATCGAGTGGGTCATGCGTGGTGGTGGCCGTGTGGGCTGTAGCGTGGTTCGTGGTTGAAACCGTGCGGTGTGGTCTGTGCATTGAAGCCGTGCAAGTTCGTGGGTGGTGCCGTGTTGAAGCCGTGGTTGGCCGTGTTTATTGGGCCGTGTGATTTCATTTTAGGGCAGCGAGTTTTCGTGTGTTTTTGTGTTTATACTTCAATAAGGTAACATACTTTTCTATCCTAATTTGTATACTATGATTCATAGGGTAGATTTGATGACCAAATTAGACCGAAAGTTGATGAAATTCACCCTTTGTCATGCGTGTATTTGGGCTGTAATTTAGTGTTGATTTTGTGATGTTTTTGTGTAGTTTTCATACATTCGATGATTAGTTATGATAGTTTCATGTTTAACCATGTTTATGTACAATTTCCATGAAGTTTGGATGAATAGAATTGATGAATATGTTGATGAAGTTTGCCTATGACATGCGTGTACTTTGGTATGTATTGATAATGATGATTCTTGATGGTCTTGTTGAGTATTATATGATTCTTGAACCTTGTATTGATGAATTAAGTTAAGGAATGTAATCTTGATAATAATTCTTGAATTCTTGAGGTTTTCTTGATTATTTTATGATGAAATCTTGATTTTCTTTATTATGAATATGTAGTCTTTAAGTATAGATTATGTAGTCGTAATTAAAGAAAGTTAAAGAAAGTATAAAGATAGTGTAATACCCAGTATTTTTATACAAATACACATTTTTTTTTGTACTATATTTTAATACATATATATATATATATAGGGTTGGGATCCGGTGAGAAATTTCTTATCGTGAGAAATGTGAGAAGAGATAAATACATCAACTATGACTTAGAGGTACATTAATTAACAACTATAGATACATTCAAAATATACTATAAATACATGGAGTAAAAATACATTGATTTTATGCCATAGATACATTGACTCCAAACAATAGAAGGAGTAAGGAGGGAAAATCAACTTTAATCTTAGCCATTCATTTGTTGATCAAAGGGTTGTGGTTGCTTCTCACCCTTCTCACCAAAACTACATTTCTCACATGAGCCTACTTGTATATATATATATATATATATTGGGTTGGGTTCCGGTGAGAAATTTCTTATGGTGAGAAATGTGAGAAGAGATAAATACATCAACTATAACCTAGAGGTATACTGAGCACCAACTATAGGTACATTCTTTTCTTCCTTTTGATTAATATGACATATGTAATAACCAAAGGCCCTTTTGGACTTAGATTATATGTAATAACCTTAGATTAATATGACATATGTATACATCAACTACTGAATTTTTTGGCCCTAAATTTCGGGTTATTTCATATGTCATATTACTATAGCACCACCTGCTTTGATTTGGTAATGACTTTTAGTTGAATTTCGGTAGTGTAATAGAAATTCTTTTAATATTAGAATTATTTTATTTGTAGACCGAAGTTGAGTAGGGAGCTATTCGAGAATCGTCAGAACGTTAATCTACGTGCCTACGAGGTAATTTTCGATGTCCATCAAGAACTTTAGAATCCCGTTAGGAAACTATTCTAGTGTGACTATGTGGTATACGTATTTTGTGATGGTGGTTGTGTAATTTGTTTATATAGATTATAGGTAGTTTCTTTATAAATTATAATGAATAATGATACTCTTTTTACTTCCAGTACTTGTGAATATAAGTAAATAAATGTTGAATTATTTTAAGATATGATGATTTGGATGCGTATGATTATAATACGGGTCAAGTAAATGGTGTAATATATTACCTTATTTAATTTGAAGGAAAGTATTGAACACTATAATTTGTGTGTAACTCTAGTCCTATGTGAAATACTTAACTTTGTATTAGTTTATTCATTTATTTATTTTATTTTGGTAAGATATAAAAGTATAACTATTCAAGAAGGGAATGAAACCCAAAAGGGTGAAGAACAGGTTGCCCTACTAGATGTTGTTCTATTGGTGCACAATTGTGGATACTCAATAGGCTTCTAGTGGGTTTTATATTACAATTCCATTATTTATCTTTCATAAGTCTTCCTCCTAATGCTATTGGTGCGTGGTTAATTGCGGATACCCATTAGTTTAGTGAGGGGTGTGCACACTAGGGACATATTGTTAACATATTCTTGGCCAAACAGGGTGATGCGCAACCCTATTATAAGTAGGTGGTTACTTTGGGACTAGTCCCGGCTACTAGCGTTCTCTTTCCCTCTCTTGAAATAATTTTAAGATGTAAATTATCCCAATTGTTTAGTTTTAAAGTGTGGAAATGTAGGAGGATGTCGATTATACTATCTAAATATTTTAATGTTAATAAAATCAAAAATATTTTCATAATAAAATTACTTGTTTTACGGGATGGAGTCGTAATTACTCAGTTTTTTCGATCTTTGTTTCTTTCTTGTTTGCTTCCTATTCGTTATTTGGTGCAGGTGGGTTTGGTGCACAACATTGATTGAGAATTGACCTATACCTTGGCTTGAAGTTCTATTACCATAAATAATTTCTAAGACTTTGAAACTTGTTTTTCCTGGATGTAATAAGTCTCGTTTTGGTTAAAAACATTGTAATTTTGAAACCTCTGTTGCATACTTTGGATGTAATATGGTCTAGTATTTTATGGGTTTAAACGTTTCTTTATTCCTACTTCTTAAAATATATTTTTTCAAAATAAGTATCTATTTCCTTAATGAATGGGTACTTTTGAGTAGCACTCACATAGTTTGGAACCCAAAGTAGGACGGATAGTCCTTGGACAGTTCATTTAAGGGTTCCTAAATTATGGGGGTGTTACAGATAGTTAAAGAACGATAAAGGAAGTAAAGAAAGTTAAAGAAAGTAATAAAAATTGATTAACGAGGTTCCAAGATTTTGATTGACATAGTTAGTCTCAAGTAAAGGCGTAAGATGCAACTTAAGATTAACCAAGATGTAAAGAACATTAAAGATAGCTTGAATTTACTTTTAGACACCTAACCTTAGAGTAAGATTCTAAGACTTGGGTTAATTAAGACGCTGCCCCTATCCTAACCACGGTATTTGGATAGTGATTACTTGCTATGTCGTCTATATAATATGGATTTCCGAAAGATGGGGTTCATGGGTTTGAGAGTAAGATTCTCATTCCTGGCATAGTAGGAAAGTTCGTTCGCGTAAGATGCGTTCGTACGAGCATAGTCCGGTCTAATACGTAAATGATAGCGACAAAGATTAAGTAATGATAAAATTGAGTAATTAAAGTTAATCGAGTTTTGATATTATTATTGTTTATCATTATTATCATTATTGTGATGTTATATTGCATGATTGATATGTGTTTGTGCCTGTAAGTTGTTTGATTTATTCTATGATCAAGTGTATCCACGTTAGGGTGGGACTGTTATGTTACTCGCCACTGATGGTGGACTTTTGTTCATTTTCAGGTAACTTCGATGATGACGGTGTTGCTTAGCTTTGGGTTGGGCGAGTTCCGTTGTATTTTTCTTTTGTATTTCGTTATTAGATTCGGACTTTAGTAGTGTAGTCTGTATTTTCTAACTCTAATATTTGTGTTGGAGTTCATTCACTACTTTGATTATTTGGGTTTTAGTTTTGTACAACTTATGGTTTTGTACGATTTGGGTTTTATAGTAATATAATTCGAGGTTTGATTTAGATTTCTAGGTATGTTTGTTTGTTAGATCGACAATTCGACTCGTCGGTTCCTTCCGCTCCGGTTTAAACGAGTCGGGTTGTCACAGTTGGTATCCGAGCCGAAACTTTAAAACTTTAAGTGAAGTTTTAGGATTTGAGTAAAACCCGGTAGTTGTGAGCTTTACCATTCCCGAGTAATAAACCGATTAAGAATAAGTATAAGGCAGAAGAGTGTCGGGTAGAAGACCGTGATTAGACTCTTTTCTCTTATTTTTATTTCTTTTGAGTGCTTGACTATAGTTGAGGATTATTGATTGACACTTTCTTTTTGTCTTTATTGTCTTGCAATGTTTTCAGCATGTCCACACCTCGCCGGTGAAGTTCGGGAGGAAAGAGGTTACGAGAGCTCGAGGAAGCGATTCTTACGATAGCACACCATAGTCGTCAGCCATCGTGTTCGTAGTCGACATTCGATCGTAGCGCTCGTTATCGACCACCGACTAACGATGGGGTTGCCGACCCTACAATTTTGGAGAGTTGGATTTGCGAGATGGAGAAGCTCTTTGACGCTACGTTTTGCCCGAGCACGAGAAGGTCCAGATCGCCGCCTACTACTTGAGAGGAGAAGCCGATAACTGGTGGAGCGTGGCTAGGAACGCATGCATGCCCTTGCACTCGATGACTTGGGCCGAGTTCGTAGCTAAGGTCCAGGAGAGGTTCTACCCCGACGAGTTATAGTGTCAGAAATAGGAGGAGTTTGTTACTCTCACACAGGGTAAGATGACGGTTCAGGCCTACACCGATAAGTTTGCCGAGTTATCGTGTTTCGCTATGTCTGTGGTTCCATCCTAGGAGGAGCGGGTCAAGCGCTACATCAGGAAGTTAGATCCGAGGATTCGCGTTCACGTGAGCAGCAGTGGAACGAAATCATTTCAGCGAGCTTACGAGGTAGCACTCGAGATTCAGGCGTCTATTATCGAGGAGGATGCGAGCAGGAAGAGGACCCCGACCCCGGTGACGTCGTGTAACGACCCAGTTTATTGGTATTTTTTGCTTTTGATTTATTTCTGTATTTGTGTTATTTTATGTATGGTCCAAATTTATTTGGACTATTTATTTTTATTTTATTTGAATAATTTCGATTATTTCTATTTTATTTTATGAATAGTTGTTTTATTATTTATTTTATTATTAATTTAATTAATTAGAATTTTAATATTTAATTTTCTAATTAATTATTTAGGTTTTGGGCCAAGTGCAAATTAGGCATGATTAGTCATGTATGAGTGTAATTAGCCCAAGTGATCACCAAAGCCCATTTAAGGCTAGCTAAAACCGGCCCCCTTGGTTAAGTGGCTTAATTTTGCCACTTGCTTCATGTGCACACCTTAACCACTTCTATAAATAGAAGGGGATTGTAAGGCTTATAATTAATTTTTCCATCATAAACACTTTGCTCATCAATTCAAAAGAAAAACACTCTCTCCAATTGCCTCCCATTCACACGCCATTTTTTGCTTGTTCATCACTAACCCTTGTTCATCCATCTTTTCAAACCCAAACTTAAAGATTCAACCTCAATTGGTCTATAAGTATCAAAACACAAGTTAGACCTCAATAGTTTCATTCAAGACTTCTAGTTCGGGTTTGGTTTTGGGATTTGTTTGTTGGGTTCGTGTTCGAAGAGGTGGTTCGTGTGGTGGTGCCGAGTGGAGGCCGTTTTCGTGAGGGTGTTCGTGCAGTAGGGTCGTGCCGTGGTCGTGTGGTTCGTGGCGCCCGTGCGTGTGCGTGCCGTCCAGCCGTGGTGGTGCCGTGTTGTGCGTGGTTAGGCCGTGTATTTTGGGTATTCTAGGTAACATGCTTTTCTACCTTAATTTGAATACTATAGTTATAGGATTGATTAAATGATCATGTTAGGATGAATTGTTGATGATTGTTGGCTATGATATGCGTGATTTTTAGGGCTGATTTGGGTGTTCTTTTTATGATAATTTGTTGATTTTTCATGCATGTTATGATGTCCCATGTTAGTCTTAAGTTTGATCATGTTTATGTATGATTTATGTGAAGTTTGTTGCATGTTTTGATGATTTTATTGTTGAGGATTTTCGTGTGATGGTGGGTTTTTATTGAGTTCTTGTTAAGTTCTTGTTGAGTTCTTGATGAGTTCTTGACAATCCTTATGAGTTCTTGGTTGAATCTTGAAATCTTGAAGTAGTTCATGTAATCTTTAAGTGTAAAGTTTATTGAAGTTTTATATAAAGTTTAGTAAAGATTACTAAAGCTTTCTAAAGAAAGTTAAAAAAAGATTTAAAGAAAGTTTAAAGAATCGATAAAGATTGATTTAAGAAGTTAAAGATTATGGTAATGTTTATGGTTAGACTCAAGAAAAGGCGTAAGAAGCGATCTTGAGAATAACAAAGTTGAAGATTAGCTTAAGTTTACTTTTAGATGCCTAATCTTGGAGTAAGATTCTAAGACTTGGGTTAAGACGTTGCCCCTATCCTAACCGCGGTATTGGGATAGTGTATAGTTGCTATGTTTTCTGTTTGATATGAATTTTCGTAAGTGGGGTTCATGGGTTTGGGAGTAAGATTCTCATTCCTGGCATAGTAGGAAAGTTCGTTCGCGTAAGATGCGTTCGTACGTGCATAGTCCGGTCTAAAATGTAAATGGTAGCAACAAAGATTAAATAATGATAAATTTGAATAATTAAAGTTGGTCTAGTTTATGTTATTGTTATTATGTTGATTATATCGCATGTTGGATTTTTAGTCTGATGTGTTTGTTTGATTTGTTCTATGATTACGTGTATCCATGTTAGGGTGGGACTGTTATGTTACTCGCTACTGACAGTGGATTGTTGTTAATTTTTCAGGTAACTCTGATGATGACGGTGTTGCTTAGCTTTGGGTTGGGCGAGTGCCGTTGTTTTCCTATCTTAGACTGTATTATGTTTCTAGTTTGGACGTTTAATATATGTATTTCTAATATTCTAACTCTGATAGTGTTTGGAGTTAATTCTTAGTATTGATTACATTGGGTTTAGTGTTATACAATCTTGTGGGTGTTGTACTTTTGGGATTTAGTAATAATAATTTTGAGGTTTTGTTTTAAATTTTAAGTAAGTTTGTTTGTTAGATCGACAATTCGACTCGTCGGTTTCTTCCGTGCCGATTTCAGCGAGTCGGGTCGTCACACGTCATCATCTTTTAAGAAGCCCCGATTTAGTGCTCTTAGTAGTACCCCTCCGACCGCTAGTTCGTATATGGGTTCCGATGGTTCGGGTTGCAGAGACTGTGGCAAGGACTTCCGTCCAGGGAAGCGATGTGACGGCACGCCCATAGCGTGTTTTATCTGCAGGAAGGAAGGACATAAGGCATCAGTCTGCCCCGAGAACAAGCAGCTACCGGCACCGACTAAGACTCATGTGAAGAACCGAGTCTACTGTATGACTAAGGCAGAGGCAAAGGTCCAGCCAGATGTAGTCTCAGGTAGATTTCGTATCTCTAGTATGTTAGCGTACGTGTTGTTTGATTCTGGTGCTACTGTTTCCTTTGTGGCTAGTAGATTTTCCTGTTAGTTCGTTTATAACTCTCTCTTCTGGAGAGGATTTTGTTTGTTAGCGCGAGTTCAGAAGAGTGCCTATCGTTGTAGCTGGGGAGCAAGCGACGACCGATCTGAAGGAGTTCCCGTTGATGGAGTTCGATGTTATTCTTGGCATGGATTGGGTGTTGAAGTATCGAGCGATCATTCGTTGCCGAGATCAGTCAGTGACATTCCGAAGATCGAAGGGCAATCGAGTTACCTACTCTGGGATCATTTTGAAGAAAGGAGTAAAGGTAATTTCGGCTTTGAAGATGAGGAAACTTCGCCAGAAGGGCGATATGTTGTTCTTGTGTCAGGTAAGGGACTTGACTGAGGAGAGTCTGTTGGACGATATACCTGTAGCGAGGGATTTCAGAGACGTATTTCCTGATGAGCTACCAGGAGTTCCACCCGAGCGCGATGTCGAGTTTAATATCGATTTAGCACCCGGGATAGCGCCGATTTCAAAAGCACCTTCCCAGATGGCACCTTCGGAGTTGCAAGAGTTGAAAACGCAACTTCAAGATTTGATCGATAAGGGCTTCATTAGGCCGAGTGTTTCTCCATGGGGAGCACCTGTGCTCTTTGTGAAGAAGAAGGACGGTAGCTGTAACACCCCGCATTTTAGCAACGACGTTATTAGTGATAACGTCGTAAATAGGCAGTTACCAATCGATTTATAATACAAAAATATAACAAAACTTGTGGAATTATTACTTTTATTATTAATAATGGAATTCCCAAATTACAAAAGGTTAAACTAAACCCAAAAAAAGTCTTAAAAACTAGAAATAAAACCTATTGCAAAAGCAAGAAATAAAAATAGAGGCCTAGACGCTCAACAACTCATCCCGCTTCTAGCCTCTATCCTGTTTACCTACAAAATAGATTTGGAGGTCCACCATCAGTGGCGAGTAACTAGACTATCCTACTTAGAAGTAGGAGCACATTACATACAATAATAGGGTTAGAACACAGGAACAACAGCGATCACAGGTTACAAAATAATCATCATCAGAGTTAGCAGCGGAAAAGATAACAGTCAACAATAATAATGTCCATCAATTCAACCCATCCATCAATTCAATCCAGTGCATCATTTCCTAGTACAACACGCATCATCAAACTCAAGTTCAGTAACAAGACAACGCTCAGTCTACAACCGATAACAAGACTAACAACAAAGGACTTGCCCCGCACGATTCATCACCGATGAACCTATAGACGCGTGATCTTCAACCGCTCGACGCACGATCTTAAACCGTTCGACACGACTCTGACACACAAACAATCACACAAAACTTGCCCTGCACGATTCATCACAGATGAATCGATAGACGCGCGATCTTTAACCGCTCGACGCACAATCTTCAACCGTTCGACACGACTCGACTCAACAAGACTCAAAGGACTCCAAAGAAAACATCAATCGACTCATTATACTCAATGTCATGTAAATTAACCAACCGAACATGTCCAAAACGAAATCCAAATTCATGTTACCAATTCTATCACACACTTAACCCATTCTTCAACATATTTCATGAATTCAACAATTAAATAACACACAAAGAATAAACAAAACCAAGTCCAAGAACTACATTCTATACGCATGATACTAAAGAATAAAAGAATTCAAGAATTTAATAATATGCTTCAAGATTTACAAATAGGCATTAAACATGATTCAACAACAATATTAACTTAAAAGATTCAACAAGATTCAAGAAGTATGATCATAAAACAAAATAAAAATCCAAGCTTTGAGCCTTCAATCACACGCACCAAACATAAAGAAAACAAGATTCAAGAAATTCATACTTTGCAAGATTCGAACAAGTACTTCAAGGCAAGACTATAGAATCACATATTATGAAAAAGATTAATCAATAACTATAAATTAACAAGCAAGAACTTGAACATAATCACCCTAAAATACTCAGCTATTCCACGCATCATATAACAACAATTAAGCAATATTCTAAACCTATTATTCTAGGCAATCTAATCCTATTCCTAAGTAGAAAAGATCTAGTTACCTTAGAATAACAACAAAACACACGCATAAACCACATCCAAACACGCCACCTTCGACATATGTAATAACCCGAAATTTAGGGCCAGAAAATTTCGCTGTTAATTAATATGAAAGCAGGTGAAAAGAAGAGATAAATATGACATATGTAATAACCCGAAATTTAGGGCCAGAAAATTTCGCGGTTAATTAATGTTATTTTATAATCTAAGTCCAAAAGGCCCGATGATTTAGACTGTTTACTTCTTGTGTCTTCTTCTTATCTTGAAACTGGGCCCAAAGACCCATACTCCCTTCCTCTTGGCCGGCCCCTTGCAAATGATCAAAGGTTATTTGTTTTATTATTTATTATTATTATTTAATTTAATCCCTAAATATCTAGTTTCATTTCTTATTAATTCTAGTCAACCTAAAAGACCTCATTTTCCTCAACCAACTTGTGAACTAGCTATTTCACTCCACTTCTTCCTACTCCTCCTCAAACTCACGGCCCTTTCTTTTTTTTATTTATTTATTTTTTATTTTTATTTTTTTTATTACTTCCTTTGTTCCTTAAATTTAAGTGGGAACAACACTTGCATTCTTTTACCCTAATTTCAAAAGCTCTCAAAAACTCTCAAAGAAACCCTACCTTGGCCGTGTGGAAGTTCGAACCCAACAAAGAGATTTCTCTTGTTTTCTTTCCTAATCTAAGGTAACTAGACTATCTCTCTTAGATTAGGGTAGTTTTCTATATAATTAATTAGGATTAAACTAGGGAAAAATTAATAAGATTAGTATCATGTTAGGTTCGAATTATGTGAAAGATGATCATGATATTTTCTTGATATTTTTATGCAATCTTTATGAATCTTTGATAGTTATGATTAATTTTTATGCATGAAATAATTGTTCTAATTATATAATTGCTTGAATAATTGCATGATAATTTTCGATTCTTGTTCTTGGAATTTCGAGTATGTGTCGAGTAGTGTGATGCATATTTTGATGATTAATTCACGATATTTTCTTGAATAAAACATGTAATCTTGATTATTTAATTATTTAATTAAAGCCTTAAATTAAAGCTATTATTCTGTTCATATTAAACAAAAAGTCGAGTGGAATGAAATAATAAAGGAAATTAAAAATCTAATTTTTATTATCGAATCTTGATAATTTTTGAATTGTTATTATTAATCTTTAATTAGTCTTTAATTATAACATGATATTATGAATTCTTGAAAATTAATCTTGTTATTGTTGTTGATTCAAGAGAGCCGTGTAGTTTATATAATTAAAGGGTTGATTTTTGATCTTTTTTTAGTCCATGTTGCATGATTTAATGCTAAAAGGTGATTTTATTGTTTATTATTAGGTTTATATGATTAATTATTGATAATTGTATTTAATTAATTTGAAGTGTAAATTTTGGACTTTTATTCCAAAATGTCGAGTGGTTCTAAGTAGGAAAAATAGAATTTTTATCATGTTTTATGTAATTTGGATGATAATTATTGAATTATATGATTTATTGTTAATTTAAATGATTTATTTAATTGTTACTTGATTATTTAATGAATTTCATTTAATTATTATTTTTATCATGAAATGTCGAATGGACTAGAACTATTACGATAAATTTTAGTTTAATTTTTGACTTATAATAATTTAGATTGTACTTTTAGGAATTAATAGGATTAAAGAATAAGAAGGAATTAAAGAAGATAAGTTATAATATGAAGGAATGTAACAATATGAATAAGAAGGAAAGTAATAAGATATGATATGAATTAGTGGTCTCAAGATGGCCTTTAGAAAATGATGTGAACTAGTGGTCTCAAGATGGCCTTTAGAAAATGTTATGAATTAGTGGTCTCAAGATGGCCTTTAGATATTGCTTGCTAATTAGTGGTCTCACGATGGCCTTTAGAAAAGACAAGACACGTAAGGACGCCCATTTGATGATACACGAGTCATCAGATCGGGTTAAGTCGAAGCCACTGCCCTACTGCGGTCTCTGGGCAGTTCTGGATCTTAAGATATGTAGTCGTCTAAGTAGTAATACACTAGCTGCTATTTAGGAGTTATGGCCATAGCTTAGGCTTAGTTCTTGCAAAGGAGGGCTACGGGTTGAATACACGAGTTCACCCCGGCATGTTTTAGGAAAGTTGTGGTGCACACGGGATCCACAACGAGCATTATGACCGGTCCGATAAGAAGGTTAAAAGAGGGTTTAAGGGTAAAATATGATAAATAAGTAGTTCACGGGAAGGGTTATGTGTATATGTGTATTTTCGTGTATATATGTATTAATTTGGTAATATTAAGTCTTCCGATGCATACGTCTGGTAAGTCTGTATTTTATTAGTGTATTTCTGAGTATATGTACGTTGTACGTATTTGTATTTGTATGTTGTACGTATTTGTATCCGTATGTTGTACGTATTTGTATCTGTATTGTATACGTATTTTGTATGTATTTCTAACCATATTCTGCAGGTATTTCATACGTATTGTACTCGTATTTTATACGTATATTGTATGTATTTCTAACCATATTTTGCAGGTATTTTATACGTATTGTATACGTATTGTATACGTATTTTCTACGTATTTTCCTACGTATTTTTCTACGTATTTTTGGTACGTATTTCGTATGTATTTTTATACGTATTTCCATGTGTTTTTGCATGATTTTCTTGGTCGATTCTATGCTATTATATGGATAACGGTCCCTCATTTAAGCGGGACAGCCTAGTTACTCGCCACTGACGGTGGACCCCCCCATTTCAGGTGATGATGCTGAGACTTAGGATGGGCTTACGTTGGCTCGGGCTGTGTGTTTTAGAGTTGTTTAGAGCAACCGTAGTCTGTTTTGAGTATTTTCTTTGTTCATTAGTTAGGTGTTCCCAGCCTGTTGGGAAAGACCTCATTTAATATGTAATTTAAGTATTATTTATATACTTTTGGGATTATTATTTCAGTATTTAAGTAATAAAAGGAATTTTAGACTTTAATTATAATATTATTGTTAAGTTTTTATGTTGGTAATGATCCATTTATCGATTTCCTTCGTAAATGGACAGCCTAGAAAAGTCGGGTCGTTACAGTAACTGCCTGTCTACAACGTTATCACAGTTAACGTCGTTGCTAAAATGCGGGTTGTTACACAAGAACTCAATGCAGGTAATTTGGGGGCAAGTTGGGAAGGACCCTACCAAATCAAACGTGTTATTGGCAAGGGGCCTACCAACTAGTAACCCTAGATGGGACATGCATCCCTAGAAGCTGGAACACATCCCACCTTAAACTATATCATTTCTAAGGAGAAAGAGGTAACGGTTATCATTGTTTCCTTTAAGTATTATCTTTCATTTTAATTCATGGAATACTCTACTAACTTAAGCATCGGAGGGTCGTTGGTGTCTAACCCATTTTTTGCAGGTCTCAGCACCAGTAGGGGGATAACCCAATCTTAGGTCATGGTACCAGTTACAACAGGCTATAAGACGCCAAGTCACTACGAGCCACTTGCCTAATCACCAAGTATTGGCAAGCAATGGCACTCGGCCCATGGCATTTTTGCTCGGAATGAAAGTACTTTGCATCCGGTAAACTGACTTAAGTTCATAAATTCATAAATCAAGCATATAAACGCTCATAATAGAAATAAATTCGCCAAAGTGTCTGGCCAAAAACTGACCTAAGTTCACAAGCACAAAAAACTCGTTGGCCCCATGACCAGCGGTAAAGGTTACACATTGTTCTAACAAATATAAGTTTAAACTAGTTTTAAAGCAAAAGAAAAGTCTAGAAAAGGAGGAGACGCCACCAGCTAGGCCTCAGCATTTTAGGGAATTTGTCCTGCTTGTAGGTTCGCCTCCTCAATTGCTGCATCAGGTGCCTTGGAGTCGGCTGTAGATTCGACTGGTGGCTTCAGGTCAGCAATGTCACCCACCTCCTCTAAGTAGTAGTCAATCTCCTTTTTAAAATCCTCCTTGGAGAAGTTTTCAAAGTAGACCAGGTAAGCTAACCTGGCCTTGGCGGGAATAGTGGTATGTGCTATGGTGTCAAGGACGTCTTCCTCCAGTTCATGCACCCACTTCTCTAGATCGTCAACCTTCTCTTTCTTCGCCGTCTCGGCTTCCTCCCGGGCGGCTTCCATCTCCCTCTTCTGCTTCTTTAAAGCTTGCTTTAGCTTCTCTTCAAAGTCCTCCTTCTCACGCCTGAGTGATTGATTTTCCTTCGTAGCCGCCTTCAACTCCTTACCTTGGCGGGTCAGCTGAGATCTAACCACCAAGGAATTTTGTAGGCCCTGCCAAATTCACAATCTAAATCATAACAGACTTATGGGGTCAATCTATCCTCTTCCTCTGCCGATGTAACTTCTTGTCTTGTTTCATCTGCCCTTAGCACAAGTGCTAAGCGATAATAATACCTTTAAGAATAGGATATATACTATAATAGATAGAATGATTACCGACAACGGGAATTGATCGAGTAAGATCTTGTGGACTTCCTTGAGCAAGCGCATATTCGCATCAGGAGTCGTCAAGCCAGCATCACGGATAAGTTCCTCAGTCAACTTAGCCAAGAAGTCGTCTCAATATACGGGTGAGCTTGGGGAAATCCGACCATAATCTCTTGGCGATATCTATCCAGATACTCTTCCACTTCTTGCAGAACGAGAGCCCTTATCTTCTCTGTCTTCTTAGCTGTTGAAGGTATAGTCAAATCCCATTAAGTCGAAGAGCTAAATTGCAAGACTCAGAGTCGAAGATCCAAATAACGTTTAGTCTATTATAGACGCCAGAAGAAACCAAAACCTACTGAAAAGACACCTTCGACAGCAGCTATTTACTTGGCTTATTTTATTCTGAATACAGATTCTGTAGTAATAGCTTGGTATGTATTTGCTTAAGGGTGGTTACTCTCTTAAGAAATTGGATATTAACTAGAAAAGTTAGGACACTATAACCCGGGTTCTATCCTAATAAGGGAGTCTGAGGTTGACTCTCTTGAATGGAGTAAAAAAATCCGTCTGAAGACATAAGGCTTAACATCCCCCCTCCCATAATAGGGACAGGAGACATTCCCTTAACACTCAATTTAGTTACGGTGTAGGTAAACCGCAATCCTTGAAGATTTGGTCCATTATAAACCGATAATGTTGGGTATCTTCTACCGACTTAGGGCCTGTTCACTTAAACTTATCATAAGTTCAGTTCAGTTCAGTTCAGTTCAGTTCAGTTCAGTTCAGTTCAATTTTGTTTTGTTCAGTTCAGTTCAGTTCAGTTCAGTTCAGTTCAGTTCAGTTCAGTTCAGTTCTGACATTTTCCTTCATTATGTTAATTAGTTTGTTAATTTTGTTAATTTTGTTTTCTATTCTTTGCACAAACTAAGCTACAAGTTACAATGTTGACATTGTATTAATATTTAATATTTATTTTGTAACTCTAATATTTATTGTGTTCTAATATTGTGTTATAATATTTAATATTCACATTTTATCATTAAAATTTGCGAGAAAATAATAATTAAGAATAATAAAATTTATTGTAACTATAAGCTACAAGAATAGTAATAATAATAATTTTAATGATAGTAATAATAATTATAATAAAACTAATAATAATAATATTGATATTAATATGATTCTAATAAGATTTACAATAATATTTTTTTTACATCTACTAGTCTCCATAATCTACTAATTTTATTACATCGACTAATTTTTTATATTTACTAGTCTTCATAGTCGGTTAGTTCATCATCATCATCTTGGTCTTCTCCATCAACATCCTCCGGTTCCGGGATATTTGCCTGAATTGACTCCCATATTTGATTATCCTCCGATGATGTCACCGATCTATTTATTCTCCGATGTTCTATTTTTTTTTTTTAAATCTTAATTTATTAATTTATTTATTTTTTTAAAAAAAAGCAAGAAAGAGAGATGAGGATGTGAGAGGAGGCGGCCAAATGAGGATATGTGATGAGATTTTAGGTAAGAAGTTATTATTATTATTAATATTTGTTTTTTTTTTTTTTTGAAACATTAATTAGGTAAAAAGGGTTGAATAGTCAAATCCACAAGTAACAATACAAAATTACCCTACAAAAAAAGTTTAAAAAAAAAAATAACAAAATGAACGTTGACAGTAGTAACTACCATTAATCATTATTATTTTAAGATATATAATAATTAATTCATTACCCATTACTTAATTAACCTACAAATAATACTAATTAATATTACAAATCACTAATCCAAATCTTAAATCACTCTATTTATTCAGTTCAGTTCAGTTCAGTTCAGTTCAGTTCAGTTCAGTTCAGTTCAGTTCAGTTTTGTTTTGTTCAGTTTTGTTCAGTTCAATTCAGTTCAGTTCAGTTCAGTTCAGTTCAGTTCAGTTCAGTCAGATTCAGTTTAAGTGAACAGGCCCTTAACCCCTATTACTATATGGTAACCATACCATACATAGTGACAAGCCGGATGATTGTAGGCATCGAAGGTACGATCGATACTATCAAGCAAGATTTATGTATAATAGAATTGATGAGAGTTCAGGAAGATTATTAAGATCCCTCGGGATGTCTGCCGCATAGAAGAAATGAATGAATAAGATTCAAGATCTCAGATTCATTTTCTATTATTTGACTTTATCCAGTACTCTAGCACGAGATATGTCCCCCATAGCATAATCGCAATCTATTACAATTATCCCTTACAAATCTTTCCACCTTTAAAAGGTACAGAAGAAGAAAAGTACAAGATCTCAAGGAAAGCGGCGCACAATAGGTGATTTGCTATTTTGAGCCACCTCCATTGATGGGGAATAAACTACGTCGGTGTCCCACTTAGCAGCTGGAATTGCTCGCTCATTGACTCGTTCTTCTGCGCCTTCTCACATCGTAGAACAGAGTCCTTTGGTGCAACCAGATCCCTCCCTTGTCCACCCTTCCACTTATAAAACCAGACTTAAAGTAATAGTGAAAGCTCTATAAAAACTAGCCTTTTATTACTTGAATAATAATAAATCAAACAAAAGAATTAACCAAAGTTCTGTAAAACTACCAATTTCTACTACAAGTCAAATAGAAAACGAAATAAGGCTAAGACTACTAAAAGATCATGGAGCTAAAAACTACTACTCTTGAAAGCTCACTAGTCCCAACCCTCGCAACAACCCAGTTAATCTTTTTCATTACTTATAAAAGGAAATAAGGGGTCCACCGTTAGTGAGGAGTAATTAGAATGTTCTACTTAATTGTAGAACACAATCAAAAATATAATACCCAGAACACAGATCAACAAATCATGGCAACTAACAAGTCAAACATAATAATATCAATAATTCAATCAGGTACATAATTTAATCAGACAACGCAGCGGAATAAACATATCATAACCAAACCATACTCTCTAGCTAGGATCACCTCAAGACATTAGACTCCATAGACATTGACTATTCAACTTTCTTATTCAATTCATTAATTCTAATCCATGACCAGTCATATGCTCGTAAGGGAACTCTTTTGTTCCCCAACTTTCCTTGTCTTACGCCGGATCAACCACAAAAGATATACTTCCCGAGCGTTGGGATCCAGAACTGTCGCCATTCTATAGTGGGACAGTGGCTTCGACTATACCCGCTTTCGTGGCTCATTTGCCACTAGACGAGCGGTCACTTCATAGCTTTCAATTTATTATCTTTCATTGGTCCAACTTCAACGTACATTAAACTAGTACTCAATTGTTCCATTATCTTTCATTGGTCCAACTTCAACATACATTAAACTTGTACTCCATTGTTCCATTAACCTATTCATTATATTTCATTGGTCCAACTTCGACATACAATAAACTTGTACTCCATTGTTCCATTAACCTTATCATTATTCAATTCCTTATCTTTGACTCTAAGTCAACTTAACTTAACGACTTATTCAATTCCGGGTCAAAACTCATCTTAACACTAAATCATAGACACGACATAATGTACGAGGTTCTTCAATCACTCAACTCAACAATTCGAACCCAAACATAATTCAACAATAATAAATCAATAAATTCATAAAATCACAATTAAGCAATGATTCATGAAAACAGCATAACTTCAATAATTAAACTTCAATCATCTATTAAATTAATGAAAATCTAATCTTAAATTATACTCAATCCTCACGGCAATTTCAGGATTTAATAATCAATAAAACATAATTAAAGAATTTAATTAATTAATTTGAAATAACTATAATTAAATTAATTAAATTAGACTAACTTTATAAAAATCCAAACTTTAATTATTAAATCAGAATTTTCGAACCAAAAATTCATCATGAACCTCATCACCATTCGACATTCTTCAATTAATAAACAAGGTTAACCATTTAATTCAAGAACTTATTCAATTAGTAAAATTAAATCAAGAAAATCATAAAGAATCATACATTGAACAAGATTACAACTAAAAGATCAATTCTTGAAGCATACATATCATTCGAAAATTCCAAGAACAATTCGATTTTCATGCTAGTAAATAATTCATCAAATTAATCATCAAGAATCATGGTTGGATCATAAATTATGCATGGAATCATGATAGAACATAAAATAAATTCATCTAAACATCACACAATCATTCGGCCATCATAAAATATTCAACAAGATGTAATTTTCTCAATTCTAAATTAATTATAAGCAATTCTAAACATGTTCTAAACGATTATAAATTTAATCTATTCTAGAACTAAATAAAATGTCTAATTACCTAATCAAAGATTGAAGAATAAACAAGCAAGGATTAACAAAGATTTTGAATCAAGTCTCTTGTTTGGGCCGTGTGGAATAAAAGAAAAGGGGTATGATAATTGTTGTTCCTAGTTTGTTATGGAAGGGTTCCTAAATAATAGTTGGCAAGGAAAAATAAAAGTAGGATTTTTCTTGGTTCAAGGATGTTATCAAATCTTTAATTAATTAGGAATTAATTAATTAGAGAAGAAATAGAAGGGGGTGTTGTGTAGTTTGTCATGATAAGGGTGGTAACAGGCTTTGGTATATTTAAAAAGCTATTAGAAATAAAAGGGTGGGTTTTTGGTTTAGGATGGATAATAGGAGATTAATTAGGTGGATAATAGTATTAATAAATAAAATAAAATAGATATGGTTAAAAGAGGAATCTTTAATTAAGAGTGGATAATAGGAATATAATAAAAAGATTAGCTCTTGCTTTAATGATTGGGCCAAAGGAAGGAAAGTTCATAAGATTAAATAAATAAATAAAAGAAAGAAAGGGGAAAAAGAATAAGGACATATAATTAAAAGAAATTAAAAGGAATAGTTAGAATAAATAAAATGAATAAAATAAAATATGATAAAAGAACTAAAGGAAAATGAAAGAAAAGGTAGAGGGAAAGTGATGGAGAAATAAGATGATCCTGGTCAAATTAATTATAAGGAGGAAAAAGGGTAACAATTTAGAGAAAAATAGGGAATGATATGATTAACAGATATTATTGGGTTAACAAATAAAATAAATAAATAGGATAAATGTGTAACCACCTTTAGGAAAATATGGGGTTACATCCATTAACAGATATAATAGAATGAAATAGAAAAATAAGATAATTAAAGAGATAGAAAACTGATCAAATGGAAAGAGGGAAAAGAAGTGGGCTTGAATTATTTTGGGCCAAGATAAGAAATATGGTCCAAACACTGAAATAGTTTTTGGGCTTGAAATGAATTTCTGAACTGGATTATTAATCCCAAAGCTAACGTTTAACTTGGACCAGAAATCATATGAAAAGACTATTCAGGTCCGGTTACCAAGAAAGGGACTGAAATTACTTCTAACCCCTACTTAGCCAACTCGTCATTAATTCAACATTAAATTTGAGTCGGTCCACAACCTTGAATTGCTTTAAGGTGAAGATTTAGGAACCTAACGGGTTGAGGCTAAATGAAAGAATATAAGATAGCCATCACAAAGAAAATTAGTTTGACACATTTTAAAATATTAATAACATAAATTCCCGGAAAATAATTTTTAAAAGATTTTCCATTTATAAAACAGGGAATTCATTAATAGTTTTCGAAATAAATTTTAAGACAACAGGAAAGACAATCTAATTACCTAAAATTCTAAACCAAAAAATACGGGGTGTTACAGAACCCTACAAGAACTTTAGGTAGGGGAGTGATGTCTTCTGCTTTCAGCCCCATCGCTTTAAGGGCGTCTTTGAATATGATATTAGCTGAACTGCCATTATCTACTAGTACTTGTTTCATGAGAAAGTTGCTGATGTGGACAGAGATTACTAGTCGGTCATGATGCTCTGCTTCGTCAACCACGGAGCCATCGAAGGTGATTGTCATGTTTTGTAGATCCCTTTCTTGTTTACTGATTGGCTTTTTAGGTGCTCCGGGTTCGGTTTGGCTGGTTCTTGTGAACCTTTTAGCTACATAATACGTTAGTCCACAAATATCAGATCCACCAGAGATTAAGTAAATTACCTTGGAGTTCTCGAGCGGTGGAGGTGGTCCTCTTTGATTCCTGTCTGCCCCACTCCCGTTAGTCCTGTCTCTGTCCTTTTTTCCCATCAGGTGGTCCAAGTGACCTTTCTTCAGCAACCAGGCTACCTCCTTGTGGAGTTGGTAACATTCTTCAGTTTTGTGACCGTGATCATTATGATAACTGCACCACTTGGTCTTGTCTTTGCCTTCGTTTGGCTTGGTACTCCTTTTTGTCCATCTAACCGATTCACCTAGGTTTTTGAGTGCTTCGACGACTCCTGTTGTATCTACGTTGAAGCAATAGGTTACTAAATCGGGCCAATCTGTCTTGTGGGATTTCATACCTGAATCCTACACAGGAGAAGAAACATGATGTACCTGATCCCTTTTGGGGTATGGTTGATGCCGCCAGTTACTACGCTTTTGGTGTGACGCCTTGTGGTCTTCCCAACTCTCGTACTGAGAAGCTTCGTCTTCTTCGACTCGTACTTCGGCTAGGGCCCTTATCTTTACTTCGTCGAAGGTGGCACATTGGTATCTAGTTAACTCATAATATAATCTTGATCTATGCAATAGATCTCTTCGAAAAGCTTCAATAGCCGTAGATGGATCCAAGTTGCGAATAGAGATCATCTCCTTGTTGTAGCGGTCTAGATATACCCTTACTGACCCGCCTTGCTTTTGAGCGATGCGGTAGAGGTCGCTTGAATGTTTCTCCATGACTCGGCTACTTGCGAACTGTTGGTAGAACTTGCTTGTAAGGATGCTGAAGTCTGTGATGCTAGCGGGCCTAAGGTTGATTAGCCATTGTAGAGCGTAGCCATATAAGGTGGACCCGAAGGATTTGCACATAGTTGCTTCTAGTTGGTCGAAAGGGATAGGTAGGTTCCACATTCTTTGTTTATATTGGGCTACATGTTCCACTGGGTCTTCGATTTCGTTGTAGAGTTTGGGCATGTTTGGTATGAATAATTTTTTCGGAAGTGGTGTTTTGAGGATCCATTCTTCTAATGGGGATTGGGCGTAGTTGTGTTTTGTAAGTAGAGTAGATGGGGTTGGTGCGCCGGGTAGTTTGGTAAACAATTTCAGTAGTTTGTGGTTTTGGGACTCTAGGCGAGTTATCCTATTGTCGGGGTCGAGGTTGTCCTCGTTTCCATTGGGCTTGCCAATGTCATTGAGGTCCTCGTCG
The DNA here is from genome assembly GCA_951394345.1 of Salicornia ramosissima. Taxonomy (NCBI): domain Eukaryota; kingdom Viridiplantae; phylum Streptophyta; class Magnoliopsida; order Caryophyllales; family Amaranthaceae; genus Salicornia; species Salicornia ramosissima. The sequence goes on along the minus strand of OX596234.1, from coordinate 14,854,563 downwards.
TCTTCTTCTTCTGGGGAATCTTCACTGCTTAGCTCTGGCATGGTAGGGATGTTGTCGACATTTTTCTTTGGCTTTGATTTCGTGCTTTTGACCGATTCAAGTTCTGTGCAGAGGTTTTGGGACTCGGAGGCGAGTCGCTTGTTTTCTTCCATTGTTTTTGCAAGATCCTCCTGCATTTTCTTCATGAACTCCTACATTTGCTTGATAGCTTGGTTTTTAGATTCGCCATAATTGAACTCGGCCATCACTCCTTTTTTTAGATGAAAAGAGAGGTTTCTAGTCGCAGCCCCACGGTGGGCGCCAAACTGTTTATGCCAAATTCTACGCGTTGCATGATCTGGCCGATTCGGCTACGACTAGATTGTGATTGTTGTGATATTCGGCTATATATTTGTAGAAAATGAAAAAACAAACAAAAGAAGGAAAGAACACACGAAGATGGTGACGCGGAAAACCTTTAAATAGGTGTCAAATCGTGGGTGGCAATGAGTCCACCAATCCAATATTTGAATGTATAATTATGGGTTACAATGAATTTAACAACTAAAGACAATTGTAAAAGAAATCACTCATAATGAATGAGTTACACAGATGCGAGAAGAAAAGTGTATGAACTTTCAGTATGCTTTTTTTAATCCATTTCTTATATCCCCAAAACCCTGAAATCACCTCTTTTATAATGAACCTTCCCTCACTTTCCCAGCCGTCCTAGCCCCTAGAGAATAGGTCTTCAATCAACAGATTGCTAACGTGGCTCCTGACGTGACCAAGATCGGCCTAAGTCGTTCCTTGAATCTCTCAACCGTTTTAGACTAAATCACTCCTTTTAGTTGATCCTCTTCCTATATACGGAGTATATATATATATATATATATATATATATATATATATATATATATAGTCAGGATCTGCTAAAAACCTTAATAAAGTTGAAAACTAAAAACTTTTGTTACGGACCGTTAGATGTAGATCAAGGGCTGTGATTAGTTTGATGGAAAAAAATATATTCACCCAATATTAAGCCATGATTTACGGCATTTATTTTACAAAAAAAAAACTGTTTTTTACGCAGTTTTTTTAGGGAAAAAAAATTAATTTCTAAATTTCACAGATTCTAAAATTGAAAGAGTTTTCGAGTCTGAATCAAGTAAGTTTTCGATTTTGATGAAATGTTTGATTCGTTATTTTACTGGGTTTTTTTAAAAAAAATTTGTTCGACATTTTTATGGTTTCTTTCGTAATTTTTTGGGTTTAGTTGTTGTACAATTTAGTATGTACCCTTTCATAATTATCATGTACCTCTTTAATTTAATAACTTGTTCTGTATTTCGTTAGTGAATGATGTTCTTTTCTTTTAAAAAAGTGTTGGAATTCGTTTTTGAGTATGTATGTACTCTTTATTCTTTGTATGTACCCTTTTATTATTTACATGTACCCCTTATTTTAGTATACAAAATTAACATGTCTATATGGAATTTCTTTATAATAATTTAGTATCTACCCTTTTATATTTATATGTACCCTTTCATAATTAACATGTACATGTTCAATTTAATAACTTGTTCTGTATTTCATTAGTGAATGATGTTCTTTTTTTTAAAAAAAAAGTGTTGGAATTCGTTTTTGAGTATGTATGTACTCTTTATTCTTTGTATGTACCCTTTTATTATTTACATATACCCCCTTATTTTAGTATGTAACATTTTAATGAACATGTTAATTTTGAAGAGAATATTTACCCTCCAAATTAACATGTACCTTTACAAATTAACATGTATCCCTTTATTATTACTGAACATGTTAATAATAATAAAGGGGTACATGTTAATTTGTAGGGGTACATATTAAATTACTATGAACATGTTAATAATAATAAAGGGGTACATGTTAATTTGTAGAGGTACATGTTAATTTCGAGGGGTAGTAATTTAATATGTACCCCTTTTCTTCGTGCAGAACAATGGAGGAACGAAATACTGTGACTTTGAACAAGGGCCAAGAAAACGAAAATGCCGTTATTTGAGGAGAGAGAATCGTATAAGAAAGAATTGGTTTTTTAAGAAAGAATTGTTTTTTTATAAAAAAAATTGTTTTAATAAGTCAGCTATTTTTAAGAAATAATTGTTTTTAATTTTTTCAAGATTCTAAAATAAATAGACGGATAAGATCAAAGAAAGTAGATTCAATGGCCAAGATTAAAAGTTTTTAAGTTTTTAACTTAACAACTAGTTTTTACAGGATCCTATTCCTATATATATATATATATATATATATATATATATATATATATATATATAGGAAGAGGATCAACTAAAAACGTTTTCAACCTAAAAACCCTTACATTAGACAGTACACTTAAAGGGGTACAAGTGTGATTACTAATGGCAATCTTTGTAATATTAGTAACCTTCGCTAAAAACTATTTGTACCCTTTACACATCTAATGTACCCATGCGATTGCTAATGTACCTCTTTAAACCATTTTCTGTCTGGTTTTCAACCATCTTTTGGTTTTTAGCCAATCCTTCCTCTATATATATATATAATTAGATAGAGTCAAAGTTATACAATAAATAATGACAAAAGTGCTTATACAGCTAACGTATAGAGACGAAGGTTATTCAATACAAAATAGGATAATAAACCAAAATCAGTATACACAAAATAATACTCTGTACGTTTTACAATAATAATACAAAATTTTCAAAATTATTCGAAAGCTAATAATAATAATAATAATAATAATAATAATAATAATAGTAATAAATTGAGAAGAAGGGCTAAGCAGCGACCAAAACATACGAAATTATACAATTATATACTACTTCCTCTGTAACTTTTTTTTTGCAACAATTTTCTTTTTAGGATGTCCCAAAATGTTTGATACAATTCTAAAATAAGTAATATGGTCCACATGTGGTCCCACAACTCTTCTCTACTTTATTTACTTTACCCCACATATCCCACCACTTTATACACTAAAATACAAATTTTCATACCAACTAAATACTACTCTTATAAAAGTTACAATTGTACCATGTTGCAAACAAAGGAGGACGGAGGGAGTATATAGCACCCAGATTTAAATGCAGAAAGGCCAAAAGCAAGCCGCCTCAAACAAGCGTACAGTAACACAACAGATAGAGCTGGGGGGTGCCTGCCTGGATTCAGTAACTATGATGATTACAATTAACAGTTGGGGCACACTTCCTTAGGACTAACATCAACCATTCTGAGCATCCAATGATGAAGAATAACCTAATCGAGCTCATTTTAAAGACAAGGTTATGTTATTACTCAAGTTTGGTTTAAATTAGCTTAACTGGACTGAATTGAACTGAATAAAAGTGTATTAATTGAATTAAACTGAACTAAACTGAACTGAATAGAGATTAACTGAACTGAACTGAATATAATCTGAAGTAAACAAGCCCTAAGTCTTACATGCTTTACCTCTCCGTTTCAAATTACTTAATAGTGCCTCTGTTGTAAAATAAATGTTCCATTTTCCTTTTTTGGTTGTCCTAAAATTAATGCTTTATTTCTATTTTTTCTACTTTTTGATACTATGGCCCACCTATAAAATTACACTTATACCCTTAACATAATATTAATTAATTCTACTTTTAGTACTTTTGATATTATAGTCCATTTATAAATTCACACTTACTACTTTTGATATTATGTCCCATCTATACCAACTACAATCTTAAAAATCACCGAATTTATCCATGTAGCATTTGAAAAGAGACATAGTTAGTACATTTTGTCTTGTAGCACTCTTTATACGTAGTCTTTGACAGCTTTATTTTTATATGCGTAATGAAAACAATAGTCATGTAAGATCTCATTTGATTCGTCTCGATGTATACTTTTTAAATGTATATATTTTTTTTTATAGTTTATAGATGTTAGTGTTCAAAGTTATATCTCGAAATTTGTATAAAAGAGCACATAACAAGTAAATTGGGAAGAGAGGGAGTAATAATAATATCATATGGCTAAATACTAGTAGTAGATCAAATGTCTCTTTTAATTTATTTAATTTTTTTTTACCAATGTTAATGATAAATTGTTTATGCAAACCAAGATATTCCCAACACATTGAAAGTTTAGCAACTGTTTGGTGGCTTGGTGGGTGTGGATGTATGCTTTCTGTCATAGAACATTTTTTTAACCAAGGCAGGCACATGGCACATCTTCACATGACCAGCAGGTGTGCCCTTTTAAAACCCTCAAACAAACGCATACTATTTTCTTGGTTTTGCTTCCTTTTATGTTTGGAACATTTCACTCTCCCTAATCTCCACTCCCTACTCTTTTTGAACTCCAAAAGAACGAGGCTTTCCTTCCATTTTTTTACCTGCATTATATCCGGCAAAAATAAAACTGACCCAATATCAATTTGAAACACAACCGGAAAAAAATTGGGTCATGAAAAGAAAAAAAAACTTGAAAAATCATTTTTAAATAGCGATTGATCCGTTACTGGCTCTACCGACCGATCGAGTTTCCACGTATATTCCGATATACATGCAAGTAATATTAGTCCACAAGACATATTTAATATGAATCCACTTGAATATATTTTACATTATGTACAAATTAAATAAAAGATAATAGTCAAATATATAAATATAAATAATGCATTGGTCCACTCTTTGCCATTAAAAACAAACAAAGGAAGAACTTTGATGAAATTAGCTTATTTGTTGTAAAACATCAAAGAAAAAAATCATTTTAACTTGACTAACCAATCGACTTGTTAATGAAAATTTTGGGTCATGAACAAAGAAATTCAACCCATTACTAAAAAATAATCGACTTGGAAATGGCTGAAACTTGGTATTGACCAACCAATACAAGATTTTCCGGGTATCATATACCTAGCACTAAGACATCCCACACTGTTGTAATAATCCTCTTTCGTTTTGCTCTCTCTTATTTAATGTTAGGAAATTAATGAGTGGGAAAAGGTGGATGTAAACCTTCAAGGTGTGTAAATTACACTTTTCTATTAGTTTCAATTCGCCCCACTAGGATCATCGGGTTACAGCGAACTAATAAATGATGTACAATGGAGACTATACACTCTATATGATCTTAAGAGTACGGTGTAGTGTTTACAACACACTTAAAATAATTAGCTAGAAAGTTCCAAGTGCTAGCAAGTTGTTTTAAAGATGAGAAAATTCTGAATGTTTTTGTACGTCCAAACAAGTGAACAAGCATGAGTATTTATAGACATAATCACAAGAAGAAATCGGCAAGAAGATGATTGAATACCACCATTAAAACACCATTATATCAGAAATTATGATAGTTTGATTGTGTAATAATCATCCACAAAATGCCATACATAATGTTAACCATTAATAACCTGATTTTAATATATTTTGATACCATCTTAACGCTACAATGAAGCCTTATAATCCGATTTAATAATCCACATAAGAATCCAAAACAAAAATTATCCAAGAAAACGAGGATAACAAATTAAATAAAGCCGGATCCAAAGGCTGGATCGCGAGGTGCAACCTCTCCTTTGTCTTGATTTCCCTTTTTGCCTTATTCTTTCTTTCTTTGTTCACATGTTCAAGCCCAATTATGCATAAATGTTCCGATATATAAGACTTTTTAAAAAAAATCCTCATATTAAGACGATTCTACCAAATCTTCTCCCATAGAGGAAGTAAAACCTTAGCCCTTGTTTCATATGTTTTGTTTAGTGTGTTGGCACATATACATACTGAATGATTTTTTTAATCTCAACACTAAAATGGCGTATTATTATTGATTGGGAAAAAAAATAATTTACCCCATGTACCATTTTCTTAATCAATAGGATCGTGTGAGAAAGAGTGTTTTAGGTGAGAAGGGTTTTTATGTGAGAAAACATCTGCACCGTTGACAATTTTAGATCTAAGGGTTGATGTTTGATCTTTATTTTTTTTAGTAAGGGCAAATTGGTAATTTAATTTGATTTATATATTTCTAATTTTTTGTTAAATTTTTTTTTTATAAAAAATCATACGTTTTTTTTAATCATATATTTATTTTTTTAAAAAAATTATGCTTTTTAATATTTTTTAATAAAAAAATCTTTTAAAAAAAATTTGTTAAGTGTTTTTCCTAATTTTTTATTTTTTAAAAAAAATCTATTTTTTTATATATATAATCTATTTTTTTAATCTAAAATTCTACTTCATTTTTTTTGTTCGGAAGTACATCTTAATATGTTCCAAATTTTATGAGTCATGTTCTAAAATTTTTACGACATGTTCATAATTTTATAAGCTTTGTTCTAATTTTTATACACCATGTTCTAAATTTAAAATACCATGTTACAAAGTGATCATATTCTAATGTGTATGTGTGCTTAAAATATTGAAAATATTAAAAATCCATATTTTAAAATAGTTTATTGTTTGTTTTATTTTAAGTGGATGAAATATTAAAAAATTTATACATCATGTTTTAAATTTTATACAATATTTTCAAAACTGTATACAATAAGATTGAAATTGAATAAACTTATTTTTTAAAAAATAAATAAAATGATACAATTATAATAAAATTTGTTAAGCCAAGGGGGAAGCCAATTCATATGTTTTTTTAAAAAAAAAATTCTTGAGTAAAAATTTGTTAAGCCAAGGGGGAAGCCATGGTGTCCCCCCTGAAAAAGCTGATAATGTCCTATAAAAAATTCTAAAAAAATAAATTAGCATCACTCCTATTTTTAAAAGGAAAATTATTACAATTTCTAAACTTTTTAAAATAAAAATATTACAAATTTTAAAATTCGTAAAAATAAAATAAAAACATCAAAATTCGTATGCTTGAATTCTCTATAAATACACACCCATTTTGATATATTGTCACATAAAAAAATTTCCTTTTGATTATCGTAAAATTTTTATAGCCGATTTTGTTCATTGTTGTGAAATGGCCGGATAAAAGGGGGAACTTTTTTTATTATTATGTGAATGAGTGTCAATTTAACAAATATTTCAATTTATCGAACAAAAAACCTTTGATTTTCTTAAGATACATTTTAAATGACATCGCACGCAAAGCGTGCACACAAGGCTAGTTCTACTAGATTAAAACGAACTTGCTTTGAAAGTTGAAACAAAACTATAAAAAGGTATGGCTAGAAGGGATAAGCAAGCTACCAATTAAACAAATGTACATCTTTAAAAAATGATTTGATTGAGAACATTAATTTGGAGTAAGTATGAAGGATCAAATTCATATTAATTTCTATTATATAAGCCAAGGAATGAACAATAGTTTCCCTCTTGAAATACTCCTTTCTATTAATGTTATTAATTCCTTCCTAATTACAAATATTTGTAACAAGCAAAGTTCAATATTATTATTGATAAAGAAAAATAACCAAATTTATGCCTAAAAAATGCCATAACTTATTAAAGCAATTTTCAAACAATTATAAAGCAAAACTTTCATAGGGTGCATTTGATTCGTCTGAAATTTTCTGATATGATCACATCTTAAATTTTTCTGATTTGATCTGATCAGCACCACGTACTTTTCTGATCTGATCTTATCCGAATTTGTTTATATGATCTGATTTTTTCTGATTGTAGTTATTATTATAGTTATAATTTTTTCTGACCTGATCTAAACTTTTCTGAACTGCCTGAATCTGATTTGATCTAAATTTTCTTTAAAAAATCATATGAGTGCTTATTTAAGTTGAATTAAACACACCCGTAGTTTCTTTGTAACCAAATAATCAATTGGATGGAATAAGAATTATTTATTTTTTTGGGAGCTAAATTTCATATTTCTCATTTATATCAGTTGAGTCAATGTATTTCAACAAAGCTATACATAATAATAAATTAAAACACACCCCTAAAAATCCCATGTGGCACTCGTCTATGCATTATTGATCCTATGTGGCACTCCTCTATTCATTCATATGGCTTCTTTTTTTGCTCATTTCTAGTCTCATTGAGAGCATTAATTACTACATGTTCATCCTTTTTTCATCAAACGTTTTTTCCTCTTTTAATATACCTTTTTAATAACAATAATTCTAGCAAATATTACAATGCTTAATGAAACCAATTCAATGAAGAAACCTTTACTATCTCTCCATCTTCTTTTCTTTAAACGTTTCCTCTTTAGGTATACCTTTTTTAATAACACTTCTAACAAATATTACAACGCTCAAAGCAATCAATGAAGTAACTAATGATTTAATTTATTTTGTTTTACACTAAATAAAATATTACCAAATTAGACAAGTACGTGAAATGCAATATTAAATAAAATCTCAGTCTTCAAAGAATAAGGCTAAAAACTACTTTTTATAACAATTATTAATTAATTTTTTTTTAATAAAACCTCTACACACAGCCCTTGCAGTGAACATGCCTTAAAATCTAGTTAAGATTCATAGTTAGATTAAATAAAACTATCACCACACACATCACGTACATAAAATAGCTATGATTAAATTATTTTTAGCTAGGAGGTTGCTACTTCGTATTATTTTATGAATAGAATTATTTGTATATTTAATGTATGTTGTATTTTGGATTTTTATGTATTATTATACGTATCAAATTAAAATTTACGTGTTTAAATTTATTTACTAATCATAATTTTCATTTTTGTGTTTAAATTTATTTACTAGTAAAAATGCAATTAGTATGTTTAATTTTATTAATTAATTATATATACTATTAATTTCACGAATTAGTTTTCAATTGTCATAATGGAACATAAGAAATAATGTGATTCTACATTAATAAATTATTTGAATTAGATATATAAGGTTGAATATGTGATAGGACACTGGACATACATATTTATGTATTGAACGAATACCGTCTTTGTGGTGGGAAAAAAATAGAGGAAAAGAAAGTTGAATAGGATAAAGATAATGAGAAATAAAAAAAGAGGAATGAATGAGGAAGTAGGTGTCAAAAGGAGAAAAACAAATCTCAAAGGAAGAAAGCCGTAAAACTATTAAAGGAATCCTAGATCACTATTGAAGAATTTCTGTCCAACTTGTCAATTATAACAAATCGTTGTTCCAAAGTACAAAAAATATCTCAACTGAACAAAAACATAGGTTTCAACAAATGAAAGGGCGACAAATGACGTACTTTTTAATAACAATAATTCTAGCAAATATTACAATGCTTAATGAAACCAATTCAATGAAGAAACCTTTACTATCTCTCCATCTTCTTTTCTTTAAACGTTTCCTCTTTAGGTATACCTTTTTTAATAACACTTCTAACAAATATTACAAACGCTCAAAGCAATCAATGAAGTAACTAATGATTTAATTTATTTTGTTTTACACTAAATAAAATATTACCAAATTAGACAAGTATGTGAAATGCAATATTAAATAAAATCTCAGTCTTCAAAGAATAAGGCTAAAAACTACTTTTTATGACAATTATTAATTAATTTTTTTTTTAATAAAATCTCTAGACAACTACCTAGGGTGCCCAATCATCGATAAAAGGGCCACAAATGAAACATTCTCAAAAGTTATTAATTCTACTAAGGCTCAACTTTCAAATTGGAAAGCTAAGTCCCTCTCCCAAGCAGGTAGAACTGTGTACTTATAAATGCAAATTTAGCGGCAAAAACTCATTACCAAATGTAGAGTTTTTTTACTCCCCCCATCAATCATGAATCAACTAGATAAAACTAATATAGGATCTTTTTCTGGAATGCGAACCCTAACACAAAAAGTATTAACCTAATGAGCTGGGATAGAATATGTAAACCAAAAACCTACTGTGGATTAGGAATCAGGAAAGCTAAAATTACTAATAAAGCTCTACAACTTAAATTATTATGGAAAATAATCAATGAACCTGACAACATTTGGGTTAAACTAGTTAGCAAGAAATGTCTAAAGAAGACCGACCTATTTAATTATAAAACAACAGCTGCAAAGTCTTGGCAATGGAGGAACCTGATGAAGCTAAGACCATTATTAAAAAAAGCATTACCTTGGCAAGTGGGGAATTGCGACAAAATTAATTTTGGAATGATAATTGTGTTCTATCCAACCCGCTAATGGATATAACCATTTGAGGGATCGATAATCCACACGAGAAGGTTAAAGAGTATGTAACAAGTCAAAATCAATGGAATAAAGAAAGATTAAGTCAAAAACTACCTAGTTGGATTGTGGATCTAATACTTAATATTCCTATTCCAAATAATGATATACAAGACAAACTATTCTGGGGACCCTCTGCATATGGTAACTTTTCGACTAAATCAGCAACACTGTTCCTACAAGGCTACACATACCAGAATGGGCCAAATAAAGTACCTTATAATTGGATTTGGAAACTAGATATACCTCCTACAATCAAACATTTCTTATGGAAATTTTGCAATGATGGACTCGTAATAATGTGGTAATCCCCGAGTATTGTCACTCTTGTAATAATTATTTAGAAGATCCCCTTCATTTACTTTTTAATTGCCCAAAAACTGCGACGACAATCATGAATATCTTGGAGCAACAGGGATGGAAAACTCCCAAAATAAATGATAGTGTAGACATGATACAAAATCTATGTAACATTAAAAATGAAATTGGTGTAGAATCGTTTTCAAAATGGAGCATTGTCTGGTGGTTCATATGGCTCACCCACAATAAACTCATCTTTAACAACCAAACCTATTCAAGTAATCAAATAATAGAAATGACAAAGAACTACCTTCAAAATGCAAGAAAGCGTTGTTCACGTCTTAGCGCAACGATGTCAGCGGAAATAATATTAAGAAAAATTGTTACTAATCAATACAAAGAGACTAATTAAAAAGGGAAACTACTAGATAAATGATTAAGTCTACAAATTGTAACTAACAAATGACGTCTAAAACAAAATCATGTGCTAACTATGATTATTCGACTAATAAGTTTATTCAAAACCAATGAAATAACGCCTACTAAATTACATATGAACCTAAAGCCTATACAAATATTTAATTCACCTGTAGATAGGATGGGATGACTCTGCTTAGGTTCCTAATCTCACACGCACACCATCCCACACGCTTAACTATTCTTCTTGCTCACCTGAAAAATTGAAGCCACCAGGACATCAGTGTAGAGTAACTAGATAGTCTCACCTAAAAGTGGATTCAAACAATCGCAAAACAATCTAAACAATCAAAGTAGAGCAACAAAAGTTGTACACAAAGCAATCATATAAAACACACCTGGCTTCCATCGCTGCGACATTTCTTCGCCATAAATCCACATAAATAAAACTCTACCGGATCCAAACTCGTTACTTTTGCAGGTATTTCTAGCCTTTATTTTAACTGCAATTTATTTGATCATAATCTATGTAGCATGGATACTTCATTTGGGTAGACGCCTCTGAACCCGATTCGTCCCTTTATTATTGGGGACGATTCAGATTCTTCATGTTATAATTGGCCGCACTCTTTAACATTATTTTTTAGATTTTCCGTTTTCAGCCCCCGTATCCATATTCGTTTCCGACCCCGTTCCCGACTCATTGCAACCTAGTTCAAAATGATAATTGTGTTTGGATTGTTGATTCAGGTACTAATGATTACATGATCTTTGATCATAATATGTTGTTTAACAAGAAAAAAAATTAGATAAGAAAATTAAGGTTGGTTTACCTGATGGGTCATTTAAGATTTGTAAAAGAAGATAACTCTTCTTTGGTGTCATTATCCTAGCTTGGCCCACTGTTTATGTTTATTTAGGTGATTTAGTTGTTGGGCCAGCCCACTTTCTGTTAGTTTAGGGATTTGTGCTTCATTCCTCTGTACATGTGTATATAAATACTGTTGTTGTAAAGTTTAGTGCTTTATCCAAAAATAATACAACACATTGAAAGCCGCAATACTCTCTCTCAAACATTTCTCCTGATAATGAATGACATATGAAATGAAATCACTTAGCATGATATCAGAGCGAATCCGAGTGTAAGAATTTCACCATTTTTTTCTTTCTTAAATACAAACCCTAGACAAACCTTCACCTGCAATCATGAGCAAAGATCAGGCACCAAGCTCTAAAGAAGCCTACAATCCACTCTATATACACCCTTCAGATGATCCAAACTCTATTGTGGTCGAAAAACTCAAAGGAAGTAGTGACTACAAGTTTTGGAAGAGATCAATGGAGCTGTCACTTTCATCCAAACGAAAGCTGGGATTTGTGACAGGATTGGTGAAGAGAGATGAGACTGATGTAGAGAAGGCAGAACAATAGGATACTTGCAACAATCTTGTGATATCTTGGATACACATCAATGTGTCTGAGCAAATTAAGCGATCCATTATGTATGTGGGATCTGCAAAGGAAGCTTGGGAGCTGCTCCAAACTCTCTACAATGTCACCAATGGGGCTCAAAAATACAAACTTGAAAGAGAACTATTTAATACTCAGCAGAATGGGGGAAGTATAAATGAATACTACTCCAAAACGAGGAGTATGTGGGAAGAAAAGGAGGCTATGAGGATGCTGCCAACACTGTCTCAAACCACACTTACACTGAGTGAGGTGAAAGGGCTCCTAGAGGCACTCAACAAAGAAAAGGAAGAGATAAGACTCTTTCAATTTCTTAATGGAGTAGATGACCAGTATAGTGGCATAAGAAGCCAGCTGCTTATGCAAGTTAACCTGCCTACTGTTGAAGTTGCTTGTGGGAACATAGTGCAGGAAGAAATACAGAGAATGTTCTTGGTATGAGTAACCTGAACATTGAAGGATCTGCTATGTTTGGAAGTTCTCAAACTGAAAGAGAGTGTCATGAAATAAAGGGTGGAAAGTAGCAAGGCCAGAATGATATGAGCTGCACTGCCTGTGGAAAGAAAGGGCATACCAAAGAGAGGTGTTGGACTATAATTGGTTATCCCAAGTGGCATCCCAAATCCTAGAAACAAGTTGAAAACAAGTGGCCAGGTGCAAAGGGAAAGATAGCAGGAAGAAAAGTTGCTGCAAATGCTGAAGCAGAGGCAACAGGGCAGTTTACACCACAGCAAATCCAACAGCTCTTAAGCCTCATTCCATTCGGATCTAAAGGTGGAGATGACACTGATGAGGACATTGATAACACACTACTACATAAACAAGTTTTTGCAACCCCAAAATCCGTTGCTAAAGGCCCAAAAAACTGTTGCTAAAAACCTTTTGCAACGGCTATAGCCCGTTGCATTCTCTGGCGTTGCAAAAGGTTTTTAGCAACGGTTTTTTGACCTTTTGCAATGGCCAAAGGTTGCCCGTTGCCAAAAGGTTACCTTTTGCAACGGCCAAAGGTTGCCCGTTGCCAAAAGGTTGCCCGTTGCCAAAAGTTTACCTTTTGCAACGGCCATAGTGTGCCCGTTGCCAAAAGGTAACCTTTTGCAACGGGCAATTATTTTTCATGCTATAACTTTGGAGATGCCATTTTTCCATCTTTTGCAACGGCTAAAGCATGCCCGTTGCCAAAAGATAAACTTTTGCAACATGCTATTGATTCCCATGCTAAATCTTTTTGCAACGCCTTTGATAATTTGGTCGTTGTCAAATTTTATATTTTTTGTTGGAATGGTATGATAATTTTTAAACAAATAATAATAAGTAATTAATTTCATAGAAATTTAGTTACTAATAATAATTTTATATATTAATAATCTAATTCGAAATTCACTTGTTATACCAAAATGTTAAAATTTCAAGTCTAGCTTGAATCATCTAATACAACCCACGATATTGATCACGATACATCTTAATTATAGATAAATATAAAACTAATTATGTCCAAAAAGGTATACAACCATCTATTTCAAAAAAATTCTATCTAAGCTCGTCAATATCATCATTGTCCGCCTCCTCTCCATGTACCTATATATAATGTAAAAGACAATGAATATTAAAAACTTACTAAAAGCAAGAAGTATAAACATATAAAATTAAAGACAATTAAGAAAGAACCCATTTAGTGTGTGTATATATAAAAAATAAAAGACAATTAAGTCATCCATGACAATAGCCACCGACCAACCACCACCACCACCATGCTTCTGTCCAGGCAACAGTTGGCAGCAGCAGGTCGGCCTGGCGGCAACAGCTCGGCCTGGCAGCAGCAGCTCGGCCTGGCAGCGGCAGCACCTCGACCTGGCAGCGGTAGCAGCTCGGCCTGGCAGCAGCGCCTCGGCATGGCAGCAGCACCTCGGGATGGCGGCAACTGCAGCTGGGCCTGGCAGCAGCAGCACCTGGGCCTGGCAGCAGCAGCACCTCGACCTGGCATCGGTAGCAGCTCGGCCTGGCAGCAACACCTCGGCATGGCAGCAGCAGCGCCTCGGCATGGCAGCAGCAGCACCTCGGCATGGCAGCAACTGCAGCTGGGCTGGCAGCAGCAGCACGGCCGCCTAGTTCAGCCTGCAGCAACCACGGCCAACCCAGTTTGTGGCAGCAGTAGCCACCTCGGACGGTGGGGGGAGGCCACAGCAGCGGATGGCTTCCGTGGGCACAGTCGACAGCCCTCTCGTGGTTCTGTACATCATATAAAACAGGAAAAAAAACCTCTACCCCATCTTACAACCAAGTGTGTTCAAGCCACAATTTCAATCTCACTTATAACATATAACCTTCATCATATAACATAGCCAAATTTAATGAAACATTTAATTCCTAATTTATAATTCTTTAAAAACTACCCTAATAATTTATTTTTATAAACTACCCTAATAATTTATTTTTATAAACTACTCTGACCAAGTACCTGCAGCCAGCCACAACTGAACACAAACTTTCGAGAGGTGAATTCTCTCCCAAAACACAAAATATCATATTTCATTAGATGCCCAAAAAGTACAACCCAGTTGAGTATTTATCTACGGTACAAATAAAATAGCCACAAGCAAACAAAAAAACATTATAAATAAACTAATCAGATATGGTAATAAACTTACCAATTGATTGTTTGATTGTTCTCCCATAGAAACAAGATCATTTGACTCATTGGTTGCAGGATTACTATTGCTTGCACACTTTGACATAGAGGGAAGAATAAGCTTCACCCCGGGGTTGGCTTCAAGTAGTTTTTGAAGATCTGGATTAGCTTGTAGCAATTTATCCACTACTTGTGATTCCACGCTTTGTAAGTACTGTTCAGGAAAGATATAGCTTGAGCTTTTGCCACCTTTCTTCAAATCAGTTTTGGTTACACCTTTTCCATAGAGTCGCATACGTCCTCTATGCTCCGGTTTTTTTATCACTTCACCATAAGGATCTTTATGGTTAGACCCTTCACATTCTTCAGATTGTATTGCCTCCATTTGCTCCTATCGACATGTGAAATGTAAAAAAAAAAGAAAAAAAAGCTAATCAAACACTAATATATATATCCAAGATATCAGCAAATGCTATTGAAAACAAATATAAAATTACATACAATATTTGTTGCGGCTTCGTCATAACTTGTTTTGTATGACTTTCCGGGCTTTCTTTGCCTTGAACAGCTATATAACTTTGCTTTTGTAGGCTCTTCCTGTTTTGGATCTTCTTGTTTCTTTTGACAATATATTAAAATTATAAGTTTATAGTTAATATAAAGCATATGTGAATAAAATTCTAAGCTCATGGATATAGTTACCAGCTTTTCACGCATGAATGCAAATGATGTTGGACCCATGGTGTGCATGTCATTCGCCAACTTTCTATTAGAACTATTTCTTTCACTTTCTTGCTATTGGATCAGAAAATTAAAATAAATTGAAGTCAATACCTTAAACACAATAACACAACGGTATATAACTTTGTTTTCAAGAATTGTTCTTAAACACTTACCTTAGTTGCCTCATCATCCCAATAATGCAACAACTCTTTAAATTGGTTTTCAGGAATTGTGTTTGGACGATTGCACCATCTTTCATCATAAGTCGCATATGGAAAATACACAGAGTTCCTGAACTGATTAATAATAATTATTGCATATCTCTTAAAATATATCATTATTAGTTACAAATTGAAGTATAACTTATTAGCTTATATAAATTAATAATATAAAAGATATTTATAAAGTTGATGAATGGAATTGTAAAATATCTACTATATTAATTCATCGTATTTAATTTAAGGAATAACCATATTAAGACTAATTTGGATTCTTAGATTTTTGTATCAAACATTTTATTCCAAATGATAGAATTGGGTGAAATTTGGTGTTTGATTAATTTTTATATTTTAGAGAAATAAAAATATATATTTTTTTTTGTATTTAAGGTTGAGAAATCTTTTTTTTTTTTGGTAAAGAAACTAATTGGTTGAGATTCGAGGGACTCCCTTAGTTTCTTGTCAAGATCAATAATCCTCACGAGTATAGTTAGAGTAGAAGTTATATCATTCAAATGTGGACTTTTTATGTGCAAGTCCAAGTCTGATATCAGAGGGTAACAAAAATCGAATTGACAATGCTATCTAGCTAGAACAGGTCTGCCAAACATCAGTTATGGAAAAACAAGTGTCCACCAACATAACAAGCAATAATATGTCTTAAGTCAAATAAGCTACATGCAAGCTAGGGAAACTTGGAAAGTTATTAGGAAATAAGAATGTACTTCTCTTTATTTCTTTTCGAAAAGCATAGTTGACACTTAAGAACCCTTGCCTCCAAGGCTCCAAGTTTATGCAAAACTAAAAGGGTAAAAGCCATTTTCATGTAAGAATATAAGTGAAAATTTGCCAATGTCAATCAATAATGAACCTTCATAATTGCTACATAAAGCCATTGGCAGCCACAAATTTCCTCTACAGAACATGAAAGGGTATGCACAAAGGTATAAAGTATATATGAGCTATATCATTTAGCACACACTTTATCATTTAGCATTTAGCACATATATTATTCACATTGGCATAATTATTAAACAAATTATTTGTTTAGCATTAAAGTTTATTCACAAATTAAACAAATTATTTGTGAATTAAACACTTTAAACACAATAATTTGTTTAATTCATTTGTGAATTAAAGTGTGAATAAACAAATTAAACAAATAATTTCTCTTCATTTGTTTGGCATAATCATTTGTAGCTATAAAGTGTGAATAATCTCTCTTTGTAATCATGTTTAATCATTTAGCACAAATTATTCACACTTCATCAAAATGAAGAGAAAGATACACAATAGATTATGCTTACCACGAGCAGAGTAGAACAGTAGCCACGAGTAGGCCACGAACCACGAGCAGAACAGCACAGCAGCCACGAGCAGACCAGCACCACGAGCAGCAGACCAGCACCACGAGCAGACCAGCACCACGAGCAGCAGACCAGCACCACGAGCAGACCAGCACCACGAGCAGAGCAGCACCACGAGCACAGCAGAACAACACCACGCAGCACACCACGAGCAGAAATCTGGGCTACCGCGAGCAACCACCAACAACAACCACCGACAGCAACAACCGACAGCAACCACCAACAGCAACCAATTTCGCACATAAAAACCTAGGTTAGATTGAGAACAAAAATTTGAAGGAAAAATAAACCTAGGTTAGATTGAGAACAAATCTTACCTTGATGTTGCTCCAAATTGTTGAATGGAAGAAGGAAAATGAAAGATTGAGAAAAGGAATTGGGAAAATGAAAGATTGATGTTGCAACGAAAAAATGAAAAAATGAAATTGAATTGGAGAGGGTGAGTGGGAAATGAAAAAATGAGAGGGAAAATGAAAAAATTCGTTCCCTCTAATACCCGTGTACAGCTTTTTTTTTATTTTAATGACTTTTGGCAACGGCTATGCATATAGGCCGTTGCTAAAGTCGTCGCCTATTCTCAGCCCGTTGCCTATTCTATTCTTTTGCAACGGGTTTTAATGACCCCGTTGCCTTTTCCTATTTTTTGCAACTGTTATTAAAAACCCGTTGCTAAAGTCGTTGCAAAAATATAACCCGTTGCAAAAGAGCGTTGCAAATGCTCTTTTTTCTAGTAGTGACAACTTTGCAGGTATGATGAGTTGTTATAATGTTTTGAACAAAAATGGTAGATGGATTATAGATTCAGGGGCAACCGACCACATGGTCTCAAGCCTTGATAAATTGAAAAATATTAGAGAACTTAAACACAGGGCAAAAATAAATCTACCAAATGGAAAAATCACTTATATAACACATGTGGGTGAAGTAAGATTTAAGGATGGACTTGTGTTGAAAGATGTGCAATATGTTCCTGAATTTACTCATAATCTGATATCAGTAAATAGACTAATAGAGCAAGGGCAATATGAGGTTGTTTTTGATGCTCAAACATGCCAAATTCAAGACTCACTTACAAGGAAGGATAGAAGAATCATTAGGGAGAAGAAGGATGGACTGTTCTACCTGTGCTGTGAAGAAAGGGATGGACATAATTCAACTAAAGGAAGAAACAAAAATCTGAATGAAGAAATGAAGAGGAATAGCAATCAGTATGTAATGAATGTAAATAAAGTAGGGAGAACAAAAGAAAATTGTGCTTTGTGGCACAATAGACTAGGGCATACTCCTGTAGCCAAACTTAAACAAATTGGATGTGTTGTGAACAGTTTTGATGAAAATGAATGTGTTTGTGTTACTTGTCCAATGGCAAAGTTTGCTAGACTTCCATATAAATTGAGCATGTCCATAGCTGAAAGGCCCTTTTATTTAATACACATAGATATTTGGGGACCTTATAGGGTTCAAACAGAAGGAAAGCATAGGTTCTTTCTGACAATTGTTGATGATTTTTCGAGGGCCACATGGGTATATTTGTTGCAACACAAAGATCAGTCCTTAAATGCATTAAAACAGTTTAAAATTCTTGCTGAAAATCGGTTTGATGGAAAAATCAAAATCATCAGGTCTGACAATGCTTTAGAATTTGATGACAAATTTTGCAAAGAATACTTTGAAAAAGAAGGTATTGTACATGAAACCTCATGTGTTGATAGACCACAACAAAATGGTCGGGTAGAGAGGAAGCATAGAAATGTGCTAGAAATGTCTAGAGCTTTGAGATTTCAAGCAGGGCTTCCTTTGAAGTATTGGGGAGAGTGTGTGCTTACTACAGTATACCTAATAAATAGGATTCCAAGTAAGGTAATTGGGAACAAAACTCCTTATGAAAGGTTGCTGGGAAAGAAACCTGATTATAATAATCTCAAAGCCTTTGGATGCTTGGCTTTTGCAAGTCCTCAAAGAAGAAACCATGATAAATTTTCCTTGAGAGGAATGGCATGTGTGTTTCTAAGCTATCCTAGTAACAAAAAGGGATACAAATTGTTAGAACTGAACACCATGAAACAATTTTTATCCAGAGATTTTAGATTTCATGAGAAGATATTTCTTTTCTCTGAAAAGGGAAGCAAACAATATATGGAGCCTGTTCCTAAAGAAGCCAAAGGAATTTTAACCTGTCAAAATAAATATGAAGAAGAAAATGAAATCACAGGAGCTGATAAGAAAGATTATACACAGCAAGAAAATATTGGTGATCAGATACAAGGGGCAGATGAGGGTGACATGACAGAACAAGGCAATGTTCAAGAAGCACCACAGGAGGTCAGAACAGAAATTGAAGAATCTGATCTTGCTCCTACTGCCCAGATCAGAAGATCCTGTAGAACTCACAAGCCACCAGAATGGCTAAATGAATATGTGACTCAAGGGCAAGGCAAAAGAGCTGACAATGCAGTAATGATACAAAAAGTTGGGAATTCACCAGTTTCATGTGATTCAGTGCTTTTCCTGGACAAATAACAAGTTCATCTGATCCAATTTCGTACAAAGAAGCTGCTCAACAAGAAAAATGGGTTAGAACTATGGAAGAAGAACTCAGAGTACTTGAAGAAAATGAAACACGGAAGATAGTGGAACTACCACATGGAAAGAAACCCATAGGATGTAAGTGGGTGTATAAAACAAAATTCAACCCAGATGACACCATTGAAAGAGAAAAGGCAAGACTGGTGGTTCTTGGCAACATTAAAAGAAAAGACATTGATTACAAAGAAACATTTGCACCAGTTGCCAAACTCACAACAGTTAGATTGTTTCTAGCTGTAGCTGCTCTAAAAAATTAGATGGTATTTTAGATGGATGTCAAGAATGCCTTCCTCCATGGAAGCTTGAATAAAGATGTATACATGACAATACCTCCTGGATACAAAGCACCTAAAAAGGGGGAGTGTGGAAACCAGGGGGAGCAGCACATAAGAAATATGAAAAAACCTGTGTGCAAGCTTCAGAAATCCTTATATGGATTGAAACAAGCACCAAGACAGTAGTTCTCTAGACTTTCTAGTGCATTGAAGGAAAATAAATTCAAACAAAGCAAGGCTGATTACTCATTGTTCACGAAGAAGACAGTGGAAGGGTTTGTAGTGGTGCTAGCATATGTTCATGATTTGCTTATAGCAAGGACCAACAAAGGTTTGGTTGAAGAAACTAAGTCTTTTTTGACTTCTCAATTCCATATGAAAGAGTTGAGAACACTAAGATACTTCTTAGGCATTGAAATAGACAGAGATGAAAGAGGTATTTTTTTATCTCAGAGGAAATATGTCAATGATTTGTTGAAAGAATACGGAATGGAGAACTGTAAACCTCTGAAGTTACCAATGGATTCACAACTGAAATTGGAACCTAGCATTGGAACCAGGCTGCCAGATCCTACATCCTATCAACATTTGATAGGAAAGCTCATATATTTGAGTGTCACCAGGCCTGATATTGCTTTTGGGGTACATACTTTGAGCCAATACATGCAACAACCAACAAGTGTTCATATGCAGCAAGCTAAAAGAGTTCTGAGGTATCTTAAAGGAACCTCTGAGCAAGCTATTCTACTGGCATCTCAATTAGGAGCTGTTCTTACAGCATATTCAGATAGCGATTGGGGTGGATGCAGTGCTACAAGGAGATCCACCTCTGGATACTGTATTTTATTGGGATCCTCTCCAATCTCATGGAAAACGAAGAAACAACAGGTGGTTGCTTGATCAACAACAGAAGCAGAATATGGTGCCATGGCACTGACCACATGTGAAATTGTGTGGTTGTCACTGTGACGATCCGACTCGCTTAAATCGGCGCGAAAGAAACCGACGAATCGAATAGTCATAACTAACAACTTAAAAACTTAAAAATTAAAACTAATACCTCAAATATTATTATTATAATCCCAAAAGTACAAATACCCACAAGTTTGTACAATACTAAACCAAAAGTCAAACTACAAAGTCTAATATACGACAAACTCCAAACACATGTCAGAGTCCAAAACCAACGTATACAAGTCCATACTATAGTTCAAAGCTATCCAAAATCAATAAACAACAGAAATACAACAAAATCATAATATCGGCGCTCGCCCAACCCAAAGCTAAGCAAGAACCTCATCATCAGAATTACCTGGAAAACAGACAATAGTCCACCATCAGTGGCGAGTAACATAACTGATTCACCCTAATGGGAATACACATGAACATAGCACAAATCAAATAACCAAACCAATCATCATCCATGCGAAGATCAATCAATAACAAACTCGACTAAAACATCTTATCCAAACTTATCTTTGGCGCAATCATTCATATACTAGACCGAACTACGCTCGTACGAACGCATCTTACGCATTCGAACTTTCTACTATGTTAGGAAATAAGAATCTTACTCCCAAGTCCCGTGAAACCAATCTTACTGGAAATCCACATCCGAAGACAACATAGTAAGACTCCAACTATCCCAATACCGCGGATGGAATAGGGGCAACGTCTTAACCCAAAAACATAGAATCTTACTCTAAGTTTTAGGCGTCTAGCTACGAAATCAAGCTAAATCTTTAATTCTTTAACAAATCTTTAAATCTTTAACATCTTTAAATCATAACTTAATTAATTTCAAGAATTGCCTTTGCGCCTTGATTCTCGAAAATAATCAGTTAAAACACGAAGTTATTCTCAAGAATTGCCTTTACGCCTTAATCTTGAGTCTAACCAACACTTAACCACTTTCTTAATCCATTCTTTAACTTTCTAGACTTAACCAAGAACTTATCAAGACTCATCAAAACTCATAAAGAACTCATCAAGATTCATAAAGAACTCATCAAGATTCAAGATCTTCAATCAAGAACTCAATCGAGATTCAAGAACTTCAATCAAGAACTCATTCAAGAATCAAGAATTCATCCATACTCATCAAATTACACGTATAACTTCAACCATTACAACAAAATAGTTCATCAACTTCCAATGATCCAAAATCCACCAAACTTGAACATGATTAACATTAAACCAAATACCAACATAATAAATCATAAAATCATCATAATCATCAAGAAAACATCATAAAAACCATCTCCAAATCAGATTGTAAACCATACACAAAAACATGATCATACTTCACAAATAAACCCATACATGCATTTAATCTATACTATAATCATAGTATACCAATTAAGTTGAGAAATTATGTTACCTTATTGAAGATAACACACAAAATCAATACAAAATTGCAGCCCGGAAAGTCGAACCACACGACCCACAACCACGCACACACGACACGAACAACACGGCACACTTGCACACACGGCTGCCCAGCACGGCTGTGTCGCACGAGCCACCACTGCCACGGCCACGGCACCACGAGCAAGAACCACCCACACACGGTTGCTGCTGCACGGCTTCACCACGTGACCCACACGGCCACCCCACGAACTCGAACACCCACACGAACACGATCAAACCCGACCCCGAACCAACGATCTTGAATGCAAACTAAGAGATTTAAATTGTTTTGATACTTAAAGATCAATAGGATATGAATCTTTAAGTTTTGGGCTTAAGAAATTGATGAACAAAGGTGATGGATGATTAGCCAAAAATGGCGTGTGGAATGGGAGCCAATGGAGGGAGTTTTTGTGTCTTAAACTTTGATGGCAAGAGAATAAGATGGCAAATGTGCTTAAGTGGGTAATTGAGCAAAAGGATCAACAAGCCTTACTAACTCCTCTATATATAGAGTTAGTTAAGGTGTGAACATGAGGCAAGTGGCAAATCCTTGCCATCAAATACAAGGGGGCCGGCCAAGCAAGGAAATGGGCCAAAATTGGGCTTTCGTGAATAATTGGGCTAATTTACAAAAAGTACATGACTAATCATGTATAAATCAATTTAGCCCAAAATATTAAATAATTAATTAGAAAATTACATAATAAAATTCTAATTAATTAAATAATAATTAAAATAAATAATAATGACTGCAAATAAAATAATTCGAATTAAATCGGAATTATTCACATAAAATAAAATAAATAGTTCAAAAATAAATTTGAACTATACATAACATCACATAAATATACATAAATCATGGCAGAAATATCATGAAAATCAGGGTCATTACAGTCACAGCTTCTTCAAGATTTGGGAATTCAATCTTTATTCCCAGTTAGTTTAAAATGCGACAATCAAGCTACTCTTTCAATTGCAGTCAATCATGTGCATCATGAAAGAACGAAACACGTAGAAATTGATTGCCACTTTGTAAGAGAAAAAGTGAATGCACAACAGATTGAGCCCATGTATGTGTCTACAAAGGAGCAACTTGCAGACATTGTCACCAAAAGTCTTCCAGTTGACAAACATCAATATCTCATGAGCAAGATGGGAGTTTCTTCTACGCATCACCCCCATCTTGAGGGGGAGTGTAAAAGAGGATAACTCTTCTTTGGTGTCATTATCCTAGCTTGGCCCACTGTTTATGTTTATTTAGGTGATTTAGTTGTTGGGCCAGCCCACTTTCTGTTAGTTTAGGGATTTGTGCTTCATTCCTCTGTACATGTGTATATAAATACTGCTGCTGTAAAGTTTAGTGCTTTTATCTAAAAATAATACAACATATTGAAAGCCGCAATACTCTCTCTCAAACATTTCTCTTGATAATGAATGACATATGAAATGAAATCACTCAGCAAGATTGTTGAATGGGTTGGTAGTGTTCAAATAAATGAGCATTTAATTGTACATGGTGTTGTTTTAGTTGAAGTGTTTAGACACAACTTGTTATCTGTTGGGAAATTAGCTGAAAAGTCTAGAATACAAGCTGTTTTTAATAAGGAAAAATGTGTATTTTATGACCTTTTTAACAAGACTCTGGCTGAAAACGACACAGAGCTGCAAATCTAATGGAAATAAGGATACTCTAGCTGATTCTGTTACTCGTAATACAGCTCTTTAGGAGGGTATAGTAATTAGTACTAATGGTAATTTAGTAAATAGTAGTTCAGTTAATAATGCTGTAATGTTCATAAAGCTCAAGGATGTGAAAGAGTTAAGCTAGATAATTTTCATTTACTTCATTCTAGACTTGGTCATATTTCTTTGTCACAAATGGAGTTTATACAACGATTTAAGCTGCCTAATAAGCATGAGTTTGATTGTGGAGTTTGTAAAAGTGTCAAATGTCATAAGCTTCCTTTCAAAAATATTACCTCTGTTTTAATTTAGTTTATTCAGTTGACTTTTAGCACTATTCACAAAGTATTCTTTGACTATCGTTTGTGATTTATATTATGCATAACAAAAAAACTTAGTCATGTAGGTCTCGTTGGATTCGTTTCAACATGTAGCTTTTTTATATCTAGTTTTTATAATTTTTGCAAACATACAATTAAAGATATTAATATTCAAAGTTTTGTCTCGGCAAGTGTGAAAAGGTGAAATGAGTAATTTTTTTTAAAAAAAAAGGAGGTAGTAGTAATAACTAACAGAGCTAGTTCTAAATTCAATCTTATTCATATTATTGATCTTTGGAGTCCTTATAGAGTGATTTCTATTAATTGAGCAAGATATTTCTTAACTATTGTTGATGATTGCAACAGGCTTACTTGGACATTTTTGCTAGTTAATAAATTACAGGTACCCAAAACTATTGATAATTTTATGAAATATGTAGAAACTCAGTTTCAGACTAAAGTTAAATCCATTACGTCTGATGATGGTACTGAAATAATACAAGAACAATGCATTAATTTGTTTAACACTAAAAGAATTGCTAATCAAAATACTATTGTTGGCGTCCCACAACAAAATGGTAGGGTAGAAAGAAAACATAGACATTTACTTGAAGTATCAAGAGCTATTAGATTTCAAGCTAATTTACCAAAGAAATTTTGGAGAGTGTGTGTATTAAGTGCAAGTTTCTTAATAAATATCTTTGTACATTTCTACAAAGCTAGTTACAGAAAATATTATGGTTAGCCATTTGGATATTAGAATCCAAATAATAATGCTTAATCTATTTTGGTTCAACCCAAATGAGAAAAGAAGCTTGTTGGACTGAATTGGCCCAATTTCACTTGGTTGAATCGGTTTCTAAAGGAAAACAAAAAAAAAAAAAAAAAAAAAAAGAAAACTGAAAACACCCGTGATTGGTCGGCCAAATCATCAAATCGATGTAGATTTTAGTTGGTCCAAATGAGTATTGATTTACGCACACCCTTATTTTATTTAGGCACATCCCCTACCCTTTGTTTTGTTGTTGTAAACTCATTAAAATGGGAGTGCACAAATTACAAAAAAGTGTTTCGGAAATCCCCTCCCGGTCCAAATGTATCTACTGCTACACTCCTAAATTAGTAATCTAGTAAGTTGTCTTCTAGCGCGAAAATTAAAATAATCATGCTCTCAATATAGCTTTTGAAAAGGTTTTCACTCAAAAATAATATGGGAATTTATTACACCATTTGTTCCCTATTGCTCTCAATATAGCTTTTGGCATGTATTTTAATGAAGAGTTTGTGTAAATGAGAAAATTAATTAAAATAATTTAGACACAAGTAAGAAGGAAACTATAAGTTACAATGTTAAAATTATGTCATTAAATTTGTTCATTTATACTTTCAAATCCATTCGTTAAATTGTGTGCTAAAATTGTACGCTATTGATAGAAAAATGAACAGAGGAAATATAAATTTTTGAGAGTGTTGCAATATGTTCCGTCAGTTCAATCAACCTCGATCCGGTCTAGTTATGTACCGATCAATAGCCCTAATACTGCTCCTTGTATCCACAAGCTAAGGTTCAAGTCTTAGCTTGTTACTCTCTTCTGGATGATTTCTCCACTTTATTCCCTACCTCATTGCAAGAGGTACGTACTCAGTTGTTTGGGTTAGCAATTATTTATCTGCTAGTGAGCTAGTAGTTTCCTTACCCATTAAAAAAGGATTTTATCATAAGTAACCTTGTATTTTACGATTTTATTCTAAAATAACCTTGTCTTTTGCAATGATTTCTAAAATAGTCTTGTACCTTTTAAAAACACTATTCAAAGGTCGGGATTAAAAGTGACAAAAAATGAATGGCACTAATAGTTGACTTTTTTAACCTATATTTTTTTTTTTACAACAAGACCAAAGAAAACCAACTAGTGGCCACGGGAATTAATCTCATCAGACTTAAATAGACGAAAGCAATGAAAATTACATAGAATACTATTTATATGCTGCAAGATATTCTTATCCCTGACGCGGATTGAATCGACATGCCAGAAATACTTGTAGATCGGTGTCACCGGAATTTGAAAACAAATGTGTAGGAGGCGCTTATTAATCACAATTTTAGTAACCTCCAGCATAAAGCGGAGAACCGCCTGTTGAGAATCCCGAGTGCACACGGAAATAGTACCTACGTGGGTAATAGTATCCTAATGAATAGTCCAAGTGAAATCAAACCGGGAACTCCCAGCCTTCCTTTGAGTAAAAGTGATATGGGCAGCGGATTCACATATAGAACAAACAATACTGACTTCACTAATCTCACTGAGCTCACATTCCCCGAACCCCGGAGCCGGCCGAGTGGAAGAGGACACACTCTGAAAACTTGTAGTCATGGAGTTACCCTCTTCAATAGCAATCCTACTAGTTAAGAGGACGTCCCTATTGATGTTATCGAAAACCTCTTTGTTTCTCTGGGACCAGATCCCCCTAAGAACTGCCACATAGTAGACTTTTTCTGAAGATGAATTAAACAAAAGCCTCATCCACCCTTCAATGGAACCTTGGTCATATATATTGTTGTCCCGAACGAGGTCTAACTCCATCCATACTTCCCTTGCAAAGGCACACTTACTAAAAACATGTAAAATGGATTTCATGTGATCCCCGAGACCCAAGTTACAGAAATAGGTAAAGTGCTGATCAACAAGAATGCCCCACTTGAAGAGCTCTTCTTTAACGGGAAGGGCCCTATTAATGATTTTCCAAACAAACACTTGCCAATCCTTACTGATAGGAAGCTTCCACACGATATCTTTGTGGGATTGACCACCCCTTACCGTCAAATGCGAAAGTTGACCATCAATCTCCATATGAAGTAACTTGTAACCATCCGAGACGGTGTACGAGCCATCAGCCAAAGAAGACCAAACCAAATTGTCCTGGTTTGCCTACAGAAGGCTGCAAACACATAATCGCACGACATGTGTTGATTACAAATAACCTCAGGATAAGTTCTTGGTTCCACTCCCATCATTGTCCATAAGGGAGTTCATTGTTTCAGTACCTGTGAAGGAAGTGAGAAGACCCGAGTCAATCCTATGAATAGGACACACTCCATCCACCTAAGCATGGTTGATTATAGCTATGTTGCCATTTCCAATGTGCCAAGCATTGCCTGCCTGAATTACCGTAAGACCCCATCGTAGGCCCTTCCATCCCCAAGATCCGTCTTTCCTATGCTGTCAAGAACCGTCATGAAAAGTAGTAGTCGAAAGCTTATATTTAGTTCCATAGACTTTGGACAGGAGAGTTTCTAGGCGTTGGATAATTCACCATCCTTGCTTAGCCAGGAGGGCTTTGTTAAACAGTCCCACATCTCTCATCCCCAGACCCCCATCCATTTTAGGTCGGGTGATCCAAGCCCAACTACGCCAGTAAATATCCTTCGCCCCTTCCCCCCAACCTTTCCACCAGAATTTTCTAATGATACTAATCATTTTATTGGAGATCGAGGTGGGGATTCGGAAGACTGAAAGGACATGGGTGGCCAAACTACCAAGCACCGATTTTATTAGAGAAAGTCGGCCTGTTGCGCTTAAAAATAAGTTGTTCCAACTGGAGAGCCGATCCTCCAGCTTCTTGACTAGATTACCAAAAGTTTCTTTCTTACTTTGACTAAAATCTGTGGGGACCCCCAAATAGACCCCAAGGTCATCCACGACCGGTATACACAGGATCTCAGTAGACTCTGAAATGAGATCTCCTTCCGCATTTGGACTTGGAAGAATGGAGTAAAGTTTTTGTTTCGCATAATATACAAGATGTATTGTAATAGATATTGTAATGACCCGGATTTTTGGGCCGTAAAATTTCGTGTGAAATTAAGCCTTAAAGCCCAAACATTTTAAATTGGGCCAAAAAACTTAATTTAGTATTTATTGAAGCAAGCCCAAAACCACTATTCTACCTCCCCATGGCCGGCCCTCCTAGCATCTTTTCCCTTAAATTCAATTCCTAATCTAACTCCTATTATCTAGTAGCTAGGGCTGGGCAAAAAAAACCCGGACCCGGTTCCGGATCCGGTACCCGGTTTTTTTACCCGAAAAAGCGGGTACCCGACCCGGTTTTCAAAACCGGTTCAGGTACCCGGTTTTACAAACCGGGTACCGGGTCGGATACGGGTTGGGATTTTTTAAAACTGGGTTCCCGGTACCCGGTTTTAATTTTTAAAAAATAGTTTTTTACTATCAAAAAAAAGTTTTTTACTTTAATTTAAAATTAATTTTTATTATTATTATAAATACTTTTTTAAAATTAAAAAAAAAAAAGTTTTTTTTAATTAAAAAATTTTAAAAAAAAAAAATTTTAAATTTCAAAAAACAGTTTTTTTAGAAAACAACATAAACAGTTTTTTTATATAAAAAAAAAGGGAAATTCCCAGTCTTATACCCGAACTTTTTGGAAATCCCACTGGTATACCCGAGTTTTTTTTAATCCCAGAGGTGTACCTAATGTTAAACATAATTCCCAAAAGTAATCTTTTTGGTTACAGATTGTTAAAAACACTAACCATGGTTAATAAATTGAAAAAAAAAAATAAAGGAAAAACAACCACAAATTGGGGGCAATCAGATCATTTTTTGTAAAATCCGACCTCAAATCGGAACCCTTAAGGATAAAAATGACCTGTAAAACCTAGAGCGGACTATTTTTTCAAATAAATCAATGCATGCAAAACGAGGCGAATCGGGAACGCAAATTGGGGGGCAATCGGATCATTTTTTGCAAAATCCAACCTTAAATCGAACCCCATAAGGGTAAAAATGACTCGTAAAACCTTCAACGAACTATTTTTTCACATAGATCAATGCGCACAAAACGAGTCGAATTGGGAACGCAAATTGGGGGCAATCGGATCATTTTTTGCAAAATCCGACCTCAAATAGGATCCCGTAAGGATAAAAATGACCCGTAAAATCAAGAGCGGAATATTTTTTCACGTAGATCAATACGCGCAAATCGATGCGAATTAGAAACGCGAATTGGGGGAAATCGGATAATTTTTTGCAAAACCCATTAATTTAATATATTACTAGTTTTAAATTTTATTTTTTTAAAGAAAATTAAAAAAATTGTTAACCAAAGTTAAATCTATCCTTAAAATAGGTATATTCCATTACATTTAACGGAATATACCATCTAAATGTAACGGATGGGAATTAGACATAATTTCAGGTATACCACTGGGATTAAAATAAACTCGGGTATACCAGTGAGATTTCGAAAAAGCTCGGGTATACCACTGGGAATTTCCCAAAAAAATAAAACATCTTTTTAAAAAAAAAAAGTTGTACTTCCTCCGTAAATGAAAAATTGCAACATTTGCCATATTTTGATGTTTTTAAAAAATTGCAACAAACTTGTCACTTTCTATTTTGGGTAATATTTAACATATTTCTCTCTCATACTTTTATTATTCTACTAACTTTTATTTCTCTCTCCTACTTTTTTTTATTCTACTAACTTTTATTTCTCTCTCCTACTTTTATTAATCTACTAACTTTTATTTCTCTCTCCTACTTTTTCTACTCTACTAACTTTTATTTCTCTCTCCTACTTTTATTAATCTACTAACTTAAACACACTTATAAATTTTTTTTGGAGTCCGTGACCTCCCCCTTTGTTGCAATTTTTCGTTTACGGAGGATGTATAAGGAAAAAAAAATCGGATCCGGATACCCGGTTCCTGGAACCGAATTTCCGGGTACCCGGATTATCCGGGTCGGATCCGGGTCAAAAAAATTGTGACCCGAAAAACCGGGTACCCGGTTTTCGGGTACCCGAATTTGCCCACCTCTACTAGTAGCCTCTCCTAAAATTTGGTAAAATCTTTTATCCTATTTATACTTCAAAAACCCACCCTTTATTCATTACTCATCATATGATCAAAAGCTCAACCAAACACTCTCTCCCTTTTGGTATCACATGGCCTCAAGGCCACTTTTAATTCAATCTCTTTTCTTTCTAACTCTTTCCATCTTAATCTATCTAACTTTAAATCTTTTGCAGATTGTGACAGTTTGTGCCGTGATTGTGAAACCAAATACTGTGGCCGTGGTGGTGTCGAGTGAAGAGAAGCTTTGGGCGTGTTTTTGTGTGATTCCTCTATAGGTAACTAGATTCTTCCACTTAGGATTATGATTGGGTTGCATAGAATACTAGGCTTAGAATCACGTTGTTATTATTGTTGTGATTTTCGTATGAAAACCGTGGTGTTTAGGTTGATTAGATTTATTTTCTTGCTTGATCAATATATGTTCTTGTGTGATCTTTGTAAGCTATTTCATTCTATGATATATTCTTGATGTTCTGGTATTTTAATCTTGATAATCTCGTGATGATCTTGTTTGGTATTTTCAATCTTGTCATGCGTGTGATGATATGTTGTTAAGCATGAATTTTGATCTTGATTCTTGCATGTATTCTTGTATTGATTAACTCTTGTTCCATTCGAATTCTTTAGTGATTAAAAGCTTCGATTTTTACTTTGTTTACGAACTGATTTCATAAATCTTGCTACACCGTTTTCAAAGTTATTTCTATTCTGGATCTTGAAAGTGAATCTTGTTATTGAGTCTTGCGAATCTTGAAGTATTATGATGATTGTTTGAATTCTTGTTTCTTGTTCCATGCGTGTGGTTGCATATTCAAAGGTTGGATTTTTCTTGCTAGTTTGTTATTTCTTGCGTGTAGTTTTGTCAGAATAAAGCTTGGATTTTTATCTTGTTTGATGATTGAATTCTTGAATCTTGATCTATTGTTCACATAAATCTTGAATTGATATTGATGAATAGTTTATATTGTTCTCCTCTTGCTTTTACGTGTGCCATTGTAATGACCCAGATTTTATCGGTATTTTTGCCGGTATCTATGTGTATTTATGTGTTAGTTCAAATTAATTTTTGAACTATTTATTTTAATTTTATATGAATAATTTCGATTTAATCGAAATGTTTATTTCTTAGTTCTAATTATTTATGTTAATTATTATTTAATTAATTAGAATTTTATTTATTTAATTTTCTAATTAATTATTTAATATTTTGGGTTAAATCGATTTGGGCATGATTAATTATGCGGTTTTCGCAAATTAGCCCAATGGATCACGAGAGCCCATTTTGAGGCCCATTTCTTACCCTTGGCCGGTTTTGAGCAAGCATGGCAAGGCTTTCCACTTGCTTTGTGTTCACACTTCTCCCACTTCTATAAATAGAGGGGATTAGTGAGCCTTAAGATCATTTTTGCTCATTTGCCATTTAATACACTTGCCATCAAAAATTCAAAACACAAACTCCCTCCCAATTGCCTATACTTCACGCCATTTTTGATGATTGATACCCATCAATTGTTCATCAATTCTCTTAGCCCAAAACTTAAAGATTCAAAGTTCATTGATCTTTAGGTGACCAAACACAATCCTAAACACATTAATTTCATTCAAGATCTCTAGTTCGGGTTTGCTTTGGGATTGCTCGTTGGGGGTTCGTGCGTGTTCGTGTGCAGCAGGCCGTGCAAGGTGCAGCAGGGGGCCGTGCACGTGTGGCAGTGGTGGTTCGTGCGACACAGCCGTGCTGGGCAGCCGTGTGTGCAAGTGAGCCGTGTTCGTGTGGTTTGAAGCAAGGCCGTGTGCAACGTGGTTTGGGCCGTGTGGTGTTCGTGTGTGCCTTGTTCCGGGCATCAACTTCTTGTGTTGAATTTGTGTGTAATCTTCCATAAGGTAACATACTAACTCAACTTAATTGGTATACTAGGTTTATAGTATTGATTAAATGCATGTTTGGGATGTTTGTTGATGATTGTTCATGATTTTGAATGTATTTTTATAATCTGATTTTGAAGTATTATAATGATGTTTTAATGGTGGTTTTTCATATTTTAAGATTGTTTTCATGATATTTTGAAATCATGGTGATTGGGTTTAAGTTTGATTAATTTTTGATAAAATGATGTTGAAATTTACGTGTGATGATGATGATGTTTAGGCGTGATGTTTGAGTTTGTATGAGTTCTTGATTGAAGTTCTTGAATCTTGATTGAGTTCTTGATTGAAGTTCTTGAATCTTGAATGGTTTCTTGTTGAGTTCTTTAAGAGTTAGATGAGTTCTTTGAGGTTCTTGATGAGGTTTGATTGAGTTCTTTAGGTTTCTTGATTGAGTCTTGAAAGTTAAAGAAAAGGGTTGTATGAGTCTTGGAAGTTAAAGATTTTGAGATGAGTTGATTAAAGAAAGGATAAAGATTGATGAATGATGTTGGTTAGTCTCAAGAGTATGGCTATAGGCAATTCTTGGGCATAACTTCGATGATTTAGTTGGTTAAATTCGAGAGTATGGCTTATTCTTGTTTTTAATTTAACTATGATGGTATGATAATGATATGATGTTAGCTTGATTTCTTTTCTAGATGCCCTTGACTTTGAGTATGGCTTATTCTTAGTTTTTGGGTTAAGACGTTGCCCCTATTCCGTCCGCGGTATCGGGATAGTTGGAGTCTCACTATGTTATTCCTAGTACGTCCAGAAAGATTTTGGGGATTAGGGACACGGATTTCAAGTAAGGATTGGGTTCGTGGGATTTGGGAGTAAGATAATTCCCGGTCCTGACATAGTAGAAAGTTCGGTTGCGTAAGATGCTTCCGTACGAGCGTAGTCCGGTCTAGAAATAGAATGATTGCGCCAAAGATAGAGTTGGGATGATGTCGAGTTGATTGTCGAGGTTGGATTACGAGGTTAAGGATGTCTCGTGTCTTTGGGATTTTCGTGTGATGTTGTTTGATTGATGCTATGTACTTGTGTATTCCCGTTAGGGTGAGTCAGTTATGTTACTCGCCACTGATGGTGGACTATGTTGTGTTTTTTAGGTACGTCTGATGACGAAGCTCATGCTTAGCTTTGGGGTTGGGCGAGCGGCGTTATGCTTATTTTGTTCCTTTGTATTTACTTTCGTTCGTAGTATTAGAACTGTTAGTAGTAGTTTCGGATTTATGGACTTGTATATGTTGTATAAGACTCTGACATGTGGTTAGAGTTGTTTCTTACTTTTATTAGTTACATTTGACTTTTGGACTTAGGTTGTACAGATTGTGGGTTATTGTACATTTTGGTTTAATAATAATGATTTGAGGTATTAGTTTTTAATTCCTAAGTATTAAAGTTGTAGATTTATAACTACTTGACTCGTCGGTTTCTTCCGCGCCGATTTAAGCGAGTCGGGTCGTTACAGTTGGTATCAGAGCCGAATAGGTTTAAGTGAAGTTTCTAGGATTTGAGTTAAACCCGGGAGATGAGAGCTTTATTTTCCCGAGTTAGTGAACCAATTCTAGGATTATGTGAAGGGAGAAGAGTTGGGTAGAAAGACCGGGATAGGATTCTTTCTATTTTTCCTTTTCTTCTTATTTTTAGTATGTTTTTGGTGGGGTATTTTACTGACTTGCTATTTCTGTTATATTTGTTGTTGTGATGCGTTTCAGCATGTCTACACCTCGCCGGTTGCATACTGGACGACAGAGGTTGCGGGCCCTCGAGGAGGCGATCCTTACATTGGCGCACCATAGTCGTCAACCGCCGAATACGCAGTCGACGTTCGATCGTATCGCACGTCATCGACCTCCGACTTACGACGGGGTTGCCGACCCCACTACTTTGGAGAGCTGGATCCGCGAGATGGGGAAGCTCTTCGACGCGACGTTTTGCCCCGATCACGAGAGGGTGCTGATCGCTGCATATTACTTACGTGGGGAGGCTGATAACTGGTGGACGTTAGCGAAGGACGCATACCAGCCGTTGAATGCGATGACTTGGACCGACTTTATCGATAAGGTCCAGGAGCGTTTCTACCCCGACGAGTTGCGGTGGCAGAAACAGGAGGAGTTTCTTACTCTTGCACAGGGTAAGATGTCTGTCCAGGCGTACACCGATCGATTTACAGAGCTGTCGAGGTTCGTTACGTCTGTGATTCCGTCAGAGAAGGATCGGGTCAAGCGCTACATCAAAAAGCTAGATCCGAGGATCCGAGTTCACGTGATCAGCAGTGGAGCGGCTACGTTCCAGCAGGCTTACGAGGTAGCACTCGAGATACAGGCATCAGTTACCGAGGAAGATTCGAGCAAGAAGAGAGCTCCGGTTCCGACGACTACGGCTTCGTTTAAGAAACCCCGGTTTGGCACATCTAGCAGTACCCCTTCGGCCCCGAGTTCGCATAAGGGTGGCGATGGTTCGAAGTGTCGAGGCTGTGGCAGAGACTTCCATCCAGGGAAGAAGTGCGACGGTTCCCCGATCACTTGCTTCACTTGTGGTAAGATAGGCCACAAGTCGACGGGCTGTCCCAAGAGGAAGCCAGATTCAGAGGTTAAGCAGCTTCCAGCACCGACGAAGACTCCGGTGAAGAACCGAGTCTACTGTATGACCGAGGCGGAGGCCGAGGTTCAGCCTGACGTTGTATCAGGTAGATTTCTTGTCTCTGGTGTGTTAGCATTAGTTCTTTTTGATTCTGGTGCTACTGTGTCTTTTGTGGCTAGTAGTTTTGCCTCGAGGTCAGATCTTCGTGGCAGTCTACCTATTCGTTCAGTTATTACTCTCCCTTCAGGAGAGGATTTAACTTGTCAGCGAGAGTTCCGAGGAGTGTCCATCGTGATAGCAGGGGAGCAAGCGACGGCCGATCTGAAAGAGTTCCCGCTGATGGAGTTCGACGTTATACTTGGTATGGACTGGCTATCGAGGTATCGAGCAATCATTCGTTGCCGAGACCAGTCAGTGACATTCCGAGGATCTCAGGGCAACCGAGTTACCTACTCTGGGTTCGTCCTTAAGAAAGGAGTAAAGGTAATCTCAGCCTTGAAGATGAGGAAGCATCGCCAGAAGGGCGATATGGTGTTTCTTTGTCAGGTACGAGACTTGACTGACGAGTCTTTGGTGGACGATATACCTGTAGCGAGGGATTTCAGAGACGTATTTCCTGATGAGCTACCAGGCGTTCCACCTGAGCGCGACGTCGAGTTTCATATCGACTTAGTACCCGGCACAGCGCCAATCTCAAAGGCACCGTACCGGATGGCACCATCTGAGTTATTGGAGTTAAAGACACAACTCCAGGATTTGATCGATAAGGGCTTCATTAGGCCAAGTGTTTCTCCGTGGGGAGCTCCTGTGCTCTTCGTGAAGAAGAAAGATGGTAGTATGCGCCTGTGCATAGACTACCGAGAGTTTAATCGGGTAACTATCAAGAATAAGTACCCATTGCCTAGGATTGAGGACCTGTTCGATCAGCTGCGAGGAGCAGGAGTGTTTTCGAAGATAGATCTTCGGTCTGGATATCATAAGATTCCAGTCAAGAAAGAAGACATTCCGAAAACTGCTTTTCGTACTCGATACGGCCATTACGAGTTCGAGGTGATGCCCTTTGGCCTCACTAATGTGCCAGCCGTGTTCATGGACCAGATGAACCGGACGTTTCACCACTTACTCGACAAGTGCGTCGTAGTATTTATAGACGATATCTTGATCTATTCTAGAGATGAGTCCGAGCATACGGAACATCTCCGGATGGTACTCGAGATATTGAGGAGTCATAAGTGGTTCTCGAAACTCTCCAAGTGTGAGTTCTGGCTTCGCGAAGTAGCCTTCCTGGGTCACGTGATCA
The DNA here is from genome assembly GCA_951394345.1 of Salicornia ramosissima. Taxonomy (NCBI): domain Eukaryota; kingdom Viridiplantae; phylum Streptophyta; class Magnoliopsida; order Caryophyllales; family Amaranthaceae; genus Salicornia; species Salicornia ramosissima. The sequence continues at coordinate 14,818,368 of OX596234.1, read as the reverse complement.
GTAAAGAAGGCATTAAGGTAGACCCAGCCAAGATTAAGGCTGTAGTTGATTGGAGTAGCCCGAGGAATGTGGCGGAGGTTCGTAGTTTTCTTGGCTTAGCCGGATACTATCGACGATTCGTCCAGGACTTCTCCAAAATAGCTAGACCGATGTCTAGTCTCCTGCAGAAGGAGGTCCGATTCGTTTGGACAGAGGCTTGCGAGCAAGCATTTCAGGAGTTGAAACAGAGATTAGTCTCCGCTCCGATTCTTACTCTTCCGAACGATGAAGAGGGCTTCGAGGTCTATAGTGATGCTTCGAAGAGTGGCTTAGGCTGTGTGCTCATGCAGGGTGGGAAGGTCATCGCTTATGCATCGAGGCAACTGAAGGTGCACGAGCGTAACTATCCTACGCATGACTTAGAATTAGCGGCGGTAGTGTTCGCGCTCAAAATTTGGAGGCACTATCTCTATGGTGGTTCGTGTAGAGTATTCACGGATCACAAGAGTCTCAAGTACATCTTCACTCAAAAGGACCTCAATATGAGGCAGAGGCGGTGGCTTGAGTTGATCAAGGACTACGACCTGACGCTCAACTATTGCGAGGGCAAGGCGAACTTGGTCGCAGATGCACTAAGTCGCAAGCATCGCTTGAGCTTCAGTAGAAGCCGTGGTTCCGTCAGACTTCGTCTGACATCGATGAGTGCCGAGCCTGATTTAATTCAGGAACTGCGCGAGGGTCAGCAGAACGACCCACAGGTTGCTAGGATTCGAGAGGCTATACGGCAAGGTAAAGCCGTAGGTTTCGAGATCCCTTCTGATGGTGGTATGCGCTTTCGAGGGAGATGGTGTGTGCCGGGCGGTTCTGACCTTAGAAACAGAATCATGTCCGAGGCACATAACTCGCCTTATTCCGTTCATCCCGGTGGTAATAAGCTTTACCAGGATCTTAAAGGCCAGTTCTGGTGGCCTAAGATGAAAAGGGATGTAGCAGAGTTTGTCGCTCGGTGCTTGACCTGTCAGAAGGTCAAGATTGAGCATCAGAGACCAGGAGGTCTATTGCAGCCACTACCTATTCCGACTTAGAAGTTTGAGTCTGTTTCTATGGACTTTGTAATGAGCTTACCCACTTGCAATGGCTTGAATGCTATTTGGGTCATTGTGGATAGGTTGACTAAGGTCGCTAGATTCATTCCGATGAAGATGACCTAGTCGATGGAGCGTCTAGCTGAGGCGTATACTCAGGACATAATCCGACTTCATGGAGTTCCGAGGGAGATTGTTTCTGATCGGGATCCGAGGTTTCTATCTCGTTTCTGGAAATCAGTTCAGGAAGCTTTTGGGACGAAGCTGAAGTTGAGCACCGCTTTTCATGCGGCGACTGATGGTCAGACTGAGAGGATCATCCAGACTTTGGAGGATATGCTTAGAGCATGCACTCTGGAGTATCACCAGTCTTGGGTACGTATGCTTTGCTTAATAGAGTTCTCCTATAATAACAGCTATCACTCTAGCATTGAGATGGCTCTGTATGAGGCCCTGTATGGTCGGAAATGTCGGAGTCCGATTTGCTGGAATGATATCAGTGATACTGTGGCTTTAGGACCTGAGATGGTACGCGATACTATCGAGAAGGTTCGAGTCATTCGGTCTAAGATGCAGGCCGCTCAGAGTCGTCAGAAATCTTACGCCGATAATCGACGTAGACCACTGGCTTTTGAAGTAGGTGACAAAATCTTGCTTAAGGTTTCACCTTTCAAGGGAGTTGTACGCTTTGGTCAAAAGGGGAAACTCCGACCGAAATATGTGGGACCTTACGAGATACTAGAACGAGTTGGGGAGGTGGCTTATCGATTGGCATTACCACCTAGTTTGGCTAATGTTCATGACGTATTTCATGTTTCCCAGCTAAGGAAATATGTACATGATCCTACTCATGTGATCTCAGTGGATCCGGTCGTAATCGAGCCGAATCTGACTTATGAGGAGCGACCCGTCCAGATCTTGGATCGGGAGGAGAGGACCCTGCGGCGTAAGCAGGTACCGCTTGTCAAGGTGTTGTGGAGAAATCAACACCATGAAGAAGCGACTTGGGAGACGGAAGCGTCTATGCGGCAGAAGTACCCGGAGCTGTTCGATGGGGAGCGATCTCCTGCACCTTGAAATTTCGGGACGAAATTTCTTTAAGGAGGGGAGGTTGTAATGACCCAGATTTTATCGGTATTTTTTCCGGTATCTATGTGTATTTATGTTTGTTTATGTGCTAGTTCAAATTCATTTTTGAACTATTTATTTTAATTTTATATGAATAATTTCGATTTAATCGAAATGTTTATTTCTTAGTTCTAATTATTTATGTTAATTATTATTTAATTAATTAGAATTTTATTTATTTAATTTTCTAATTAATTATTTAATATTTTGGGTTAAATCGATTTGGGCATGATTAATTATGCGGTTTTCGCAAATTAGCCCAATGGATCACGAGAGCCCATTTTGAGGCCCATTTCTTACCCTTGGCCGGTTTTGAGCAAGCATGGCAAGGCTTTCCACTTGCTTTGTGTTCACACTTCTCCCACTTCTATAAATAGAGGGGATTAGTGAGCCTTAAGATCATTTTTGCTCATTTGCCATTTAATACACTTGCCATCAAAAATTCAAAACACAAACTCCCTCCCAATTGCCTATACTTCACGCCATTTTTGATGATTGATACCCATCAATTGTTCATCAATTCTCTTAGCCCAAAACTTAAAGATTCAAAGTTCATTGATCTTTAGGTGACCAAACACAATCCTAAACACATTAATTTCATTCAAGATCTCTAGTTCGGGTTTGCTTTGGGATTGCTCGTTGGGGGTTCGTGCGTGTTCGTGTGCAGCAGGCCGTGCAAGGTGCAGCAGGGGGCCGTGCACGTGTGGCAGTGGTGGTTCGTGCGACACAGCCGTGCTGGGCAGCCGTGTGTGCAAGTGAGCCGTGTTCGTGTGGTTTGAAGCAAGGCCGTGTGCAACGTGGTTTGGGCCGTGTGGTGTTCGTGTGTGCCTTGTTCCGGGCATCAACTTCTTGTGTTGAATTTGTGTGTAATCTTCCATAAGGTAACATACTAACTCAACTTAATTGGTATACTAGGTTTATAGTATTGATTAAATGCATGTTTGGGATGTTTGTTGATGATTGTTCATGATTTTGAATGTATTTTTATAATCTGATTTTGAAGTATTATAATGATGTTTTAATGGTGGTTTTTCATATTTTAAGATTGTTTTCATGATATTTTGAAATCATGGTGATTGGGTTTAAGTTTGATTAATTTTTGATAAAATGATGTTGAAATTTACGTGTGATGATGATGATGTTTAGGCGTGATGTTTGAGTTTGTATGAGTTCTTGATTGAAGTTCTTGAATCTTGATTGAGTTCTTGATTGAAGTTCTTGAATCTTGAATGGTTTCTTGTTGAGTTCTTTAAGAGTTAGATGAGTTCTTTGAGGTTCTTGATGAGGTTTGATTGAGTTCTTTAGGTTTCTTGATTGAGTCTTGAAAGTTAAAGAAAAGGGTTGTATGAGTCTTGGAAGTTAAAGATTTTGAGATGAGTTGATTAAAGAAAGGATAAAGATTGATGAATGATGTTGGTTAGTCTCAAGAGTATGGCTATAGGCAATTCTTGGGCATAACTTCGATGATTTAGTTGGTTAAATTCGAGAGTATGGCTTATTCTTGTTTTTAATTTAACTATGATGGTATGATAATGATATGATGTTAGCTTGATTTCTTTTCTAGATGCCCTTGACTTTGAGTATGGCTTATTCTTAGTTTTTGGGTTAAGACGTTGCCCCTATTCCGTCCGCGGTATCGGGATAGTTGGAGTCTCACTATGTTATTCCTAGTACGTCCAGAAAGATTTGGGGGATTAGGGACACGGATTTCCAGTAAGGATTGGGTTCGTGGGATTTGGGAGTAAGATAATTCCCGGTCCTGACATAGTAGAAAGTTCGGTTGCGTAAGATGCTTCCGTACGAGCGTAGTCCGGTCTAGAAATAGAATGATTGCGCCAAAGATAGAGTTGGGATGATGTCGAGTTGATTGTCGAGGTTGGATTACGAGGTTGAGGATGTCTCGTGTCTTTGGGATTTTCGTGTGATGTTGTTTGATTGATGCTATGTACTTGTGTATTCCCGTTAGGGTGAGTCAGTTATGTTACTCGCCACTGATGGTGGACTATGTTGTGTTTTTCAGGTACGTCTGATGACGAAGCTCATGCTTATCTTTGGGGTTGGGCGAGCGGCGTTATGCTTATTTTGTTCCTTTGTATTTACTTTTGTTCGTAGTATTAGAACTGTTAGTAGTAGTTTCGGATTTATGGACTTGTATATGTTGTATAAGACTCTGACATGTGGTTAGAGTTGTTTCTTACTTTTATTAGTTACATTTGACTTTTGGACTTAGGTTGTACAGATTGTGGGTTATTGTACATTTTGGTTTAATAATAATGATTTGAGGTATTAGTTTTTAATTCCTAAGTATTGAAGTTGTAGATTTATAACTACTTGACTCGTCGGTTTCTTCCGCGCCGATTTAAGCGAGTCGGGTCGTTACAGCCATGGTGTTAAATTCTTGATTCTATCTTTGCTTTACTATCTAAACTTGTTTAACTTATTAATTATATGGATTGATTATTTGCGTGATGATGAATGTTGAGTAATTGCGTGTTGAGGCGTGATGATGAATGGCGAGTTGTGTGATTTTGTTGATGTTTTGTTTGGAGTCTTTTGAGTCTTGTTGAGTCGAGTCGTGTCGAGCGGTTAAAGATCGTGTGTTGAGCAGTTGAAGAACGTGCGTTTATCGGTTCATCTGTGATGAATCGTGCGGGACAAGTTTTGTGTGATTGATTGTGAGTCAGAGTCATGTCGAACGGTTAAAGATCGTGCGTCGAGCGGTTAAAGATCGCGCGTCTATCGGTTCATCAGTGATGAATCGTGCGGGGCAAGTCCTTTATTTGTTAGTCTTGTTATCGGTTGTAGACCGAGCGTCGTCTTGACATTGAACTGATGATTGTGCGTATTGAACTTGGAAGGAGTGTGCTCTAGGTTTTAGGATTTGAATTTGGTTTAGTTTAACCCTTTGTATTTGGGATTGCATAATTAATAATAATAAATATTATTTCCATGAGTTTTAGTTATATTTTTACATTATTAATCGATTGGTAACTGCCTGTTTACGACGTTATCACTGTTAACGTTGTTGCTAAAATGCGGGGTGTTACAGATATTACCTATTGCGTCAACTCTGATATAATATTTGACGAGTTAGATACATCAATCTACGGTGTCGCCTCTAACATAATATGTGATGCATTATATTACCTATCGTGTCGCCCCTAAGAGAATAGATATCATGTTGCTTGTAATGTAATATGTGATGCATTATATATTATACACATAATTTACACATATTATTCTATTGCGTCACATATAATAAAATGTGTGACACATAAAGATAATGTGTCACAATTTGTATAAAGTTGGACGTGATAGGCTTGAGGTATAAAGTTATGAAATAGCCTATCGCGGCGCCTCTAATATTATATATGACACGATACTTCTAATGTAATATTCGACGTGTTAGATATAAAGCTATTTAGATGTATTAATAATCTATTGTGTCACACTGTCACATGTGATAAAATGTGTGACGCATAAAGGTAGCGTGTTGGCATATTTTAAATAGTTGCACGCAATAGGGTTAATGAGTATTTTTTGCCCTTATAAAGATCGTCAAACAAATTAACATTCTAATAATTGGATAAAAAAAATTAACTTTCTAACAACATTCACCCAAATGCAAACCCTAACGTTAATGGCCCAACTGCAAACCCAATCGACCAAAAACAGCTACTCGCCCACTAGCAACGACCCAAGATCGATCGCCGTCGAAGTCTGCCTCCGCCGCCCACTCGCCCACATCAATGACCCAAGATCCTGCCAAGTCTAACACACACTCACCCACCTGCGAAGACAAAACCGTGTATATGGCGTCGTCCTCCGCCCAATCGACCAACGTGTGAATGCTGTGAACGTTCCCCGGCCACTGTTCGTTGAATTCTGCATCTGCCGCCGCTGCACAGGTTCGTGAATTACTGCAGAGGTTCGTGAATTGTTGTCATTGTTGTCATGAATTGCTATCATTGTTGTATTTTTTTGCCTAAGTTGTCATTGTTGCGATGTTGTTGTTCTTGTTGCTTGCTTGTTGTTGTTGTATACTTCTGTTTTTTGCAACTTTTTAATCTATGCATATTATTAATGTTCTATTTGTGCTGGTATAATTGTTTATAATTGTTTCAATTGCCGGTCCCCATTCTTTTTTAGCATATTATAATTGTTTACAATTGCCGGTCTCCTTCATTCTTATTTGTTTATAATTGTTGAGGGAATTTTCAATACGATGAACGCTTCCCTAAGATGGACAAATTCATTCTTCAAAATTATATAATTCAGATTACAATTATTGTTAGTTCAATAAGATGAATTTGTTCTCATAATTCATTCTCCTTTAATACTAATGTATTGTATTATAGAATTAGTGATAAAGGAGTATAATAAATTATAATTATATAAGACATATTATAAGAACATGAAACTAAGATACAATAATCCGATGTTCATAGTTCAAAAAAAAATATATTTTTTTAAAATGATAGATATCTAGCTAATGTATAAGCTAAAGAAAGAATAGAATTCAACTTATAATTGTACTTGCTAATTGTATAATATAGACTTATATCAATTTTAAGGTATCTTTTTTAAAGAATTATAAGTTATAAACAAGTTTATTGCATACTATGAACAATAAATGCCAAATTCAAAGATCAATATGACTAAGGGTATGGTGGAATTAAACAATTCTGATTTTGCAAGATTAACGTTTATATTGTTTGTTGTTTAGATTGATATGGATATAAAACATGGATCTCACGTAAGCGAAGTACTCCTGAATTTCGGCAAGGAGTGGAAGACTTTATTCGATTTGCGGTTGCCTATAAAAAAGATGGAGAAAAACTATGTTGCCCTAGTAAGAATTGTGGTACCATGGGTAATGTGCCTAGTATTGATGAACTACGAAATCATGTGTTTTGGAATGGTTTTTCTAAGAATTATGTGGAATGGATATGTCATGGTGAAGGATTAATGAGTACCACAGACGATGACTTTGAAGAACCTACACATGACTCAATTAACAATGAGGCTCATAAAAATTATCAGTTGGATGAAATGTTATGTAGTATAGAGGAAGGTGAAAGGTCATATGGTTTTAATAGTTTGATAAGTGATGCAGATAAGCCCTTGTATTTTGGTTGCACTGAATATGCTCGCTTATCCGGCATGCTTAAATTGTTTAAGATGAAAGCAAAAAATGGATGGAGTAACAAAAGTTTCACAGAACTGTTAGAAGCAATGAAAGACATGCTCCCTAAAGATAATGAGCTTCCTAATTCTATATAACAAGCTAAAAAATGCTTTGTCCCATGGGCCTAGATGCTGAGAATATCCACGCTTGTTCTAATGATTGTATTTTATACCAAAAAAAAGGACTTGCGTGAATGTCCAAAATGTAAGACATCACGGTATAAGGAAACAAAGAATGCTTTTGAAGACAAAGATGGACCTCCAAGAAAGGTTTTGTGGTATTTGCCCATAGTGTCGAGGATTAAACGCTTGTTCGCTAATGTTGAAGATGCAAAAAATTTAAGATGGCATGAAGATGGGTGTAAAAAGGATGGAATGGAACGACATGTGGCAATGTCTCCTCAGTGGCAATGTATAAATGACAATTTTCCAGAATTCCGTCGTGAAATGAGAAATTTAAGATTTGGGCCAAGTACGCATAGAAACAACCCTTTTTGCAACATGAGTAGCCAACATAGTACTTGGCCGGTGTTGATGGTGATTTACAATTTGCCACCTTGGCTAATGATAAAACGTAAGTACATTACACTTTCGTTGTTGATTTCAAGACCTAAGCAACATGTGAATGACATCGATGTCTATTCATTTACTAAAGCTATCGCCGATATGTGAAGATGAAACCAAAGCTATTCATTTACTAAAGAGTAAGAAGTTATGTGAAGATGAAACCAAAGCTATCGCCGATGTCTATTCAAGTACTTTCGTTGTTGATTTCAAACATGCCCCATATGTGAAGATGAAACCAAAGCTATTCATTTACTAAAGAGTAAGAAGTTAGCCTATCTATCTCATCGCCGATTTTTGGACAAGAATCATGCATATCGTAGACTTTGAAAGGCTTTTAATGGGATGCCTGAACATGGATCTTCTCCTACGCCATTAACGGGGGAGCAGGTTTTCGATCCATTAAGAAAATTCATTATGAGTCTGGTAAACCATATAAGCCTTTAGATGATCAAAGTACATAAAACCCTCACTATTTTTTGTCAATTTTTATCACAATTATTGGGCTACATTTGGGCAATCCCTTATATTGACCCAACCCAATTTTATTTTATTTTTTAAATAAAAAATAACTTCCACTAACTACGTATCCATTGAATTGCTCTTTTCAATACCTACGTCTATGTAGTACTGTCAATTCAGGTCAAACAGTTCAGTTTTGGTTTTAACCAATCAGTTTGGGTCGTTTTCAGTTAGTCAATTTCAGATAATTTTTTTCAGTTCAGTTAGTTTTGATTTCAGTTCAGTTCAATTTCAGCTAATTGTTCAGTTTAACCAATCAGTTAAAAATTCAAACGGTTGCAATTCAGTTAAGTTCAAAATGTTGACAGTTCAGTTCAGTTTTGATTACAGTTTTTTTTGGTTCGACTAGCTTTAGTTCAAATCATTTGAGATTATAATTTTGTAGCAATTAATTTCTAGTTTAGTTTTTATTTAAATTTCAATTAATTTTTTTCGGATATAGCATTTTGGTTGGTCACAACAAGAAAATAAGCCTCGGCCGGTCGGTATTTCAATTTACCGACCTTCTCCGGTCGGTAAAAGGAGGTCGGTGTATAATTAGTCGGTAAAATTTTTTTACCGACCGACTTTCAGTCGGAAAAAATTTACCGACCGTGTACCGACTAAATAAAAAGTTAAAAAAAAAACTTGGTTAGCTATTTTCCGACCGACGCCACATCGGTCGGTTATACCGACCGCCAGGCAGTCGGAAAATAGCTCCTTCCAGCCAAATTTTTTTTGGCGCTTAATAATTTACCGACCGTGTGTCGGTCGATATATTAATTTTCGCGGTTTTTTAATTTTAATATTTGACATTTTCGCGGTTTTTTTTTTATACCGACCGTTTGTCGGTTGTTAAATTGTTATTTCTTTTTTTTTCCCTTTCATTAAATAACAAAAAACCTTTACAAAAGAAATTAAATTATTTATTAATGAAAAACATATTAAATATACGAAATAAGTTTTTATAATAATATTTTATATTATTTATATAAATAATTCGTAATACACAATAATATGTAATACATATTACAGTTTCCAAAAAAGTAAACTATAATAAACCGAAATATAACAAACAATTACACTACGAAGGCTCCAGAACCGTTTGTGCGATCGTCGGGGGGTCGTCGGTGAATGGAAGACTGGTCCTCGAATTGCCTCATGAAAGCGTCCATCTGCGCCTTCATCTGCTCGAGGTACTCCGCTTGCTTCTTCTGATCCTCCTCCAGACGGCGCTGATGCTCCTCCCGTTGGCGGTCTCGCTCCTCCAGACGGTGCTCTCGCTCCTCTGACTTCGTCCTCGCACGCTCGGACTCCTCCAAACGCTCGGTCATCTTTGCTAGTTGAGCGGAAACTGATGGAGAGTAGGCAGATCCAACGTGCCGCCGCGAGGTTCTCTCATAATATAGAGAAGCTCCGTCTTTGCCGAACCCTAGAACCTCGCCGTTCTGGAAGCCACCAACCGTATCAAAGAAGACCTGGTTGGGATCCGTCTCCGAGCTACTAGCCTGAGACTCCGAAAGGTTCTGGTTATATTGTTCCTGCAAATTATGGGCGTAGTTAGTTCAAACAATTCAAAATAAAAGAACAATAAAGTTGACATTATAAATAAAAGAACACTTGTCATTTTAGGCCATTTTAGGTGGCTTTTTTAGCATTTTCGCTCCTAACTTGTCACTTGTCTATCGATTGCTAGATTTCAAACCTTACACACGTCCTATAACACAATATTATGCATACTAGGGGTTAATCGCGTTGGTTATAACGACTTTACACCGTTTTAGGCAAACACTTGTCATTTTAGGCTATTTTAGGCAAACATTAAAAAATTAAACAAGAACTCACCATAGGCCATCCGGGTCCAATTCTCGAACCCCAGCTGTGGACGTAGAAGCTTCGCCCTGATCCTTGTTGCCACCCTCAACCTGACCAGTTTGCCCCTCGGGTTCTCACGTCGGAGTAGTCTCACGCGCAGGAGTAGAGTGAGATAAAGGAGTGAGTTGATGCAGCGATGGAGTAGGCTGAGACGCCGGAGTAGTCTCAGACGTAGGAGTAGGATCAAACGGTCACGACGTAGGCTGAGACATAGCAGCCTGAGACACAGATGGCTGAGGACGAAGAGGACGATCCCGAGGCCGAAGCTGTGGTACTGGAGGTAACGTAAACTGTGGTGGTGGAGGTAACATAAACGTAGGCTGAGAAGGAATGGAAGGTGAAATCACCGACCGTCTCCTAGACGACTCAACGCGACGATGAAGGTCACCAGGACGCAATATCGGCCTCGACCCAGTAGGACGAACCGAAGACTGAGAGGGAGAATGCTGGCGGGTCTGGGAGTTCTGACTCTGAGCCTCCGAATCTGACATGTGCCTGCATAAAGTAATGAGTAAATTATAAAGATTCATAATAAACTAAATACAGAGGCAATTTTGTATTTAAAAATAAATACAACTTTACTTTCAACCAACAATCATATTTTTTGATTTATTACCACATTGAAGTTTATTATCATTATTCTAAGCTATATTGGGAACAAGTTTGTCGAGTTTTAGGGGTCCTACGGTCGTGTTGGGAACGAAAATCGCATAAATTGGCCATTTTCGCCCTTAATAAGTTTTACTTGGCCAAGCATTCAAGTTTATTTTCATTATTCAAAGCTATGGGGAACGAGTTTGTTGAGTTTTAAGGTATGTAGCATTTGAATAAATACGACTCAAAATAATTCGACGACAATAACTATCAATCAGCGTACATAACTAAGTTATCAAAGCTCACTCAAGAACTCGACTCGTTATACATGAAAAATTAACTCAATTCCTATGAATTAGGTGATTTCTATTCACACATACATATTCACACATACACATATTGACAAAAACATATACATACGCATATTCACACATACATATACATATACATACACACATACATACATATTAAAAAAAAAACCAATAATACGTACACATACATACATTGCATATACATACATACATAACATATTCATACCAAAAATTCAAAAAATTCAAAGCTTGAAAACAAATAAATACATATACATACATACACTTTAATTTTTCAAAAAAAAAAATAAATACATACATACACATTCTACATTCAAACATACATACACATTCTACATTCAAACATACATACATACACATTCTACATTCAAACATGCATATACATACATACATACATACACATTCTACATTCAAACATGCATATACATACATACATACATACATAACATATTCTCGATTTTCAGTTCAGTTTCTGTTCAGTTCAGTTATTTTCAGATATTTAGCAGTTAACTTCGGTTTCAGTTGGCTTCAGATTCAGTTTGATATTTTCAGTTGCATTTCAGTTATCGGATCATTCAGTTCAGTTCACTTTCAATTTCAGGTAATTTCAGGTCGACCTAAAACAGTTCAGTTTCAGTTAGTTCAATTCAATTAAATCAGTTCTGACCCAATCTGACAACGCTACGTGTATGCATAACTCAAATAGACTACTAGTAATGACTAATGAGGATCGGGTGAGGTGTGGTAGTTTTATCACATTGAACTTCACTGGGTTCGTTGGGATAACACTTATTCTATCCACATTGAGTCAAATGTACAAATAAATATTTATCACATTGAATAAGTTTGGTAGAGCTACTAAAAAGAAATAGACAACGGAGACTTGCAAATGTTGCCATCCAAATATTAAAACTGAAATTGAAAGTGAAAACTACCTAAAATGAAATCCAAAAAAAAAAAACTTATAATTTTACTCCCTCCATAAAATAATTGCTCCAATTATTGTTTCATATCTTCGAAGACACAACCGTTTCAACTTATTATTTAACGAGACGAGTCAAAAAAATCCGTACTATATATATATATTTTTCTTACGTCTAAATAGCAAATTTTGGTAAAAATGAATTAATACTGCAAATATTAAATTAATTTGAAAGAGATCCGATGTAGCATCTTTAGTCATACTACTCATACATATATCTATATTACATATTTAAGAAATACATTTCAAAACAAATCAAACAAGATCCAACATAAGTACATAACTATATTTTTTCTTGTATAACTATGTCTCTTCTCTAATGGGAGTAATTTGGTTTTGTGTTTTTCTTCTCTTCCTTTATGGGAGATTAAAATTTGAAGGAATTAGTTCGTTGATGGAGGCGTATGCGTATCGAATCAAATCTCAGATCTACATTTGCAATCAATTGAGTTAAGTTATATTCAATTAAAAAAACTACAACTGATCGCTGGACCCTTTGTAGAAGGCTGCAAAAGATGAAAGACAAGGGAATTCATCAATGACAAATCTCATCAACGATCGTAGTTTTGCTAAGTTTAAATTTTATTTGATTCAATTTTCTTTGTATTTGTCGACTTTGATACTTTTTTTATAAATATTGTATGACTCTTTTATTAATGAATTGTTTCAAAAACAAAGTACCAAATTTCAAAATTAAGCCGTTAAAATGGGATAGGAGTACTTTTTTTTTTTAGTCCTTGGAGAATCAGGAAACCAAATGTTAAGTGTTAAACAAAGAAAAATGGAATAAAGATGGCAAGACTTTACGAGTGTAGAATACTCCATGTTGAGTACACAAAGAAGTGGGTTACTAAAAAGGAACCCTAGCCAACTCACTTCCACTGTAAAAAGATGAACTGAAATTGATTGATCACCTTTCACACCGTTGTAAGCCATAAATGAAATGAAACTTTGCCTCACATCATTGATGTGCACATGACACAAATGCAATAATTTGGTCCGTAAATTAAACAAGTTTCTATGGTCCACTATTAATTTTTTTTAAAAATATTTTATAAATTTATACACCTTAGTATCTGCATGTCTAAGGAATATACAAGTAAGAGTAAATCACAAGCAAATCCACATTCCAAAAGCACCTCAAATAACTCCAATACTTGTATAATTGTATTGGTACGCCCTTATAAAATAAATTGAAACGAGCCATAATACTTTTTTTTTTTTTTTGTATTTTACTTAATAAAGTAAATCGAGCACTAATGTAAGATTCTATCACAAAATATCTGGCTAACATTGCTTAAGGAAACCTCTCAATTGAAAGGTGCACTGACATAATACTTAGACAGTTAGACTCAATATATCTACAAAGAGGGATGATAAATTCCGCCTCGGAGATGGACAACATAACTCAATCACAGTAATAATACAGAACACAATTTAGGTTTATCCGACATTCGGAAGAGAAAATTAAATCCCGAAGATTGGACGATATCACAACAACGGAATCCAAGGGGAGAGGGAAATTTCGGGGAAAAAAATAATCAACTAGGGGAAGGAATCAAGGAAAAATAAAGTGAGACGAAATTCAAATTTGAAAATGTTATGAGTTACAAACCTGTCTATCTTGGGTAGATATTACCCTTTTCCTAGATCAGCAGAAATTGCATCAAGATCTAATAGAATTTGGGGTGGAGAAACAAAAAAAATAAAGATAGAAAAAAGAAAAAGGGTGCATAGAATACACCAAACCCTAGGCACCCATATATATAAACACATCAAAGAAAAAAATTTAGAGTAGAAGAAATTAAATTACATCACACAAACCTAGTTGATTTTTTTTTTTTTATCTATGGACAAGTTCTGTTCAAGTCATCTTAGTGCATAGATTCAATACTCTTGCTCAACTCTTCCAGTTTCTTCATCCTCAACCTCTCGCTTTCGCCTACCAGCTGCTCAAACCAAACACCACCCCAAGAATGGTAGGGAATGGGATGTGTCAGTGACATGTGCTCTTGACAACCAAATATGTATGAAAAAAAGATGAATTTCCATAACAAAATCATTTATAAAGTGTGAAGTGATTACCTCAACTAGTTTGTTAATGAGCTGCGCTTTTTCTTTGTTCTTGTCATTGAATGCATCAAGTGCCTCCCTGTATTCCTTTTCCTGCCACAAATTAAATAAATAAATGATTATCAATTATCAATCAATTTGTAAAGACTAGAACAAAGCTGTGGAGTGGAAATTCAATGGCATGTTTGGTATAGTTGTGTAGTAGAATGGACTAGAAACCTTCTTTTGGACAGTGGTTCCGAGTGGCTTTAGCTCTTTGTTCACTACGTCTATCCTTTTCCTCACTAGAGATACATCCTTCCTCATTGGATCCGCCAACCCTTCAAGCTCCTGGAGATGGGGCATAACATGGAAAGTGTTCGCAACTACTATTAGTTTGAAATCTATATACAAGAACACGAAACCGACTTTATATCGTTGATGTCGAAACATTTGCATTTTTAATGCAAAAGTTTTCAATTTTGATGTTGTTAATGATTAAAAAATATTTTCAGAAATAGCATAAATTTTGAAATGTACGACAAAATCACACATTGATTGGTGTAATTAATGTTTATTTCAACTTAATATTTCTATTTTGCTCACCAATGGGCACTTGTTTTTTTTTTATAATCAAGGGAATGTTTACTAAAGCAAAAAAAATTTCCTGAAAACAGTTTTTCCATTTTACATCGTTTTCTTTGGGTGAAAAATCATTTTACATTGAAAAACGTTTTACACCCAAGGAAACTAAACACCTAATGTTAAGTCAATGTGAAGCACACTAAATATATCTTTATAAATGTAAATAAAAGTTCTGAAAATTAGTTATATGAAAAATGCACCATAAGAGGAATGCACCAAATATGGTGTGTCTTTTACGTTGGCCAGAAAATGCAATCAAAGTAATCAATCAGGGAAGAAATAAGCAAATCAAATAAAAACGAAATTCACTCAAATCAACATAGCCTCAATTGGTTACGTCAAGATATTAATACCTTGGACTTACATAACTGAAAATATTAATCGTCCAAAGTTAGCAACAGAGACAATGGAACAAACTAAAAGAAACATAATAAGCTGATGTTTGATACTTAAAGTGTAAACGGAATAGAAAAGAATGGAAACATTTGTAAAATGAGGGGATTGCAGAAGGAAAGGGTATGTGTTTTGTTTCCACAACATTTATAAAGTAACATGTTAGGGATTCCCTTACCCTCTATACTACCAATCTCAACAAACACTTGGGGGATATTTGGTATCCCAAAAATTAGCATAGGAAATGTACTCAGAAAACAATAGCGTTACTATTTGTTTGTTATAGGCTGTGGGAAACAGAAACGAAATTATAAAGGAAATAAATCCCCTTTCCCTTGTTACCCTCCTAGATCTAGAGGAAACAATTACCATTTTCCGAATGGTTGTAACATATATTTTTCCTTAATTATATCAAAAAACTATATGTATTACCTTTCTCCTTTATTTGTTTCCCAATCCATTGCTTTTACTAATCTTATACCAAACACCCCCTAGTTACAGAATAAATTTCATGAATCCTGTTTTGATGGTAAACCCTCCAATTATGTAATAAGCACACAATCCTAACAAGAAAAGTATGGTAAAAAAGACCCTCCATTTTTTGTTGTTTTATTTGCTTGACACTATTCATTCACTTCACTTTAGCCATCATTTGTTAATTGCATATAAGTAAAAACATAGTCATCTAAAACCTCGTTGACTTCGTCTCAACTTATACTTTTCAAATATATAATTTTTACAATTATACAATTGGAAACAGTTTTGGATTAAAAAGGTCTATGTTACTTGGACTCTTCGTTTTACTTCCAGTACCATACCCATGTCAAATCCTCAACACTCGGACATAGTACGACACTTAGACACTTCATTTTAGGCCAAAATCACTGAAATTTTTTGCAAAGTAGCCGAGTTGGATATTTGGGTATGCACCCGCTTCGAAAATGGGTACTAGAGTCTAAGTAACATAGAAAAAGGTTTCTCAACAAGTTTGAAAAAGTAATTGGACTAACTTAAAAAAACAAGGAGGGAGTATATAAAATGAAGTAATATATCACTCAAACATCTCATTGGCAAGTGTCTAAACTTCTAATTTACACTAGATAAAAAAAAAAATTGACAAATCTTTGAAACAAGATACATCAGAAAATAGTAGTTAACATAGATAGAAGTCATCAATATTTCAAAAGTTATCAATTGAAAGATGGTAACACTAAAATAGCAATCATGATCCATCCACATCTCTTCCAATATAACTAAA
The DNA here is from genome assembly GCA_951394345.1 of Salicornia ramosissima. Taxonomy (NCBI): domain Eukaryota; kingdom Viridiplantae; phylum Streptophyta; class Magnoliopsida; order Caryophyllales; family Amaranthaceae; genus Salicornia; species Salicornia ramosissima. Next base: position 14,801,796 of record OX596234.1, on the reverse strand, counting down.
CTAAACTAGTCCTTTCAACCCCACCCCCTTTCTTTTAATTCCAGTAATAAATGCGATCAACTCAAATCAGAAAAAATTAAACTCTGCCATCAAGCTGTTCTTCCCCAATTTTGCTACCCAAACATTAAGTTTGCAAGATTAGTAATAGTGTTTTTTCTTGCAAACACACTAAAGGAACAATTAATTGACTAACCACCTTACTAATCCTTAATGCAACAGCTCAAAACAGCCCAAGTTCAATAGAAAATAATTAGTGACTCTAATGGTTGCCAACACTCAACCCTGTTTGACATACAAAATTATAAAATGAATATTTGAAATAAATTAGAAAGAGAAATATATTAAAATTAATGTTATAATGCATAGTTGACCAATGAAAGTTCAATTATAATAATAGGGTTTGGGTTAACCATTCATTCCATGATTGTCTGTTTTGATTGTTGGTAATAAATCGCGGTAATAGAAATAATTGAAAGTATAATTTAGCAAGTGACTAAGGGAGGAAACCTTATAATCTCCACAAGAACATATTCTCATTCTCACGCTTAAATTTTCTTCATATTTTTTACTACCATCCATTACAATAAAAAAGAATGATATTGGATGAAAATTGATATTTGCGAACATAATTGGATAAATTAATTTTCTTTCCAATTTTACATTTAAATTCATTCTCGTTACCGCCATAGTTAACCGGTTACCAATCAAGCCGTGAGGTAAACCACGTTTCGAGTTTGGTTGTGCTCCAACCCCTCAATAGGGAAGAGGTAGTTTAAAGACTAACAATAATTGTTAACCCACTGTCTCAACCAGCAAGATACATACAAGAAACAAACTCCCAAAATTTATTCAGGTTCAACCAACAAGAAAAGGAAAAACTTCTATTATTAGTCAGCTTGAAGATGCAATTTGCAAATTAGGAAAATCTGTCAATTCTATGCAACACTAATATCTGAATGAAAAGGAAACCCTAACATCAAGTGAAAGTTGAACCTTTTCTACCTAATTAAACCTGCTCTTAGTTCACAAGGTAACAGAATTTCCCTTTTCAACTGCACAAGAATGAAATAACTTAATTTCATGAAATTAAAACATGGGTTCAGATTATTTTTACAGATCAAGTAGATTAATGGGGGTGTGGGAATTATAAACCCATAAAACTAAATAAAGTTGGAATTTTTAGATCGATTTTCACTTTTCACCTCCAAACATTGAAACTGCAAAAAAAATGAGAAATTGGGATAGATAAAAGGAGGAAAGCATAGGATCCCATAAATGGCCTTGTCAATTTGTCGGCTAATATTCAATTTTTCGACAAATAAAAAGAAAATAGTAAAACGGCTAAAAAAAACCCACACCAAAATTGAAAATTTACTAGACGAATTAGACCGTTGGAAAAAGTATTTTTTATTTCTCTTAGAAAAAAAGAAATGGGTTTTCAAATTTCAAAATATGACAAGAAAACCCCCAAATAAAAAAAAAAATTACTGTAATAAAAAAAAAAAACCCTACTGAAAAATAATAATAAAGACAAAAAAAAAACGGATATTGAAAGGGTTGGAAAATTCCAAGATTCATTAGACCGTTGGACAGAATATTTTCAGAGGTTTTCATTTTTAATTTTAAGCCCTTTTTTTTCTTTAGGTAGCGTGTTTTTTAAATATTAATTTTTTTATTGATAAAAAAAACTTAAATTCTATATTTATTTTTAAAAAATTAAACAGATTTTTTTGAGGAAAAAAAAAACCCAGAAAAATTAGTGTGTTAGTGGAGATTAGCACTTTATCAACCAAAAAATTCAAAAAAAAAAAAAGTTAAAATGATAGATCAACAGAAAACCCCACTACGAAACAAAAATCAAAAATCAACTCAGAAAAATGAAAGCATGGTAGCACTTCAAACAGATCAAAATTAAAAAAAAAAAAAAAAAAAAGGAAGAAGAAGAAGAAGAATAAACCTCACGAATCATGGCTAAACGTTTAGTTTCTTCTTCAACGCGGCCAAGTTGAGCAGTAACTCTTTCGCGAACTTCAAGTTTCTTCTTCTCAATCTCTTCTTCTTTAGCCTTAAAATTAGACAAAGCAGAGCGAGTAATTTCTTCATCTCCAACCCCAGTAGTAGAAGCAATACTGCTATTAAAGCTCATATTCCCAGAATTAACAACGCTTTGAAGCGTCGGCGTCGGTTCAGGTTTCTGGGTAGTATTAGTAGTACTAGTAGTACTAGTAGTCTGCATCTCTTGATCTTCTTCTGGATTGCTCTTGACAACAACGGCTTTTTCTCTCTTGTTTCGGAGGAGACAACAGAGGAACCCTTGCTCTGGGCTTGAATTCTCCACTTTATCTTTTTTGGTGAATGCCCCTTTTACTTTTTTTTTTAAGAGAGAGAGAGAGAGGAGAAAAATAAAATGAGGGTTTTGGTTTTGGTTTTGGGTGTCGCTTTCCTTTTTTTTTTTTTTTATTGTGAGGACTGTTTGGTGATCCGTAAGAACAAAGTTGGGCAAATAGTGGATGAAATGGGTGAGGATGAGGTGGTATGGGGGTCTTTAAAGACTAAAAGTTTGTGAAAAAAAAAATTAAAGGGGATAAAAAATAAATAAAGGGATTAAAAGATTGAAAAAGTTTTGTGAATGAATGAATGACAACTTGATTTTGAATATAGAATTATTTGATGGTAGTGATTTTTTGGTGTGATTTTATTTGATTGTAATCAACTACCCTCTTCAACCCCTGGCAGGAGAGAGAATTGGTGTGACAACTAACATTTAATGTTAGAAGAGTAACATTTTACTGTAATTGGTTTTTTTTTTTTAAGTGCCTTTTATCTACTTTTTGTTATGAAATAGTCACCCCCTTACTTAATTACTTGCTATATTTTATCTAACATAATTTTTTAAGAAAAATATGTGAAGTAGTATGTATCATTAAAAAGTAAAGGTATCTATGAAGAACACAATAAAAAACACGAATAATACACAAAGATTTAACGAGATTCTACGTCCTCCTGGCCCGGTATAAAAGTGTTTCACTATGGAAATCAAACAAATATAATACAATTGAGAGACTGGTAATTCTCCCAAGAATTCAATCACTAAACTCTCAATATATTTTCCTTACAATTGTGGCTTGAACTAATTAGAACTAGCCTTGTATACACGCTTTGCGTGCAATGATATTTTAAATGTATATTTTAATTTATTAAACCAAAAATAAAATAAAAAACGAATGTGGTGTGTTTGAAAAAAAAAAATTATTTGGCCACCCCAAAACAATGAACAAAAAGAAATTCTTTATTACATTCTATCAGTTATCAATTTTTTACGATAATCAAAAGATCAAATCTTCATGTGACAAACTACATTAATATCGGTATCTATTTATAGATAATTCAAAAAATTTAATTTTGGTGTTTTTATTTTATTTTTACGAATTTTATATCTTGTAATATATTCATTTTAAAAAGTTAAAAATATTGTAAAAACTTTCCTTAATGGTGAAGAGTGATGCTAGTTGAATTTTTGGAATTTTTTGGAGGGCAAAGTGGACTTTTCCAGGGGGGACACCATGGCTCTCCCTTGGCTTATATAATAGAGATAAATAGAAACAAAACCCTAAAATCCTATTTATACTAATTACAAAGTTACTCGACAAATAGACGAACAAAACCCTAGAAACTGAACGGACCCGGTTGGGTATGAAGAAACCCGACCGGGTTTACGAGTGCATCAAATACCAAGTGCCAGGACCCGCCCAAGGCACCGCTACCCCGCCCGGGTTCGTGGCCAAACATCACATTGAACAAAGCCACAGACCCGCCCGGGTGCGAGGTCGAGACCAGCTGAGCAAACCTACTGAAACCCAGCCGGGGCTGCCAGTCACCCGCGCCGGGGCCGTGTGCCTCACCAAGAAAACTGCCCAGAAACCCGCCCGGGTGCGTGGTCTTCTTTGCACCAACGTCTCTAAACTCTGTCTTTCTTTGCCGAACCGCTCTGTAACACCAATGTACGACTTGGTTAATACAAGTCACACCCAAAACACCACAAATCTCCACCTTGACTTGTATTCACCAATACATGCCAATACCAAACGAACACGAACAAACCAACCAGCACAAATGCCCTCCTAATCCCGGGGCGAGGATTGCCTCCACCTTGAGGCATGACCCATTAGGGTCTCAAACATGGCCAACAATGTGCAACAAGTCCAAACAATGTATGAACTTGCGAAATTGAACCGACTTGGTGAATGTATCAGCTGGATTATCAACGGTACCAACCTTCTTCACCTCAAACCGCACATTCAACATTTCTTTAGCTGCAACAAACATGTTACCAACATATACCAATAAATACATATAATAACCATTCTCCACATTACTGTGATAATCACATCAATTATAAGAACTCTTGTTGTAGCCATGTTTCACCATGAAACTGTCAAATCGCTTGTTCCGCACAAACTTCCATGTCTTGTTCTTGTGAAAAGACTTCATCTCTTCACCCAAAGCAAACAACCATCTAACTGACTCTGAAACATGATGTTCCTCCATCTCCTCAATGAGTCTCTGCGGCTTTTTTCTCGGTCTTTTAGAACTATCATCCGAAGTGTGGCCAGCCTCAAAATCACCTAGATCAGCAATAACAAGTTCACCAGCAAACTGACTAGTAGTCACCGGACCCTGCTCCACCTGAATCTGCATATCATTCCCAAAAATAGACAAAGGCTCTATTTCAAATTCATTATCACGAACTGTGTCATCATCCCTATCACTTGTATGAAGAGCACGACTCAACAAATAGCAAGCCGTTTTCACGGCTTCCGGCCAATACCACCTAGTCAACCCTGCGTTAAAGAGCAAACATCGAGCTCTCTCAAACAAGACCTTATTCAATCTCTCTGCAACACCATTCTGCTGTGATGTTTTCCTAACGGTACGATGTCTTACAATCCCTTCATCCCTGCAAAGAGCACTGAACCCATCACAAACAAATTCTAACCCGTTATCCGTTTGGAGATGTTTTACCTTCTTGACATTCTGATTCTCGACCAACACTTTCCAATACTTGAAAGTGTTAAATATCTCCCCCTTATGCTTGAAAGCATAAGGCCATATGTACTTGGAGAAATCATTAATAAAAGTAACAAAATATCGATATTCTTCAATACCTTCAACATGAGAAGACCCCCAATAATCAGAACAAAAATAATCCAAAGTAACCTTTATGACATGCAACCCTTTACCGAACCTGGCAGAATGTTGCTTACCCAACGCACAAAACTCATAAAACTCAAGGTTTTTCACCTTGTGATCACCAAGAAGGCCTAATTTTGACAACGGTTGCATACCACGCTTGCTCATATGACCAAAACCCTTATGACATAGCTTAGTCAACTCATCTGAACCCGTGGACGCTACAAGTGCAAATGAAGTCAGCACAGTACCAAGTAAATAATACAAAGTACTCAATTTGGTACCTTCCAGTACTACCTTCGAACTCTTCAAAACACACAATTCCCCATTTGAACCTGAAAAAACAAACCCCTGCTTGTCTAAAGTACCAAGAGAGATAAGATTTTTCTTTAGTTGCGGAATATGTCTAACATTCATCAAAGTCTATATCTTCCCTTCAACAGTCTTAATCTTAACAGTACCTCTACCCACCTTACAAGTAGTATTATTACCCATGATAACCTCACTACTATCAACAGGCTCGAAAGTAGAAAACCATTCTCGAATAGGACACATGTGAAAAGAACAACCAGAATCTAATACCCAACGATCCGTAATCTAACTATCCCCACTAGCAATTAAGGCCAAGTCTTCCTCTGAATCAAAATCAGTACTTTGTTGAGCAATATTAGCATTGGAACTATTCTTGGATTTATAGAACATTTATCTTTCCAATAACCAGGTTCTTTACAGTAGTGACAAATATTCTTAGGCTTACTATTTTTACCCTTAGAATTTTCTTTTTCGTAGAATTCAAATTATTATCTTCGGATGAAGTAATTAACAACCAATCCAACCTCAGAATCAAAACCACTGCCATTATTTGTTGCCGTCTTATGGCGCAACTCCCCAGTAAAAAATGTTGACTTCACTTCTTCTAGGGTCACAGTTTCTTTTTCCACCACAAACGACACATCAAAATTCTCATAAGATGCAGGAAAAGAAACCAACAGAATCAAAGCAGCATCCTCATCTTCAATCGTAAAATCTATATTGCGTAAATCTAGTAAAATAGTATTAAGTTTGTCTAGATGATCCCTTAAAGACGTACCTGACTGCATTCGCAAAGCAAAAAACTGTTGTTTCAACAACAACTACTTGTTGGTGAGAGACATTGTCATATAACTCTCCAATTTTGACCACAGACCTGAAGCTGACGTCTCATCTCAGACTTCTGTGATCATATCATCTGCTAAAATCAATAATATGGTGGAGTGAGCCTTCTACTCCATCACCTCTAATTCCGCTGCACTAATACCCTTTTCAAGAAAATCCTTTTCCTTTTCAGTCAAAGGCTTTCAAATACCTTGTTGTTTCAACAAGGCACGAATTTTGATCTGCCATAGCGCAAAGTTATTCCTACCCGTAAATTTCTCAATTTTCATGGTAGTAGTGTTCATCTCCCTAGATCCTAGATCCTGCTCTGATACCAAGTTTGTTGTAACGGAAGCCCGAAAATAGACAAACTACAATGAAAAACAAATAATAAACACTAATAACACACAAAGATTTAACGAGGTTCACTGTCAATGTCATAGCTACGTCCTCCTGGCCGGTATGAAAGTGTTTCACTATGGAAATCAAACAAATGGAATACAATTGAGAGACTGGTAATTCTCCCAGGAATTCACTCACTAAACTCTCAATATGTTTTCCTCGCAATTGTGGCTTGAACTAATTAGGATAAATAGAAACAAAACCCTAAAATCCTATTTATACTAAATATAAAGTTACTCGACAAATAGACGAACAAAACCCTAGAAACTGATGTGTACGCCTACGATCCAACAAGTGGTATCAGAGCTGGGAGTTGACAGGTCGTTGCACTACCAAAATTTATTCCTAATTTACCTAACTAGTATAGTTGGGCAAGTAGGGTCGAACCACTGAGGAAAGACAAATATATCACAAATCGAACCAAGTTCACTATTACTAACGATCAAAGGTTGGAGTTTTGTTTATCTAATTGGAACACAAAGAAAGAAGCGAGGATAATTCAATAATTTATAAACCTAGGGCTAAAAGGATTCACTATGCATCGATCATGATTCAAGAACAACAATTTGGGATAGGAATGAATTTAGGCAAAGGAAGAAGTTACTCTCGCAATCACATTCCACAACTAAACAATAAAGAAGTTATCACGGTTAAGGCTTAATTGTTCAAAGATAGAATTCCTTCACTCAAACTCGCAACTCTCGCTTATAGAATTGAGCGAATAATACTTGCAAATTGGCCAAACATGCAATCGATCCAAAACCTATCAATTGAATTGCCAAGACAAATTGAATTAAACCCTATAAACTAACAATAATAATGACCGTAGCATAGCTTCACCAAGTCCTAGAAGTAACCTACTCACTAAGCATATTGAAACTAAAAAGAAGTTTAACAATGGAAACCATGGGAAAACTCAAATTCAAGTGCAATGAAAAAAAAATTCAAAGATAACAACCATAAAATAAGGAAAAAAGAAAATGGAGATGAAACTAATTCCTTTAATTTGATTGAAATTGCAAAGATAAAGTGTTGATTAGCAAAACCCCAAAGTATGGAATACAAGAACCCCTAATGCTCTCTACCAAAGCTTGAAGATAAGATAAAAAAAAAATCCTAATACAATCTCAAAGTCTCTTAAAACCTCCCACAAAATCACGTGGGAAAATGAAGAGACGAGCTAAAAGAAATGAAAAAAGGACCGGACACGGGCGGGTATGTGGAAACCCGGGCGGGTAAGCAGCTTCATTTCTTGATCTTCATGGAGACCCGGCCGGGTATGTGAAAACCCACCCGGGTGCGCATAACAACTTTTTTTCTTCAAAACACACCTTCAAAAACTTCTAAGTACCAAGTGATCACCCGGCCGGGTATGTGGAAACCCACCCGGGTTTGAGACTCGGTCAGCCCAAAAATGACCTCTTGAGTAGCTCTTGACCACCCAACTTGCAAATCTCGCTCCAAGGGTCGATTCCTAGCATAATTAGAGCTTTGTACCTACAAAATAGATAGGAAACAAACACTCCAACCAAGCATAAAAACCAATAGAAAAATGAGCAAAACAAGCGAGAAAATGCGATGAAAATGCGATGGGGATACTCTAAAAATACTATATAAAATACACACATCAAACTCCCCCAAGCCGAACCTTTGCTTGTCCTCAAGCAAACAAGACAAAATTCCAAGAATTAAAGTATGCTTCACCCTATAAAAACAACATCGCAAAACACTGGTGATCACATCCTCTTAATCAAAGCATCCAAATGATTCAATACCTATCCAAGAGTAAAACATCATACAAGTGAAACCAAACCTTACCACATAAAAATAACTAGGAATCAAGGGAAGAGTTCTCACAGGTGACACTCCTCTCTTTGTGGCGAGTAAAAGATGTACTCGATCGCTCTCCGCCCACAAACATGCAAAAGATGTGCATGTGAAACAATTTTTGTAGCCTAAGGTACTAATAAGGCACCCTACCATCTCACCAACACTCATGTGTTTGAAAGGGTAAATAATAGCACTCAACCTACAAAAGTCGACTCGAAATGCAACACATACTCTTAAATCTTGGCAAGATACTAAATCAAGGAAACACATATAAATGCATGATTATCAAGAAGGGCTTTATTGAGCTTGTAATGTGGCTTAGGTCAAAGGTAGGATAAAATTTGGGAATATGTGAGCTAGAAGTCCATTTTGGGGGAGCATAAACCAACAAGTAATAGCCTAAAGATGAAGCTAAAACAACTCCAAACAACTTCAACTCACTACCACCGAATCAACCTGACAGTTAATAAGCACCACCATATCATCGTCAAATTTTGAGAGGTCTACAACTTGCAAAGGTGAGAATGTACAACTAAGTAAAAGAATTGAAACCTTTTTTTTTTTTTTTGATTGTACTAATAAGGACTAATTACAACTGAAAAGGAGGAAAATAAAAACAGAAAAATAAACAAAGAAAAGAAAGAAAAAAAAAAGAAAAGACAAAAAAAAAGGTAGTAGATGATGGAGTGAAGGATGAGTGGAGGAGATCTATGTGAAAGGGGAGAATGGATGAGAAGCAAGTAGTGAAAGAGAAAGAGGATGAAGAGGGAAGAATAATGATGAATTTTGGAAAATTTTGGAGTATGAGAAGGTCGAGATTTGGAGGAGAGAAGTAAATGAAGTTTGAAAGTTATGGTGGAAGAGAGAGAAAGTTATGGAGGAAGAAGATGAAGTTGTGGGGATAAGTGGTGAGGAAAAGAGGAGTTAAACAAAAAAAAAAAAATCGACTGGCAGAAACAACGGACCCGGTCGGGTCTGGGCATACCCGGCCGGGTATGCGACTTTATTCTTAAACTGACTTACCGCACCCGGGCGGGGCACTCGGGACTCGGGCGGGTCTGAGGATTTCTTTTCAATATGCCTGACGCGCACCCGGGCGGGGCAGTAGAGACCCGGGAGGGTACTGGGAATGTCTTGTTTCCTTGCTCTTTCTCAACACTACGCACCCGGGTGGGTTTTTAAAAACCCGGTTGGGTACTGGGCCAACACGAACTCGTCCTTCTACTGTTTACCTTGAAAACACAAAACTCCGCACACAAATTAGCAACCCTCCCTCACTTCCACTCAAACTAAAATACTAAAAAGCAAAAACTAAAAAACTAGACCAGCAAGATACACAAACTACAAAAAGAAAAAGAGAAACTACTTACAATCGGGTTACCTCCCGACAAGTGCTGGTTTTTAAGGTCCCGCACGACCATCTCACTCTAGTAGCTCAAGAGAAAGAAGGAGGATTAAGGTGGACAACTTCCACCACTCCAACAGCATTTCCTTCATGGTATAGCTTCAAACGTTGCCCATTGACCTTGAACATATATCACCCTTCTCATTTTTCAACTCCACAGAACCAAACTAATTCACCTTGGTAACTAAGAAAGGGCCAGACCATCTAGACTTAAGCTTTCCAGGAAAGAACTTAAGTCTAGAATTAAATAATAGTACCTTGTCTCCCTCCGCAAACTCTCTTGGGAGGATTCTCTTATCATGCCATTTCTTAGTTTTCTCTTTGTAAATCCGAGCACTATCATAAGCGGACAATCGAAACTCATCCAACTCATTAAGTTGAAGAAGCCTCTTCTCCCCCGCAAGCTTGTGATCCATTTTAAGCTCACGAATTGCCCAATGAGCTTTGTACTCTAACTCAACAGGAAGATGACAAGATTTCCCATACACAAGCCAATATGGTGAAGTGCCAATAGGTGTTTTAAAAGCTGTTCTGTAAGCCCAAAGTGTGTCATCAAGCTTCATGCTCCAGTCTTTCCTAGATTTTGCAACCACCTTTTCCAATATAGATTTGATCTCTCGGTTAGAAACCTCGACTTGACCACTTGTTTGAGGGTGATATGCAAGTCCGGTACGATGATAAACTCCATACTTCTTGAGGAGAGAATCCAACTTCCGTTCATGAAAGTGTGAACCACCGTCACTAATGAGAGCTCTTGGAACCCCAAATCTTGGAAATATGATTTTGCTAAGAAGCTTAATGACCACCTTTGAATCATTGGTGGGAGATGCGATGGCTTCCACCCACTTGGAGACATAATCAACAACGAACAAGATGTAGCAATTCCCATTAGAAGATGGGAAAGGACCCATATAATCGACGCCCCAAACATCAAATATTTCAACTTCAAGAATACCAGTTTGGGGCATCTCATGCCGCCTCGAAATATTGTCGGACCTCTGGCAAGAATCACATGACATAACAAATGATTGGGCATCTTTGAACATCGTAGGACAAAAGAAACCGGACTCATTCAGCTTGCGAACGGTTTTGTCAGGCCCATGATGTCCCCCATAGGGTGAACTATGACAACGCTGGAGGATCCCATGGACCTCCCACTCAGGAATGCACCTGCGATAAAGTCCATCTGCACACTCACGGAAAAGAAAAGGATCATCCCAAAAATAATATCTAACATCATGCAAGAACCTTTTCTTTTGCTGGTAGGACAAATCTGGAGGCAAAATGCCGCCTACCACAAAGTTAGCATAATCTGCAAACCACGGACCCTGGGAAGTGACTGCAAACAAATGATCATCAGGAAATGAATCATCAATGGGAGAGGAGATCTTACCATCATCATACCTGAGTCTAGATAAGTGGTCTGCAACTACATTCTCTGCTCATTTCTTATCACGAATTTCAATATCAAACTCTTGGAGCAAGAGAATCCACCTGATAAGCCTTGGTTTGGCTTCCTTCTTGGCAAGAAGGTACTTCAATGCTGCATGGTCAGTATATACAATAACCTTGGATCCAAGAAGATATGATCTAAATTTTTCCAAGGCAAAAATAACAGCTAAAAGTTCCTTTTTTGTGGTGGCATAATTTACCTGAGCCTCATCCAGAGTCTTGCTAGCATAGTAAATGGCATGCAAGAGCTTGTCCTTTCTTTGACCGAGCACAGCTCCAACCGCAAAATCGCTTGCATCGCACATAATCTCGAAAGGGAGTGCCCAATCAGGAGGATGAATGATAGGAGCGGTTATGAGAGCTTGCTTAATCCTGTTAAAAGACTCAAAACACTTATTAGTAAAATCAAAAGGTGCATCCTTAAGAAGGAGTTGGGTTAGTGGCTTAGCAATTTTAGAAAAATCTTGAATAAAGCGGCGGTAAAACCCCGCATGACCAAGAAAGCTCCTTACCCCCTTCACATTAACTGGCAGGGGTAATTGCTCAATCACCTGTACCTTGGCTCGATCTACCTGTATGCCCTTATCAGAAACAATGTGGCTAAGAACTACACCCTCAGTCACCATAAAGTGACACTTCTCCTAATTCAGAACCAAATTGCATTCTTCACATCTTTTCAGAACTTTAGTGAGATTTGACAAGCAAGAGTCAAAAGAACTACCATACACACTAAAGTCATGATAGACTCTATGAAATTAGAAAAAATGCTCATCATGCAACGCTGAAAGGTAGCTGGTGCATTACACAAACCAAACGGCATTCTACGATATGCAAAAGTGCCATAAGGACATGTAAAAGTTGTTTTTTCTTGATCATCAGGATGAATGGGAAATTGGAAAAAACCAGAATAGCCATCCAAATAACAAAAATATTTACGACCAGCTAACCTTCCAAGCATTTGGTCAATGAATGGGAGAGGGAAATGATCCTTTTTTGTGGCTAAGTTTAACCTCCTATAATCAATGCACATGCGCCACCCAGTGACGGTTCTGGTGGGGATTAATTCGTTTTTATCGTTTTTTACAACAGTCATCCCACCTTTCTTAGGAACCACTTCCACAGGACTTACCCACTTAGATGCAGCTGTAATGACCCAGATTTTTATTGGTATTTTTGCCGATATTTATGTGTAATTATGTATTTATGTGTTAGTTCAAATTTAATTTTGAACTATTTATTTTATTTTATGTGAATAATTTCGATTTAATTCGAATTATTTTATTTTCAGTTTTTATTATTTATGTTAATTATTATTTAATTGATTAGAATTTTATTATTTAATTTTCTAATTAATTATCTAATATTTTGGGCCAAATCGATTATTGCATGATTAGTCATGCGGTTTTTGCAAATTAGCCCAATTAATCACGAGAGCCCATTTTTAGGCCCATTTTGTTCTCTTGGCCGGTTTCTTAAGTGGCATGGCAAGGCTTGCCACTTGCCTTGTGTTCACACCTTGACTAACTCTATAAATAGGAGAGTTAGTAAGGCCCTTTGTTCATTTTGCCAACATAAGCTTTTGCCATCAAGTTTGATCACCAAAACTCCCTCCACTTTCTCCTTGCCTCACGCCATTCATGAGCAATTGAAGCCATCAATTGTTCATCATCTTTCTTAACCCAAAACTTAAAGATTCATACCCTATTGATCTTTGAGTAACCTAAACACAATTTAAACACAATTATTTTATCCAAGATCGTTGGTTCGGGTTGGGTTTTGATCGTGCTCGTGTAGAGGGCCGTGTGTGGGTGCAGCCGTGTGTGCGAGTGGTGCAGTGGCCGTGCGTGGTGCCGTGCAAGAGCAGCAGCCAGGCCGTGCAAGTGCAGCAGGCTCGAGGGTTCGTGTGTGTGCAGTGGCTGGGCAGCCGTGTGGTGCGTGGTGATGGTGCCGTGTTCGTGTTTGCTTGGGCCGTGTGTACTTTGTTCCGGGCAGCAACTTTTGTGTTGTTTTAGTGTGTAATCTTCGATAAGGTAACATACTTTCTCAACCTTTTTGGTATACTATGTTTATAGTATAGATTAAATGCATGTTTGGGTAGTTTATTGATGGTTGTTCATGATTTTATGTATGATTTTATAATCTGATTTTTATGTGATTATATGAGGATTTTGATAAAGGTTTTTCATGAATTTATGATTGATTATATGTTGTAATATGATCATGATTATTGTGTTAAAGTTTGGTTGATTTTGGTTAGTTTTCGAAAGGTTTTTGTTGATGATTTTCGTGTGGTATGCGTGTAACATGGATGAGTTTGGATGAGTTCTTGATTGAGTTCTTGAATCTTGATTGAGTTCTTGATTGAAGATCTTGAATCTTGAACGAGTTCTTTATGAGTTCTTTATGGGATCTTTGAGTTCTTTATGAGTTCTTGATGAGTCTTTACGAGTTCTTGGTTGAATCTTGAAAGTTAAAGAAAGAGGTTTAAATGATAAAGAAAGTTAAAGAAAGTGTCTAATATGATTAAAGAATGATTATTGAATATTGATTTATGATTGGTTAGACTCAAGATTAAGGCTAGAGGCAGTTCTTGAGAATAACTTCGATGATTTAACTAGTTAATTTCGAGAAACAAGGCTAGAGGCAATTCTTGAACTTAATTTAGTTATGTTGGGATATAAAATGAATAATATGATTAAAATGACTAAAGAATTAATTAATGATTAGCTTGATTTCATTTCTAGACGCCTAAAACTTAGAGTAAGATTCTTTGTTTTTGGGTTAAGACGTTGCCCCTATTCCATCCGCGGTATTGGGATAGTTGGAGTCATACTATGTGATCTTAGTGAATTTCCAGTAAGATTGGTTTCACGGGACATGGATTTCCAGTAAGATTGGTTTCATGGGGTTTGGGAGTAAGATTCTCAAATCCGAGCATAGTAGAAAGTTCGAATGCGTAAGATGCGTTCGTACGAGCACAATCCGGTCTAGAATATGAATGATTGCGCCAAAGATAGTCGATTAGGATGATTCGAGTCGAGTTCACGTTTGGGTTGATCTTGCACTTTGATTATTGATTTGATATTGATTATTTGATTTGTGCTATGTACATGTGTATTCCCATTAGGGTGAGTCAGTTATGTTACTCGCCACTGATGGTGGACTGTTGTATATTTTTCAGGTATTTCTGATGATGATACTCTTGCTTAGCTTTGGGTTGGGCGAGCGACGTTGTTATTACTGTTATCTGTTGTATTTACTGTTTTCTGTTGTATTAAATAGTGATGGAGTTATATAGACTATATACGTTATTGTTGGACTCTTTTACGTTGTTTATAACTCTGACATGTAGTTGGAGTTTACTTGTGTGTTTAGTATTTTTTTTGTTTGACTTTTGGGACTAGTTATGTACAAACTTGTGGGTATTTGTACGTTTTTGGTTGATTGATAATATTTTGAGAAATTAGTTTTAATTTCTTAAGTATTTGAGTTGTAGTTTATAACTACTCGACTCGCCGGTTTCTTCCGCGCCGATTTAAGCGAGTCGGGTCGTTACAGCAGCAATAGGAAAAATAATGCCTGTGTTAAGTAACTTCAAAACCTCATTTTTCACGACTTATTGCATGTTAGGATTTAAGCGCCTTTGTGGTTGAATACAAGGCTTGTGATCCTCTTCCAAATGGATCCTATGCATGAAGAAGTCAGGACTAATGCCCTTCAAATCATCAACACTATACCCAATGGCCTTTTTATGAGTTTTCAAAACATCTAAAAGTTGGGAGAGTTGGGCATCATTGAGTGTAGTGCTAACAATAACAGGATGGAACTCATTCTCATCAAGAAAAACATATTTAAGATGGGAAGGGAGAGGTTTTAGTTCAGGTTTCTTTACCTCAATTTTGCATGTAGGCCGAACTAACCTCTTGAACTTTTGGCTCTCACTAGGGCTTAGCTCCTCACCAGCCAGTGCGTGCTCAAGAGCATCAACTTCTTCACTCCAAATGCTAGCCTCAATTGTAGAAGATTCAAGACAAAGAACGGCCTCCAAGGGATCTTTCATAAGAGCTTGGGGCGAGTAATCATGACAAATCACATCAACTACATCAATAGCATAGCATTTTTCCTCCAGCATGGGACTTTTCAAAGCAGTATTCAAATTGAAAATCACATTATCATCCCCTACAGAAAGTGTGAGTCTGCCATTTTTCACATCGATTACAGCTCCCGCAGTATGAAGAAAAGGTCTTCCTAAAATAATAGGAATTTGCTTATCCTCCTCCATGTCAAGAACAATAAAATCAACAGGGATATAAAACTTACCTACCCTAACAGGAACATCCTCTAAAACACCCAAAGGATATTTAACAGAACGATTTGCCATTTGTAGAGTAATGTTGGTAACTTTTAAATCACCCATTTTCAGTTTAGAACAGACAGAAAAAGGCATTACACTTACACTAGACCCTAAGTCACATAAAGCTTTATCATGAAAAGTGTTCCAATGTGACAAGGGATGGAGAAACTACCAGGATCTTTCAATTTAGGTGGGGATTTATTTTGTAGTAAAGCACTGCATTCTTCAGTAAAAGCAACTGTTTCCACCTCACTAAAAGCTCTTTTTCTGGTCAATATGTCTTTCATGAATTTAGCATAAGCAGGCACTTGAGTAATTAATTCAGTGAAAGGAACTGTTACCTGCAAATTTTTAACCATCTCCAAGAACTTACCGAACTGCTTGTCAAGTTTGCTTTTCGCTTGACGATTGGGGAAAGGAAGTGTAATAGGAGGCACTAGCACGACCCCTTCTTTCTCTTTCTCCTTCTCTTGCACCGCTTCAGAAGGTTCTTCATCAACAACCACCTCAGGAACGCCCACATCTTTTGGTTTTGACTCTTCATCATGAGGCATGGGTGGGTCATCATAACTCAAACCACTCCTTGTAGTGATTGCATTCGCGGTCTCCTTGCCATGTGGTTGAGTAGGTTGGCCTGGCAATGCACCTGCTTGCCTAGTGGCGCTAGAGGCGGCTAATTGAGCGACTTAAGTGTCAAGCATTTTGTTGTGGGTATTGAGCTGCTCAATCTGCTTGGCCATTTAAGTCATCATGGTTTTCAACTCCCCCAATTCGGATTGGGGTTGTGGATTCTGAAACTGTTGTTGCTGCTGATGGCCATGAGGAGGCCTTTGGAACCCAGGTGGTCCCTGATTGGACTGATATTGCTGATGTTGCCCATATTGCTGTTGTGTTGCTTGTGGTGGAAAGTGTTGTTGTTGAGGATTCAACACATTGTTGTTGCGATACGACAAGTTAGGATGATTCCGAATACCAGGATAGTAGCTATTGTTGTTGAAAGGAGGGCGGGCTTGAAAAGCATTGACCTGCTCTTGCACTCCCATAGCTCCATTGGGATTAACGGAACACTCCATAAGAGAATGACCATGCACACCACAAAAATCACAAGCAACTCCACCTTGGCTAGAAGTAGCCAATGCATTGACGGGCTTAGATGTATTAGCACCAAATCGAACCACTGAGGAAAGACAAATATATCACAAATCGAACCAAGTTCACTATTACTAACGATCAAAGGTTGGATTTTTGTTTATCTAATTGGAACACAAAGAAAGAAGCGAGGATAATTCAATGATTTATAAACCTAGGGCTAAAAGGATTCACTATGCATCGATCATGATTCAAGAACAACAATTTGGGATAGGAATGAATTTAGGCAAAGGAAGAAGTTACTCTCGCAATCAAATTCCACAACTAAACAATAAAGAAGCTATCACGATTGAGGCTTAATTGTTCAAAGATAGAATTCCTTCACTCAAACTCGCAGCTCTTGCTTATAGAATTGAGCGAATAATGCTTGCAAATTGGCCAAACATGCAATCGATCCAAAACCTATCAATTGAATTGCCAAGACAAACCGAATTAAACCCTAGAAACTAACAACAATCATGACCGTAGCATAGCTTCACCAAGCCCTAGAAGTAAACTACTCACTAAGCATATTGAAACTAAAAAGAAGTTCAATAATGGAAACCATGGGAAAACTCAAATTCAAGTGCAATGGAGAAACAAACATTCAAAGATAACAACCATAAAATAAAGAAAAAGAAAATGGAGATGAAACTAATACCTTTAATTTGATTGAAATTGCAAAGATAAAGTGTTGATTAGCAAAACCCCAAAGTATGGAATACAAGAACCCCTAATGCTCTCTACCAAAGCTTGAAGATAAGATAAAAAAAAAACATCCTAATACAATCTCAAAGTCTCTTAAAACCTCCCACAAAATCACGTGGGAAAATGAAGAGACGAACTAAAAGAAATGAAAAAAGGACCGGACCGGGCGGGTATGTGGAAACCCGGGTGGGTACGCAGCTTCATTTGTTGATCTTCATGGAGACCCGGCCGGGTATGTGGAAACCCACCCGGGTGCGCATAACAACTTTTTTTCTTCAAAACACACCTTCAAAAACTTCTAAGTACCAAGTGATCACCCGGCCGGGTATGTGGAAACCCACCCGGGTTTGAGACCCGGTCAGCCCAAAAATGACCTCTTGAGTAGCTCTTGACCACCCAACTTGCAAATCTCGCTCCAAGGGTCGATTCCTAGCATAATTAGAGCTTTGTACCTACAAAATAAATAGGAAACAAACACTCCAACCAAGCATAAAAACCAATAGAAAAATGAGCAAAACAAGCGAGAAAATGCGATGAAAATGCGATGGGGATACTCTAAAAATACTATATAAAATACACACATCAGGAGCCAAGCGGCATGGTTCAGTCCCGGGTAGGGGTGGCTACCATAGTGTGGGAGTCCCCTGTTTGCCCTTGCGATTTGGTGATCTGGTGGTCCTTGGTGATCAGTCGAGTATAATGGCCATCTATTAATATATACTCCCTCTATCCCAATTTAGTTATTACATTTTCACTTGTAGCACAATCCACATATGGTCTTTGATTGCGTCTATTTTTATAAACGTAAGCAAAAGCATAGTCAGATGGATCTAGTTTGATTCATCTCAACATGTATTTTTCAAATAAATAATTTTTATAATTTTTTTTATTATGTGTAGTTCAAGATATTTTTTATTTAAAGTTTTGTCTCGAAAGATGTGAAAAAGTGAACGTAGCAACTAAATTAGGACGGATGGAGTATTATATAGCACTCCAGTTGGATGCCCATTATATGAAAACAACAATTTAAAATACAATATTTCATGATATTCACGCACAACATGCATTAACTCCCCTCGTGATGTCATCTATCAAGATCCTTGAGACAATGTGATCCAATTGGTGAATGAATTTCTTGAATGTAGTCGAATAGCATGCCTCATTAAAATCTTTACTAAGAAAAAACTGATAAAAACCTAGTGAAGGAAAAAGAGTACACCACTTTTGTAATATGCTTTGAAATGTCTTCTCATTAAAAGCCTTAGCAGGGAAACCTAACGTGGGACAAAACCTTGGTTAAGAGAAAAAAGACTGCAATTCATATTTTGTTTCTCTTATGAACACATAAATGAAGATCTTCAAATATAATAATGACATTCCTTGTTGACAGATCCTCCCAAATTTTTCTTGAATATTCAAATCCTCACTTGGACATAGTGAGGCGTCTTCATTTATCAATACATATAAAGACATTGTATGAGTTTATTATCATTTCATTCGATATTTCTACTTCATGTTGTCATAATTACTAAATCGATACCTTATTTTGGAGGCCGTATAGAGTAAAAATTCATGATCAAATGATTGATCATATATTCTCCAACCATAATATTATGGCAACATTTGATATATTCACATTTCATTGTCTACTCATACACTGCTCGTGTTTCTTCTATACCATAAAATTATTCTCACTAGAATTTTTTTTAATTCTATTTTTTAGCTATTTCGTATATGTGAGATTTTCTCCAATGGGTATAAAAACTGGTTAGCTATCAAAAGCTCAAACTTTAGGTTGAGATGTCAATATTAAGTCACATATAGGAGTTCGATAGTAATATTAGCATTGCGATACCAACATAACTATGCTTACCTCAAAGGCCATTTACTATAATAATTCTGATATCTATACCACTTTTGGGGTATTTAACACACTATAATATTAATATATTATTACACTATTAAAAGTATCAATTGTACCATCTTACCATGTATCACATCTTTATTTTGGAACCGATCATACAATCTACACTTCAGGTGTAGTGATTGAACTATAATTGGCAAAATTTTATCTCAATAGATACATAATATCACTATGACCAAAACGTAGCTTTAACTTTAACGTTATGCAACAAATCTTGATAAATATAAACAATAGTTGGCATGAAACTTATCAAATTAACGTTGTAGGGATCAATTTATAACTTCAAATTTTTTTTTTGCAATATTGCTAACTTATTCTAATTATTCTTCCCTAAGTTGGTAAAATATCTTTTATTTTTATTTTTTATGTTGATTGATAACAACCCCAATAATTATGAGATTGTTATACAAATATATGTAACTGATATGTAATTCCACTAGATAGTGGTCTTCAAAACTACTAAATAAATGAAGAAAGAAAAAAGAAAGTGATAAAGCTACCAGATCGAAAATGATGTATTAGGTAGTTTTATAACAACTTTTTTTAGTTAGTCGTATTTTTCAAAAATCGACATTTATTTGATAGCTTTAGACAATTTTTCCTAAAAAAAATTATATACTCCCTCCGTAACATATTAATGACAACGATTTGACATTTTTTCTCTCTACTTTATGTCAAATCGTTGTCATTAATATATTACGGAGGGAGTATAATAATTTACTATTACCCTTTGCCATTGTATAATGTTCAAACGTGAACACTTAAATAAATAAATAATCACTTAATAAATATAAGTAATTTCATATTTGCTAGATGCCCATATGTATTTCAGGCTCGTATTTGGGCCAAGGCCAGCGGGGTGGCTGCCCTGGGCCCCCAATTCAAAATTCCAATTTTGTATAAAACATATCTCGTGCAAATAAAATTGTTATATAGAAATTGGTTTGGTGGTAATCTAGCAGCTTGTAGTTCTAAAGGACAAGAGATCAAATCCTACAGCCTTTAATTTGGTTTACTTTTTATATTCTTGTCCAAAATTATTTTCTCTTTTTATTTTCCCTTTTTCTTGTCCAAAATCATTCAATTCCCTCTTTATAGTCTCTTTTTCGCCTAAAATCATTTCCTTGCCTTTTAATAGTCTTATTGATCTGATTTACTCAAAGTTTCCTTTTTCTTTTTTGTTTCTTCCTTTACATTTTTGCCATAAATCATTACCTTCTCATTTTTATGCTCTTGTTGATCAATTTTAACTTCAAACATTATTCACCATTATTTTAAACTTTGACTATTTTTAAAAATAAAATTCATACACCAATATACTCCCTCCGTTCCATTTTTATTTGCATTCATTGTTCATACGTTTTCCAATGCATATTTTATATGAACAATATGTATAATTGCATATTTGTTAAAATTATAACAATAGTAGTAAGATGCAATATAATACGGAGTACAAAAATTCTTTGACTTGTAATTTTTATTGCACGTCCAAATTAATTATTAATCATAATTTTAAATATTAATGTATTATCAATCATTCTATTGTCGTTCTTCCGTTTCAATTCATCACTCAATGTAAAAATTGCTTCAAATTATGTTCATCTCTCAACTTTGTAATTTAATTACTTAATCATATGAGTGTTAAATTATACAAAGTGTATCTAGACATTCAATGTTTTCATTATAATGTTTTTATTAGAATGTTTTTAAACATACAGAAAAATATTATTCACTTTTTAATATTTTTTTCTATTACAGTTATTACTTATTAGTAAGGGCCAAATTTTAGTTTCGCCCTAGGCCCCTATATTCTTAGAAACGGGCCTGATGTATTTCTTAAAGTTGATTGTTCGTTTAGAACTTTAATTTGAATATTCAATGTAATTTCTTAAAGTAGTTGTTTAACATATTCATTTTTTAATTTTGAAAATTCATTAGTAAAACCTGATCGATATGCATTTTTTAATAGCTGGATATTTATTAAGGAATCATAAAGTTTCATTATAAAAATGTAATAATATTTTTATGAAAATTTTATTTGTAAATACAAATACATTCGTATGAGAAAGCCAAAATTAAATCCTTAAAACACAAGGTTAGTTCAATTTAGAAACTTAAATATTTGATGTTCTTTTATTAATTTTCGTATGCATTTATTAAAATCGAATGTTCATTTATAATAATCAAGATTACATAGCATATCATGTAAGAATTTAGTCTTTGCAAATTAACATGTGCCGCTGTTTCTTAAAACATCTAACAATTCACTTTTATTTCACAATTGTCAATGCATGAACGATTTTGGACGATGATATGTCTTATTACGTAAATTTAAAAAATACAAAAAACACACATTTGAAAAGTGTATGTGAAGACGAATCCGATAAGACCCGCATGACTATATGTTTTCTTATGTACAAATAACAATCAATGGTCAAATTAACTTAAATGAATATGGTCAAAAGTAACCTTTTTATATCTATAAAAACAGGAGTGATATCAATAAACATCTTGAGTAATAACAGATGATGGCAATGTTTGGGAGTTAGATGTTAGCTATTAGAGGTTAGCTGCTTTAACTAGCTGATTGTGATAGCTAATTTGACTAACTAATTATTTTAAATTATCTATTTGTGTAAAACTTTTTGGCAAGTAGCGGTTAGCTGTTTAATGTTTCAAAGTAAAAAAAAGCCAAAAAGCTGTAAGCACTTTCAAACATCTTCTCAAATGAGCTTTTTGAAAAAGAGTTTTTTCATCCCAAAACTCTCTTACAAACCTCTAACTATCAAACAACAAAAATGGTATCGAACCTCTAACTCCTAAACACCCTATTATTTTGTATATGATGAAATTCAACATTTGATGTTTATAGAAACTAGAAAGGTACTAAAATTATATAAACCGGCTAATAATTTGAAGATATCTACCCGAAGAAAATGATTTGGCAGATTTTACAAAATTGAGCGATTGAGCGTTAAAATGACCCAACTGCCAGCCGTTCACACAATGCGTCTGTGTAGTGTGTCCAATGTTCAAAGCTGTATACTCCCACCGTCATCACTATACTAGAAAGCAAGTAGACTTGGTGTGAAGATAATTGGGAAACTCACCTATAAAGGGAGCCCTAGCAATATATTTATATATATCGGAAAGTACAACCTAAGTGTATAATTACAATTATGCCCTTCGGAATATTACTCTATTACACCCCCTCAATCTGTGCGGGGAAACCACGCGCAGATTGGAACGTAAAAACTCAAAACGTTGGCCAGACAAAGCCTTAGTAAAAACATCTGTAAGCTGAAGCTGAGTAGGAATATAGCGGACAACTAAATCACCATGAGCAGTACGTTCACGAACATAGTGGTAATCAACATTTATATGCTTACTACGATCGTGCTGCACTGGATTAATTGCAAGATAAGTAGCTGAAACATTATCGCAAAACAGTTTAACAGGATGACGAATGACCAATCTTAGTTCTGCTAAAAGAGAGCCCATATGTAATGTATCAGTGACAGTGTAAGCCACAGCTCTATACTCTGCTTCTGTGGAAGATTTTGAAACAATAGGTTGTTTCTTTGAACGCCAAGAGATTAGATTATCCCCAAGATAGATAGCATAACCAGTTGTAGAACGACTAGTATCAGGGCAACCAGCCCAATCAGCATCT
The DNA here is from genome assembly GCA_951394345.1 of Salicornia ramosissima. Lineage (NCBI taxonomy): Eukaryota > Viridiplantae > Streptophyta > Magnoliopsida > Caryophyllales > Amaranthaceae > Salicornia > Salicornia ramosissima. The sequence continues at coordinate 14,778,596 of OX596234.1, read as the reverse complement.
GAATAAGCAATCATGATGGAGATGTCTTTCGACGGACGTAGCCATATGCCATAATCTGCAGTGCCTATTAAGTGCCTGATAATGCGCTTAACAGCAGCAAGGTGAGTAGTACGAGGAGCATGCATAAATTGAGATACTAAATGTACAGCATAAGTAAGATCTGGTCGAGTCATAGTCAAGTATTGTAAACCTCCTACCATACTACGGTACTCAGACGGATCAGCAAGAAGTTCCCCATCAGTAAGAGAGAGAGTCGTCCTAGACGGAAGCGGAGTACTTACAGACTTAGCTGTGTGCAAATGAAACTTATGAATCAAATCTCGAGTATACTTTTGTTGAGATAAAAATAGCCCCTTAGGAGTACATACTACCTGAATGCCAAGAAAATAGTGAATATCCCCCAAGTCTTTCATAGCAAAGTGTGTGGCAAGTAATGAAATACATCGATGAACCAAGAGTGGGGAGTTCCCAGTAACGACAATGTCATCAACATACAAAAGAAGATATAGAAGATCCTTGCCACGTCGAAAGATGAACATTGAATTATCGGCTTGACTACAAAAGAAGCCCTGTCGTAAAAGAAAAATACTAAAACGATGAAACCAAGCTCGCGGAGCTTGTTTAAGACCATACAGTGCTTTCTTGAGACGACAAACATGAGAGGGATAGTCAGGATGTGCAAACCCTGGGGGTTGTTTCATATATACCTCTTCGGTTAGAATACCATGAAGAAAGGCATTTTTAACGTCAAGTTGACGAATAACCCAACCATAAGAAATTGCAAGAGAGAGGACAAAACGAATAGTGGTAGGTTTCACGATAGGCTAAAAGTGTGACGACCCGACTCGCTTAAACCGACGCGGAAGAAACCGACGAGTCAGATAGCCAGAACTAACAACTAAAATACTTGAAAAATAAAAATAAATCCTCAAGTAATCATATTTAATAAACCAAAAGTACAAATACCCACAAGTTTGTACATAACTAAACCAAAAGTCCAATTGTTACCACTAATCAATGCAACTCCAAAATTATACTAAAGTATAAAGAAATACACTTAAAACTGGAACTACAGTCCCAAAACTGAAATAAAACCGATACAACCGTACAAAACATAAAATAACATCGGCGCTCACCCAATCCCAAACTAAGCAAGGACCTCATTATCAGATTACCTGAAAAGTAAACAACAGTCCACCGTCAGTGGCGAGTAACATAACTGTCCCACCCTAACGGGGATACACAAGATCATAGAATAAATCAAACAAACCAAACATCATACCATACGAATCATACATCAAACCTGCGAATCAAGCAATAATACCAACACTGAATAACAACCACTAATCTTGCCGACTCGACTAACTTGACCATTAACCAACATTCCATTATCTTTGGTGTAATCATTCACATATCAGACCGGACTATGTACGTACGAACGCCTCTTACGCGATCGAACTTTCTACTATGCCAGGATTGAGAATCTTTCTCCCAATCCTATGAAACCAATCTTACTGGAAATCCATGTCCGAGTGATGACATAGTAAGAACTCCAACTATCCCAGTACCGCGGACAGGATAGGGGCAACGTCTTAACCCAAAACATAGAATCTTACTCTATGAGTTAGGCGTCTAATAGTGAAATCAAGTTAAATCTTTAATCTTTAATACTTATTATCCTTTACCATAACTTAATTAATTTGAAGATTGCCTTTGCGCCTTATTCTTGAAAATAACCAGTTAATTCACGAAGTTATCCTCAAGATTGCCTTTACGCCTTATTCTTGAGTCTAACCAACATTAGTCAACATTCTTTAATCCATTCTTAAACTTTCTTTAACACTTTCTTTAACTTTCTTTAATCAATACTACTTTCTTTAACTTTCAAGACTCGGCCAAGAACTCATAATGAACTCATCAAGATTCATAAAGAACTCATCAAGATTCATAAAGAACTCATCAAGATTCAAGATCTTCAATCAAGAATTAATCCCATAAACATCAACATCTTACACGCATATCACAACATAATTAAACAACAATTTTATCAACTTTCTACCATCCACCTTTTACCAAACTTGAACAAGATTATCATAAAACTTAATAGTAGACTTTCAATCATGAAATCATCATTTTAAAACCATAAAATCATTATAAACCATTTCAAAATCAGATTAGTAATCATACTTAAAACATGATCAAAACTTGATAAAAACCACTCCAAAACATTTAATCTATACTATGAATCATAGTATACCAATTAGATTGAGAAAGTATGTTACCTTAAGAAATACAACCACGAAAAATACCCGAATCTTGCTGCCCGGAACGACTTCGCACAGTCCAGAAAACATGCAGCCATACGCGGCTTCATACGAACACCCACACGGCTGCCACCCTCGAACACGGCCCTTGTTGCACGGCTGCCCATGACCACGACCCCAACTGCACGACCAAACTTGAACCACCGTGCTGCTTTGCAAGAGTACCATCACGCACACACGGCCACTTCTTGAACCGCGAACCAAAACCCCAAACCAAACCCGAACACACGATCTTGATCGATGGCAAAGAAGAATAACTTGTTTTTGAATACTTAAAGATCAAAGGATGAAGAATCTTTAAGTATGGTTTAGAAAAGATGATGAACAATTTTTGGTGTTCATCAAGCCATATAGGCATGTGGAAGATGGTGAAAGGAGAGAATATTTTGGCTTTTAAAAGTGATGGCAAGGGATGATCAAATGGGCAAATGGTCTTAAGGCCTTACTAACTCCTCTATTTATAGAGGTTAATTAAGGTGTGAGCATGAAGCAAGTGGCAAAATAAGCCACCAAAGAGAGGGATAGCCGGTTGGGCTTAGGCTCAAATGGGCTCTTAAGTTCATTTGGGCCATTTGCACTAATTCATGACTAATCATGATTATTTTCGCACTTGGCCCAAAACTAATTAATTAATTAGAAAATTAAATAATAAAATCCTAATTAATTAAAATAAAATAAAAATTAAGAATTAATAAACCATTAAATAAAATGGTTACACTCAAGCAATAAAAATAGTCTAAATAAATTTAGACCATGCACCGAAACAAAAATAATTACTAGCAAACAAACACGAAAAATAGCCCCAAAATCTGGGGCGTTACAATAAGTCTCATCAAAATCAACACCTTCCTGTTGGTTATTCCCCTGGGCAACTAATCTAGCCTTTTTCCGCTCAACACTCCCATCTGAATTATATTTTGTCTTATAAACCCATTTGGAACCAACCACATTTTTAGTTTTGTCATTTGGAACCAATTCCCATGTATTATTAGTGAGAAGTGCATTGAATTCTTCGGCCATAGCTTTTCTCCATTCTGGATCATTTTTAGCTTTCGAAAAACATGTAGGATCAGGAGGATTCACAATTGCACTTAGAGACACAAAATCAGGAAAGTGTTTGGTCATTCTGCTCAAACTTGTCCAACCCGATATGTGTCTCAGTCTACACCTGCCTTAGTAGCGATGCCCACAGGAGAGACTAATGAGACTTTATGGTACCCTAATTCGGGTGCTTCCGCTCATATGACCAATAATGAAGGTATTTTGTCTTCTAAATCTGTTTACAATGGACCTATTCTTGTTAAAGTTGCCAATGGTATTAATCTTCCCATTAAACATGTTGGTGATGTGTCATTGAACTCCTTAGGTCATCGCTTACAACCTAAGTGTATAATTACAATTATGCCCTTCGGCATATTATTCTATTACTTGGTTATTGGGCGGGTCGGGACGGATCAGGGTTAGGCCGATGTGGGTCAGGTCAGGGCTAAGGTCGACTAAAAAAGGTCAATAGCGGGTCGGGCCAAAGCAAGTTCAGGTCGGATCCGAGTTGGTCCATAAAATACGGTTTTGGGTCCGGTCGATAAAGTTCGAATCTAATATGAATTTGTAGACCCATTTTAAAATTAAATTGTTTTAAAGTTATTAAAAAATGTTTATTGACATACAAATTAATGAATGAAACTGAACATAATGTTTTTTGTTGCAAAAAGTGAACATAATGTTACTTCATTGTACTTTGACATCACAAATAGATTAACGTATATGCTTGATTAATTTAAAAATGGAAGTTACTGTATTATTATTACTATCTTTTAATTTGTCTAAAAAAAAAAAAAACGAAGGTTGTTTGTTCGAAAAATTAAATGAAATATTTTTCAAATTTACACTCATTCACATAAACATAAAAAACTTTTCCCTTTTCATCAACCCCTTCTACAACAATAACAAAAAAATGATTTTTTTAACGATATTCTATCAACTATCAAATATCTACGATAATCGAAATATAAAATTTTTATGCGGCAAACTATATCAATATGGGTATTTATTTATAAAGAATTCAAATTGAAAATATGAAAATAGTTCGAATGTGATGATGTTGATTTCCATGATTTTCTTGCATGATTACTAATGATCTTAACTTAGATGATCGATTTTTAATTATTGAATTAGTTGGTTTAATATTGATGACCTGAGCTGCATTGGTATTGCTTGATCTTGGATTAATGTTTGCCGTATGAATTATACTTGTTGTCGTTGTATGAAATAATTGACTTAGGGTGCGTTCTCTTCACCTTAAAAACATAAGTTTAAGGTTTAATAAGTTCAGATAAGTTATATCAGGTCTAATAAGTTCCAATAAGGTCTAATAAGTTGCAATAAGGTCCAATAAGTTCTAATAAGTTCCAATCAGGTCTAATAAGTTCCAATCAGGTCTAATAAGTTCTAATAAGTTCCAATAAGGTTTAATAATTTCCAATCAGGTCTAATAAGTTCTAATCAGGTTTAGTTTTTTTTAATTTTTATTATTGATTAAATAAAATTAATTAAATTAATACGCAATATAAACGAATTTTATTCTATCATTCTTGTTTTATAATTTTTTTAGAGAAACCAATCTGAGTTGGATTGAATTAAACTATTTTTTTATATTATAAAATAAGAATGATATATTTAAAATAATTCACAATTCTAGGACTAATTAAAAATTAAATAAAATCCACTTGAATAAAAATCCACATTAATATATGGCTTCAGATTCATCATCGGAGTACATATTTTCACCTTCAATATCATTTTCTTCATCGAGCATATTTTCTTCACGTACAACTTGCCATATCTCATCTATAATATTTGTACAAACAACTTTTATTGCCAACAGTTAAATTTACATCAGCTCATGGTTGTACATTTTCAACAACTTGCGAAATCAAAATTAAGGAAAATTAAATATGTAGATAAGTTATTATTGGAATTGATAATATTAATTAATAATGGGTTTAAAAAATGAGATACTAATTATTACTACTTACTTAAATGTAATTCAACAAAAAAAAAACATAAATTCAAATGTATAGTATATTGCTTTTTTGGATTATTAATATTAATAGTAAATATTATTATTATTATTATTATTATTATTATTATCATTATTATTATCATCATCATTACTACTATTATTATTAATAATAATTTATTATTTAATCATATTTAATACGTTCCAATCAGTTCCAATCAGGTTTAATAAATTCTAATAAGGTCTAATAAGTTTTAATAAGTTCTAATAAGATCCAATAAGGTCTAATAAGGTCTAATAAGTTCCAATAAATTCTAATAAGTTCCAATGAGGTCTAATAAGTTCAAATAAGGTCTAATAAGTTCAATAAGGCCTAATAAGTTAAATTAGGTCTGATAAGTTCAGATAAGTTTAGTTCAGATAAGTTCAGATCTAATAAGTTGAAGAGAACGCACCCTTAATAATTTGAGCCTTAGATACTTATTAGATTTGTTGATTAAGTGAGTTCTTATTTAATTTGGTGTTCCTCTGTTAAACCCTAACAAGTTACAGTTGTTCGTAGAATTGTCATTAGAACTCGTCTTTTACGTCTTTTAGATTCATTTGTTGAACTGGCCTTTCGGCTTCGATTATGTCCTTTGGACTCGTTTGTTGAACTGGCCTTTGGACTTCGATTATATCTTATACACTCGATTAATCATAGGTTGACTCGCATAGTGAGAATAGGATCTGCATGGTTGTGTCTCGGCAAATGTGAAAAGTGAAGTGTTACATCTAAAAAAAAAAAAGGAACAATGAAAAACTTATTTTACAATTGTGTTTTCCATGAAAATCATTTTACATTGCAAATGCTTTATATATACAATGAAACCAAAATAAATGATAGGCCAGACCAATTGTTTTGGTGCTGCAGCAAAGTGGCAGGGGGAATGTTAATTCAGTGCAGCAGGGAAGAGCTTAAATAGAGTTGGGGCTACAATGTGCTCAGTAGTGGCTAGGTACTTAGGGCTCTGTGTGGCTGATTTAGCATGTTTAGTGTGGCTTGGGGAATCAGTGCATAATGGGGCGCTGTTTGGCAATGCTAGCTAGTTTATATAGCTAGCTAATGTTAGAGATTAATCTAGAAAATTTTAGATATATGAGTCGTGTAAAATTCAGGAAAATAGAATTATTTAGAGATATTAGTTAGTAGAACTCTCTAGTATTGGATTAGTTTAGAATATTCTAGATTTATGTATTTAATCAATATAAATATGTAATATGTGCATGAGTTGGATAAGAGCCAAAAAAACTAAAAAACGATAGAAAATTAAGGGAGCTCCCACAAAATAGTAAGAAGGGTAAAAGCAAGGGTTCTACCAAGTTAGAGTGAAAGTGAGAGACATGAACTCTAAAAAAAAACATTATGTTGTACTCTATCAATTGCAATCAATGAAAATACAAGTCCATCACACAAATTTATTCGGGTCCATAAAAACTTCCGCGTGTGTCCCAAAATTTCCATCACCTAACACACCAACTTGGTGCTTAGTGGTGTTATTAAAGCAAAACAATGCAGCAATACTGCAATACGAACAGTAGCTGTAATTCAATAAGCAAGGTAACAATGGCAATACAACTCAACCTAGTTCACACCAAAACAACCAAACACATAGAGGGGTGGTGATGTCAAACCATACTCCAACATGCCCAATCTCATTCAAATTCACTCAATCATGAGCCTTAGTTCTTAAAAGATAGAGGGGGGGGGGGAATATATTTCACTCAATTTTAATTGCAATAGATTCCCTCCATCAACTAAACAAAAAACTAAGGTCTTGTTTACTTCAGCTTAAATTCAGTTCAGTTCAATTCATCAATTTATTTCAGTTCTATTAAGTTCAGTTCAGTTCAACTCTCAATTTCCTTCTCTTATAAATTATTACTTTCACCTGTATCCAGTTCAGTTTAGCTAAAATAAATGAGCCTAAGGGTCCGTTTACTTTGGTGTAAAACATTTTCGATGTAAAATGATTTTTCATGAAAAACATTTTACGTTGGAAAACTCATTTTTATAGAAGTTTTTCATTGTTTAATTGCACGGAAAATAAGTTTTACTCCCAAATTAGAAGGAAAATGTTTCCAATAGGGTGTAAAATGAGTTTTCACCCAACGTTTTACATTTTATTTTTTCACCCAAAGTAAACGATATAAAATAGAAAAATTATTTCCAAGAAAAATGTTTTTCGCTCTAGTAAACGGACCCTAAGTGTAAAATTCTCTCATGTACTTTTGAGTATAGTGAAATAGCCAAATTGCCTCTTTGAATTTGTATTTGTCTAAGATACCCTCGAGTTTTTTTTGAAGATAATATGCCCTTGTGTTAGTATAAGAGAAAACATAATGAAGTATAAAGTTTCACTAATTAAGAACATTTTAATCCAATTCTGAAATCAAATACATGTATATATAGGGATACATAATAATAGGGACCACCAAATTCATGTTAATTCTTTATTTTATTTCGCTAATGAGGGGATTTTAGAATAATATAAACCCTTAGGGTACCTTAGGTTATTCCAGAATCAGAAGAAAAATTTAACTATTTCGCTATACCTTAGTGAAAAAATTTCCCTCATTATTTGTTTGAAATAAAACTAAATTGAATGAATGAAGTGAATTTTTCCAAAGTAGTTTAAAATGAAAAATCAAAGTCAGATGTGTCAATATGTGCTCAATATTGGGGTTTCCCTTATTATCCTTCATTAAAAATAGGGAGTCTAGTTTCAATTAATATTAGGAGTCAAATTGCACATCTCAAGATTACCACACAATAATAGAATGTTATGGGAGATAGATAGGTTAAGGGTAACTTTAGGAGAGAAAATTACTTCGAAGTTAGTAAGAAGTTGTAGAAGTTATTCTATAAATACATATGTATAATAAGGATGTAAATCATGAATGAATAATAGAATTTTACTCTCTTTAATCTCTCTTCTCTGTTCTGATTTCTCCCCCCTCATATCTTCTTTCTCTTAACTCTCAATTCTTTCTGGTCTATCAAAAGAACACAAAAGTTCCTGTAACATTGGTATCAAGAGCCAAACACCTCCTTTCTGCCATTAAAATACAAACACATTCTTCACTTTATTTCTTCAACCCATCATTGCTGCTGCCCAAAAACAATTCTTCTACTTCTGCACCTGCAATTATCGGTGATTGTTGTTGCAAAGCTGAATTCTATTTCTTGGTTGCCACTTCTGCTGTTTGAATTCTATTTCTATTTCTTTAACCTTGAATGCTTCAAAGGGCTCGTTTACATTAGCTGAATAAAGATGAACTGAACTGAACTGAACTTAACTTAACTTAATAGAGATGAAATGAACTGAACTGAACTGAATAGAAGTGTATTAATTGAACTGAAATGGAGTAAACAAGCCCAAAGTATATGGTGCTTTTTCTGTGTGTTTTTCTAATAAAGGGGAAAACAAGATACCAATGAGATTCATGGGATACAAAGAGAAGGTAGTAGGAGTAATTTGAGAGTGAAGCGAAGACTCGTTTCAGTGGGTAACTGGTTCATATCCTTGGTGATCTGTTGATAATTTGTGACAGTTTTTTTTAAAAAAAGTTATGGATTCAATGAGAATAAAACCAAAGTGCAATAAACAACTTATATAGTTAATTGGCTATTGCATAAACAATCAAATTTACAAGTCATACTATATACCATAGAGATGTTGGCAGCAATCTGTTAAATTGGCTAAACAAATCAGACAAGTGTAATATGTGACTGCAAACGAAACTGTACTCAATTATATAGTTAATAATTGTCATAATCAAGGCAACAGCATATTGCTAACCTAACACTGAAATCTTCCAACATAAATGACAGCAATATAGGATATTTACATCTTTCCTGAACAAATTCTAGCACTGAACACACAATTAACAACTATTGGGTAATAAACATCAGTTACTTATTCATATACCAAAAGCTGTGGTATATATATATATATATGTAGCTCACATTGTGAATAAAAAGATTTTATATGTTATTCCTTTTGGAATAACTACAAAGAATTACCTTTTTCACAATTATGCTTTTGGAGATGTTAGGAGATCCCTCAATGACTTTCTCCATCATGTTCAAAGGACCCCATTGGAAAGCAATTGCCTCCATTCCCAGACAAAATCGGCGACTTTCCATTAGCAAATAAATATAACTACATTAGATTTTGGATAGACAAAGGATGTTCTGCAATGTCTATTAACTAAATTGGCAAAAATAGCATTTTGCAAAGTCCACCGAATTAAAAGTACAAAATAGATAGATTTTTAAGTTACCAACAGATAGATAATTACATGGCCTAAAATCAATTTCAAATTAAATGCAACTAACACAATTACTCCTCTCCCTATTGCTCTCTCCTTAATTTACCCTTCTCTATTTCCTTCATTATAATCCTTCCTCTCGTATTTCTTCTCCCTTCATAGCTTTCTTCATTCATTTAAATCTCCCTTCCAAATCTTTCTTTCACCTAATTTCTACCAAAATTTTTAAATTGGCCAACTTGGCTCATACTTTGCCTAGATGAAATATCATAGTTTAGTTAACATCTAACTAAAAATCCTTTGTATGAGTCAAAAGCCAGGCCAGCAAAGAATGTGCAAAACTGAAAGTTGCACAGAAGGTAAAATTTTTGTGCCAATAATTACAAACTCCTGAAAATTCAAGCATTTTGATAGGCATTTTCAATTGCCTTGCATCTCACTGCCCAAAAGAGCATCTTACAAAAACATATATTGATGCAAAAAGTTTCTTAAGGTATTGAAAAGAAAATGTGCAAAAGAAGCTACTATAAACAAAAGTGAATAAGACATATCAAAGAAAGAGACTAATAATACTCACAACTAAGTTGTAGTGGAAGTCATACGCACATGTGGGCATTTAAATGAGCTCAACACTCCCCCTCACATGTGAGTTGTGTATAATCTTGGCCCAGCTCAATCCAAACCTAACCTGGGCTCTGATACCATGACAAACGGGCATGGGCCGCACCCGCTACGGGGGAGTGTAAATCCACTTTACAAGACAAATGATGTTCCACCTCAAAACCATATGTTGGTAAGGGAGTAACCCCTTAGCCATATAGAGTAGAGACAACTCTATTATTTTTTCGATGTGGGATTTATTCCCAACACTCCCCTTTAATTCCAATCTCTTTTCACACCCACATGTGGGCTTTTACATGGACTAAACATGGATCTCCCATCTGAAGAATTCACAAAATCACAACCACCTACAACAACAATAGTACTCCACAATTATAATCTTCTTAGGCAAGTTTAAATTATTATTTATGCAATGAATTAAGCCAAAGAGACTAATAATTTTATTCAACATCAACCTTGTGATCGACAGCAAAACCATTCTCGGCACGTCCAGAATCAGTTTGAGGCCTGATAAGATTTGCCGTAGAGATCGAAAATTATACCACTATGATCACCGCTCTCAACAATCAGTCCTGAACACTTATACAACTCGTCTTAACCTACATACACAGTTTTATGATCACCAAAATTTAGTTATAGTTTGCATTATTTTTTTGACAGGAAGTCTGCATTAATTTTGTTACATTGAAAAAAAAATAAAGATAATTTCAAAGTACAAAAACATTGCCAATATGGATTGATATGGATTTACCGAGTAAGATATAAGAGAGACCACAGAAGGAGAGACACTAAGTGTTTTATTTACTTTAGCCGAATATAGCTGAACTGAGATGAGCCGAAAATATCTGAAAGCAATATTTTATAAGAGAATGAAATTGAGAGTTGAACTGAATTTAAGCTGAAGTAAACAAGTCTTAAGAGCGGCTCTCTTAGTGTTAATATTATTGGTCTCCAAATCCGAGAAATTCGGACGTTCAATAACCAAATCATGTACATTATACCTTCTAATATTTGAAGCTGTACATAATTAAGAACATATATAAAAACTTAATTAACAATACAATTTAATTTAGTACTCCATAAGAACAAACAATCTGAAAAAAGGGAACTAAATCAAATTGAAAAAAGAACTGCTCATCACCTCTTCTATCAACGTTCCTTTTCCAAGGATTAGAACAAGTTTCCTTCTGTTATTTATACCACATAATTTACCTTACATGGTGAAAAAAAATGCATATCATTTTAAGCAAATAACATTGACACAAACCATCAATAAATATGCATGAGATATGCTAGACACTAACTCATACCAAAGCACCTGGATATAGTGTGGGATCGTCATAGGGAACACTGGAAGAAGCACTCAACTTGCATTGCCCTTCGTGTCAACTGGAGTGGGGAATGGCTTGCAGTTAGCCATGCCTGTATGATTAAGAATGTCAGTGGCATACTTACCCGGCCCTGAGAAAGGAACAAACCATTGTTGTTACAGGTGATAGGAATTCCCAAAAAATAGCTCAAAGGACCAACACCTTTCATCGCTAACTCAGAGTCAAGCTTGGTCATAATTTCATAATGGACCGCCTAAGTGAATTAGAGGAAGTGATAAGAATAATATCATCCACATACAACAAAATATAACAAATGTCACGACGATTGCGACAAAAACCAATGGTAGCCAGGCCACATAGTCGATTTACAAATCGCTCAAACCATAAAGAGACTTGTGTAGAAGACAAACATGATCTGGCCGAGCTGAATCTTTCAACCCTAGAGGTTGATAGACATATACAGTTTCATTTAAATTAACAAGAAAGTAATTATTGACATCCAATTTCTTCTCCCTGAAATTTTCAATCACCTACAAGACGAGCTTTATACCTCTTAAAAGAACCATCAGATTTTGTTTTATGCCGAAAATTCCATAATGACCTAATAATGTTAACATTAGATTGGTGAGGCACAAGGTCCCACTTCTTATTTTCAATAAGAGCATTATATACATCTTGCATAGCATTTTTCCAATTTGGCTCATTAAGGGAACATACTGTTTTTTAGGAATAGCAGAAATAGAGGTAGTATTAAAGGCTTGATGATACTTTTTATTGGGCTTAAAAATTCTGTGCAGGCTACGATTTGTACGTCATGCGTTGAGTGGAGGATAGCATTTGGGTTGGAGAAGATTTTGGTTGGGCCGACAATAGAGGAATGTGTGGCTATTTTTGAGTGGAGTTCAACGTGGGAGTTTGGGAAGGATAAAGCATAGATGATTGTGGGCTTGTGGCAAGGGAAGGCACATGACCACAAGGAGTTGTGAAATTCACAACACGAGAAGATGGACTAGAAAAAGAATTTGCAAGGTGATTCAAATAGTGTGTTCGTAAGGGAGATGGATCATCAACTAAATGATGATAATCATTTTTAGTTAAAGAATGTGTTTAAGAGAAAGGGAAAGTGGGCTCGTCAAAACAAACATGTTTGGCAGTGATGATTTTACGAGTCGACATATCACATCAGTCGACATATCACATGGGTATCCGAGAAAGACACATGGAGTAGACCGAGATTGGAGTTTGTTTCTTTTTATGGAAGCGAAAAGAGGAAAACACGAACAACCGAAAACTCGAAGATGAGAATAAATAGGGTTTTTTGGTAACGAACTTGTGTCGAAGAGTGATAGCCTAAAAGATTGGAAGGCAAAATATTTAGAAGATATGTTTCCATTTCAAGGGTATAATGCCAAAAAGAAAGTGGCATAGAAGCATGAGCAAGCAATTCGCACAATATTATTATTGTTTGAATTTTACATTCTGCTTTGCCGTTTTGAGGGGATGTATGAGGACAAGAAAATTGAAATGACATGCTATTTTGTTCACAAAATTTTCAAATTCACATCCATTATTGCATTGAAAAGATTTAATTTTGATCTTTTTCAAATTGAATTCGGATATATGTTCGGAACGACAAAAAAAAATTATACACTTGAGACTTTTGATAACGAGGAAAAGTCCAAAAAAATTTGTGTAATTGTCTAAAAAAAGAACATAATATTAATGACCTAAAGAGTTAGTAATAGGAGATGTCCATAAATCACTGTGAACAATATCAAATGGCATCTATCTATCTATAACTATTAAAAAGTGGGAATTAGTTATTGTTCATATGAACGGTAAAAAAAACGTGCTCCTTCTCCCGCTATGTATTCCACGCTCCTCTCGATCGCGTCACCCCCCTCTAATCCACGTTGAATTAAAAAAACCCTAATGTATTCATATCTGCTTCGCGTTGAGATTTTTCTCAGGGGCCGCTTCTCCATCTCCTTCTCCCATCTTCACCATCTTCCCCCAATTTAGACATCATCATTGGAGACATCATCATCGGCAACATCATCAGAATCATCGTCGGCATTATCATGGAGGATAAGCTGGGAAGTTAGTAAATTTGTGAGCTCTCTACTCATCAACCCTAAATTCTTGTTCTGATTCTCTCTTACCCCCTCTACTCCATTCTCCCTAAAACAAAAACAAAAAAGTATTCAAAGTTGTGAGGGTGATTTTGTGTTGGTCTTCATGATTTTGGTGTTGTTTTTGAAGAAATTGATAAGCTTCAAACTAGGATTAGGGAATTCTGAGGTGGTGATGACAGATTTTCAAAGAAAAATAATCGCTTATCTCTTAATTTTGAGGTAAGGTTTTGCTACTTTGAATTTTTTTGATTTCTTAGGTTTTTTTTTCTTCTGTCATTGTTACTTCTCTTTATTTCTCGATTTTATTTATTCTTTTAACATTGTTGCTTCTCTTTCATTTATGGATTTTTTAGGGTTTATTTTGCCATTGTTGCTTCTCATTCATTTCTACTGGATTTTTTTATGTTTTTTTTTTCTTTTTTTTGTTACATTTGAAAATTGAATTTTGGTATTTATAATTGCTATCTTATCTTGTTTTTTTTTTGTCCATGAAGACATGCTTCATTTGGGGGGTTCTGTTATGTTATATTATATTTTCAAATGATTCATACGTTTCTTTGTTAAGAAAATGAACATACCATTTCAAAGATTCATACGTTTCTCCTAATTCATTTTCAAAGAAATGGTATGTTCTATTATATTATATTAGCTTTCTATACACGCTATGCGTGCACCAAATTTTAAGTTTAATTGTTATTCGGTAGTTAAAAAAAATATCAAAACCAAAACTCTGAAATATTCTTGTGAAAAATTATACCAATATGGGTGTCTAATTGTAGAGAATTTAAAAATATGAATTTTGGTGTTTGTATTTTATTTTTTAAAATTATATATTTTTTAATATTTACATTTTAAAAATACAAAAACTTTCCTTTATAGTTCATATTGATATAGTTTGAATAATTAGAATGTTTTAGAGGGCGTTTAAGACTTTTCGAAGGGGGACACTGTAGCTCCCACTGGCTTATATAATAAAGATTTTCTTTCCAACTGTACAAATCTGCATTTGGTAGGTTTTTAACTATCCTTTTTCTCTTCTTGAGTAGTATTTCATTTTTAAGCAAAAAGGTTGAATTGATTTTTTTTTTTTAATCATTATTATTATTTTGTTGTACAGTTTGCTTTGGACTTAGATTGAAAAATGGATGGTGGAGAATTGGGATGGTTTGATGGCAATAAAGGTGAGTGGGCATCAACGGGATTGCTACTTACCATCGATTTGATGGGTCAATGGACTTGAAATGGGTATTTTGTTACTTTTAGGGCTAAATTGGAATCTTGAGTTAATCTTTGCTCTTGGTTTATGAATACTACTGTAATGGCTCAGATTTTTCGGTATTTTTACCATTGATTTATTTGCTATTTATGTTATTTTATGTATGGTCCAAAATTTATTTGGACTATTTATTTTTATTTTATGTGAATAATTTTGATTAACTTCGATTATTTTTATTTTGGTTGTTCATTATTTACTTTATTATTATATAATTAATTAGAATTTTATTATTTAATTTTCTAAATTAATTAATATTTTTGGGCCAAATGCAATTTGAGCATAATTAAACATGCATGAGTGTAATTAGCCCAATTGATCACCAAAAAGCCCATTTTAGCCAAGTCATAACCGGCCCCCTTGGTAATTAGTGGCCTAATTGCCACTTGTTTCATGTTCACACCTTAAACCACTTCTATAAATAGAAGGGTTAGTAAGGCTTGGAAGCTCATTTTGCCATCTTAAACACTTTGATCATCCTTTGCCACAAACAAAAGCCAAACACTCTCGCTTGCCTTTGCTTCCACACGCCATTTTTGGCTATGAATACCCAACCATTGTTCATCATCCAATCACATCCAAAACATAAAGATTTAATTACTATTGATCTTTAGGTAACTTTAAACACAACAATCTCCATATTTTGCAATCAAGACTTCTAGTTCGGGTTTAGTTTTGGGGTTGTTCGATTGGGTTCAAGTTCGTGGGGTGGTCTGTGTTGTTCGTGTGAAGGACCATGTTGGTTCGTGGTGGCTGTGCAGTGGCAGTCGTGCAAGCCGTGGTGGTGCCGTGCAAAGCCGTGGGGTGCCCGTGCAAGGACCGTGTTCGTGCGAGCCGTGCTGTGTTCGTGAGAGCCGTGCCGTGTTGGGTGTTTGATAGGGCCGTATATTTGGGTTTTCCGGGCTGCAAGTTTGCGTGATTGTGTGCTTGTTCATCAAAAGGTAACATACTTTCTTACCTTAATATGTGTACTATGATTATAGGATAGATTAAGTAAGCATGTTAGATGAATTTTTGATGATTGATTATCATTTCATGCGTGATTTTCAAGTGGGATTTCAGTATTGATTTTATGATGATTTACTTAAGTTTTCATGTATGCTTTTGTTGAGGTTTTTCGTGTGGTATGTTTTTTGAAGTGGAGTTGATTGAGTTCTTGATGAGTTCTTAATGGGTTCTTGATGAGTTCTTTGAGTTCTTTATGAGTTTTTGGTTGAATCTTGAAATCTTGAAAGTTGGTCTTATGTTCTTTTAAGTACAAGTTTATTGATTGTTTTCCAAGTATTATTTAAAGATAAGTAAGTTTTGTAAAGATTTTGAAAGATAGTTTTAAAGAAGTTAAAGAAAGGTTTAAAGATTTGTTAAAGATTCGATAAAGAATGATTATTAAGTAGTATTGATTTTGGTTAAACTCAAGAAAACGCGAAAGAAGCGATCTTGAGTATAACTTCGATGTTTGTAAGTAAGATTAGCTTAAGTTTACTTTTAGACGCCTATTCTTGGAGTAAGATTCTAAGTTTTGGGTTAAGACGTTGCCCCTATCCTGACTGCGGTATTGGGATAGTGTATAATTGCTATGTTGTCTCTTTGATATGAATTTCCGTAAGATGAGGTTCATGGGTTTGGGAGTAAGATTCTCATTCCTGGCATAGTAGGAAAGTTCATTCGCGTAAGAAGCGTTTGTACGTGCATAGTCCGGTCTAAAATGTAAATGGTAGCGACAAATATGTTTTTATGATTTTTAAGTTGGAATTATTTAAGTTTGTCAGTTTTATGATTAATGGTATTTTAACGTTTTTATCATGTGAAGGTTGGTAGTCTGATATGTTGTTTGATTTGTTCTATGGTTATGTGTATCCATGTTATGGTGGGACTGTTATGTTGCTCGCCACTGACAGTGAATTGTTGTTATTTTTCAGGTAATTCTGATGATGACTGTGTTGCTTAGCTATTGGTTGCGCGAGTGCCGTTATAGTATTCTTGTTCTAGATTACGTTATGTTGTTAGTTTGGACGAATAGTTTTATCTTTAGTGTATTTTGACTCTGACAGTATTTGGAGTTAATTTCCTAGTATAGATTCGTTTGGGTATAATATTGTACAACTTGTGGGTATTATACGTTTTTGGGTTATAGTAATAATAATTTTGAGGTTTTGTTTTAATTTTTAGTAAGTTTGTTTGTTAGATCGACAATTCGACTCGTCGGTTTCTTTCGCGCCGGTTTAAGCGAGTCGGGTCGTCACAGTTGGTATCAGAGCCGAATAGGTTTTAAGTGAAGTTTTAGGACTTGAGTAAAACCCGGGAGTTGAGAGCTTTACCATTCCCGAGTGATAAACCCAATTAGAATAAGTTAAGGGAGAAGAGTGTCGGGTAGAAGAATCCGGATTAAGACTCTTTTTCCTACTTTCTTTTGTTTATATACTTGACTGGAGTGTAGATTTTTGACTGAAATTGCCTCTTTTTGTTTGTCTGTTGCTGCGATGATTTTAGCATGTCCACACCTCGCCGGACAAGTTCGGGTCGACAGAGGTTACGAGCGCTCGAGGAGGCGATTCTTACGCTTGCACATCATACTCGTCAGCCATCGGGATCACAGCCGACGTTCGATCGTATCGCTCGTCATCGACCACCTATTTACGATGGGGTTGCCGACCCTACGACGTTGGAGAGTTGGATTCGCGAGATGGGGAAGCTCTTCGATGCGACGTTTTGCCCCGAGCACGAGAAGGTCCAGATCGCTGCTTACTACTACCTGGAGAGGCCGATAACTGGTGGAGCGTAGCGAAGAACACGTGTATGCCCCTACATTTGATGTGTTGGGCCGAGTTCGTACCTAAGGTCCAGGAGAGGTTCCATCCCGACGAGTTACAGTGGCAGAAGCAGGAGCAGTTTCTTACTCTCGCTCAGGGTAAGATGACGGTTTAGGCCTACACCGATAAGTTCGCCGAGTTATCGAGGTTTGCTACATCGGTAGTACCATCTAAGGAGGAGCGGGTCAAGCGCTACATCAAAAAGCTAGATCCGAGGATTCGTGGCCATGTGATCAGTTGTGGAGCGAAGACATTTCAGCGAGCTTACGAGGTAGCACTTGAGATCCAGACGTCTGTCATCGAGGAGGATACGAGCAAGAAGAGGACCCCGACCCCGGTGACGTCGCCATCATTTAAGAAGCCCCGGTTCAGTGCACCTAGCAGTTGCCCTCCGACCACTAGTTCATCTCAGGGATCAGGGAGTTCGAGATGCAGAGGATGTGGCAAGGACTTCCATCCAGGGAAGCGATGCGACGGGACGCTCATTACATGTTTTATCTGTGGGAAAGAAGGCCACAAGGTGTCAGTTTTCCCCGAGAAGAAGCCAGGCACCGAGACCAAGCAACTTCCAGCACCGGCTAAGACTCCAGTGAAGAATCGAGTCTACTGTATGACTGAGGATGTAACGACCCGACTTTTTAAATTGTCGATTGACGAAGGAAATCGACAAACGGATCATTACTTAAACATTAAACTTTATATTAAATAAATATTCAAAAACTAAGGCATCTTTTATTAACTTAATAATGAAAAATCCAAAGGTCTACAAAAAAATAAATATTGAAATTACATAAATTAAATATGTTTTCCCAACAGGCTGGGATAACTACTAACATAACAGTCTTATAAAACATTCTAAGCAAACTAGGGTCAAACTACAGATCTCAACTACACAAAGCCCAATCCAGCGTAAGCCCATTCTAAGCTGCTGCATCATCACCTGAAACTGGGGGGGGTCCACTGTCAGTGGCGAGTAACTAGGCTGTCCCGCTTAAATAAGGGACCGCTAACCACATAATAGCATAGAACCATTCGTGAAAACCATAACATATAACCTTACATACAAATAATACATACGGGTTACGTATAATGGTACGTACAAAAATACGTATAAAAATACGTATACAATACGTATAATAATACCTGCAAAATACGGTTAGAAATACGTACAAAATACATATACAAAATACGTACAACATACAGGTTCATATACGTATACACAAATACATACAAATACGTACTCATTCTTATACATACAATATACTTTTACAATACATACGACGTACTTATACTTATGCAGACGTACACAGCGGAAGACTTATACATATCATCTAATACATTCCATTTCATTCTTATCTTATAGTGTAAATATACATATAACTTAGCTATCTTTATACCATAACATATCATACTATATCATATCTTATCATAACATAACTTCTTATCATAACTTAACATATCATCTTAACTTCTTGGCGGACCGGTCTTTATAGCTCGTAGTGAACCTTTGCGTCCACAACTTTCCTAAAACATGCCAGGGTGAACCTTTGCGTCCCACCCGTAGCCCTCCTTTGCGAGAACTAAGCCTAAGCTATGGCCATAACCCCTAAATAGTCCTCCTTTGCGAGAACCACCTAGACGACTACATATCCTAGAATCAAGAACTGCGCAGATACCGCAGTCTGGCAGTGGCAACGACTTCAACCGATTAATGACCTTTGCGTCATCGCAGGGGCGTCCTTAATACTTATTAACCCGATTAATGACCTTTGCGTCATCGCAGGGGCGTCCTTAACTTATTATATTTCTTATACTTAGAAGTACTAGGTGACCGTAATCGGGAATGAAATGTTCGAAGTCCCAGGAAAGAGAGGTGCGACACGTATATTGGCCACCTTAAATACCAAGTCTTTCCTAGCCAGAGATCGAAACAAATCAATAACCTTTTACTCTGTTTCCTTTCCTTCCCTACTAATATCTTATTATACTTTCCTTTGTATTGTAACTTATCCCTACTGACTCCCTTTAATAATAACAATGATAATAAATATTATGGTGAAAAATATAATAACTATCCCTGAAATCCTTTTATTATTATGTTACAACTTATCCCTTTTGTCATACTATTATTACCTTCATATTACAACTTATCCCTGATAGTTCCTTTAATAAGTAATAATTATAATAATAATATTAATTCCTAAAATTGACCCATTATTATTATAAGTCAAAATTAAACTAAAATTGAACACAATGGAACTAAATCACACGACATTTTAGGAGTAATATAACAATTACATAAATTCATCAATTAATCCTATAACTAACTTAATATCACAAAAAATACAATTAACTACATAAATTACCTAAAACATGAGAAACATTCCACCTTTCATATTTTATACCGCTCGAAAATTTAGGACAAAATTACCGTAAATTAACACAATTATTTAAATAAATATGATTATCAATAATTCATAACAACTTAATGCTAAACATTAAATTTATTCTATAAACACAATATATCAAGATTAATTGTAAAAACAAGATCAAAATCATTCTTTTATATACACAATATACACGGCATTTTGGGCATAATAATATTGTCAAGATTAAATTCAAGAATTCAAAATAATATGAAATACTTAAAGATTAAATTCAAGATTAACATATAAATTCAAGAAAACAACATAAAAATAAATCAAACCATCATCATCATCACTCGACTTTCACTCGAAAAAAAAAAGAACATAGAACAAAAATTTATCATGCAATCATTCAATATAAATACACAGTTAAATAATTTAATTCATGACTAAAATTAATTTAACAATTCAAGATTCATAAAGATTACATAAGAACATCAAGAAAATTTACATATAAACATCATCATGGAATTCGACAATCACTAGGCAAAACATGACATAAATCCTAATAATTTTCATGATCAAATCCTAATTAACTATGTGATTATCTACCCAAATTTAAGAAGGTAAGTCTAGTTACCTTTAATCGCTAAAAATCCAAGGAAAAATCACAACTTTGGTGACTTGAAGTGCACGGCTTTTTTTGAGAGGAAAGGAGGAAAAAGTTTCTCTTTAGGGTTTATGAGCTTTTGCAAAAGAATAGAATAAACATGCTAAGCCTAATATATATAGAAGAAGAGAAGAACAAACAATAACCAAAAAATAGGGAGGGGGTGCCGTGAGCATAGAGGGAGAAAAGGGAGTGAGTGGACTTAGTTAGGTTGTTAGGCTAGGTTTGAATTAGTTTAAGATAGTTACTTAATTTATTTTTAATTAATAAAATCATCTAATTAATTAAATTAATCCAAAGAAATAACCATTGGCCAAAAGAAAAGAGAGGGCCGGCCAAAGGGAGAGGAATTGGGTCATAGGCCCAATTTCGAGATAAAAATTAAAACAGTCCAAATAAATGGGCCTTTTTGGACTTAGAATAGATAAAATAATATTAATAACCGCGAAATTTTCTGGCCCTAAATTTCGGGTTATTACAGAGGAAGAGGCAGAGGTCCAGCCAGACGTAGTCTCAGGTAGATTTCTTGTCTCTGGTATTTTAGTATTTGTATTATTTGATTCTGGTGCCACAGTTTCTTTCGTGGCTAGTAGTTTTGTCTCGAGGTCTAATCTTCGAGACAGTTCCCCTGTTAGTTCGATCATAACTCTCCCTTCTGGAGAGGCTTTTGTTTGTCAGCGCGAGTTCCGAGGAGTGCCCATCGTTATAGCTGGAGAGCAGGCGACGGCTGTTCTGAAGGAGTTCCCGCTGATGGAGTTCGATTTCATTCTTGGCATGGACTGGCTCTCGAGGTACCGAGCGACTATTCGTTGCCGAGACCAGTCACTGACATTCCGAGGATCGCAAGGCAATCGGATTACCTATTCTGGGATCGTTCTGAAGAAGGGTATAAAGGTAATCTTAGCCTTAAAAATGAGAAAACATCGCCAGAAGGGCGATATGGTGTTCCTATGTCAGGTAAGGGACTTGACTGAGGATAGTCTGTTGGACGATATATACATGTAGCGAGGGATTTCAGAGACGTATTTCCTGATGAGCTAACGGGAGTTCCACCCGAGCGCGATGTCGAGTTTAATATCGACTTAGCACCCGGGATAGCGCCGATTTCGAATGCACCTTACCGGATGGCACCATCGGAGTTGCAGGAGTTAAAAACTCAACTCTAGGATTTGATCGATAAGGGCTTCACTAGGCTAAGCGTTTCTCCATGGGGAGCACCTGTGCTCTTTTTGAAGAAGAAAGACGGTAGTATGCGCCTGTGCATAGACTACCGAGAGTTGAATCGAGTAACTATCAAGAATAAGTACCCGTTGCCTAGGATTGAGGACCTGTTCGATCAGTTACGAGGAGCGGGAGTGTTTTCGAAGATAGATCTTCGATCTGGATATCATCAGATTCTAGTCAAGAAAGAAGATATCCCGAAGACCGCTTTTCGTACGAGATACAACCACTACGAGTTTGAGGTGATGCTTTTTGGCCTCACTAACGCACCAGCTGTGTTCATGGATTAGATGAACCGTACTTTCCATCACTTACTCGATAAGTGCGTTGTAGTATTTATAGATGATATCTTAGTCTATTCGAGAGATGAGTCTGAGCATGCGGAGCATCTCCAGATGGTATTAGAGATATTACGAAAGAATAAGTGGTTCGCGAAACTCTCCAAGTGTGAGTTCTAGCTTCGCGAAGTAGCATTTCTGGGTCACGTAATTAGTAAAGAAGGCATTAAGGTAGACCCGACAAAAGTTAAGGCTGTAGTTAAATGGAGTAGCCCGAGAAATGTGGCGAAGGTTCGTAGTTTTCTGGGTTTGGCCGGATACTATCGACGATTCGTCCAGGACTTCTCCAAGATTGCTAGGCCGATGACTAGTCTCCTACAGAAGGAGATCCGATTCGTTTGGACGGCGGCTTGCGAGCAAGCGTTTCAGCAGTTGAAACAGAGATTAGTCTCTGCTCCTATTCTTACCCTACCGAACGATGAGGAGGATTTCGAGGTCTATAGTGATGCATCTAAGAGTGGCCTAGGTTGTGTACTAATGCAAGGTGTGAAGGTCATCGCTTACGCCTCAAGGCAGATGAAGGTGCATGAGCGTAACTACCCCACGCAAGACTTGGAGCTAGTAGCTGTAGTGTTCGCACTTAAGATCTGGAGGCACTATCTCTATGGTGGTTCATGTAAGGTATTCACGGACCATAAGAGTCTCAAGTACATCTTTACTCAGAAAGACCTCAATATAAGGGAGAGACGGTGGCATGAACTTATTAAGGACTACGACCTGACGCTTAATTATTGCGAGGGCAAGGCGAACTTAGTCGCTGACGCACTGAGTCACAAGAATCGATTGAGCTTCAGTAGAAGCCGTAGTTCCGTTAGATTTCTTCTGACATCTATGAGTGCTGAGCCTAAATTATTTGAAGAGTTGTGTGAGGGTCAGCAGAATGATCCGCAGTTGGCTAGGATTCGAGAGGCTTTACGACAAGGAAAAGCCGTTGGCTTCGAGATCTCTTCCGATGGTAGTATGCAATTTCGAGGGAGGTGGTGTGTACCGGACAGTTCTGATCTTAGGAACAGAATCATGTCTGAGGCACATAACTCGCCCTAATCTGTTCATGCTGGAGGTAACAAGTTGTACCAGGACCTTAAGGGCCAATTTTGGTGGCCTAAGATGAAGAGGGATGTAGCAGAGTTTGTAGTGCATCCATAAGTAGTGCATTTTTTAAATATTTTCAGTACTTTTGGATGCCGTTTTTTAAAAAACCGCATCGAAAAGTGAATTGGAACCGCATCCAAAGCTTGGTTGCCTCCAAAAAAAAAAGGAGGACTTATGGCTGCGGCTCTCCCCTAAAACCGCATCCATAAGTCCTCCTTTTTAAGAAAAAAAAACAAATAATTTTTTATATATAAATATAATTTTAATATATATCTTGCCATCATTATTAAATACATCGATATATCTAGATAAATTACAAATAAAAATGTCGAGCAAACATCTCTAAAACTCAAACGCTTATCAAAATATAACATTCAAACTAACCAATAATCATGTTTTGTACATACAAAATAAATCCGTAAGTATCACAAACAATTTTCTGTAAGAAAACTAGCGCACTTGTCTCGAACCTCACTAATTTCTTGAACAGTAAAATGTCCTTCCCTTCTTGCAGCATCAATAATCTAGCTGTAAGAAAAAAAAATTGTAATTGTTAGAACAAAAAATATAACCACGAATACGCAAAAAGTACCAAACATGCCCGAATGTTATATAAAAAAAAATGGTTCATCAAAATCATGGAATTAAACTCAAATATGCTTAATAAAACTCAAATAGGCAAGCAAACAGGAAAAAATACACAAACTTATAATAATCTACAACTCAAATAGGACTCCCACTGTAACGACCCGACTCGCTTAAATCGGCGCGGAAAAAACCGACGAGTCGAATAGTTATAAACTACAACTCAAATACTTAAGAAATTAAAACTAATTCCTCGAAATTATTATTAATCAACCACAAACGTACAAATACCCACAAGTTTGTACATACTAGTCCAAAAGTCAAATTAGGAATACTAGAATACGAGTAACTCCAACCACACGTCAGAGTCTAAACAACGTATAAAGAGTCCAACAATAACGTATAAAGTCTATACAATACGCCAATACTATCTATAAACAACAGAAATAGGAAATACATCAAATAACAGAAACAGTAAACGTCGCTCGCCCAACCCAAAGCTAAGCAAGAGTATCGTCATCAGAAATACCTGAAAAACATACAACAGTCCACCATCAGTGGCGAGTAACATAACTGACTCACCCTAATGGGAATACACATGCACATAGCATAAATCAAATAAATAATATCATTAAACAAAGTACGAGAGCAACCCAAAACGTGAACTCGACTCAAACCAACTTAATCAACTATCTTTGGCGCAATCATTCATATTCTAGACCGGACTGTGCTCGTACGAACGCATCTTACGCGATCGAACTTTCTACTATGTTCGGATTTGAGAATCTTACTCCCAAACCCCATGAAACCAATCTTACTGGAAATCCATGTCCCGTGAAACCAATCTTACTGGAAATTCAAAGGATCACATAGTATGACTCCAACTATCCCAATACCGCGGATGGAATAGGGGCAACGTCTTAACCCAAAAACAAAGAATCTTACTCTAAGTTTTAGGCGTCTAGAAATGAAATCAAGCTAACTTTATTAATTAATCATTTAATCATCTTATTATCTCAACATAACTAAATTAAATTCAAGAATTGCCTCTATGCCTTGATTCTTGGAAATAACTAGTTAAAACAACGAAGTTATACTCAAGATTGCCTTTGCGCCTTGATCTTGAGCCTAACCAACCATAATCCATCATTCATTAACCATTCTTTAATCAATTTAGACTCAATCTTTAACTTTCTTTAACTTTTAAACCATTTTCTTTAACTTTCAAGATTCAACCAAGAACTCATAAAGACTCATCAAGAACTCATAAAGAACTCAAAGAACTCATAAAGAACTCATAAAGAAATCATTCAAGATTCAAGATCTTCAATCAAGAACTCAATCAAGATTCAAGAACTCAATCAAGAACTCATCCAAACTCAAACAATCCACACGCATAACCATCAAGTTCCATTCGAAATTCACCATTCCAATTATCCAAAATTCATCAAACTTTAACACAATATTCATGATCATAAAACAACTTATAATCAATCATAAAATCATGAAAACCTTCATCAAAACATCATATAAACACATAAAAATCAGAATATAAACCATATATAAAATCATGGATATTCATCATCAAACGACCCAACCATGCATTTAATCTATACTATAAACATAGTATACCAAGAAGGTTGAGAAAGCATGTTACCTAGTCAAGAATAACACGAAAATAACCTCCAAAACCTGCTGCCCAGATTCGTGTTCACACATCCCAAGCACACGATACCACTCGGTTTCAACACGGCTTCATCTCGGCCTTGCACGGACGTACCATACGACCACCATGCTTTGACACCGTTGCCCAGCCAGCACGGCCACCCCGGATGCATCCTCCCCACGTACGGTTGCTGCCCATACAGCCCTTACTTAGACCATGAACCACAATCCCAAACCATCCCGAACACACGATCTTGATTGAACCAATTAAAGTATAGGTTGTGTTTTGATACTTAAAGATCAAAGGATATAGAAACTTTAAGTTTTGGTTTAGAAAAGATGATGAACAATTTTGGTGTTCATCAATCCCAAAATGGCGTGAGATTTGAAGGAGAAAAAGGAGAGAATTGTGTTTGAACTTTGATGGCAAAGGAATGACAAAAGATGGCAAATGAGCAAATGAATCCTCATGCCTTACTAACTCCTCTATTTATAGAGGTTAGTTAAGGTGTGAACATGAAGCAAGTAGCAAAACTTGCCATCAACACTAAGAGGGGCCGGTTATGGGCTTAAACAAGGGCCAAAATGATCACTTGGGCCATTTGCACTAATTCATGACTAATCATGATTAATTTTGCACTTGGCCCAAAACTAATTAATTAATTAGAAAATTAAATAATAAAATTCTAATTAATTAAAATAAAATAAAAATAAGAAATAATAAACCATTAAATAAAATGGTTACACATAAGCAATTAAAATAGTCTAAATAAATTTTAGACCATGCATCGGAACAACCTAATTACAAGAAAGTAAACACGAAACTAGCCCAAAATCTGGGGCGTTACACCCACCCTTCGAGAGCAGGATGCCATCCGACTGTATGTTCCTTCCCTTAGGTTAACCTTTAACTTGTTGGCACCCCTTCGCCATAACAACAAGTCTTCATCAAATTATGCTTCCCGTGTGTATAACTCTTCTTCTCATAGTAAGTTGAGCCATGGAGTTATTTCACCACCAAATTTCTAAACATTCTTTATCTTTAATAGACACCCTATACGACTCTATACAAACATCTCCTAGAAACTTTTCCATTCAGCTAAAAAAAATCAATGTCTAACATTCGATACAAACACAATACTCCATGTCAGCCACAAGTACCATTCAATCAAATGGATCAATAATCTTATAACACCAACTAAAGATATTGATGTAGTGCCTTCTGTATCATACAAATCACCTACAACCACACTTGTGAGCCATAAACAGTCCACTTACTACTCCAAAAGTAGACATCATTCATTTGAACAACTCCACAGTTCAAATACAGAATACAACACAGCACAATGTACTCAAATACATAATACTTTTTTTTTATCTTTGATTAGTACAGTAAACTCACTTAAATATTTTCACACCTAAAATCAGCATGCTTACATTTTCTCTCAGATAAGAAACATAATACAGCCTTTTGTAATTCTCCCCTCCAACAATCTAATATTTTTATTACGTTCGTATAGACACTAACTTATATACTTTACAAACTCTTATATCTTGTATGTTCCTCTAGGTATCATAAGCTTGATATACGCACAAAATTGGCTTATGAATATCCATAACTAACACGTTAATGCATCAACTGATTCTAGAATGCACTATATGTCGGAAAGGTGTAAATTATGACATACTTTTCCTCATTGTGTGTAGCAACAAGCCAATAAGAGATCCTTGTGTACTTTCTTCTTTATCCGTTCTTATGCATAACAAATAAAATTTAACATCCTATTCTTCCACATACATAAGCCATAACAAATATCAAATTTTCAGCAACTTGGGTGGGGTTTTTTATCATAAAAAATATAATCTTTAAACTCCCAGATTGATGTTACCACAAAAGGGTTAGAAATACTTATATACAGTGCAAGGTGCTTCCGAGGGTAATTTTACTCATTTTAGAAATATTTTCGCTCATTTAAAATTTTAAGCAATAAAACACCTTTG
Source organism: Salicornia ramosissima (assembly GCA_951394345.1). Taxonomy (NCBI): domain Eukaryota; kingdom Viridiplantae; phylum Streptophyta; class Magnoliopsida; order Caryophyllales; family Amaranthaceae; genus Salicornia; species Salicornia ramosissima. The sequence goes on along the minus strand of OX596234.1, from coordinate 14,750,831 downwards.
GTGCATCTATCTCTACGAGCACCCGGTCGGTAGTAAACCCATTGCAAAAGGGTATTTCTAAAACAACCAAAACTGTGAAAAACAACAAAATTACATGGGGGAAAAAGCTACCATTATATCACAAAAAGGGCTAATAAAAAGAAAATGAAACAAGAACAACTTGAAATTAGTTTAATTTACCAGTGCGCAATAGTCTATCAAGCAATTGAACTCCAATATATTAGCATTATAAACCCTAAGAGTTGAATCATGATCATCCTTGTTACAATATTTGGTGACCAATAGAAGCCCTGCAAGACGCTGTTTGTCACTTTCTCCTCTAAATAGCTTCAAGCAATCTTCTAAACTCAGTACTTTCTCCTCTAAGTGGCTGGTGGTGGGCTTATGCCTTTGACTGACGGAGCTGCCGGAAGAGATCATAGAGCAGGGGTTGGTGCCTGTGTTAATTGAAATTTACATGTTAATTGGTTTTTAAAAATAAAAAAAAACCCAAAAAAACAAAAATTACCTTCCTTTGAATGACGAAGCTACCAGAGCGATGAAGCTGGTGGTGGCTGGTGGTGGGCTGGTGCCTTTGAACGAAGACACTGGTGGTGGCTGCCGGAACGGCAAACCAATGGGAGTGGTGGTCGAACACTATTGCGCGAGGATATTAGGGTTTAGTGGTGCTCGCCTGGGCGGTCGTGCTAGTGGTGGTCGCCTTGGCAGTCATGCGAGTGGTGGTCGCCAGAGCTGTTGTGCGAGTGCTTGTCGCTAGGCCGTGCGAGCAGTGGCGGTCGCGCAAAGAAGGATGCGGTTTTCTGTGTCAAGGAGTGGTTTAATTCTCTGCAATTAGTTATTTTCATTTTTTTTTTAAATGTGAAGGAGTGAGAGTGGTTTACTCTATTACTCCTTATATTATTCCGTAATTTTTTTTTAATTCAACTACCTATGGCTGCGGTTCTAAAACCTGCAACCATTGGTTTCAGAACCGCAACCATACGTATTTATGGATGCGTTTTTTAGGAACCGTATCCATAAGTACTTATGGCTGCAGTTTTTTACCCCGCATCCATAAGTAGTGCATTTGTAAATATTTTCAGTACTTCTGGATGCGGTTTTTTAAAATAACCACATCGAAAAGTGAACGTTTGGATGCGGTTCCTACTAGAACCGCATCTAAAGCTTGGTTGCCTCCAAAAAAAAAGGAGGACTTATGGCTGCGGCTCTCCCGCAAAACCGCATCCATAAGTCCTCCTTTTTTTTTAAAAAAACAAATAATTTTTTATAGGAAAAATTGCCAAGAATAAGCCAACCTTTGGCCGATCTTCCACAAATAAGTCAACCTTTTGAAAATCCAGAAATAAGCTAACCTTGTTATCATTTAAGCCAAAAATAGGTCAAATGATTATTTAACATGTTAATTTCTATTGTTTTTTATCACTATTTTACAATCATTCAACCTATTTTTTGCTTTAAATGATAACAGTAACTTAAAATAACAGATAACTAATACATTAAAAAATCATTTAACCTATTTTTAGCTTAAATGATAATAAGGTTGGCTTATTTCTGGTGGTGGTAGCTTAAACGAAGCTACCGGAGCGACGAAGCTGGTGGTGGCTGGTGGTGGGCTGGTGCCTTTGAACGAAGACACTGGTGGTGGCTGCCGGAACGACAAACCAATGGGAGTGGTGGTCGAACACTATCGCGCGAGGATATTAGGGTTTAGTGGTGCTCGCCTGGGCGGTCGTGCTAGTGGTGGTCGCCAGAGCTGTTGTGCGAGTGCTTGTCACCAGGCCATGCGAGCGGTGGTGGTCGCGCGAAGAAGGATGCGGTTTTTTGTGTGAAGGAGTGGTTCAATTCTCTGTAATTAGTTATCTTCATTTTTTTTTTAAATATGAAGGAGTGAGAGTGGTTTACTCTATTACTCCTTATATTATTCCGTAATTTTTTTTAATTCAACTACCTATGGCTGCGGTTCTAAAACCCGCAACCATACGTATTTATGGATGCGTTTTTTTAGGAACCGCATCCATAAGTACCTGGAACTGTTTGAGGGTGAGAAATCTCCTTGGCCTTAAATTTCGGGACGAAATTTCTTTAAGGAGGGGAGGTTGTAATGGCCTAGATTTTTCGGTTTTTTGCCGTTGATTTATTTGCTATTTATGTTATTTTATGTATGGTCCAAAATTTATTTGTACTATTTATTTTTTTTATGTGAATAATTTTGATTAACTTCGATTATTTTTATTTTTGGTTGTTTATTATTTATTTTATTATTATTTAATTAATTAGAATTTTATTATTTAATTTTATAAATTAATTAATATTTTTGGGCCAAATGCAATTTGAGCATGATTAAACATTGCATGCATGAGTGCAATTAGCCCAATTGATCACCAAAAAGCCCATTTTAGCCAAGTCATAACCGGCCCCCTTGGTAATTAGTGGCCTAATTGCCACTTGTCTCATGTTCACACCTTAAACACTTTGATCATCCTTTGCCACAAACAAAAGCCAAACACTCTCCCTTGCCTTTGCTTCCACACGCCGTTTTTGCTATGAATACCCAACCATTGTTCATTATCCAATCACATCCAAAACTTAAAGATTTAATTACTATTGATCTTTAGGTAACTTTAAACACAACAATCTCCATATTTTGCAATCAAGACTTCTAGTTCGGGTTTAGTTTTGGGGTTGTTCGATTGGGTTCAAGTTCGTGGGGTGGTCCGTGTTGTTCGTGTGAAGGACCGTGTTGGTTCGTGGTGGCTGTGCAGTGGCAGTCGTGCAAGCCGTGGTGGTGCCGTGCAAAGTCGTGGGGTGCCCGTGCAAGGACCGTGTTTGTGCGAGCCGTGCCGTGTTCGTGAGAGCCGTGCCGTGTTGGGTGTTTGATAGGGCCGTGTATTTGGGTTTTCCGGGCTGCAAATTTGCGTGATTGTGTGCTTGTTCATCAAAAGGTAACATACTTTCTTACCTTAATATGTGTACTATGATTTTCTTATGTTCTTTTAATTACAAGTTTATTGATTGTTTTCCAAGTATTATTTAAAGATAAGTAAGTTTCGTAAAGATTTTGAAAGACAGTTTTAAAGAAGTTAAAGAAAGGTTTAAAGATTTGTTAAAGATTCGATAAAGAATGATTATTAAGTAGTATTGATTTTGGTTAAACTCAAGAAAAGGCGAAAGAAGCGATCTTGAGTATAACTTCGATGTTTGTAAGTAAGATTAGCTTAGGTTTACTTTTAGACGCCTATTCTTGGAGTAAGATTCTAAGTTTTGGGTTAAGACGTTGCCCCTATCCTGACTGTGGTATTGGGATAGTGTATACTGCTATGTTGTCTGTTTGATATGAATTTCCGTAAGATGGGGTTCATGGGTTTGGGAGTAAGATTCTCATTCCTGGCATAGTAGGAAAGTTCATTCGCGTAAGAAGCGTTTGTACGTGCATATAGTCCGGTCTAAAATGTAAATGGTAGCGACAAAGTTGTTTTTATGATTTTTAAGTTGGAATTATTTAAGTTGGTCAGTTTTATGATTAATGGTATTTTGACGTTTTTATCATGTGATGGTTGGTAGTCTGATATGTTGTTTGATTTATTCTATGGTTATGTGTATCCATGTTATGGTGGGACTGTTATGTTGCTCGCCACTAATAGTGGATTGTTGTTATTTTTCAGGTAATTCTGATGATGACTGTGCTGCTTAGCTATTGGTTGGGCGAGTGCCGTTATAGTATTCTTGTTCTAGATTACGTTATGTTGTTAGTTTGGACGAATAGTTTTATCTTTAGTGTATTTTGACTCTGACAATATTTAGAGTTAATTTCCTAGTATAGATACGTTTGGGTATAGTATTGTACAACTTGTGGATATTGTACGTTTTTTGGGTTATAGTAATAATAATTTTGAGGTTTTGTTTTAATTTTTCGTAAGTTTGTTTGTTAGATCAACAATTCGAGTCGTCGGTTTCTTCCGCGCCGGTTTAAGCGAGTCGGGTCGTCACAACTACAGTAATTAGTTACTTCATTGGAAAAGTTTGGTTTAATCCTTGTAATGATTGCTGCATATTTGGCTTATTTAATTTATCTTATCCTTTTCTAATTTGACTCTAATTTAAACTTGGTTTCTTGGTGAATAAGTGTTTCTCAACTTCATCTTTGAAGATTATTCTCGAAATATGAAGGCAGAGACTCGCGAGGTTATGTTTTAAAGTTTGAGTTTTTATCTTTTTGTTATCTCTTCTCTACTTCACAAAGGTGATCAATTTGATTTTCTAAATACCTATTTTCCTTTTCTGCTATACTCCTTTTTCACTATCTTGATTCTGATGTTGGCTGTTGTTCTGAAATTCTTAGTTAAGATTATATTTATTTTGGTAAGAAAAGCTTAAACTTTTGTTTCAAAATATGTTAATTTTTGTTCAATTAGGTTGATCAAGGTCTTTTCGGCAGACTAGAGATTAGTTGAACAAAGGTTATCAAATGCTACAAAAGACTTGAAAAGCTTAGATATAAAGTATGTGAAAAAGTTGCATAGAAAATTTGAAAAATATACTTAAAAAAAAAGTAGAAACTTAGATTTGTTAGTTGTTAGTGTTTTACCCAATTTTTCTGATCATGGGTTCATTAAGGGGTAGTTATTTTGATTTTGAGGCACATTTCCGATGTATTGGAGGCGTGTGTGAAGGCACAAAAAACAAAAGCATACCTTGAGCGATTTAGGTGAAATTCAAGATAAGATGAGGTGAGTTTTTTCATTTTCATTTTCTAGAAAAATTGGTATGCAAGACTCTTAATGTAGTTCTATGAGGAACCACATGTTCATAGTGTGCGAATTATCCCGTGTTTATCTAATTACATCATTAACTTAGATAACTAATGAAGTTCCTCGTCTTGCACCACCTAATGTCACTTTATTATATGTACAATTACGCAATTTCTTAGGCTATTGCCAAATGGGTTCTTGTAAGCAGTTAAATACATATTCTCTTCTAACTTCACCAAGAAAATTGCTTGAGTAGCATATGATTCTCCCATTCTTTTTGAACTTTTATCAGCTTCTACAATAATTTTTTGCTGTCCCTTTCAAATTGTGAATTACTACTAATGCAGTAAGCTTGAACGAAAATCTAGATGAGATTTGGGATAATGAGAATTTTTTAATGACCCTGCATTGTGGGTGCCTTGACCTTTTTTATAATGTGGATCATAGTTGTGAGTTTTGCTGAGACAAATCACCTTAAATTCATCATTTTTGCATTAGCTTGAAGCAGCATAATCTGTGTTGGATCTCATATTCAAGCTTCTTGAGGATCGTCTTTGTAAGTGATAGTCGATAGACATTACTATAGATGATTTAATTTTGTTGTATTAATTGTCTGTTTATTCTCACAACTTTATATTTTTTTGGTATGATTACACTATTATTCTAGATCGATCAAATTGTGATATTCTCATTCATTTCGGATTTACTGGATGGAGTGAAACAAATACTTGGATTTAGTTGGGTCGTGGATTACAGGATTTACTCCTAGCGAGTAGTAGGTTTGATTTTGAACTACCTCGATATTTTTCCCTGCATTTATTTCAAGTTCTCTGCTTCAATTTATTCCGGTGAGTGAAATTAATTTGTGCATATCCTGTACCCCACCATCCCAAAATAAAGAATCACACTCTTGATTTCAAGAGAAGGTTTCATCAAATTATAATCCTGTAAAATAAACATAGTTTGAAATATCATGACGAATAGGAGCATGTATATCAAGAATTTCATCTTGGAAAATAGCTATACCATCACTCATCTTGATTGTTGATGATGTCCAGGATAATACAATGTGATTTTTTTCACATTTAATACCATTGCCTTTTGGTGTAGAAGTATTGTTGTTTAAGAGGATTTTCAGTATCTAAGATATCTCTAAACTAATCTCATCTTGGTGAAGAAGAGTAAATATTTGGATTTTCCAGCATACAAAGTTCACTTAATTAATTTGGATTGTTTCAACTTTCAAGCACTTAATCACAAGTTGGTTGATTGGCATAGATGTTATTAAGCCAAAATGCTGACCATATTTTCCTCCATTGCACCTCTATACGTCTTTTTTGGCATCATCACAAAATACAACACCTCCTCGGTTATCATATAAATTTTGTGAATATCAAAACCATGTACAAATTTTTGCATCGACACCACCCTACGCTTATCCCACCAATTACCTTCTCTCTTTGGTCAATATGGAAAAGCCGTAATGCTCTTGTCTTTGACAACACCCAGTTTAATATCCTCCAAGCTATTTATCGTACACTCTTCCTAAATACTAAATGGTCAACTCGTACACAAATGGATACAACTTTGTCCCCCCTTCCCCTCCCCTCCACCACTACTAACAACCCGCACACACCACGCACATCCTATCCTGGTTTCTTAACATCCTCCGATATCCTCATCGGTCATGCTTAATTTTGACGGCAGTGCAAGTACTACATCGGCAGCAGCAGGTTTTCTTATGCGTGACTCCTCTGGACATTGTCTTGCAGCTCAAACCTTCAACCTTGGTCCACTACAACATTCCGTGTTTTTAACGTCCGCCATCTGCGGACGTTAAAAAAGCGGATAGCGGACGTTAATCTGTTTAACGTCCGCCAACGGACGTTATACAACTGACGTAATTTTTTTGGTCGCTAATCTGGTGTTTAACGTCTGCTTAGCGGACGTTGAACTTTTAACGTCCGTTTATGGTGGACGTTATTCTTGCGTCCGTCATTAACGGACGTTAAAAAATAATTAACGTCCGCCTACGAAAGCAGACGCTATTTAAAGATTAACGTCTGCTTTATTTAAACAAAGCGGACGTTAAATATCCTAGGCCCCACTTGCAAATTCGCTTCTAAGGCAGACGTAATATAACAATTGACGGACGCTAAATTTTTTTTTTAATTAATTTGAATTAATAATATTCAATATTATATTTAAATATAATTATTACATTCATAATTTATAATTATTTGCTACTTCCGTGCAATTCACGCGTTTTTTCATTCTTTGACTATCTATGTGCTTCATTCATACAAATACCTGTTCCATTGCATGTTATAAATATCCATACACAATTTTTCATACAAAGTTTTTACTAATTAATATTTCATATAATACCAATCCAATCTAACACAATTAATATTTATACAAAGTTGTTAGTACTGTTTTTCAAATACTAATTAAAAAAAAGTAAACCTAGCTAGGTTGCACATGTTCCGCTGGCCCCTGAGCCGTCATCTGGGCCGCCGCCTGGTGGCCGCCGAAACTGAGACATGTCTACACCGCTACATTGGCTTAAGACATTGCCATACAACTCTAACAAATTTTGCATCTCGGCCACCTTCTGTTTTTTCTCATCTCTCTCCCGTTCTATATCAGCTAGTCGGTTACTCAATTGATCTATTGCGGAAGGAGTGTTTGAAGGGTTGTTCGCTCGACTTTGTCTCTTGTAGTACATGTCTGCACTACTCCCCAATCCAGCGACTTTGCCCTTTTTCCTACCACCAAATGTGTCAAAACAAACCTCAGTGGGAGTCTTTTTGACACCACTTGCTTCACATTCAGCAAGATTTTTTTCATAACTCTCCTGCAAACATTGAGATACGCGCAAAACATATAATCAAGTCGTTTCATGATTTCAAGCTACATGCATGTTCTAAAACATATAAGTGAATAGATCAACACTCATTGGCATGGTTTAGGTCAAGTTAAAGGCATTTCGGAACAATAAGGAGCCAAAACGGCCATTTTGGGTCGTTTTGGAGCGTTTTATTACCCAACTTCAATCTAATCAAGTCATTTTATGATTTCAAGCTACATGCATGTTCCAAAACATATAAGTGAATAGATCAACACTCATTGGCATGGTTTTGGTCAAGTTAAAGGCATTTCGGAACAATAAGGAGCCAAAACGGCCATTTTGGGTCGTTTTGGAGCGTTTTATTACCCAACTTCAATCTAATGAAGTCATTTCATGATTTCAAGCTACATGCATGTTATAAAACATATAAGTGAATATATCAACACTCATTGGCATGGTTTAGGTCAAGTTAAAGGCATTTCGGAACAATAAGGAGCCAAAACGACCATTTTCGGTCGTTTTGGAGCGTTTTATTACCCAACTTCAATCTAATCAAGTCATTTCATGATTTCAAGCTACGTGCATGTGCTAAAACATATAAGTGAATTTATCAACACTCATTGGCATGGTTTAGGTCAAGTTAAAGGCATTTCGGAACAATAAGGAGCCAAAACGGCCATTTTGGGTCGTTTTGGAGCGTTTTATTACCCAACTTCAATCTAATCAAGTCATTTCATGATTTCAAGCTACGTTCATGTTCTAAAACATATAAGTGAATAGATCAACACTCAGTGGCAGGGTTTAGGTCAAATTAAAGGCATTTCGCAACAATAAGGAGCCAAAACGGCCACTTTGGGTCGTTTTGGAGCGTTTTATTACCCAACTTCAATCTAATCAAGTCATTTCATGATTTCAAGCTACGTGCATGTTCTAAAACATATAAATGAATATATCAACACTCATTGGCATGGTTTAGGTCAAGTTAAAGGCATTTCGAAACAATAAGGAGCCAAAACGACCACTTTGGGTCGTTTTGGAGCGTTTTATTACCCAATTTCAATCTAATCAAGTCATTTCATTATTTCAGCCTACTTGCATGTTCTATAACATATAAGTGAATAGATCAACACTTAGTGGAATGGTTTAGGTCAAGTTAAAGGCATTTCGGAACAATAAGGAGCCAAAACGGCCATTTTGGGTCGTTTTGGAGCGTTTTATTACCCAATTTCAATCTAATCAAGTCATTTCATTATTTCAGCCTACTTGCATGTTCAATAACATATAAGTGAATAGATGTGACCTGAAAACTGACCAGAACACGCTTTGCTCGATCACTTACTACTACCTTCCCCTTGCCAGCTTCATCTCGAGCATGCGTATCTAGGTACAACTCCGCAGCAGTGGGTAGTCTTCCTCCACTTTTGGCGGCCTTCGGAAACATATACATAGAATTTGATTAACTTTTGTAGAAAATGACACTACTGTACGTTATTTTAGCAACATACTTACCAATTTACGTGCACGCAGCGCTGATGACATAGATCCCTGACAATGAGAGGGGGGTATGGGCTTGCTCAGATCACCACCTGCCCTATTTTTCTTTGCCTTTACAGACTTTTCCTGGTAGGTAGGATCCTTTGCATTCTCCATCATCTCCTTGTGGACGTCCAAAGACATCCACCCAGGTGGGATTCCTTTCTTCTTCTTTGTGAAATAGTTGTGTATGTCCTTCAATCGAGTTCCGGCTTTCTTATCAAAGCCCCTCCTAACCTCAGCTTCGATCTCTGGTTTCCATTTGTAATAATCCTGCAAAATCATAAAAACAAATAAGTTTTAAATGAATTATAATACAACTAATTAAAAGATTTTTTCAATCATACCTTGAAAACATTGTACCACTTATCTTTGGTCGCGTTATCGACCATTGAATAGTTCCTCCACGGTTTCTAAAAATACTTCTTGATGCCGTCTGTGATGGATCGTGCTACTGTGGAATCATTAAACCTTGCAAACAAAATATCATGTTTTCATCAACAATATTACATATGCAAACTAAAACTAACTAGACAAAATATACTAAACTGTACTTAACAAAGTCCTTCGGGATCCAACTCCTTCTTGCCTTGCGAAGGAGATGTATCCTTACCCAAGGACTCGTGATCGTTGTCATCATCTTCTTCTTTCGCCCCCAAACCAACTTCTTCTTCATGAGGTATAGATGTAGGCGTTCCTTCTTCTGTAGATGTAGATCTACCTCCACCACCCTTAGGTCTACTACCTCCGCCTCTTCTTCCACCTCCACGAGAAGACATCTGCATGCAACATGTTATAAAATAATAAATTATTAATATTAGAACAATGTTATGAAATAAGAACAAATATTATAAAAGCTACTTGAAGTGATGAATTACAAATAAACATATACTTTTTAAAACCAAGTTTATATAAATAAATTCTATTATAAAATCCTTTCAAATAATTATATTTATTTATTTAAGTTGATACTTATTATGTAGTTAAAGTTGGATTAGAATAATTTAGTATGCAACTAGCCGCAACTCAATTATTATATGCTTCGCATAACATCCCATACAAAAGTTTATTATAAATTTTTTATAAACAATAACTTATACATCTAACACCAATTCCAAATAAAATTAAAGCCAAAAACAATACAACAACCAACAACATTAAACAATCATCCATCTATAGAATTCTACCAAAAACTCTACAAAAAATAAGCATAACATTAAAACACCTAAATTCTAAACAAAAGAAGCATATATTCAACCTAAAACAATAAATAAAATAAGCATAAAATTCACAACTCTAAACAAAGCAGCCATAAAAATCAACCTAAAACTCTAAACAAAATCAACATAAAATCAACCTAAAATTCTATAAAACGCTACCCAAAACTCTAAACGAATTAACCATACGATTCAACATAAAAATCAAAATTCAACATAAAATTCAAAATTCAACCAAAAGTTCAACTACAATTCAACCCCAAAATTCAACACCTATTTTCAACATAAAAATCAAAATTCAACATAATACTCAAAAAAAATTCGTACATTTACCTTCAAAATAGAGCTAGGGTTTGTCTTGTACTTCTTTTAATCAAATTCAAACTTCAAATCAACCTTAATGCATGGAATTTAGAATTAGAGTAAATTTTTACATAAAAAATTAAAAATACAAGTAAAGAGAGAGTTAGGGTTTCAACCTAGAGAAGCAAATGCAGGTTACGGCGTCGGCGAGGCGGCGTGCTAGTGGCTGGGTTGGTGCTCGACGTTGGCGAGGCGGCGTGCTGGGCTGGAGATCGGCGCTCGTCGGAGAGAACACGGTGAAGCAAAGAGAGAGACTTAAGTTTTTTTTTTGGTTTGTGAACAAATGTGAAGAGATTCTGATTCTGATTCTGAAAAATACTTCGAATTTTAACGTCCGCCTGAAGACGGACGTTAAAAAAACGACTTAAATATATTTATTTTCCGTGTTTTTAACGTCCGTCTACAACGGACGTTATTTCTTAAAAGGCGGACGTTAAGTTAAATTTTAAATTAATAAAGACGTCAGTTATGACGGACGTTAAACTTAAAAGCGGACGTTAAATTGAATTTAACATCTGTTCAGAAGGCGGACGTTAAAAGGCAGACGACAGAAACGCAGAATCTTGTAGTGGTCGCTCTTCTGCAATGATTGCTGAACTAACCGCAATGCGGAATGGTATTCGTCATCTACTTGAAGCGGGCTACTTAAATGTGGAGATCGAAGGAGATAACTTATTAGCTATTAATTCTGCAAATAACATTTCTCGACCTCCATGGAAGATACCACATTTGGTTAGTGAAATAGAATATCTACTTACTCAGTTTGACACCTAATCTGTTCGGCATATCTATCGTGAAGGAAATCGGGCGGCCGATTGGATCGCAAATGTGGGGCATCTAATCCCGTTTACTTTATGTGTTCAATGTACTCCTCCTTCTCAAATTTATAATATTCTTGAGGAGGATAGATTAGGTATGACCCTGGTTAGAAGGGCTACCTAATCTTCTTTGTAACATCTCTTTATCCTTAAAAAAAAAAATAAAAAAAATCCTTAAAAAAATCAAAGCTTCGGTTGACCGCCTTTTACCAACCGTTAACGGTCGGTATTTAAACTTACCGACCATTTTCGGTCGGCAAAAGGAGGTCGGTGTATAATTAGTTGGAAATTTTTTTTAACGACCGACTCTCCGTCGGAAACAATTTACCGACCGTTGACCGACTAAATAAAAAAAAGTTTTAAAAAAAGTTTAGGTGGTTTTTTTGGCATTTTCGCTCCTAACTTGTCACTTGTCTATCGATTACTAGATTTCAAACCTTACACACGTCCTATAACACAATATTATGCTTACTAGGGGTTGATCGCGTTGGTTACAACGACTTTGGAACAAAAAACAAACCAAATAGGCCATTTTTGGCTCGTTTTGGTAGTTTGCGTTCCCATCCTCTCACCAATCAACCAAATTTGTATTTTAAGTGTCATTCATGTCCTATAATATTCATGCAAACTTTATATAACTTATTTACATATTTTTGGTAAAAGTTGGAGGGTTTTGGAACAAAAAACATACTAAATAGTTAATTTTTGGCTCATTTTTGGTGTTTTCATTCCCAACTTGGCACCGATCAATGTAGATCATGTTTTTAAGGTTAATTCACAACTCATAACATTGATATAGACATTCTATAACTTATTTGCATGTTTTTGAGAAAGTTTAGAGGACTTTAGAACAAAAAACAAACCAAATAGGCCACTTTTGGCTCGTTTTGGTAGTTTTCGTTCCCATCTTCTCACCAATCAACCTAATTTGTATTTTTAAGTGCCATTCATGTCCTATAATATTCATTCAAACTTTATATAACTTATTTACATGTTTTTGGTAAAAGTTGGAGGGTTTTGGAACAAAAAACAAACTAAATAGGTAATTTTTGGCTCGTTTTTGGTGTTTTCATTCCCAACTTGGCACCGATCAACGTAGATCATGTTTTTAAGGTTAATTCACAACTCATAACATTGAAATAGACATTCTATAACTTATTTTCATGTTTTTGGGAAAGTTTAGAGGACTTTCGAACAAAAAACAAACCAAATAGGCCATTTATGGCTCGTTTTGGTAGTTTTCGTTCCCATCCTCTCACCAATCAACCTAATTTGTATTTTTAAGTGCCATTCATGTCCTATAATATTCATGAAAACTTTATATAACTTATTTACATGTTTTTGGTAAAAGTTGGAGGGTTTTGGAACAAAAAACAAACTAAATAGGTAATTTTTGGCTCGTTTTTGGTGTTTTCATTCCCAACTTGGCACCGATCAACATAGATCATGTTTTAAGGTTAATTAACAACTCATAAAACTTGATATACACATTCTATAACTAATTTGCATGTTTTTGGGAAAGTTTAGAGGACTTTAGAACAAAAAACAAACCAAATAGGCCATTTTTGGCTCGTTTTGGTAGCTATTTTTCTTTCCCATCTTCTCACCAATCAACCTAATTTGTATTTTTAAGTGTCATTCATGTCCTATAATATTCATGCAAACTTTATATAACTTATTTACATGTTTTTGGTAAGAGTTGGAGGGTTTTGGAACAAAAACCAAACTAAATAGGTAATTTTTGGCTCATTTTTGGTGTTTTCATTCCCAACTTGGCACCGATCCACGTAGATCATGTTTTTAAGGTTAATTCATAACTCATAACATTGATATAGACATTCTATAACTTATTTGCATGTTTTTGGGAAAGTTTAGAGGACTTTGGAACAAAAAACAAACCAAATAGGCCATTTTTGGCTCGTTTTGGTAGTTTTCGTTCCCATCCTCTCACCAATCAACCGAATTTGTATTTTTAAGTGCCATTCATGTCCTATAATATTCATGCAAACTTTATATAACTTATTTAGATGTTTTTGGTAAAAATTGGAGGGTTTTGGAACAAAAAACAAACTAAATAGTTAATTTTTGGCTCGTGTTTGGTGTTTTCATTCCCAACTTGGCACCGATCAACATAGATCATGTTTTTAAGGTTAATTCACAACTCATAACATTGATATAGACATTCTATAACTTATTTGTATGTTTTTGGGAAAGTTTAGTGGACTTTGGAATAAAAAACAAACCAAATAGGCCATTTTTGGCTCGTTTTGGTAGTTTTCGTTGCCATCTTCTCACCAATCAACCTAATTTGTATTTTTAGGTGCCATTCATGTCCTATAATATTCATGCAAACTTTATATAACTTATTTACATGTTTTTGGTAAGAGTTGGAGGGTTTTGGAATAAAAACCAAACTAAATAGGTAATTCTGCTCTAAACATCAATTGCAAATAATAAAAACTCAACCCTATTCGTACTCTTCGGCTTTGAAGCCGGAATTCCGCTCTAAACATCAATTGCAAATAATAAAAAATCAATCCTATTCGTACTCTTCGGCTTTGAAGCTGGAATTCCGCTCTAAACATCAATTTCATAGTAAAGAAAAAATCAATCCTATTGGTACTCTTCGGCTTTGAAGCCGGAATTCCGCTCTAAAAATCAAATGCATAGTAAAGAAGAAGGCATTACCATCACTTCCTTGGCCTTCTGGCTAATCGGAACCGGATCCTTCCCTGGTTGCTTCTTGAAGTGAGTATCTAGGAAGAGATCCGTAGCGTCAGGTAGCTTCCCTCCTTTCGCCTTAGTCAACACAAACAAATGTGCGTAAGGGTAGGTGATATAAAAAAATGTTAACGAACGAGCATTTACAATGATTTAATGAAATAGTAAACTAACTAATTGCTTAGCTTGCTGAGTAGTGGAGACAGATCCAGCGCAGTGAGACGCCTGGGCCTTGCCACTAGCGTCGCCGCCTCTCCTGTTTGCCTTCGTTCGAGCCGACCTTTCCTTGAATAGCTTGTCATTGAGCGTGTCCTTCATTCCCTGGTACATCTCATCACCATGCCAATTTGGTCGGTCTTTCCGCTTGTGCACCGTGTCGTTGAATATGTCCTTCAGTCGTAATCCAGCCTTGGTCTCATACGCATCCTGAACAGTGCCCTCGAGCTCAGGCCTCCAAGTGTACTGTTTCTGCATTAGACCAAAGACAATCAAATATGTTAATGTAAGAGATTATATTTTAAAAAAAAAATTGTATCAAATTACATAATTCGTCTTACTGAGCTTCCACATGTCCCACCAATGTACCTTGGTCGCCTGATCTACCTCAGTGTAGTTCTTCCAAGGCTGATGGAAGTAGGACTTAATGACGTGTGTTATTGATCGAACAACAACGCCCTTGTCAAACCTTGCACACGAAACATTGTAAGATTAAACAACATATGAATACAACTTAATTTCAATAGTCAAGACATTAAAAAATTAAACAAAAACTCACCATAGGCCATCCGGGTCCAATTCTCGCGTCGGAGTAGTCTCACGCGCAGGAGTAGAGTGAGATAAAGGAGTGAGATGAGGCAGCGATGGAGTAGGCTAAGACGCCGGAGTAGTCTCAAGCGTAGGAGTAGGATGAGACATAGCAGCCTGAGACACAAATGGTTGAGGACGAAGTGGACGATTCCGAGGGCGAAGTTGTGGTACTGAAGGTAACGTAAAGTGTGGTGGTGGAGGTAACGTAAACGTAGGCTGAGAAGGAGTGGAAGGTGAAATCACCGACCGTCTCCTAGACGACTCAACACAATGATTAAGGTCACTAGGACGCAATATCGTCCTAGACCCAGTAGGACGTACCGAAGACTAAGAGGGAGAATCCTGGCGGGTCTGGGAGTTCTAACTCTGAGCCTCCGAATCTGACATGTTCCTGCATAAAGTAATGAGTAAATTATTTGCACGATTAATAGTTATTAACAGAAATCACAATCACAAGTTAAATGATGGTATGAAAACGTACCCCAATTAACTAATAATGAATAATAAAATTCATGCCCTGAGCATACACAAGCATTAACAAACGCGAATAATAACATTCATACATACAAAACTAAACAATCAAAGTTAATATATTTAAGAACATCGAGGGGGAGCTCACTAAACCTGCATTTCCTTGAATTATTAAATTGATCTTATTTTTCGTTTCAAATTTCATAGAAATTGTTACAATTAAATTAAATTTACATTACATCCTAATTAAACAAACCGATGTCATCAACGTCCTCGTTATCATCATCAAACAATTCATCAATCTCATCACTTCTAAGCTCCTGTCCACTGTCATAGTCATCTTCATCAAGACTCGGAATGACCTCATCTTGGTCATCATCACCCTGAATGATCTCGTAGTCTGGGATCTCGTCCGGAGAACATACACCTACGGGAATAAGGGATGTTTCCTCTTGTAGAACATCCGAGTCCACCGGGGCATCAACCTCTGACCTAGCTTTTGTCTTGAACACAGCCCACCACTGCACTTTGTCCCTCTTCAGGCTAGGATAAGGAGCATAATACACCTGACTGGCTTGGTACGACACAATGAAGGGGTCGTACCACGGGAGTGTCCTAGTGTGATTGACCTCTACAAGTCTATATTTCTCATGAATGTTCATGCCCTTGTCACAATCAAACCAACTGCAGTTGAACAATATCATTTTGTACTCTATGTCACTCCCGTGGTAAGACAATTGTAACACCTCTTCCAAGCTTCCTAAGTAGTCACCCCCTCCTTGACTCTCAACACACACCCCATAATTCATGGTTGACTTGTTCCTACCATAGCTTTGTGTGTGGAAATTGTACTCATTGACGTAGAATTGATTCCAAGTTATCACTTCTTTCGAGGGACCCATCACGAGAGCTCGTGTGACGTCATCAGCAGACTGTTTTCGAATTACCTAGATTTGTTGAGTGAGTCATTAAATAAAATGATGGAATTAAGGGATTAGGTTTCCTCACTTGTGTCCTTAACCATGTTGGGTATTGGGATTCGCATTTGATCCAAACGTCCTCCCTCTTTATTTGGGTATTTGACTGCATTATGTGATCCTCAAATTGCCTATTACAGTGCGCAAGTTCGATCTAAGTTAGCTAAGGCGAAATGCAATATGGTTTTGTAATCTAAGACAGTTAAACTAATAAAATTACCTTTCAGAGTCACTTAATATGCCACAATTTGCGAGGATGTACAGATGGGCTCGGACGTACTCCTTGTCTGTCAACCAACGTTTACTACCACTCGTTGGTCGACCACAATCCTCCCTAAACAATTCAGGGACATTGACACCATGTTGGCTTTCCACAACATGATATGCATTTCTACCCAAGTCCCTCGACTTGGTATCAACCTCCGACTGAAAATACTGTGAGTAGAAATTGGATATCTCCTCAGCCAGGTATGCATTGCATATAGAGCCTTCAACCCTTGCCTTGTTCCCCACTTTACGCTTTAAGTTGTAGGTACCTGTCAGTAAATGAAACATGAGCGATGTAAATGTCACTTCATAAGAAATTAGTAAAGGGGTATAAACGATTACAATAACTCACCGTTCGAATGGGTACATCCATCTGTACTTAACAGGACCCCCAATATATGCTTCATGTGGCAAGTGTACCAGCAAGTGCTCCGTGGAGTTAAAGAATGCCGGGGGAAATTTTTTTTCTAACTTACATAAGATCTCAGCAATGTTCTTATGTAGGCGGTCCATCTCACTCAACGTGATAGTGGGAGCACACAAGTCACGGAAGAATTGGTTGATTTCGGTTATTGCCTTCCAAATATGAAGGGGGAGCAACTCTCTTAGGCAAACTGGCAACAACCGCTCCATAAATACATGACAATCGTGACTCTTCATTCCATGGAGCCCATTTTTTCTTTGATCAACACATCGGCTCAAGTTCGAAGCATACCCGTCAGGAAACCTCAAGTCTCGGATCCATTCACATAACACCTTCTTCTACTCCTTGTTAAGTGCGTAAGGTGCCTTGGGCATCTGCTCATTACCCTTACCATCATCAACGAGCTCCAACTCTCGGCGCCTACAGACACTCTTCATATCTTTCCTCGCACTTACAGTGTCAGACGTTTCGTCTTTCACGTCCATGACGGTGTGGATGAGCTTCTCGAAGAAGTTCTTCTCAATATGCATGATTTCTAAGTTGTGCCGAAGCAGCGAATCCTTCCAATACGGCAGGTCCCACAAACAAGATTGCTTATCCCATCCCATTTTTTTCTTCTTCAATTGCTTGAAAGCATCAGGACCATCAGTTGCTTTCGGTAAGTCCTTCACACACTGCCACAGTTCCTCACCTGACATGATATGAGGAGCCGAGTCATTTTCAACTCCGTTCTTACAAAAAGCTATCTTATTCTTTCGAAAGGAGTGGTCAGAATCTAAAAACTGACGATGGCAATCAAACCATGATACTTTTCCACCACGTTGTAGCCAAAAGGCCTTGCTTTTCTCCATGCAATATGGACACGCCTTTTTACTGAACGTGTTCCAACCTAACAACATACTATATGCTGGAAAGTCACTGATAGTCCACAACAAGGCTGCGCGAAGATTGAAATTTTGCTTCTTTGAGATGTCGTAAGTCAAGGATCCAACCGACCATAGATGCTTCAATCATCAATCAAAGGTTGCATGTAGACATCCAAATTGTTCTTCGGATTTTTTGGCTCAGGGATAAGCAATGAAAGGAAAATGAAAGGTTTTTTCATGCACATGGACGGTGACATGTTGTAAGGTATAGTTAAAATAGGCCAACAAGAGTATTGCTTTCTAAACTTCCCAAAAACGGAAAAACCATCAGTGCATAACCCAAGTCTAACATTTCGAGGCTCGGACGCAAAGTCCTTAAAGGTCCTGTCGAGGTGCTTCCAAGCTTCACTGTCACTTGGGTGAGCCATGTCCCCTTGCCCTCGACGATTTTCAGAATGCCATGTCATAGCCTCAGCAATGTTCCTAGTGGCAAACATCCTTTGCAATCGTGGACTTATTGGGAAGTACACGAGAAAACTTACGGGAACTAAATTGTCATTCAAAGTCTTCTTGAACCGATTCGACCTGCATGACGACACTTATCAAGCTCAGCATCTTCCTTCCAAAATAGCATACATCCATTCGGGCATGTGTGTATCTTCTCGTGAGGAAGCTCTAATCCCTTGAGTACCTTCATTGTGTTGTAATAGGTGCTACACTTAGTTTTTTAGGTGGTGGGGAGCGCATCGTTCACCAATGACCCAATACCATCTACGCACCTAAGTGGCAAGTTGTACTCAGAATTTAAATTGATCATTCTAGAAGCCATCTCCAACACAGAGATGTTGCTACCATCATACAAAGGCTACTCGGCTGCCTTGAGCAAGTCGAAGAACATCTTCGCTTCCGCATTTGGTTCTTCTTCAGCCGAAGTTGCCTCCTCAAGGAATGGTGGGTCTACGTTGTTCCCAAAAGCATCGACAACCATTTCCCGGTAAGGATTAGGATGAGTAGGGGACGAGGTGGACCTTATACTCACCCTTTCACCATGACATAACCATTCATAGTAGTTCGGAATAAACCCCTTCTTATACAAATGTACCTTTACGTTGGGCACATCCAAGTAATTCAAGTTTTTACACCGAACACATGGACATCTTATCTTGTCCCTGTCATTAAGCTCGGGGTGCTGCTGAGAGAAGGCAACAAACTCATTCCCGACGTTTGTGATCCTTATCGTGTCTCTTGTACATCCAATCACGCTCCTTCCTTTTCATTTCGATTATGCCTATTCTAAGCCATTAACAAATATCAGTTCAAAGCATTCAAACATCCTTCAATGTCTTCACTCCTATCTTATTTTAGCCTTTCTAAATTATTCTTAAAGCTTTCTTATGTAATGCACATGTATATATATATTTAAGTCATATTTACTTCTACTTTAATTGTATTCATTCACAACAATTACAAAGATTCATAATAAATCAAATACAGAGGCAATTTTGTATATGAAAATATATACAACTCAACTTTCAACCAACAATCATATTTCTTGACTTATCAACACATTAAAGTTTATTATCATTATTCTAAACTATTGGGAACGAGTTTGTCGTCTTTTAGGGGTCCTACGATCGTTTTGGGAACGAAAATGGACGAAAATTGGCCATTTCCGCCCTTAACAAGTTTTACTTGCCCAAACAATCATATCTCGTTATTTCAAACCACATTGAAGTTTATTTTCATTATTCAAAGCTATGGGGAACAAGTTTGTTGAGTTTTAAAGGAATGTAGCATTCAAATAAACACGACTCAAAATAATTCAAAAAAAACTAACATAATACACATACATAATACATAGTCATACATACAAATACATAATACATTAACATACATACATAATACACACACATACACATACAAATACATACATAATACATACACATACACATACATACAAAAAAAATCAATAAAAATTTAATAAAAATTTAATAAATTCAAAGCAAAACAATACATAAATAATACACACACATACATACAAATACATACATAATACATACACATACATACAAATACATACATAATACATACAAATACATAAAAATACACATAATTAAATAAATTGAAAATAAAAAATGCTGACCAGTGAGCAGTGGCATAGCAGGAGGGACGGCGGCGAGCAGGAGGGACGCGGCGGCGAGCAAGAGGGACGGCGGTGAGCAGGAGGGACACGGCGAGCACCGGCGAGTAGTGGCACAACAGAAAGAGAAAAAGAGAAGGAGAAAGAAAGAGAGAGAGAGAAAGAGAATGAGAAAGAAAGAGAAGGAGAAAGAGAGAGGTCGGGGGTGCGGCAGACGGCGGTCGGAGGTGGGTGGCCGGAGGTGAGAGAGAGAGAGTAAGGGTTTGGGGGTGGCCGAAGGTTTTTCGAGAAAGAGAGAGAGTAAGATTGGAGAGAGAGTGAGATTTGTGTGATTCAAAAATTACGACTGATATAAGAAGGAGTCGAATAATTTTCCGACCGACAGAACGGTCGGTAACGGTCGGGAAATTCCGACCGTCTATGTGCGGTCGGAATTTCCCAACCGTTACCGACCGTTCTGTCGGTCGGAAAACTTTTTTCGACCGTGATTACGGTCAGAAAAACATTCCCGACAGTTTTCCGTCGGGAACGGTCGGTATTTTTCGACTAGGAACATGGCGGTCGGTAAAAGCGGTCGGGCGAACGAGATTTTCTTGTTGTGTCTAGGTCATAGTTGATGTATTTATCTCTTCTCACATTTTTCACGATAAAAAAATTCTCACCGGAACCCAACCCTATATGTATATATATATATGAATAGGATCATGTAAAAACTAGACTCTTAATTAAAAACTAAAAACTTTTAATCTTAACCGTCTATTATAATCTAATGGGTAATACCAAATTCAATGTTTTAAAAGAATTTAGTCGTGATTTTATCTCTCCAAAAAAATGGTAATTTGTTCTAACTTTTTCATACGATTTGATCTTGTTATTAAATAAAAATCTTTGTCAATCATGCAATTAGCAATTTTATTCCAGATTCTATGTAGTTGCAATTACGTTTTTTCAGCCTCTTTCTCATCTGCTAGGTTAAATTGTTTGTTGATTTGATAGAATTTTTTTACAACTTTTGGTGATCGAGTTCTTTGTTAGTTCGATGAAGAAGATTGAACTATCAGTTTTCGGATTAGAGAAATTATTTTGCCACCCCCGTGATGTAGCGAGAAATAAATTCAGGTAGGGCGAGAAGTACGAGAATAAGATGATACCAATTGTGAGGAAATTAAATAGCGATTTGAGATCTATTGATCGTAGTAAATTTGAAGTTTCACCTTCTTTTCTCTATCTATCTTTTTGTTTCTTAGTTTAATTAGTTGAGGTTTTAAAATTATATAATAGATGTGCCTGATATGGTAAGATCGAGATCAAATCCCCAATTAGTGTTACTTGTTGTGATGTACTATTGATTCTTTAAGATCGTTTAGGTCTCTTTCCCATAGTTGTTAATTCAAATGTATTCCTCCATATTTCACATATACATACTTATCCAGTCAAACTCAAAATTAGGGTTTCATTCAGTCAATTAAACTCAAATGTATTCCTCCTTTGTTACTAAATAATCAAACTCAAGCTTATGATCTGTTACAATCAATTAAACTCCAACATATGTTATTTGTCCAATCAAACACGAAATTAGGGTTTCTTTCACTTAGTTGTAAAAAAATGTATTCATGCTATGTTACTAAATAATTTCACATAACATCAAAGCTTTCACATAAACCTACTCCTCCAATCAAACTCAAGCTTATGGTTACGTACAATCAATTAAACTCAAATAAATTCAAGTATATATGTTATTTCTCCAATCAAAGACGAAATTTGTGATGTTGATTCTCCACTCAAAGTCGAAACGCAAAATTTCAGTAAATGAGGGTAATTGATTAGTATAACTTACCTGAAGATGCCGCCGTGCCGCACTGCATATCGAACAGCACTTGAGAAGGAAGATGAAGATGGAGTGTTGAAAAAACCAAAATGAAATCTCAATGATGAGTGAGGGAAAAGTAATTGAGGTGATAGCATATCAAATAAGTTAATAACTACCACTCATTAACTCCAACAAATGTCGTCAATACACTCCGTAGACGACATTGGGACTGTTAGTAAACAACCAATTTCTGTCACAAGTAAAATGACTGTGATACCCTTCACTAAAGCTGCAAATGACCACAAAACCCTTTAATATATTTGGTAAAAAAATCACATTGATTTACTAGGCATTTCCCCTTCTCAAGCAAACAAAAACAAAGAAATAACTCGATTACATCACTCAGAATAATACGGAGTAAGGCCATCCTTAACAAGAGAAACTAGTATTAACCCCGTGCTATGCACGGGTTTTGATCATTTAAACCAATTATTATGTAAATTTATGGATTTGTTTTTCTTATTTGAAGAAAATATATGATTTCTATTTTGATTTTGAGCTATTTCAAGTATAGTGATTTGATTTGTTGTGATATGTGATTTTACAAGATTGAGGATCAAAGTGAAACGCGATTGTTATAAGAGTAAGGAGACATTTAAGGGTTTTGTTTTTTTAAAAAAAAAAGAAAGTAAGAAGAAGTGACAAATGGATGACACGTGGCGCTTAAAGTTCTTGTTTTAAATATTTAAGTATAGATTTACAGAATATCTTTATATAAGCCAAGGCCATCCTTAACAACAGAATATAATTTTATATATTTCTTTTATTAATTAAATTAGTGGTTATTTTTTACCTTCACAAAAATAAAAAATACATGCATATCAAGTAAATAATAATAATAATAATAATAATAATAACAACATTTGGGGCATCGCCTGGGATGACATACTAGTTATAAATCTATCAAATCTATCAAAATGATAGATTTAGGAATCTATCAACCCCCACTAAACGACAAAAATTTATTTTTTAATTATATTTAAAAAAATTCACCCTAAACCGTAAACTCTCATTTCTCACTCGCAATATAGGATAGGAAAAATTCATATGAATAATCCCAACTATTGGAGTTATTCCAATATTAATCCCAACTATTAATTATTACAGTATAATCCAAACTTTGGGAGTTATTTTATGATATTAGTCCATTGACTTAGTTAACCTATTGTAATTGGTCACCAATTCAAAAATTAATCGTTATTTTCCCTCTTCCCGTATTTATTGTAATTGACTATAGCTTCATCCCTTTTTACGAAGGAAATCGGAGTTGGTCAAAAGTTAGTATGGACTAATATCATAAAACTACCATTATAGTTTGGATTATAGTGTAATAACCTATAGTTGGGATTAATATTGAAAGACCTCCAATAGTTAGGATTATTCATATGAATTTTTCCTATAGGATATGATAAAATTTTGTAAGGATATGATAAAATTTTTTGAAGATATGATAACACTTTGCTATATTGCCAGTGAGAAATGAGAGTTTAGGGTGAAATAATAATAATAATAAGTTTAGTGGTGTATATTTACCAAATTGCCCTGTGAGATATCTCAGAGTGTGCCGCCTATCAAAGCTCCCTTAACAATGACCAATTCATGGGTTGGTCATGAAAAAAATGGGTCATGGACCTACTAACAATGACAAAGATGAGGGTCATGCATGACCCATGGAAGGAATGGTCAAAAATTCGACCCAAAGAAATGGGGACCACATTCACGGGGGGGGGGGGGGGAACACGTGCTGGTCGTCGAAACGACGTCGTGTCAGCTCCTTTGTAGACGTTGGCACTAGTAAAAAAAATCTTATTTGTGACTGCTTATTAGGATCGTGTTTATTATTTCTATTCGATTTGTTTTCTAGTTGTTTCTTCTTATTGTGATTCTTATTGTGATTTTTTTTTTTGGGTTTGATACAACTCGTATTTTACATTACTATTTTATGCCCTAAATATGGCCTCCGAATTGAACATGCACCCCTTTTATGATAAATAAATTGTTAACATTTGATACATTACATGTACCCTTTGAATATAATATGTACCATCTGAACTAAACATGTACCCTTGAAATTTAACATGTAGCACTTTTATGAAGTTTAGAAGGATAAACAAGAAGTCGATGTCTAGGTATGTGATCTATTTCAATGCCAAAGTTGCATGATTTCCAAATTCTGTTTTAAATAAAATATGTTTCGGTTCTGCGCTCTTATACATGGGTAGTTGTGATTTCAACTTCAATGTAATTCTTGCATTAAACATGTGATTGAGAATTGAACTTTGTGATTTCGTTTTACTTTAATTTGACATATGAAGGGTGCAAAATAATTAATAGTGTGTAATATTGAAGATTAAACTGAATATGATAGATGATATTTATACCATGTAATGGACTCACGAGCCACCTGTCGAAGATTCAGCCAAGACACAAGAAAACCAAGAAACAAAACAATATACAAAGGAAGATAAATTAATTGAAGCTTTCTTAATTGTGAGATTTGATTAGAAAAGGCAACTTCAGGCTGCTAGTCTCTAGGTGACTTAAGGTCACAAGTCTTTAGGAAAACCTTTTACAATTTCTGGATAGTCTCACATTCTCTCTCACTCTTCTTATATATACAAACTCTATGCTCCAATCCCTAGAGGAATTCTCATCTTGTGTGCCTAAGTGGTAGCTGCTGCCTTTTCTTGTGCAGGTGTAGTGGTTGCGTTGGTGGTAGTGGGTTGTTGCTCTATATTGTCTCCTTGAGTGCTGACCTGATTTTTCTCTCTTTCTCCTCTTATAAGTCTGGACCACAGTAGGCCTATTTGGCTCCATTACATACCATCTTTTGACTAAATTTCAATATTTTAGATCAGTTTATGAGTTGAATTTCTTTCACAATTGACTAAGATTTGGCTCAATGTGTTGTAAAGTAATATGAATATATGAAGTGGTTTACATAAAGCCACCACATATTTTATTGCTAGAGGGCAGAAATTTTGGCTCAAATTTTGAAGGAAATATATTAATAAGGTGATCCACTTAATAACTTTGTGATTCAAGTGGTTATTATTAGGAATGCTAAATTTCATTATGTTTTTCATAGTTGATATAGTCCATTGCATCTTAAGTGAATGTTAACAATGTTGGTTATGCTTCAAAGTATTGTGGTAGTACGTGAGTTTCTAAGTCAAAGGAATTTTGTTATTGTTGCTAGTGGGTTTCATATGTTTAGAAGTGGCATATTATTAGGAATAAGTTGTTAGTGGGTTATTGGTCAAACAATGTAGTTTGAACGTAGGTTTTGATATTTTCTTATTTTTAGGTATATTGGTTTGTTTGCTTTGTTATATATAAGAACTCTTGTATACATTATTATTATGCAAGCAGTAATATCATTCAGTTTATTTCATACTTATTGGTTCATCCTCTTCTTCTCCACTCTTTGAAGTCTCTATATTTTAAAAACTAACAAACAAGTCTTACTTTACTATATAAAGTGAAACTTGAACCCTTTAATTCCTGACTCATGGTCATGCTCATGAAATGAGGAACTTATGTCATTTTCTAAATTAAAGGATGTCAAAATGCTTGCTAATTACTTGTAAGGATTTGATGACTTCAGGAGGTATAGGGGATGTCATCATGTTAATATTTGAATAGGATTTGGGATTTGATTACTTCAGGAGGTATAGGGGATGTCATCATGTTAATATTTGAATAGGAGATATAGGGTATGTAAATCTGGCTAATAGTATTTTTACTAGTAATATGATACTGATATGCTATATTGCAAATGCATGATTCATTTTTAATAAGGCTTTGGTCCGCTAATTAAATCTGGTTATGCACTAGTGTTATTGCAAATTTTTGTATTGGAGATTGTAATGATTTCCAATTTATGATGAATAATTAGTAATATGCTATCTTGAAGCATCTTATATCATTTATACAAACCTATTAGCGCATACAACATTAAAATGATACCTATAATACAATAAAGATACAAGAGTAAATACAACATTAAGAGGGTACATATTACAATGAACATGTTAATTCATAAAAATCAGAAAAAAAATGTTAAACAAAAGGGTACATATTACAATTAAGGGGGTACATGTTAATAATAAAGGGGTTCGGTACCTACTTAAATTAACATGTTAAGTAAAAAAAAAAAAAAAAAAAAAAAAAAAAAAAAAAAAAAAAAAAAAAAAACCCAAAGAATTCAGGGAAAAAAAATCATCAAATGTTAAACAAAAGGGTACATATTAGATATAAATGTTACATACTAAATTAATGAGATAAATGTTTACATAAAGGGGTACATGTTAATTTAAGGAGTTACATATTATTTTTCAAATGAACATGTTAATTCAAATGTTACATACTAAATTAAGGGGGTACGTGTTAATAATAAAAGTGCAGTGTATATGTTAATTTAAGGAGGTACATATTATTTTCCAAATGAACATGTTATTTCAAATGTTACATACTAAATTAAGGGGGTACATGTTCATAATAAATGGGTACATGCAAAGATACAAGAGTACATACAAAATCAAACATGAAGAGCTGCATTTAAAAAAAAATTCGAACTGCACTAACAACTGCAGTTCGAGTTTCGAACAAAACCTAAAAAAATGAATATTTTCGAACTACACTGAAGAACTCAAAGTCAGAGAAGAAGAAAGGAAAAGAAATCTTTTATTAATTGGTAAAATTGAAGTAGTACAAAATAAGGAAAACTAAACATATATATAGACAATAGAGAAGCAGGGGAATAAAAGGGGAAAATAATAAACTCCCAACCTAATACTACTAGACTTAAGGAAAATAGAATGACCTTAGCTAGTTTACAAAAATAGGAAAAATTATATTTCCAATATCCCCTTCTCAAGCTTGGTTCCAGAAATTAAACCAAGCTTGGCACAAAAGAAGAAATGCCTAGATGAAGCCAAAGGCTTAGTAAATAAGTCTGCTACTTGATCCTTTGAGTTGACATGATGAATTTGTAAGAGACCTTCTTCCACTTGGTCCCTTATGTAGTGAATGTCCCTCCTAATATGCTTGGTTTTTTCATGATACATAGGGTTCTTAGCAAGATGCTCAGCAGATTGATTATCACAATAGATTACAATAGGTTTGGACACATGAACTAGAACATCTTTAAGAAGACCTTGAATCCAACATACTTCACTAGCAGTGCTAGAAAGACTTCTATACTCTGCTTTTGTGCTAGATTTACTCACAGTTGGTTGTTTCTTAGTTTTCCTAGCAACTAGGTTAGTTCCTAAAAACACAGCATATGTAGTCAAGGATCTGCTAGAGAACACACAGCTGCCCCAATCTGAATCTGAGTAGGCAGAGAGCTGCAGATCAGAAGATGAAGAATAATAGATGCCATAATCCAGAGTCCCCTTTAAGTATTTGAGCACATGAATAGCAGCTTGAAGATGAGGCCCTCTAGGTTTTTGCATGAATTGAGAAAGATGTTGCACAGCATAGCTAAGATCAGGTCTTGTAAATTTTAAGTATATAAGTCCGCCCACAATTCTTCTGAAGACCACAGGATCAGCAAGTAAGTCTCCCTCCTCAGTGAATAGTTTGAGACCTGTAGGAAGAGGAGCTACAACAGTCTCACAGTTTAACATGTTAGAGTCATTTAAAATATCAGTAATATATTTCTTTTGTGACATAAAAGTCCCATTTTTATCTCTAGTAACCTTTATACCCAAGAAATAATGCATCTCTCCAAGATCTATAATAGTAAAGGCTAAATCAAGATCAGTTTTAACATGAGCTATTTGGGTAGATGAAGAGCCTGTAAGAAGTATATCATCCACATAGACTACTAAAATTAAAAAATGTGAATCAAGAAATCTAGTGTACAAAGAGTAATCCTGCTTAGATTGTTTAAATCCAGATTTCTTAAGGAAAGAACACAGCTCTCTATTCCATTGCCTAGGAGCCTGTTTAAGACCATATAAAGCCTTTTGTAATTTGCAAACTTGGCCATTTTTGGCTTTGGTATAACCAGAGGGACGAGTCATATAGACCTCCTCATCCAAATGCCCATGAAGGAAAGCATTATTTATGTCTAGCTGACAAATAGGCCATCCTTTTACAGTTGCCAAGGCAGTTATTATTCTAACAGTGGCTAATTTAGCAACTGGAGAAAAATTTTGATTGAAATCTCTACCCTCAATTTGTTGATATCCTGTAGCAACTAATCTAGCCTTATATCTTTCAATAGTACCATTTGGATTTAATTTAGTTTTAAACACCCATTTAGAACCTATGGCTTGTTTGCCTTTAGGTAAATCAGTTAAGATCCATGTTTTATTATCTTCCAAGGCTTGTAGTTCCTTTTCCATAGCATGAACCCAATCTTGATTCTTGCTAGCTTGTCTATAATGTTTAGGGTCTTTAACCATATTAGATTTAAAAGCAAAGGATCTTGAATTATTTTATGAGGAATCATCAGTGTGTTTTCTATGAGGAATATAGGAACCTACATAATCTTTAAATCTAGATGAGGGTTGAACATTTCTAGGAGTAGTTATGTGCGTAGGAATAGCACACTGTTCTTCATGACCAGAATTTGCCATGCCTTCATTATTGTTAGAACTTTGAGCAGAAGAAGGTGAGTCTACTGCAAGATTATGAGTGTGACTGTAATACCCCGAAAATTTGGGATATTTTAGATGTTTATTTATTGATTAAATGTATAATCAATTGACTAATTAAATTAATTATTATTTAATTAATTATTATTTTGTGTAGAATTTAATACTTTTTGAGCCTGGCCCTAACCTTTTTATTTTGTTTGGCCAAAACCCGAGCCCAATTATTTTCATTTTCATGTCTCCTAATTATTTTATCAGCCCTATTTAATTCTAAGTCCAAAAGGCCCATTATTTTTGGACTGTTTTAACTTTTAGTCCGATCTTTTCCTCAAATTGGGCCAAAGACCCAACTCTCTTTTCTTTTCTCTCTTTGGCCGGCCCTCTTTCTTTCAATTGGGTCAATATTAGTTCTTGATTTAATTAATTAATATTAATTATAATGTTTAAATAATTAAATTAATTAAATTAATTATATTTTTAAACCAAGTCAAATGTGAGCTAACAAACTAACTAAATTACCCTAGTCTTTCTATTTCCACACGGCACCCCCTAACTAATACATTAGGGTTTGTTATTTTCTTTTCTCTTTGTATTAATAGGACCCATATAATTATTTGGTCCCTAATTTGCAAAAAGTTACAAACTCTAAATTTCACTCAAAGTTTTCTCTCTTCCCTTCTCTTGTGTGTGCCATGTGTGTTCCTCACCAAAGGGGTGATTTGTTTTGGAATTTTTAAGCGAATCCAGGTAACTTCGCTTTCTTATTTAATCTTGGGTAGAAAGAACACATAGTTAATTAGGATTATATCATGAAAATTGTAGGATTTATGTTTGCTTATTTATTCGAAAATTTCGAACCATATGAAATATTGATCATGTTATTCTCTTGATGTATTCATGTAATATTTATGAATTATTATGAAATTTCTTTTGATTATTTTATGTAGTTTATTGAAATCTGAAATTGTTGAATAATTACTTGTATGGATTTATTTCTTAATCAAATCGTGTTATTTCTTGATGAATTTTTCATGGAAGTTTCTTTGTTGTTTTATTATGAATCATGAATTATTTCGTGACAAAATTCGTCCTTTTATTGCTTGAAATAATTTAATCTTTCAAACCGGTAAAACTGTTCAGAATCGGTTTACGAATTTATTAATATGCTTAATCAAATCTAATGGCTACTAAATTTTAGGTGGAAGTCAGTAATACTGTTGTAAAGCTTGTGTAATTGTTTCGTAATTTTTAAAGATCGTTTGCTATGGCAGAAAATTCTGAAACCGAATTCAGCCTAATCTGACCGGTTAGTTATAAAATCACTTAAAAATAGTAAAAGATGTTATTTTTAAACGAAATTTATGCAAGTTAAACCTTTAACCTATATTTAACTTCCATTAAAATTTCCAGACTATTCGAGACCTTTAGATGGTTGATCTTAATTTAATCCTTTAAGATCAGATTGCGTAAAATAGTGTAATTTAAATTGTTTATATAAGTTTATATGATTAATAGATGATTATTGTACTTGATTAAATTAAAGCATGAATTTTGGGTAATATATATATATTTCGAGTAGATTGAATAAATAAAAATAGGATTTTTATTATGTTTTAGGTAATTATTGTTGTTAGTTGTTATTTTACATGATTATTTAATTTGATTTATTTGATGTTTGATGATTGTGTTTAATTGATTTAAAGTGTGAACTTTTGCTAAATTATATTTATATATATGTCAAGTAGGTCAAATTTATGAAAGATGGAATTTTTATCATGTTTTTGTGCAATTTTTGGTGACAATTATTAATTATTCGAATTACGGTTAATATAATTGACTTGGTTGATTATTATATTAATGAATTTTACTTAATCATCAACTACCCCTAAAATGTCGAACAAATGGTTATTATTGACTAATTTTTAGGTTAATTATTTTGACTTATAATAATATTAGTATAATTTTAGGAACTGTCATTATTTTATTATGATTATTATATATTAAAGGAATTATAATAATTATTATTATTATTAAGTACCAGTAGGGATAAGTTACAATAAGAAGTTAATAAGATATTACTAGGGATAAGAAAGGAAACAGAGTAATAGCTATACATGTCATGTTTCGGTCTCTGGCTAGGAAAGACTTGGTATTTAAGGTGGCCAATATACGTGCCGCACCTCTCTTTCCTGGGACTCCGAACATTTCATTTCCTATTACGGTCACCTAGTATTTCCCAATATATGATATGATATGATTAATTAAAGATATAAGATAAGATAAGGACGCCCACCTGATGACCCGAGTAGTCAGGCTGAGTTCCCCCGAGTAGTTCTGGGTCTTAGGATATGTAGCCGTCTGAGTAGTAGTACACGAGCTACTATTTGGGAGTTATGGCCATAGCTTAGGCTTAGTGGTGAAACACGAGATCCGCTACGGGTTGAGTACACGAGCTCACCCCGGCATGTTCTAGGAAAGTTGTGGTGAAACACGAGATCCACAACGAGTTATAGTGACCGGTCCAACGAATGATATGATTTGATATGATTACGATATGAAATGAAAGTTATGATATGAATATGAATGAAAGATATGAGATGTTATGAAAAGAATATGATAAGGTAAGAATATGAAGCAATAAGATATAATATATGATAGGTTACAATATAAGTTAAGGAAGATATGGGATATGATATATTTATGATATGATACGATATAGGATACAAGATAAGGTATGGACTATGGTCTAACGAATATTGGGATAATTTAAGTTATGATTATACTATAAGTATATGATTTGGAATGACATAACACTTCCGCTGTGATTCTGTATTTTGTATGTATGAAAGTATAAATGTATGCGTATGTGTGTATATGAATGATGAGTGTATTTTTGTACGTATTTCTAACCGTATAATGCAGGATTGATTGTACGTACATTATACGTAGACTTTACGTATTCTAACTGTATCTCTGCAGGTATTTTATACGTATTTTGTACATATACGCTTACGTATGTTGTACGTATTTTTTTATACATATTTTGTATGATTGCATGTAAAGCATGTATTAAGTTTCTGTATAGTTTTTATGTGTTTTCCTATGATATTATGTGTTTGGTGGTCCCTCGATTAAATGGGACAGCCTAGTTACTCGCCACTGACGGTGGACCCCCCCCCTCAGTTTCAGGTGAAGACGCTGCTGATTAACGGGCTTTCGTGGATGGGCTTGAGTAGCTGAGGACCCTAGTTAATTAGTTTATTAGATGATTCATGCATTAAAAACAATTACTTAGTTTATTTTATGATCCCGGCATGTTGGGACAGTTTTAAAATAATTTGTGTAATAAAGGATATTGGGTTATTTTGGTTATTAGTTGATTATTTAATAAAAGTAAATCCATTTGTTCAAATAATTTGATTTATTGTTTATTTTAAGTTGGTAATGATCCGTTTGTCGATTCCCTTCGTAAATCGACATGTCTAAAAAGTCGGGTCGTTACAGTGACCAACTACAAGACCATTATCATTGTTATGAGAAGGAATTAAATCAGAAAAAACCTGCACACTATTTAGTTTTGTATTTAAAACATTGAACTGACCAGTTTTGTCCTGTTCTGCATTATTTTGAGATTTTTTTTTTAATTAGACACATTATCATATCCATAAGAAACTAATGCAGAATCTGTAGTATTTATAATCTGGTTCTTAGCATAATAAGGGAATTCATTTTCAATGAATTTAACATCCCTGGAAACAAATATTGTCCTTTTATCAAGATCATATATTTTATACCCTTTTTGACCATTGGGATAACCAACAAAGATACCCTTTCTAGCCCTAGTATCAAATTTATCTTTATGAATATCATCATTTATAGCATAACACAAGGAAACAAACACCTTCAAATTATCATAAACTGGAGGTTTTCCAAACAAGATATGAACAGGAGATTTCCAATTAAGAATTTTAGTAGGCATTCTATTAATTAGGTAGGTAGCTTTCAGTATACATTCTCCCCAAAATTGTTTTGGTAAATTAGATTGAAACCTTAAAGCTCTATCTACCTCTAATAGGTGTCTATGTTTTCTCTCAACTCTCCCATTTTGTTGAGGTCTTCCTACTATACTTCTTTGATGAATTATTCCTTTCTTGAGAAACAAAATCACACATTGTTCCTTAATAAGTTCTGTGCCATTATCAGACCTAATCATTTTAATTTTCTTATTAAAATGAGTTTTGACAAAGGCCAAGAAATCTGAAACAATTTTAGCAACTTGAAGTTTATTATTTAACAAAAAAGTCCAAGTTGTTCTACTATGATCATCAACAATGGTTAGAAAGTAATTAGCACCACTCAAGGAAACAACATTATAAGGACCCCACAAGTCTATGTGAATGAGATAAAAAATATTCACAACTCTATTATTACTCAATTGAAAAGGAAGCTTATGTAATTTTGATTTAGTACACACAGAACACTGAGACAGAGTCATATTATTATTCTTACAACACTTGATGTGCTGCATTTTTTAAAGAGAAATATGTCCTAACCTAGCATGAAACAATTGTAAATCATTATTCTTTTCAGTACTACTGCTAAAACAAGCACTATCTACATTATTGATACTAACAGAAGAAGCAATATTGCAGTTGATATCAGAATACCCCTTTTGTTCATAGGCTTTTAAGCAATATAGACCTTGTCTCTTGAATCCAGTAGCCAAAACATGTTTAGATTGGTCCTGAAACAGACAATTATCCTTACTAAACACAACATGTATATTAAAGGATTTAGCCAACTTACTTATTGATAGGAGATTGTGTTTGAATTCTTCAACACACAGCACATTATGCAAACATAAGTCAGAATTAATTATCACACAACCAACTAAATCTACCAATTTGTAAGTGCCATTGGGAAGGCCTACTTTAACTGGTTTAGTCAATCTTTGTTTATTAGACAATAAGGAAGAATCAAAAACCATATGATCACTACCTCCTGAATCAATAATCCACAACATTTTATCACTAGTGCACAATCTAGAAACATGGAATAAAGAAGTTATACCTGCACAATTTGCATAAGAATAGCCAGACACATCTGTATCATTACCATTGTTTTGTTTCAAGACTTTGACTACCTCTTGGCAAACAGAAGACACCATTTCTGATTTGAAGCTTTGAAAATCTGTGCCAGTACCAGCCTCATCCAGAGGAGACTCCAACTCTTCTTCAGACTTGGACACTATATTTGCAGCAATCTTGTTCTTGTTGCCATCAACCTTCAGTCCTTTCAAGCTCATGTCCCAATATGGATACCCAATCATCTTAAAGTATGATTCAGAAGTGTGTCCCTTAGCTTTAGACACAGTGCATTTCCTATCCATTTTATCTTTTCTCCAATCCTTCTTAGTTGGACCATTGAAGCTAGGTTTATCAGCATTGTACCTAGGTCCTTTATATGCTACTAGTGCACTACTGTCAGTAACAGGGGCTTGAGCATTAGACACCTCTCTTTGAGTCTCAACTTGTTGCACCAAAGAAAATAGCCTACCTATCTCAGGAACAGGTTACATGGACAAAACATTTGTCACAGCATTATCATACCCACTATTAAGACCCATCATAAATTGCATTACCTTGTCTTCTTGATCAACCTCTGCCAATTTCTTAAGAAAACCACAAGTGCATTTATTCACAAATCCACAAGTACATATGGGTAAAGATCTTAATTGTTGTAATTCATCCCACAATCTTTTAATCTTGCTAAAGTAAGACATAATTGTCATATTTTCTTGTCTCAAATTAGCAATGTCTTTCTTAAGTTGATATATCATAGGGCCATTTTTCTTACCAAATCTTTCCTTAATGTTTGACCACAGTTCAAAAGCACTATCAGCATAAGTAAAATCCTCAGCAATATCACTCACCATTGAACACATAATCCAACTACCTACCATGTAGTCAGCTGTTACCCATTTTTTATAGTCTTTATCACTTTCAGCAGGACAAAGCATAGATCCATCAATGAATCCTAATTTATTTTTAGCCCCTAAAGACCTAATAGCATTTCTTTTCCAGCTAGCATAATTTTTCCCATTAAATTTGATAACAGTCAAAGAGGCAATAGGATGATCCGAATTTGAAATGAAATAAGGATCAATAATACCTGATTGAAGAATTCCATGTCCCTCAGTGTGCACAAGAGAATTTGCAGTAGAGTTGGATTCCGCCATTAACAACTCCAAGAACCAAGCAGGAACGCAACAAGGAAGAAAAGGAAATTAACCAGGAAGAAGATGAAATTGAAATTATAAAGTGCAAAGATTATATCACGAAATTAGTGACAAGAATTATGCAATTAAAATGCACAATTAAAGAAACATAAAACTCGAACTGAGTTCAAGCTCTGATACCATGAAGAACTCAAAGTCAAAGAAGAAGAAAGGAAAAGAAATCTTTTATTAATTGGTAAAATTGAAGTAGTACAAAATAAGGAAAACTAAACATATATATAGACAATAGAGAAGCAGGGGAATAAAAGGGAAAATAATAAACCCAACCTAATACTACTAGACTTAAGGAAAATAGAATGACCTTAGTTAGTTTACAAAAATAGGAGAAATTATATTTCCAATATACACTAAGAAAAAATATGATCAAAATGGAACAAATTACATCAAGTTGCAGTTTTTCGAACTGTAGAATTTCATTTACATTCATATACAACAATTACTTTGCAGATTTTAATAATTAAAACATAAAAATCATACTAATCATTTAAACTTACTTGATTGGACCAAATTTAATGCTTGAAATCTGCATGAAATCTATGAAATTTGTGTGAATGAACTGCTTCAATCAAGCAGTTTTTTTTCTAAAACAAGCGTGAAACTTTAAAAACAAATGGTAATTTTGGGTGGTTAGTGTTTTTTACCCCAAAACTAATCACAATCTTTGATCTACATCTAACGGTCATAACTAAAAAAAATTTAGTTTTCAACTTAGCCTTGGTTATTAGTAGATCCTGACTCTATATATTCTTTATGTAGTCGTATATATATATATATATATATATATATATATATATATATATATATATATATATATTACTAAATAAAAATGTGCTAGTATCACGTAATGAGCTTCTCGCATGATTTTATTTAGCGTTTCCTTAATGTTTCGTCTCAACTCGAGGTTATTTCCCCGATGATCTTTATGAAATCCGCTTCCTTAAAGTTTGATCTCGACTCGATTTGTTATTTCCCCGATGAAAAGCTTTATGGAGTATGTTTCCTTAATGTTTCATCTTAACTTGATTGGTTATTTCCCCAATGAACTTTATGGAATGTGTTTCCCTAAAGCTTCATCTCGACTCGACTGGTTATTGCCCCATTTATTGATTCGTTGGTAGCTCGATTGGTTTATGAAATTTATCGATTAAAATTAATTTTTGCTTTGTTGTTGATATTCAGCCTGTATTTTCGCTTTCTTGTAGATTTTCTTGGACACTAATCATTATGGAAAATTCATATGAATAATCCCAACTATTGGAGGTGTTTCAATATAATCCAAACTATGGGGTATTATGATATTTGTCCATACTTGTAACGACCCGTAATTTAGCAGCGTTGTTTTCGGAGAAAACAACAATCATAGATCATTAACTTCTAAAACTTCAAGGTTAAGTTCATAAACTACAGCGGAAGCTCTAAAACTTAATCATATTATTCATTAAAAACTGTTAGATAATCCCAAAATAAATATCAAACCAATATCCTTTACTATTAAAAAAAATAAAGAATAGACTACTAAATCAAATAAACATAATCTAAACTAGTCATCGGGTCACTTCTAAGCTGGCTAGCTCACAATCCCTGCCCATACGTAGCCTAAACTCAATCACCACCTGTACCTGAAATAGATTGGGGGGTCCACAGTTAGTGGTGAGTAATTAGATTGTTCTACTTAATCAGTAGAACACAATTAGAAACATAATAATCAGAACAGATCATCTGAACTGTCGAACAAGTCATCATGCAAAGAAGTCAACAAGCAATCACATCAAGTACGCAGCGGAAAACAATCATACAAGTCATCCTTAACAAGACCTTCAGCTCAGCTCAACCAATTCTAGACTTCTAATCCTCATCAACGACTCTTCTTTTCTGTTCTTTCCCAATCAGGTGCTAATCCGTGACCAGTCATATGCTCGTAAGAGGTCAACCACGAAGATCTACTCCCCCCAACTTTCCTTGCTCATGTCGGGTCAACCACAAGAATCTACTCCCCAAGCACTGAGATCAAGAACTGTCCCCAATCTGAAGATAGGACAGTGGCTTCGATTATACCTATGTTCATGGCACATGAGCCACTAGATAGGTGTGAAGGAAATGTCCTTCGATCAATTGGCAATTACTAAAATATAAAATAGGATTAATAATGGAGATTAATTATTCGGTTATTTAGGTGGTCATAATGTTTTGCTAGAAACCAATTATGATCTGTGGACCAATTGTTGGGCCACTGCTAATTATAACTGGGTCCTATAAGGTCACACACATTAAGTAAAAGACTGGGTCATAATATACTAAAGCCCATGATAATTAGGTTTTAGTATTACTAGTGATATTAGGGTTTTTATGTGTGACTTCTATATATATAAGATATACAGTTGATCACCATATAAAAAAAAAAAAAAACATTAAAAACCCTAATCTCTGGTTTTAATTCCATCACAAAAATGAGAAGAGAGTTGGGAATTCTCTGATCCTGTTCTAGCAGACATACGTGAAGGAGATCCAGTTCTTTGCTTGTGTGGACTGAATAGAGGGGCAACATTTGGGGCTCTTGTTCTCCATAATCAATTTGCTTTATCAGGGAATTCACGCTACAAAGGTTGTTATTCTATTCCTTATAATCTATGATTCATATTGTTTATTATTAGTGATCCTGATGTTATAGATGTTAGGAAATTGTTTCCTGAAATTCCGCTAATCATATCTATAAACTCCAACAGTGGTATCAGTTAGCCCTCTAATAATATTCATATGATCATGTTTATTTGTTAGATTTCATTATTTTCATTCCATTAAGGGAGGATTAAATATATGGATTAATTTGCATAATTAAAATATTGATTTTAATTGTATTTTATTATACTCGAAAAAAAAAAAAAAAAAAAAAAAAAAAAAAAAAAAAAACGTTCGAACAGTTCGAACTTCGAACCCAAAAACCACCCAGATTCAAGGATTAATACTTGTTATTGTTCAAAATTACATTAGGGTTTTTGTTTCTTTCAATCTTAATTGCAAATTAATAGCAAAAATTGTTGTTTTATCTCAATAAGTTGAACGAATTTGCGTGTTTTGGTTCGAACAGTTCGAACCCTAACTTCCTCAAATTCAATCTAACATCATTTATAGTGTTTAATTTTGCAAATTGATTTGGGGGAAATACATTCACATAACCCAGAAAATAGTATCAAGTATCGATTCGAAAAACGGTTGTTCGATTTGTCCCAGATCTTGCTCGAAATGTTCGAACTATTTGGGGGCAAAACAGATCGATTCTCGAAGTTTCTGGGTGGAGTGGATGGTGCTCGGAGGTCGGACGTGCGACGGCCGGCGTTTCTGGGTGGGGGTCGTGGCTGTGCGGCGGTGGTCGGCGGCCGTGCGTGGCTGTTACTGTGGTTGCTTCTGCTAATGCGTTGCTATGTTGCTGCTGTTGTTTCCTTTTTTTATTTTTTTTTGTTTAATTATTTTTTTTTTAATAATAAAAATAATAAAAAGGAGGAATAAGTCATGTGATTGTGAATTTGTGGCTATAATTAAGCATTGACCCCATTTTCCCTAACTATACACAAAATAAGTTTTGGTAAGTTGACAAAATTATTTATTTATTTATTTATTTATTTTGGAATGAATAAAGTTATTGTTTAAAGAGTTTAAATAACAATTAAATAATTTTTTTTTGAGTATAAAATGCCTCCAAATAATGCAAATTAATAATTAATGATGATTAATTCCATATATGAATTTTAATTGAATGAAAATAATGGTAAGCTAATATGTGATATTATTTGATATTATACTTTGTCTGTAGTATATTAAATGCATGCAGGTTTATAATATATGATATTATTTGCGTGCTGTGACTAGTATGGCCCAATCTAGGATAGTAAATACGGTCTGCGAACCGTTTTGTATTTTTGTAATTTAAATACGATCTGCGCATCGTTAAGTTTTATTTTAATTTGTAATTTATTTTGCATTTTAATTACTTTAATACTTATGTAATACAAAGACGAGCCCAGACCGTGGAGGCCCATGACAAAGATGGATGGAGATCCATGAAGAGTCCAAGGAGGTGCCCAATCAAGGAGCTTAGTTGTTAGGATTAAGGGCCATACTAGGTCATATTTATTTTATTGCATTTTATTTTGTTTATTATTTTAAAATGCTTATTAGTTTATTGTATGTTGTTCATCAATACGCTAGAGTTCACTATTAATAACAACATAATAAACTTAGGTCCCGCAAATATTGAGATTGCTTTCCCAAATATAAAGTACTTATTAACCCTTAATTAAAAATAATAGGTCATGCCTCCGTAGGGTATTATTAATAATTTTGGGAGATAAGGTAAAATTGCGAATTTTACATACTTAATTTGGTTAGTCTCAACAAAATCACCAAAAGCGTTTTGGATTTTGAAGCAAGAGATAGTTTAACATGAGATGTTTTCTTATCTAAACAAGAATTATAAATGTTGTAATTAGTAAATAGTTTACTTACCTTGATAATGTAACTATAAGAAAAGGCCTCCGTCTGCTTATCATTACATGTTGATAGGATCTTGTTATTAACTCGTTCAAATTGGGACATTAAAAATTGAATAGAGTTATTAAGTAACCTATAAACTATTGCATGTTTTAGGTACTTTCATAAACATAAAAATTGAATTTTGCTCTTTTCTGTATGTAGATACCATGTCTAACAATAACAACAACAACTCTGTTTTCAACATTCGTCCTTTCCTTGAGAAGGATAGGCTGAATGGAGGAAATTTCACAAACTGGGAACGTATTCTAAGACTTGTGCTTAGGTCGGAGGGAAGGGAGGATGTTATTGAAAACCCACTTCCAGTGGTGACTGATGCATCAACTGAAGCTGAAAAGCGTCGTGCTAAACAGGCTAATGAAAGGTCTATTCCTATCACTTGTTTGATGGTGGCAGCTATGGAGCCGGACCTCCAAAAGAGGTTTGAAAACAAAGACGCTTACACCATCATGCAAGAACTCAAGGCTATGTTTCAGAAACAGGCCAGAGTTGAGAGGTATGAGACTAATAAGGAGATTCTAGAATGTCATCTGAAGGAGGGTCAACCAGTTGGCCCACATGTTTTCAAAATGCTAGGCCTTTTTGAGAACATGGAACGCCTTGGTTTCCCTTATAGGGAACAGTTGGCTACTGACATTATTCTCCATTCATTACCTGACAGCTTTAAACAGTTCAGGATGACATTCAACATGAATGAGACTGAAAAGACCTTGCAAGAGTTGCATGGTATGTTGGTCAATGCTGAAGGTAACATTCCCCATGAACCAAAGAAAGAAATTTTGATGGTTCAGAAGAAAAAGGTTTTCAAAAGGAAAGGAGTGGGCAAGAAGGACAAAGGCAAGCAAGTTGTCATTGCTCCTGAAAAGCCTAAACCGACTGCCAAGCCCAGAGTAGCTGCGGAAAGCAAATGTTTCTATTGTGACAAAATAGGTCACTGGAAGAGAAACTGCCCTAAATACTTGGAGGACAAGAAGTCAGGTGCTTCTACTTCAGGTATTTATGTTATAGAAATCAATTTGACTTCTACTTCTTTATGGGTATTGGATACCGGTTGTGGTTCTCACATTGTAAATGATGTGCAGGGACTAAGAAGAAGTAGAAGACTAGCAAAAGGCGAAGTAGAACTTCGGGTCGGAAATGGAGCAAGAGTTGCTGCACATGCCATCGGGAGTTATAGTTTAGTTTTGCCATCTGGATTGACATTAGAACTAAATAATTGTTATTTCGTTCCGTCTATTACTAAGAACATTATTTCAGTTTCAGTTTTGGATAATGAAGGTTTTTGTTTTGAAATTAAGAACAAATGTTGTTCCATTTCCTACAATAACATGTTCTATGCTAGTGCTAAATTGATTAATGGCTTATATGTGCTTGATAGGTCAGTAAAAATCTATACCATAGATAGCAAGAGACAAAAATCGAATGATTTAAACTCAACCTATATTTGGCATTGCCGAATGGGTCATATAAACCAAAAGCGTATCCAAAAGTTACATAGGGCTGGGATCCTTCCATCATTTGATTTCGAATCTTTTGATGTATGTGAATCATGCTTAATGGGAAAAATGACAAAATCACCGTTCACAGGAAAGGGTGAAAGAGCCAATGGCCTCTTGGCACTCATACATACTGATGTGTGTGGACCAATGAGTACAAAGGCTAGGGGTGGGTTTAATTACTTCATTACTTTTACTGATGATTTAAGTAGATATGGATACGTCTACTTAATGAAACATAAATCGGAATCCTTTGAAAAGTTTAAAGAATTCCAAAATGAGGTACAAAATCAACTTGGTAAGACAATTAAAGCATTACGATCTGATCGTGGTGGCGAATATTTGAACCAAGAATTCGATGATCATCTTAAAAGTTGTGGAATACTTTCACAAATGACGCCACCAGGAACCCCTCAATTAAATGGAGTTTCTGAAAGAAGGAATCGAACCTTATTGGATATGGTTCGGTCAATGATGAGTCTTGCTGATCTTACAATTTCATTTTGGGGATATGCTTTAGAAACCGCTGCACACACACTAAATAGAAGCCCGTCAAAAGCTGTAGAAAAGACTCCATATGAGATATGGAATGGAAAGGTTCCAAACCTATCTTTTCTTAAAATCTGGGGATGTGAGGTCTATGTAAAACGTTTACTATCAGACAAACTTGCACCCAAATCAAATAAATGTCTCTTTGTGGGTTATCCAAAAGAGACAAGGGGTTACTACTTCTACAATCGTCAAGAGAACAAAGTGTTTGTTGCTCGAGATGGTGTCTTTCTAGAAAAGGAATTTCTTTCTAGAAAGACAAGTGGGAGTAAAATAATGCTCGAAGAAATTCGAGAAGAGCAACAAATGGACGTGGGTCACACCATGTCAGAGGCGGCCCGACCAGACGAAAGTCTAGTTCAGGAGATGACGTATCCAACACGTGAACCTCCTACCGTCCCACTTGAATCAAATTCATGCGAAAATCTTCAAAGAGTTGAAGAGAATATTTCTATTGATGCTCAAAACCCACGTAGGACAAGTAGACGAGGGATTCCAGACGAAAGGTTGGGTGATATCCTGTTAACTGAAAATTCTGAAATAATGATTTTGGAAAATTCAGAGCCTACTACCTATAAACAAGCTTTGGCGAGCCCAGACTCTGAGAAATGGCTTGAAGCCATGAAATCCGAAATAGACTCCATGTCAGAAAATAAAGTTTGGACCCTAGTCGACTTGCCTGATAGGGTTACACCTATTGGTTGTAAGTGGGTGTTCAAAATAAAAACTGATAAAGATGGAAATGTAAATGTCTATAAAGCTAGACTGGTTGCAAAAGGGTTCAGGCAAATTCATGGTATAGACTATGATGAAACTTTTTCTCCAGTAGCAATGCTTAAGTCAGTTCGGATACTTTTAGCGATTGCTGCATATTTCGATTACGAGATTTGGCAGATGGATGTCAAAACTGCATTCTTGAATGGGTTCTTGAATGAGGATGTGTATATGACACAACCTGAGGGTTTTGAGGATCTAGAAAATCCTAAAAGAGTTTGTAAGCTTTTGAGATCCATTTATGGACTAAAGCAAGCATCTCGGAGCTGGAATCTTCGATTTGATGAGGCGATCAAACAGTTTGGTTTCCTCAGATGTGAAGAAGAATCTTGTGTTTACAAGAAATTTAGTGGGAGTAGCTTAGTCTTCTTGGTCTTGTATGTGGATGACATACTGCTCATGGGAAATGACATACCAATGCTTGAATCAGTCAAGGGATGGTTGAAAAGTTGTTTCTCCATGAAAGACCTAGGAGAGGCTGAATACATATTGGGAATTAAAATCCATAGAGATAGGTCTCGAAGGATGATTGGACTAAGTCAAGAGACTTATATTGATAAGGTTCTTGCAAAGTTCAACATGGAAAACTCTAAAAGAGGGTTTATTCCCATGTCACATGGCATGTCGCTCAGCAAGAGTCAGTGTCCATCAGGGCCTGATGAGTTGAAGCGAATGAGTAGCATACCTTATGCTTCAGCCATAGGATCCATAATGTATGCGATGATATGTACTCGACCAGATGTTGCATATGCCTTAAGCATGTGTAGCAGGTTCCAAGCAAATCCAGGTGATGCACACTGGACTGCAGCTAAGAGCATCCTAAAGTACTTAAGAAGAACTAAGGGCATGTTCTTAGTCTATGGTGGTGAAAATGAGTTGGTTGTTAAAGGTTATACTGATGCAAGCTTCCAGACTGACAGAGATGATTGCCGCTCTCAGTCAGGGTATATCTTTTGTCTTAATGGAGGAGCAGTGAGCTGGAAAAGTTCAAAGCAAAGCACTGTTGCAGACTCTACAACTGAATCGGAATACTTAGCAGCGGTAGAAGCAGCTAAGGAATCTGTTTGGATTAAGAAGTTCTTAACAGAGCTAGGCGTTATACCTAGTGTTCTGGAAGGGATTGAGTTGTTTTGTGATAATAATGGAGCCATTGCACAAGCAAAGGAGCCAAGGTCACATAGCAAATCCAAGCACGTTATGAGGAAATATCATCTCATTCGTGAGATAGTTGACAGGAAGGACGTCAAGATCTGCAAAGTTCATACAAATGAGAATGTGGCTGATCCACTTACTAAACCTCTACCTCAACCCAAACATGAAAGTCATACTAGGGCTGTTGGGTTGAAGCAAATATTAGAATGGGCTTAGATTGTATTATGTTTAGAGAAACTTATTACAATGTAGAGACATGATTTGCTGATTTATGTTTATGATAATAGAAATTTTATTTAATATTGGTTTAGTGTTAAATAAAATGTCCAGCATATTTGATTGAATTCAATGGTTTGTCAAATACGTGATTTGATAAATGAAACACCATAAGTGAACTGAATTCATAAAATATTTAAGTTCCTAATCTAAGTCATTAAAATGGACATATATGACATATTAAAAGGATTAGCATATAAGATTGATCGATAGCATTGTTTCATGGGCTATGGAAACATAGAGATGTTTGATCAATCATATGGATATGTATGGTTGATACACAATTGAACTGACCTATATCGAAGTTTATAATTATTTTAGTGGATTCCTAAGACATGAGTGGGACACTACTTAGCTTAATGTTTTGTGTAACTTTGATGCTTTCAAACGTCATGCCGTAAAAGGGGACAATAAAGCTAGCATTCGGGTTATGCAAAAGGTTGAGTGGGAGTTTTGGTTACCACAAGATTGAAAAGGTCCTCCTATGTGTGATAGGATTGGTGTCTTAGCCTTTTGAAGAGTGAGAGTTGAAAAATGCATGGCCGTGCTCAAATTGATTATGAGATAATCATTTGTATCGCAATTCGAACTCGGATTTCAAGAAATAAATTTGAAAAACAAATATGGATGACATAAAGATGTCATCATATTATCAAATTAGACATTAAGAGACCAAGGAATTTATAATTGCACGCTTGCTCTCGGACAAGTGGGAGATTGAAGGAAATGTCCTTCGATCAATTGGCAATTACTAAAATATAAAATAGGATTAATAATGGAGATTAATTATTCGGTTATTTAGGTGGTCATAATGTT
This sequence comes from Salicornia ramosissima, assembly GCA_951394345.1. NCBI lineage: Eukaryota > Viridiplantae > Streptophyta > Magnoliopsida > Caryophyllales > Amaranthaceae > Salicornia > Salicornia ramosissima. The sequence goes on along the minus strand of OX596234.1, from coordinate 14,706,244 downwards.
TTGCTAGAAACCAATTATGATCTGTGGACCAATTGTTGGGCCACTGCTAATTATAACTGGGTCCTATAAGGTCACACACATTAAGTAAAAGACTGGGTCATAATATACTAAAGCCCATGATAATTAGGTTTTAGTATTACTAGTGATATTAGGGTTTTTATGTGTGACTTCTATATATATAAGATATACAGTTGATCACCATATAAAAAAAAAAAAAAAACATTAAAAACCCTAATCTCTGGTTTTAATTCCATCACAAAAATGAGAAGAGAGTTGGGAATTCTCTGATCCTGTTCTAGCAGACATACGTGAAGGAGATCCAGTTCTTTGCTTGTGTGGACTGAATAGAGGGGCAACATTTGGGGCTCTTGTTCTCCATAATCAATTTGCTTTATCAGGGAATTCACGCTACAAAGGTTGTTATTCTATTCCTTATAATCTATGATTCATATTGTTTATTATTAGTGATCCTGATGTTATAGATGTTAGGAAATTGTTTCCTGAAATTCCGCTAATCATATCTATAAACTCCAACAAGGTGGTCACTTCATAGTTAATCATCTTTTCAATTCAATTCAATTATGTTATGTTCTATTCCAATCCTCAATTCAATTCCTTATCGTCATAGCTTAACTTCTAATCCAATCTTGTTCATCTTAACTTGACTCAAACTCCAAACAAAACTTATAACACTCGAAAATGACCAACATCATGCGGAAAAATAATGCGGAAATACTTGGAAATACGTACAAAAATACATACGGAATGCGTACGAAAATACGTACAAAATACATACGGAATACGTACAAAAATACATACGGAATACGTACAAAAATACGTACAAAAATACATACGGAATATGTACAAAAATACGTACAAAAATACATACGGAATACGTATGGAATACGTACAAAGTACGTATAACAATACGTATACAATACGTATAAAATACCTGCAAAATACGGTTAGAAATACATACAATATACATATACCATACAGTCACAAATACACGAAATTCATACTATACACATATACAAAGGAAACCTTCCCCTGAAATACTTATCTTGTCATATTTTACCCATAACCCTTCCTTTATTCATATTATTACTTTCCTTCATATTGCGACTTATCCCTATTAATTTCTTTTAATGGTAATAATTATTTCGTATTGCAACTTATCCCTATTAATTCCTTTAATTATAATAATTATTTCGTATTGCAACTTATCCCTATTAATTCCTTTAATTATAATAATTATGCTTCCTAAAATTACCTTTTAATAATATTGTAAGTCAAAAGTGAAACTAAAATGGATCAAATAAAATATGAGACCACACAACATTTTAATCTAAAAATAATAATTAAATAAATTCATCATATCATCATATAAACATTTCAATAAATCATATAAAATGATAATTAGCTACATAAGTTACCTAAAACATGATAAAAATCCTATTTTCCATATTTCACATCACTCGACATTTTGGAGAAATAATACCAAAATTAACACTTTAAATTAATTAAATACCTTTATCAATAATTAAATAAATTAACCTAATAAATAAATAAATTATGCAACAACATCAAGACATCAAGATTAATCAAGAACAAAATCAAAATTTAATCCTTTAACTGTATAACATCACACGGCAGTTATAGGGCCAAGATATATCAAGAACATTTCAAGAATTAATAATAACATGTTTTAATAATTCAATCACACTATTTTACACAATCTGATTTAAAGAATTAAATTAAGATCGACCGTCTAAAGGTATCAAATAATCTGGAAATTTTGATGGGAGTTAAACATGGTTTCAAGGCTTAACGTGCATAAATTTCGTCCAAAAATAACGTCATTTACTATTTTTAAGGGATTTTATAACTAACAAATCAGATTAGGCTGTAATCAGTTTCAGATTTTTCTGCCATAGAAAACGAACTTTAAAAATTACGAAAATTTAAAACAAGCTGTAAACTATTACTGACTTCCACCTAAAATTTCGTAGCCATCCGAATTGATTAAGTATCATAATAAATTCGTAAACTAAATCTGGACAGTTTTACCGGTTTGAAAGATTAAATTATTTCAAGTAAGAAAAAGGACGAATTTTGCCACGAAATAAATCATGATTCATAAAGAAACAGTAAAGAAACTCCCTAAAATTATTCTAAGTGACTCGACAATTTAGAACAACAAGAACAAAAATATTCTTTTTAATTTAAGACTTTAATTAATAATTTAAATAATCAAGATTCATCAAATTTACATAAAGAAATCAAGAAAATAACATCATAATATTCATCATATCATTCGAAAAATTTCAATCCTAAACATGATACTAATTCTAAGCAATCCTACATTGTTCTAAACAATTCCAAACCATATTCTAAAAACTATGAAACTAATCTATCCTAAAGATTAAGTAAAAGCAATCCAATTACCTTTGAAGGAGAGATATGATTCGAAAATATCAAGGCCACACGGTTTCTTAAAGTTTCTTTAAGCTTTTGTTGCAATCTTTGAGTTCTTGAAATTAATAGAAAATGTTTAGGAGTTTTTAGGGAATTTTTGTGATCGATTCTTGGAAGGGAAAATAATTAAAACAATTGTTGAACCCCCAAAAATGAAGGTTGGCCATGTGACATGGGAGGTAATAGGGTTTAGGGTTCCTAAAGTTTAGTAGTGAAAATAGGACAACAAAGGTGGGTTTTGGAATGGGTCAAAAGTAGTTATAATAATTAATAAAATTAGTTAACAAATTAAATAAATCAATTAGGAGAAAAATATATGGGCTCGAGTTTAGTAAGACAGAATAAATAGATTCAGGTCATGATCCAAAATAACTGGACTGCTACAAATAAAGTTAATAATTAATTAAATAATAATCAACTAAATAGCCCATTAATTATATATTTAATTAATTATAAAAAAAATTAAAATATCCCGAATTTTCGAGGCATTACAATACTAACTTTTGAAAGGCTCGGATTTCCTTCGTAGAAAGGGAGGAAGGTATAGTCAAGTATAATAAATAGGGAAAGACGAAATATAACGAATACTTTATGAATTGGTGATCGATTACAATAGGTTAACAAAGTCAATGGACTAATATCATAAAACAACCCCAAAGTTTGGATTATACTGTAATAACTAATAGTTAATTGGAATTAATATTGGAAGACGTCCAATAGTTGAGATTATTTATATGAATTTTTCCAATCATTATATTCTTCTAATATCATTCATCTAATCTATCTATCTATCTATCTATACTACTAAAACTGTAACCATTATTTTCCTCCCACTTTCTTTTTTCCCTCCTAATCTCACTTTCCCACCTCTCTCTATTTTTAATACCATAATTAATAACCTAATAAATAAATAAAATCTAAATAAATATCTTTTTAAACTAAAATAATATTATAACAAAAAACTTTGACATTAATTTTTTATTTAATAACTAAATTACTCACTTTGTCTTTATTCAATTTGCGCATTTTTCTCTTTTGGGTTATTTTTATTTTAATTTGCTGACTTCATACATTATCTAACTATAGTAAAAAAAATTATTCTTTTATATGTATTACTATAATTTTTCACAAGTTACTTTATCATCCTCTCTCTCTTACTTTTTTTGCACAACTTTTATCATAATTTATGATTTTTCCCTTTTGTGGTTACTCTATTAGTGTAATAACCCAAAAATCTGGGCCAGAAAATTTAGTGGTTAATTATTATTGCTTCTAATATTCTAAGTCCAAAAGGCACAGTTAATTGAACTGTTTAATCTTATTTCTTTTCCTCGTCTTAAATTGGGCCCAAAGACCCAATTATTCCCCTCACTTGGCCGGCCCTCTTTAATAATTGGCCAAGGATGATTTTTTATTTTAATTAATTATTAATTAGATAATTCTAAGTCTGAATATCTATTTATTAATTTAATTATCTAATTAATTCTAAAAACCCTACTTTAACTAACTTGTTCCTGAGTCTTCTAAGTTGACTCTTTTCCCCTAATATCCCTCAAAACTCACGGCCCCCTCTTCCTTTTATTTAGTTATTTGTTTCTTTTGTTCTTTATAATTATATAGGGAACAAAACTCATATTATTGTATCCTAACTTTAGAAACTCTGAACTCTCAAAATAAACCACAAAATACTCTTGAAGGGTCATGTATAGTTCGAACCCCCAAGCAAGAATTTTTCTTTATTTCTTCATAATTCAAGGTAACTAGACTTTCCTCCTGGAATTTGGTATTAGTTTATCATATAGTTAATTAGGATTAAACTAGGAAATTAATTAGTATCATGATAGGGCTATGATTGTTCGAACCTTATTGATGATGTTCTTGATTGTTTCTTGATATGTTTCATGATCTTTTTGAATCTTTATTGTACTAATTAATTATATGCATATTTTACTATCTTAAATTACATGTTTTAATTAGAATAATTGCATGATAAAATCTTGAATTGTTTCTTGTGTTGTACGTGCATACCCGACTCGCTTAAACCGGCGCGGAAGAAACCGACGAGTCGAATTGTCGATCTAACAAACAAACTTACTAAAAATTAAAATAAAACCTCAAAATTATTTATTACTATAACCCAAAAACGTACAATACCCACAAGTTGTACAATACTAAACCCAAATGTATCAATACTAGAAAATAACTCCAGATACTGTCAGAGTCAAAATATACTAAAGATAAATCTATATGTCCAAACTATAAACATAACGTAATCTAGAGCAAGAATACTATAACGGCACTCGCCCAACCAATAGCTAAGCAGCACAGTCATCAACAGAATTACCTGAAAAATAACAACAATCCACTGTCAGTGGCGAGTAACATAGCTATCCCACACTAACGTGGATACACATGATCATAGAATACATCAAACCACCAAATCAGGCATCCCACATACGACCATACAAAACAACATATCATACCAACAATAACCATAATAATAACGATAATAACAACAACAATCAACACTAATATCCAAAACTCGACTAACTCCCAATACTCAACTTTAGACTTATCTTTACTTAATCATTGGCTCTATCATTTACATATTAGACCGGACTATGCTCGTACGAACGCCTCTTACGCGAACGAACTTTCCTACTATGCCAGGATTGAGAATCTTACTCCCAACCCCATGAAACCCATCTTACGGGAAATTCATATCAAAGACAACATAGTAAGTATACACTATCCCAATACCGCGGTTAGGATAGGGGCAACGTCTTAACCCAAGCCTTAGAATCTTACTCTAAGGTTAGGCGTCTAATAGAAAATTCAAGCTAATCTTACGTTATTTACATTCTTAGTTAATCTTAAGTTGCATCTTACGCCTTTACTTAAGACCAACATGTAAACCATCGAAGTTATTCTCAAGATCACTTCTTTCGCCTTTTCTTGAGTTTAGCCAAAATCAATCCTACTTCATAATCATTCTTTATCGAATCTTTAACAAATCATTAATCCTTTCTTTAACTTCTTTAAAACTAACTTTCAAAATCTTTACAAAACCTCACTTATCTTTAAACAATACATGGAAAAACAATCAATAAACTTGTACTTAAAAGAACATAAGACCAACTTTCAAGATTTCAAGATTCAACCAAGAACTCATCAAAAACCCATCAAGAACTCATCAAGAACTCAACAAGAACTCGACTCATACGAAAACCACACGAAAACTTCATCAAAAACATGTATGAAAACTTAAGTAAATCATCATAAAACAATTACCCAAATCCATACTTAAAAATCACGCAAATCATGATAAACAAACATCGAAAATTCATCTAACATGACTACTTAATCTATCCTATAATCATAGTACACATATTAAGGTAAGAAAGTATGTTACCTTAATAAAGATTAAACACAAGAGATTACAAAAACCCGCTGCCCGGAAAATGAAGTAACACGGCCCAAATCACGGCATGAACACGCACAACATGGCACGAACACACACGGCACCACGAACTTGCACGGCTTCAACCACGAACCACCGTGCACCACTTGAACACCACGGTCACGGCCACCACACGATCCACCCTCTTGAACACGGCCTTCAACCCGGCCAGCCACAAACCACACGAACCCAACAAGCGAAACCCAAAACCCAACCCGAACAAATGATCTTGAATGAAACAATTGAGTTTTAGTTTGTGTTCTAATACCTAAAGATCAATGGAAGTAGAATCTTTAAGTTTGGGTTTGGAAAGATGGATGAACAAGGAATGAGGATTACTTAGCCAAAATAGGTGTGTGGTTATGATGGCAAAGATGGAGAGAGTTTTTAGTGTCTAAAGGTGGCAAAGGATGATTAAATGGGAAAATGATCCCATGCCTTACTAACTACTTCTATTTATAGAAGTTAGTCAAGTGTGAACATGAGGCAAGTGGCAAAAACTTTGCCACATGACATAAGGGGCCGGTTGGGCTTAAAAGGAATAGGCCAAAATGATCATTTGGGCCATTTGCAACTAGATCACGACTAATCATGATTAAATTCACACTTGGCCCAAAACTTAATTAATTAATTAGAAAATTAAAATAAAATTCTAATTAATTAAAATAAAATAAAAGAAATAATAAATCATAAAATAAAATAGTTACATTCAAACAGTAAAAATAGTCCAAATAAATTTAGACCATGCACATAATTAAAATAATCACAAACAAGTTAATCAAGAAAATAGCCCAAAATCTAGGGCGTTACATGCAGGGATGGAAAAAGGGTATTTTCATCATGTATTATGATAATTGTTGATTATTATATTGATATGATGATTTATTGATTTATTGAATTATTTGTGTGATTATTTAAAAAGAATTTATTTTATTATTCATTATGTTTATTCTCGAAAATGTCGTGTGATATGAGTAGTATTATGATCAATTTAATTTAATTTTTGGCTTGTAATAATTTTGGTTTATGAATAAAGGATTTAATAATATTAAAGGAATAAGAAGGAAATAAGAAGATAAGTTGTAATGATACGAAAAAGGAATTGACTTTGATAAGATGAAAAGATGATAAGATGTTATTGGTCTCACGATGGCCATGTCGTAAAGATAAGATAAGATAAGATAAGAAGTGGACGCCTGTTTGGTGATACACGAGTCACCAGATTAGGTTAAGTCGAAGCCACTGCCCTACTGCAGTCTCTAGGCAGTTCTGGATCCTAGAATATATTGTCGTCCGGGTTAGTAGTACACGGGCTGCTAATCTGGGAGTGAGGGCCCCACTTAGACATAATCCTTGCAAAGGAGGGTTTCGGGTAGGATACACGGGTCCTGCCTGGCATGTTCTGGGAAAGTTGGGATGTACACGGGCATCCTTACGAGCTATAATGACTGGTCCATGAACTTAAGAAGATGGTTAAAAGATGGGATTCGGGAAATAATATGATAAAATATGTATTCCACGGGTTGGTATATTATTTGTATGCTATTATGTTATTTAAGTATGTATATATGTATTTATCCATGTATTATTATAAGTATGATATATTAAGCCTTCCGCTGCGTATGTCTGACCTGTATGTATTTATGTAAGTATATGTATGTATTTCTATACGTCTATGTATGTATTTTTATACGTCTATGTATGTATTTTTATACATCTATGTATGTATTTTTATACGTCCATGTATGTATTTTTATACGTCTATGTATGTATTTTTATACGTCTATGTATGTATTTTTATACGTTTATGTATGTATTTTTATACGTATTTCTATGTATTTTTATACGTTTATGCATATATTTTTATACGTTTATACGTGTATTTTTGTACGTTTATACATGTAATTTTGTACGTTATCCTGGTTGATTCTATGACATTATATGGTTTACAGTTCCACATTTAAGTGGGACAGCCTAGTTACTCGCCACTGACGGTGGATCCCCCATTTCACGTGAAGATCCTGAAGTATAAGTGGGCTTTCGTATGGATCGGGTTAAGTGTTTTGGCAAGAATAATTATAGAGGAAACCCGAAGTCTACTTTACAATCTAGTTTATTATTTTTTTGATTTCACCCAGCCTGTTGGGAAAGGAATGTTTTAGTTGTAGTTTATTGAATAATATGGATTTATGGACCTCCTATCCTTTCATTAGTTAATTAATTAATAAAGAGTTATCTTAATTTAAGTTTAAAGGTTTCAATTTAATAATATTCTAGTATGTTTTGTTGAGTAATGATCCATTTGTCGATTTCCTTCATAAATCGACTGCTTCTAAAAAGTTGGGTCGTTACAATTAGCTTATTGGTATTGATGAAAACGCAAATGAGCAGATATAAAAAATGGGTGTGCATTTTATTATAATTAATTTTTTTTATATCTCTACTAATCTTTTATACTACATCTGTATCACATCATTTGCAACATAAGTATGCGATACGGACTCCTAGGAAAAAAATAGATTTAAAGAGAGTATGAATTGAAAAGTGAATAATTAATTAGGCTTACTACAAAAGTAAAGTTTAAAAAATTAAAAAAAGCTACACATAGATAATTTTTTCACTAAATATAGTAAAAAATATTAGTTGTAAATGTTGTGTTACAACTTAAAATGGCAAAAGCTGTGAGTATTACAATACGAATGTAGTACTAACGTAGTAACCATAAAAAAATCTTTCCTAAGCCCGTATTATCTATCCCAACATATCAATAATTCTATTCGGTAATCGGTATAGTATATCAATACTTTTATACTAATATAGTAACCACAAAAAAAAATGTTCGGTTTTAATTAATGGTTATGAAATATGCTAATTAATGGTTGTTCCTAGTTACTCTGTTTTAATTAATGCTCGGTTTTAATTAAAACCGAGCATATCAATAATTGGGCTTTTCTAGCTGGACGCTATATTTAATAAGGAATAACCTAGTTACTCCCCACTGATTGTGGACGCTATATTTCAAGTGAACATGTTGAATAGTTAGGCTTTTCTGGCTGGGATGTGCATGTGAGACTATTAGGTTTGTTTCCACCTATTACAGATACTTTATCAGTTAAGTCTCCTTTTATAGTGAGTTCCATTGTTTAGTAAGTTTGAAAAACTATTGGTCTTTAACGTTATAATTTCCCCTAACGTCGTCCCTGCTTAAAAAAAAACGGGTCATTACAAGATAAACCGATATGATAGAGGAGTATATAATTTAGAATCAATTTAATTTAGTCAACAAAAAAGCATCTCAAAAAACAAACAGCAACCAAAATGTCAAATTTCAGCAGAATATGGCTAATATGGGTGTTCCATATTGGGTCAACGACAAACATATAGATAGTCCATACTTATAATGTCGGCTTTCACGTACCATTGAGTAGAAAACATGTGGTGAATCAAACAAGAAAACAAACCGAAGCAAATTAGGAAGTAACTGCAGTCCCATGCATGCACACGGTGCAATAAATCATGTTGCACATTATTATTGCTACCCAAAATTTATAGTATCACAAATCAAAAATAGGGCAGTAAGCGACAAATTCAGTATGTAAACAAATGTAAATGCACCGTCAAATTGATGCTCGGAGTATCTCAATAAATATATTTGGGATTAGATTTACATGTCCTATTGAACTCTCAACACCTAGGAATACAATCCCTTTCCATCGGTCAAAGATTTGTAGGTCTCCAAACAATATACATTACGCTTGTATTTGAGTATGATTTTATCCTCATTCACATTTAAATTTCATTGATATATACAGTATATATATAGCAATAATTCTTGTGTACCATCAATTATCTAAAAAAAAAATTAAACATCTCTATCAAAATAAATTTGATAGATAATGCTTAGAAAAAAGGTTTTGCTTCTTTATCATAACTACATTAGCTAACCATTCAAGATAGTCACAAGGTTCTATGAATCTTGCCAACAAAAGTTTATTTATTTTAGACTTAATAGCCTCATTCTTCTCAGTTGAGAATGATCTTTTCTTTTGTTTTACAGGCCTAATGCTATCATCTACATTAAGCCTATGTTGTATTACAGAAGTATGGATGTCCGGCATCTCATCAGCGGAAAAGCAAAGACATCTGCGTTGTCTTGCAGCATTTGGACCAAGTTGACCTTCATATGTGCCGGCAACTTTTTCCCTATATCTTGACGGTTCTAGAGGTATCTGTGGCGGATAAAGGTATATCCTCCACATCCTCATCAGGTTCAGGCCGTGGCAGGCCGTCGTCATCTAGGCGACCATTGATGTCGTCCATTGAGATGGGGGAGACTTCTACCTGTCTCTTCCTCTTGTTGCTGCCAATGTTGAGCTGAGGTGAGGGCGGAGGTCTCATGGCTGTCACATAACATGAACGTGCTACCTCTTGGCTTCCTTTCACTTTTGCTAGGTAGCCGTCATCGGCTATGTATAGCATGGTTAAGTGATAGGTGGATGGTATGCCTTTGATATCATTCATCATTGGCCGCCCTATAATGGCGTTGTAAGCAGACGGTATATTGACCACCAAGAACTCTATCATCGTTTTTTTAGTTTGCATGCCCTCTCCCAGTTATGTCGGCAGTTTAATTATGCCTTCCGGTATCACCCTTGCTCCCGTGAAGCCACTAATTGAGTAGTGTACTGGTTTCAGATATTTTTCCTCTATTCCTAGTATGTTGAAGGCTTCCTGGAATAGGATATTGGCCGAGGAACCGCCATCGACCAGAACGCGATGGACCTTACAATTGGCAATCGATAAATTGATTACTAAGGGGTCATCATGGGGGTATATGATGCCCTTAGTGTTTTCAGCTGTGAACGTCATTTCCAGCATGTCTGCTGACCCTGCCTAGTGATGACGGTCATTGAAGTTCACTTGGTGGCGGACTTCCCGGAGACTTGCCCGGGTGCCACTGAGGGTTCCTCCGTGTATTGGTCCCCCTGTGATGACCAATATGTCAGGTTGGAAGTCTGTTTGTTTTTGCTTTCCCTTCCAACCTCTATCACCATGTTGCTGATGGTGGTGAGGGGAGTCATCTTTCTTTTTATACTGGGCCAGCCGCCCTTTCCTCACCAGTTCTTCCATGTTTTCTTTCAGATGGGCACACTTATCAGTCATGTGCCCATAGTCGTTGTGAAACTCGCACCATTTAGATTGGTCGCAGTTTGGTGCATTCATTTACTTTGGGTGCCTCCACTTTTCATCTTGTTTGTGGAGCGAATAAATCCGCGAACATTGTGTGTTTAGCTCTGTGTAGCCGCCACCTTTCTCCATTCGCGGTTTCTTTTCTACGTTCCCCCCTTCTTCTCCGCGTTTCTAGTGAAGTACTCCTTCTTTCGAAAGGAGCTTCTGTTTTGAACTCCTTTTTGAAGCTCTTTTTTTCCACCACCCTCTTTTCTGTTGAGGTGCTGACACCTATTTGGCAGAACTCTTCTGCTCAGATGTACTCGTTGGCCTTTCCTAGGACGCCCCCCAAAGTTGTCAGATTCTTGCGTCCTAAGTATTGATGGGAGGGGCTCTTTTGCAGCCCTGACATCAGTGCCAAGACTGGTACCTCCTGTTGCATGTTGGGTATAGTCACGGCCTCTGCTGTGAACCGTGCAATAAAATATCTAAGGCTTTCTTCTTTCCTTTACTGTATTCCCATCAATTCACTTGTCAATCTTTGCAACCTTTTGTTGCTGACAAAGTGTGATAAGAACCGAGAGGATAGATCGCTCCACCGGGCTATAGTAAAGTTTGGTAGGGATTTGAACCAACTTTGAGCTATGCCGGTAAGGGTTGTTTGAAAAACCCGACACCAGACGCTGTTAACCGTAGTGTATAGCTGCATATGACCCTCGTATGCGGATATGTGGTCCGCGGGGTCTATTGTGCCCTCATACTTGCAAGTTGGCATTTTTATTTTTGGCAGCTCCTCCTCGCTAACGGCCACAATGAAAGGAGTCCCTTGAGGGAGGACTCTTTCTATGTGGCCGATAACTCTCCTGGGCGTCCCCCTTCTTCTCTCCAAGTTGTCGTCGAATCCTGTTTCTAACCTTCTGTTGGAGGTGACTCTATTATCGGCCGTGGCCTGGACGTTTGCTGAGTATCCAGGCGGGGCTCTGGATCTAGTTTCAGCTTCTGAAAAGTCCCATTCTAATTCTTCCTCTTGCTCTATTTATAAGGATTCCATGATCCTTATTGGCGACCCTGGCGTAGGACGAGATTTTGGTTTTTTCTTTGCCCCTGCCAGAGCGCCGAGGACCGCTACGGCTTTTTTCAGTTTCTCTGGCGTGAACTGGTTGAAAATTTCCAAACCAGAGCTTGGAGTTGCTTCTGGTTTGGGTTTAGGGGTTTTCTCCGGTTGTGTGATCGAAGTGTGCACAGTTTTTTCACTATAAGAGGATTTTGGGCTAGCCTCCTTTTCTGGTTGACTGGGGGTGGTCATTTTTATATTTTTGGAATTGGGGTGCTTTTTGGTTTTTAGGTAGATTTTTGTAAGAAATCCCCACAGACGGCGCCAATTGTTTCGGTATGATTTAACCGATACTGTTTAATGGTGGTGCAGAGGTGTTCACAGTGGTGGTTGTTACCTACACAATGAAATAACATGATGAGCTAACCCCGGGGTGTGTCTGAGGAAAGACCCTTCGATGCCTAAGTTAGCAAAGGGGATTAAGTATATGGGAAGGATATAAAGAGAGAGGATAAAGAGAGAGTAGAGTTGGTTAAGTATGTTATCGTGTCGTTATCAAGCTGGTGAGGTCTTCTATTTATAGGAGATGGCTTGGCGGTCAAGTCGTGACCGTCAAGGATGGGCGGTTCCTTTGAGTCGGTTCCGGCAAATCTGATGGCAGGCAACCTGTGATGCCACCATCACTAAGATGACATCTTTGATAAGGCATGGATCTTCTGACACCGTCATCATTGGGACGGCATGTTGGGAGGTATTGCTTATATCTTGGCTGTCTTTGGTTGGCCGTGACCGCTAGTCCTTGTTGTTGGCGTTTATGAGCTGCCTAACATCTTGGGCGTGACGTTAGTATGGTAGGTCCTGCCGGTTTACCGATAGGCCCCCATACAAGGACCATTTTAATTTTTCCAATTCCAAAATATGTTGATAGTGTTTTCTTTTAAATAAATTGAAATTTTCATTGATTGAAATTATACATGCTTATTTAATTGTGTGTAGTTTATCGTTATAAATTATGATATTCAAGTTAGTGAAAGTATTGTGTCATCACAACACTTGGTCAGATCATCATGCAATTGCAGTTTTTACTCACAAAATCCACAGTCAACACCAAGCACGATGATGCAAACCATCCAGCCACACTTTTTGGCAAATATTCTGATCAAAATCAGTACAAAAGTCAAATAATTAATCTTCTTCTTTAAGAATGCGAAATTAGTTCGAGTTTGGCTATGTCTATGGATCCTCAATTCGATATTTTTTCAGAAACTTCATCTTCAATACAAACATTTTCCTAGGACGGAGATGATGAAGATCGTTAGTGCAAAAGTAGTAATTAATCTTGTTCTTTATGTTAAATCAGTTCGAGTTTGGCTATGGTTATGGATCCTCAATTCGATATTTTTCTAAAAACTTCAATCTTCATCTTATTACCAATTCTAAGAGTGTGAAGACAATTTACCAATTTAAGCTGGATTTATAACCTGGAATACTTACCTTATAACCTAGAATAATATAACATATAACCTGGAATAGTTATCTGATAACCTGGATTGTATTTTTGTCTCACCTAGAATACTTGAAATTATAACCTGAAATACAAAACTTATAGCCCGGAATATATAACCTGGATTATTTTTGTATCACCTAGAATACTTGGAATTATAGTTTGGAACACAATACTTCTAACTTGGACTGCGTAACATTATAACATGGATTGTTGTCTCACCTAATATTAGTTACAAGTAAGTCAGTTTTTGTTCCAGGTAATTTAATGTTCTTTCCAGGTAAATCATCTTTTGTTCTAGGTAAGTCAAATATTTTTTAGGTTCAAGTCATTTTTTGCAGTTAAGTCGTTTTTTCCAGGTCAAGTCAAATATTTTCCACGTTAAGTTTTTTTTTTTTATTTCAGGTCAAGCTTTGTTTGTTCCAGGCCATGTTTTATTTGGTCCAAGTCAAAGCTTTATTTGTTCCATGTTAAAGGCCCTCTTTGGCAATCGACTATTGGTTGGTTTAATTGCCTTGTTTGACTGGTTGTATGTATTGGCGTTTTAAGTTGGTTGTTTAAGCTAGCTGTTAGGCATAGTGTTTAGTAAAATTGATTGTGGTTGTTGTTGTTTATTAGAGAGTTTGTTGGCCAACAAGCCAAAAGTCAACCAAAAAGGCTGGTCCAGATTGCTTTTTTATTTTGGCTTAAGAGAAAGCTTTTCAGCCAATCAAAAAGCCAATAGACAAACATTTTTTTTGCTGTTTGACCATATTGAAAAACCAAAAGGCAGAAGCCAACCAAAAAACTAGTTTCTAAGCAGGGCCAAAGCTTGTTTGTTCCAGGTCAAGGCTTGTTTGTTAATTCTAGGTCAATCTTCTTTTCTATGTTTGTTCCAAGTCCAACTTTATATTTCCAACCTATTTTCCAGGTCAAACTTCTTCCAAGTGTTGTCAATTTGGGCCTGCATTATATTGATTTGTATTTTTGTTCTACTCTGATTGCACGAGTGTTTTTATGAGTTTTTCTCGTCCGATGGTGGAAATTGTGTGAAATGTGTCTGACACAATAACATCACTTCAAGTTATTGCGGTTTAATTTATCGATCATAATGATTAATGACCATTCAATTTTTGGTAACATATATTAAGCAATTTTGGTTAGAGTACCATATTTTAGTAATATAATTTCAACGACCATGGATTAGACTTTTTGATTCGATTTAATATTTGGTAACATTTAATTTTTTGTAACATTTTAGTTATTACGATTTTATTTATAGTCAAATGATATCTCATTTGATTGGACTCGATTAGTACTTTTTTAATATATAATTGTTTTAGTACACGTGTCTAAATATAATTTAAAGTTTTATTTTTGGATATGTGAAAAGGTAAATGTATTAAATTTAGAGGAACAGATGTAGTATATTTTTAGCTCTTCAAATTACTAAATTAGCACTAAATATTATGTACAACATTTTTCACATTTTTAACCCTTAATCAAATTGGGCTTTCAATATAGCGACGTACATGTTTTTTTGGGTGGCGGGGGGGGGGTTGTGTGTGTTAAAGTACACCTGTTTTGAACAAATAAACAATATATAATTCAAGTATGATTTTAGAATAATTAACTAGCATAGCAGTCGTGTGATGCACAAAGTAGAAATCTTAATATTAACTTTGTGATGCAAAAAATTCAACTATTTTTTTTTTTTGATGCAAAAAATTCAACTAATTTTTAGAAACACTATTTGAATCTTACACAGTTGATATTATTAATAATTTAAATAAAATTTAAAATCTTAATCTATATCTTTATAAATAGAAAGCTAAATTGTTATAGTTTTTAAACAAAAAAAAATTAGCAAACTATTCAAAACAGTGAATTACCCGTACAAAACAATGAGTAACGTAACCTTTTTACTAAATGCTAAATACACTGTTTTACAAGTAAGCAAAGCTTTATAGAATTAGGGGG